>CM052662.1:77855087-77877590 GCA_028533165.1 Leontopithecus rosalia
GTGAGAGAGGGCATCCTTGTCTAGTGCCAGATTTCAAAGGGAATGCTTCCAGTTTTTGCCCATTCAGTATGATATTGGCTGTTGGTTTGTCGTAAATAGCTTTTATTATTTTGAGATACATTCCTTCAATACTGAGTTTATTGAGGGTTTTTAGCATAAAGGGCTGTTGAATTTTGTCAAAGGCCTTCTCTGCATCAGTTGAGACAATCATGTTGTTTTTGTTTTGGGTTCTGTTTATGTGGTGAATTACGTTTATAGACTTGCATATGTTGAACCAGCCTTGCATCCCCAGGATGAATCCTACTTGATCATCGTGGATAAGCTTTTTGATGTGCTGTTGCAATTGGCTTGCCAGTATTTTATTGAAGATTTTTGTGTTTATGTTCATCATGGATGTTGGCCTGAAGTTTTCTTCTCTTGCTGAGTCTCTGCCGGGTTTTGGTATCAGGATGATGTTGGTCTCATAAAATGATTTGGGAAGGATTCCCTCTTTTTGGATTATTTGGAATAGTTTCAGGAGGTATGGTAACAGTTCCTCTTTGTGTGTCTGGTAGAATTCGGCTGTGAACCCATCTGGACCTGGGCTTTTTTTGTGTGGTAGGCTCTTAATTGCTGCCTCAACTTCAGGTCCTGTCATTGGTCTGTTCATGGTTTCGACTTCTTCCTGGTTTAGGCTTGGGAGGATTCAAGTGTCCAGAAATTTATCAATTTCTTCCAGATTTACTAGTTTATGTGCATAGAGTTGTTTGTAATATTCTCTGATGATGGTTTAAATTTCTGTGGGATCTGTGGTGATTTTCCCTTTATCGTTTTTTATTGCATCTATTTGGTTATTCTCTCTCTTTTTTTTTAAAATTAATCTGGCTAGTGTTCTGTCTATTTTGTTGATCTTTTCGAAAAATCAGCTCCTGGTTTTATTGATTTTTTTGAAGAGTTTTTCGTGTCTCTATTTCCTTCAGTTCTGCTCTGATCTTAGTTATTCCTTGTCTTCTGCTAGGTTTTGAGTTTTTTTTATCTTGCTCCTCTAGCTCTTCCAGTTTTGGAATAGGGTGTCAATTTTGGATCTCTTCACTCTTCTCATGTGGGCACTTATTGCTATATATTTTCCTCTAGAGACTGCTTTAAATGTGTCCCAGAGGTTCTGGTATGTTGTGTCTTTATTCTTGTTTGTTTTGAAGAACTTCTTTATTTCTGCCTTCGTTTCATTGTTTATGCAGTCAACATTCAAAAACCAGTCGTTCAGTTTCCATGAAGCTGTGCGGTTCTGAGTTAGTTTCTGAATTCTGAGTTCTAACTTGATTGCACTGTGGTCTGAGAGACTGTTTGTTATGATTTCTCTTCTTTTGCATTTGCTGAGGAGTGATTTACTTCCAATTTTGTGGTCAGTTTTAGAGTAGGTGTGATGTGGTGCTGAGAAGAATATATATTCTGTGGATTTGGGGTGGAGAGTTCTGTAAACATCTATTAGGTTTGCTTGGTCCAGATCTGAGTTCAAGTCCTGGATATCTTTATTAATTTTCTTTCTTGTTGATCTGTGTAATATTGACAGTGGAGTGTTAAAGTCTCCCAGTATTATTGTGTGGGAGTCTCAGTCTCTTTGTAGGTCATTAAGAACTTGCTTTATGCATCTAGGTGCTCCTGTATTCGGTGCATATATATTTAGGATCGTTTGCTCTTCTTGTTGCATTGATCCTTTTACCATTATGTAATGTCCTTCTCTGTCTCTTTTGATCTTTGTTGGTTTAAAGTCTGTTTTATCAGAGACTAAGATTGCAACTCCTGCTTTTTTTTTTTGCTCTCCATTTGCTTGGTAAATCTTCCTCCATGCCTTTATTTTGAGTTTATGTGTATCCTTGCACTTGAGATAGGTTTTCTGGATACAACACACTGATGGGTTTTGGCTTTTTATCCAATTTGCCAGTCTGTGTCTTTTGACTGGGGCATGTATCCCATTTACATTTAAGGTTCTCACTGTAGTTTTTGTTTGTATTTCTCTAATGTAGAATGATGTCAAACATATTATATTTTCATGTGATATTGGCCATTTTAGTATCTTCTTTAGATAAATTTCTATACAAATGTTTTGCCCATTTTTGAATCAGGCTGTTTAGTTTTATGAGTTCTCCATATATTATAGGTATATATTTACAAAAGGTACATGGCTTGCAAATATTTCTCTCATTCTGTGGGTCATTGTTTTACTCTGTACTACTGGTTTTTGATCCACAAAATTTCTAAATTTTCATGAAGTGCATTTTGTTTATATTTTCTTTTGTTGTATGTACTTTAAGCATCATTTCCAAGAAATCATTGTCAAATCCAGTATTTTTGAGTTTTAATCCTGTTTTCTTCTACGAGTTTGATAGTTTTTGGTCTTACATAAAGGTCATGGATCTATTTTGAGGTATGTTTTGTATATGATGTTAGTTAAGGGTCCAATTTTATTAGTTTGCATGTAGAGATCCAGTTTCTCAAAGAAAAAGCAAATAGTTGGATCATATTTTTTTGATCTGCAGCTACTGCCTGCAGGCCAACTCCTGGTTAATACTTGCTTTTGTAAATAATACTTTTTTTTACTGTGGGGAACACAGCTATCCCTATTTATTTACATGTTGTCTGTAGTTGTTTTGGTATTACAATTCCAGAATTTATTATTAGTAGTAGGAACCATATAGCTCAGATAATCTAAAATATTTACTAGGTATTTCTTTATAGAAAATGATTTTAATCCCTACTCTACAGAAACATGTATCCAGCAGGAATTTTTTAGTTCTTGCCACATAGGTGTTACTTATTTTGTTGGGTTCATAGAGAAGAATTTAGAGCTTCTAATTGCAATTGTAACTATATTAATATTTTTCTAAATGTTTCCATTACAGAAGAATGTTATATATTACTCTTATTTCTGGACACTCTACTGAATTATTTTATGAATCCTACTGCTTTTAGGTTACCTCCCTAAGATTTTAAGTTAAACAATCAACAAGTAATAGCAGTTTTCTCCTCTTTCAAAATTTTCATCTCTCAATTTTCTTTTTTTCTTGACTTGGATGAGACCTCCAGCATAGTCATTCAATGGTTGGAATGCCACTTGTCATTCTTCTTTCGTTCCTAACTTTAATAAGAATGCTCTTAATGTTTTGCTATCTAACACAAAGTTTGCTACAGATTTTTAATAGATACTGTTTATCAGGTTAAGGAAGCTCCTACTCTTAGTAGTCTTCTGAGAGCTTTTTGAACATTCTGAATGAGGGTTAAATTTTATCAAATGGTTTTTCTTCTTCATCTCTTAATATGTGAGTTACTTAGCTGTTTGGGGAGATGAAACCTACTAAGACAAAGT
Source organism: Leontopithecus rosalia (assembly GCA_028533165.1). Taxonomy (NCBI): domain Eukaryota; kingdom Metazoa; phylum Chordata; class Mammalia; order Primates; family Cebidae; genus Leontopithecus; species Leontopithecus rosalia. Next base: position 77,858,431 of record CM052662.1, read on the forward strand.
ATATTACACATTTAATACACTATCCAATTCAGTTCACTACTATAATGCTAAGAAGTTTTGTATGTGTATTTACAAGTATAACAGCTTTATGTTTTTTTTCTTATGCTATTTACAATTTTTTTAAAAATTTTTATTGCATTTTAGGTTTTGGGGTACATGTGCAGAACATGCAAGATAGTTGCATAGGTACACACGTGGCAGTATGTTTTGCTGCCTTCTGCCCCTTCACCCATATTTGGCATTTCTCCCCATGCCATCCCTCCCCCGCTTCCCCCCCACTGTCCCTCCCCTATTTCCAATTTTGGTGTCAAGTTTGTACTTAGGGAATGAATTGGGATTCTTTTTATCCTTTATAAGTCATAGTACCATTTATGTAACTTAGAACAAAGAAATATAGTCAACCCTAACCCTACAACTGAGTGTTCTTATAAATCATGTTTTACAAGAAATTTTTTTTTTTTTTGAGATGGAGTTTCACTGTTGTTACCCAGGCTGGAGTGCAATGGTGCGATCTTGGCTCACTGCAACCTCTGCCTCCTGGATTCAGGTAGTTCTCCTGCCTCAGCCTCCTGAGTAGCTGGGATTACGGGCACGTGCCACCATGCCCAGCTAATTTTTTGTATTTTTAGTAGAGACGGGGTTTCACCATGTTGACCAAGATAATCTTGATCTCTTGACCTCATGCCCCAAACATAGTAATACCCACTGTAATCTAGGATGAATAATAGATTCATCAGATTCTTGGTTTGACAGCAAAGCAGAGAAAAAGGTGGTTACTGTACCAAAATAAAAAGAGAAGCTGACCACCTTGGCTGCAGGAATGAAACTGTCTATAATCGGAGTTTGCCTTTAGACCATTATTTTAAGTGAGATTTTCCTATCACAGGAATGGCCTGTATTAGAAGTCAAATGTAGGCTTAAAGGTCATGAATAATCATATATCAAGTAAGCACATCTGCTTTGAAAATATTTTGCCTTACCTTATTAATTTCAGCAGCTTCAGTTTTGTGAATAATTCCTTTTAACCTGAAAACCTTAACAATTTCTCTAGCCATATTGAGCATAACATTAATTTCCTCCTTTGTTTTCATAGTGACAGCAATTTCTGGGTGATCAAACTCAAAGTAGCCTAAAAAGTAACAAAATATTTTTAGATTAAATAAGAACATTGTTTGAAATGTTTTATGTGGACAATAAGCTAATGTTTCTGCTCTAAACCCATAGAGTACAACCCTCAACAGAGAGAAATGTATCTCTTCCTGAAGGGGCCACTATGATCAATCATAATTCACTAGTAGTGCCAGAGTTCTGTTGCATGTTTTCTTGGCAGCATTCATACTTGTGCCTATGTCCATGGAGAAGGATAGATAGCTTCATTTCTAAGATTAACAGGTATACTTTTCTACCTGCACTGGACACTGGGAGGCTGCTCAAGGCTATATGTCTGGAGTTCATGACCCACTTTCTTATTCTGTGTGAATCAGACTTTTTAACTGCAGATTGTGTGATTAAATACAGCTTCGGATTAATTACTCTCACTCATCTTAGGTCACTGTCCACTCAACTTGCCAGTGCATCAAGATGACTTATACATCTATGCTCTTCTACCTGTTTCATCTGGATTCCTGATGTCCATGAAATTTCATCTTAGAGTCTACATTTGGGCTTTTCTTTGATCATAACCTCTTATCTGGCTTGGTAACTATCTGTCATAGAACATCTCTCAAATGATTTCATTTCCAGGTTTGCTGTGTCCTTTTGTAGCCCATCACCTGGTATAAAATTTTCTTCTCCTCCTACACGTGAGAGACTGTACCACTCTCACTATTTGTCCTGCACCAGAAGCATGACTTGGCATGACTCAGAGAATAGGCAACTACCATGTTTGGCACTCAGCCATCCAGCAGATATAACAGAATTCTGCAGGATTTTATTCTGATTTCAACTCATATAAGACCTAAATCCTTAAATTGCAGCTCTGTGGCAAGCAGAGGAAAAAAGTCATTTCTTTCATTTTGTCACTTAGAAAAGTCATGGATTTCTCACTTGGGAAAAAAATTGGAATTTATAAGACCATAATGACATACATAATCATGGCATGCCAACTTGTCTAAAGAGAAATCAAAAGGAAATCTTCATTGTTGTATAAAGCAGAGAGAGGAAGTGTGAAGAGCTATTATACTATTTCCATCTCAACTAGAAAATAAGTTTGTATTGAGTATTGAAGTTACTCACTTCAGTGCTATTAGTGAGTAGGTTTCCTCAAAGATTGACTCAAGTTATGAAAAACCCTGCTTTTCTGAAGTGGTGAAGATAAAAGATGGTCATGATAAACAGGATGAGAGCTACTTACCTAGACTTTCCATAGCATCTTCCCTATTCTTTATCACTCGCTTTAGTAACATCTAAGGAACAAAAGAAATGTTATCCCCATTGGAAAAACAGACTGTTATAAAATGTCCTCACATTTGCAATGGATAAATTTTTTTAACCTAAGTTAACAGTTTTAAAAAAATATGATGGAGAGGTTTTCATGGGTTCGAACTGAATTTTGTGCTGCAGCACTTTTTGCTTTAGGTAGAGTGATAGAGAAGACAAGAGGTATAATCTAGGCTGATTTTGAGAAGTCTGAAGGTGAGTCATGAATCTGAAAAGTGCAGGCACAGTACATTCTTTCCCATTCTACTTTATGAGAACCCCTAAATTTGGGATGCCAGGATGGCTTTCAACCTTAAGAGAGTAGAAGTTTTGGCCAAGATGAATGAAAGAGGAAATTAGGGCTAACAAGACAATATTTTAGGGACTCAAGTCCTTTAGTATTATTTCCTGTGTATCTCCAAATTTAAGTGCTAAATATCAGTGGTTAGAAAAGGTAATGAAACATAAGAAAATAGTTCTAAAGTTCCAGCAGGTAAATAGAGGAAGATACTACATTTGTGTTCTATCACATACTGAATGTTCAATTTTCTCAATGACAAAGTTTTGAGCACATAAAATATAGCATTGAAATGTTTTCAATTGTCTTGAAAAGTAAATATTGAATTCCATATAGCTGACAAACTCGTGGGCGCTTATAAGTATTAATCTGTCTCAATCTAAAAAGTAAAAATAATATATAGAATTTAGGCCTTAGAATTGTCTTTGCTGCTTACTAGCTATGGAACTTTGGGCACAATCATTTAACCTCTCTTGGCCTCATTTCTCATTTGCATAATGACAAAATGAAGCAAGGTTTCCCTCTATTTTAATTATTGTTTTCTTTACTTCTATTTGCCAAATCACTTGTTTTTATTTCCTTTACTGTTTAATGTGTAGAAAATTAGGATAGAGAGAGATAAAAGAATCTTGTGGGCATTATGAGGAAGCCCTGTTTTCTCCACCCTGCCTTGACTTCTCACCTTCCAGTACCTCCTATTTTACACATTTATAGCCTGACAGATCTTAGAGCTTACACTGGGAGAAAGCTGACTACTGCACATGGGTTTCCTGATAGCCTCCACAAAGACAGAAAGGTGCCTTATATGAGCCTTGTAACTCACTAATATAACATGGGTCATTTCAGAAGAAGGCATTTGAGTAATTTCAATGTAGCTTAGTTTAAGTTTGTAAAGAAATTAATTAGCAAACCAGGAGTCAAAGACATTTGCATATATGAACAGAGAATACAATGAATGAGGGCAACTGAGGGCTGAGTGAACTCTTTTCTTAGTATTTAAGGTTTTCTTACCTGTTTAATCTGTTTAGAACTTGTAATATGATCAATTATAGTTGTTATGTCTGCTTCACCTTGGACATACCCTTTTAGTATTGCATACCAAAAGGTCAGCTGATGACTCATTCTTTTATCTATTATCTGCAGCAACCTTGGTGCTACGAGCTGAATTAAACAGAACTACCATTAATATAAATTTTACAAATATCATTTTATGATGTTGATTGATTTAATCAAAATATTTAATAATAAGAAATTAAGTACCCTCAAAGATAACTACAATGACCTGTGAAGACTCTCGGTTATTTTATTAGTGGTGTTTTTATAACTTCATGACTACAGCTATTTCCCTATAGCTAATAATCTGGGGGCACCTATGTCAAATTTGTTACTTTATTCTTCACTTCTTTTCTTTTCTTTTTTTTTTTTGAGGCGGAGTTTCGCTGTTGTTACCCAGGCTGGAGTGCAATGGCGCCATTTCAGCTCACCGCAACCTCCGCCTCCTGGGTTCAGGCAATTCTTCTGCCTCAGCCTCCTGAGTAGCTGGGATTACAGGCACCCGCCACCATGCCCAGCTAACTTTTTGTATTTTTAGTAGAGACGGGGTTTCACCATGTTGACCAAGATGGTCTTGATCTCTTGACCTCGTGATCCACCCGCCTCAGCCTCCCAAAGTGCTGGGATTACAGGCTTGAGCCACCGCGCCCGGCCCACTTATTTTCTTTATAGAGAATTGGATGCTCTTTTCAGCTAGTTTAAATTCTTGGAAAACAACACAATTAATCTTCTGTGCTTAGGTCATACCGTGACTAAATTGCTGTCATTTTTACATGCTAAGTCTCCTATAACACTTCCTACTAGATGGTCTGGTCAGGTGAGAAACCACCACAACCATACTGCCTTTTAAACCCCAAAATTAACTCTCCTCTCCTTGTTTCTTTGCTGTGGGTTGAAGTCTCCAGGTTATCGGCTACCATTGTACAGTGCTCTAGCTTCTGTAGAGTTTCCTGATCCCTTTGTTTTTTTAATCTATGTTCTGCAACCTCCATACTCTACCTGCCAACTACCTGCCACTAATTCCAAAGAGTTTACACTCATCTTTCAAGATTCAGCTCAGTATCACCTAATAAAGGAATCCTTTTCCATCTCACCAGCATTCTGTGCATACTCCTGTTTTGCACTCATCCTACCATATAACATTGGAATATCTAGATTGCTTGTGATTTCTCTTCTACAATAAGCTTTCCAAGGGAATAAACAATATCTAATTCATCTTCATATTCCAAGGACCTGTGATTTAACATAAGACCATAGTTCAGAGTTTCCTGAATATATCAACAAACTTTTCTTAGGTGGTTTATGGTTTCTTCATCTAAACTATTTGTTAGGTTCTGTATACCTTCCTATCAGAAAGAATTAATTTATCAGTGGAATACACTAGACTTGCCTTCCTCAGGTCATATTACACTCTAGCACTACTTACGGTCCCTTAGAATACTGAGAAAGCAGGCTATTAGTCGTGTACTCTTTGACTTAGTTGATTTACACCTCTCAGTAGCAAAAATATTTTAAATTATTCCTTACCTGTGTAAGAAACATCTAAATGTAAAGATTCTATGAGTTTTATTTCATATGAACTATGTTTTATTTAACTGTATCTCTCACAGTGCTTACATATGTATGTATCTTGTTTGTGTATGAATAGAGAAAAAGATCGGAAAGAGAGAGTGTAACTGCATTCATATATATACTGGTTTGTGATGGAGTGAGTTTCATGTCATCAAAAAAAATCACCCATAAGATTTATTATAGAAACATGTTATTAGACAATCAAAGGTGATTTTTGAAACGGTATTTCTGTAATACTGATTGTATTTTCCCTTGATTTGTATCAATGTCGGCTATTTTCTTTGTCCCTATAGTTTGCACGTTCGTTTTACTAACTTCCATCTTCTATTCCCCAAATATCTATAAACATAAACATTACTTGGACATTAACTTATACTTACATTAATATGGAATTTCTCATGGAGGTTAACTTATCCTTACATTAATATAGAATTATGTAATTAAGTATAACTTATACTTACATTAATATAGAATTTCCTTTTATATTTAAAGGAAAAGTTGTGATAAGTATTCCTATACTTTCATATGCTAAACAAATTCCTAATATAATTTGGATGTTTATAATATAAAATGTTATAAAACTTAATTTGTCAAAGGGAGCTAAAATTTAAAATATAAACACTAGCCAAACAGAAAATGGCAGCCATAAAACTAGTAAACTGATTTTAGTCTATGTTTTATGAAACAAGCAGTAGGAATTGGAAATTGCACAACTGACTTGTTCTTTACCTTGAAAATGCATAGTATATGAAAAAATAGAACAACTTTTATAAAGACTATTGCTCCAGTCACATCAGAAGTATACTTAGTGGTGTGTATTTCATCAAGTATTATATTTAAGATGCCAGTTAATGTAGTTGCTAACTCAAATAGGTTCCAGGCATGTGAAAAAAAATTCTTCCTCATTGCTGCTATCTGTTGATTTAAAATGAAATTACATTATCATGTTTGTTTCTGCTTTTACGACACCATTTTCCACAATAATTTAAACATCATGTTAGGTTTTTCTCTTATCTACTCCACATGTATGAAATATCCTTAGGAAACCAAAAATCAAACAAACAAACAAGTCCATCAGATTTGTCCTGTAGTAAAGGAATATTCCTAGGACTATTAATTTAGGATTGGGTTTAAAGCACAGGTATAGATGAAAAGAAACAGATTTACATAATGATACCAGTAAAAAGTAGCAACAATAGAAATGCAAATTCAAACAAAAATATAGTATGGCAGGGTCTTCTAATTTAAAACAAATAGCCTTAAATGCCATAAAAATCCTGGAGGTTGTATTCCATTTTTTAGTATTTTATAATTTATATCCAAAATGATGATTCTGAATAATCAAGACAAAATTAGTTTATGTTTGTTGTGACATATGTAGGCAAAGTTTTGATTAAAGTAGTTTGAGATTTAAAATTTTATTTATTAAAGATTATGCTTTCTTCACTAAATTCACTTGTATAATTTCATTCTGGGATAATGCAGAATAAGTTATTTTTTCTTATAAGAAAAAAATTTCTAGGAAAATCTAAGTAGAAGTAAATATTTTTTGTCAGAATTACCTTGGCAATTGCACCAACCCTTTTCTTTATCTCAGTGAATATATTTGCAGTGCTATCATAAGGCTTTATCGACACATAAACATTGAAATAAATTCATATCAGAAGTTCTCTATGTATGTTTTATTTCACAATCGTATATTCCTTCATTAGAGATAGAATAGCTTATTAGGATGAACAGGTCCACTAATTTGATAGTCTTTTAAATTAGATAGTTGCCAGCTGAGAAATTGCTTTTGCCATTTTTATAAAAGGTATATTACTTTTCCCCCCCTATTTTCTCCCTCACATATCTAGAGATCCAGTAAGGACAACTAGAATATTTGTTGATTCAGATGACATTCTTTTAGAATCCCTAAAAAGGGTGACTTTTTAGAAGCAACTCGAAAGAAAATAATAAAATTGAAGCACTTACAATTCTCCTACTGCTGGGCATAAAACCAGGTAGAATACATAGTTCCTTCCCTTTCCTTATGTTCACTACATTAATTTTAAGGCACTAATACCAAAACTTAGTCTGAATTCTGGAAACCGATTTCATTGCCTTGAATCAACAACTGAAAAAGGTTTTCTGGCAATTCTGTTCAGGGCTAGCTGAATGCCAACTGAAGACAGTTGAGGCAGGTTTCTAGTTAAATATGACATTTCTAGTAGAATACAAATAGGGAAGGAGTTCATTTTATTAGTTAAAGTGAAATATATGTGAATATTTTAGATCCAGTATTTGTACCCACATATTTTATCTCACATAACTACTATCTAACAATTAACTGACCTGCTAAATTTATAATACTGGAACAAATACTTTTAAAATTTTCCAGAATTGTGATGAATAGTCACAATCGTGGTGTCTATAGTGTTTAATATCATAACATCTTTCTTGTTAAAATAATAATTTGAATTTAGACATGTTAAAATATATATTTATATGAATAAATGATCATACTAATTTGAAATGCAATGGCTAAAATAGTGAAGCATCTATTCCAAGGGAAAAAATATTCAAAATACCTACTATTTTGTGATAGTTCATACAGTCAGTCCTCTGTATATTTCAAAAATGGTTTCTTGAAACCTTTTATAGCTAAGAGAGTGGGAGGTTTCAAAGATGACTGTAGATTTCATCTTGGGAAACTGGGTTTCCAGTGAAATTCTGTGGGGAGAGTAGGATTACAGAAGACACATTTCCTTTCAATATGCTGCTTGGGATGTTTGCACAATATTTTGTCAGAGGGATCCAGTCAGCAGCTGCCTATGTGATCTAAGGCTCTGGATAAAATTTGAGCTATGGACATGAATTTGGGAGTCATTAGACTATGAATAACAGTTGATGTCAGGAAAGTTGATGAGACAGCATGGCCTGCCCTTTATTATTTAATTAACATCTTTGTCTCCTCCCTCATTTTCCATATTCTGAAAACATATGTACCATCTCACCAATCTCCACTCTGACCAGCCCATTCCTGAGCTTCAGCCACTGGGAGTGGTGTTCCTTACACGTGTTGTGGTGTTGCTTCTACGTTTTCCCTTCCTCCTGTTGTTTATTATGCAATTAACTCATTCTCTTTTTTGGCTCCCAGACATGGATTATTCAAAATTCCACTCAAGGATCTCTTTCCCTTGAAAACCTTCCTTTTCTGACCCTGCTATTCTCCATAAGAAACTCCTTCTGTCCCCATTGTACTCTGTGTATTCCTCTATTATGCTAGATAGATATAAAAATATCTATCCAGTATAAAAATAATAAAACAAACATTCAAGTACTTACCACCTTGCTAAGACTAAGAACATTGCCAATACCTTTTAAACTCACTTTGTATCCCTTTGACACACACAATTTTAAAATTTACTTGTGGAAACACAAATCAGTGTTTCGAGTATGCATATTATCTGTTGAGTTGCCCTAAAAATTACTTTCAAAAATTTAAGTTTGAAGAAGTGAGGAAGAAATTCATACACTCTTTCAGAAAACTGTTGCTAGTGTTGAAATACAAGGCTTGGAAATCCTGTCAGACATATAACCCTTTCATACACACATAAATTTTAGATTACCTTAAGTATTGCAATAGGAAATAATTCGTTAGTACCACAAGGTATCCAACATACTCAAATTTCTCAGTAGATACTAATATTCGTTAGTACCACAAGGTATCCAACATACTCAAATTCCTCAGTAGATACTATTTTATGGCATATACGAAAAAAGAAGTATCTGTAAAATAAAAAGACAATTTTATCTGATAAAATGTTCACATTCAATGATTTTCATATATACTCATTTCTGTTTTAGTTATCAACAGCTGCAGAGTCCTCCTTAATTCTGAAAGGAGCCACCACTAGCTAACACATTCTGGCATCCTGCTTTAGATACTGTCCTTTGAATTTCCTCCACTGATCCTCTTCTTTCTTGAGTCTAGTTTCTCCTTTTCTTATTCTTTCTTTCCTTAAATCTCATTCACTTTTTCTTTTTACTTTTAATAGAAATACTTTTGGTATAACAGAAAAAATATTCAAACTGGAAATATATTTTTTAAAATAAAGAAAATCCTTTCTACCTTTTGATAATTACAATTTTCAGAGATAAATACTACTATTAGTTTGAATATTATTCCAACTTATGTTTATAAAATGATTATCCTTAAATATAAAATAAATTATATGACACACATTTTTATGTAACCTGCTTTTTTCCCTTTTAACAATGTATCATGAGATTCATTTCTTGTCAAGGTATAAAATTGGGATCAAAGACTAGGATGCAGGATAGTGGAATGTATGGATCCAAATTTTATCACAAAATTTAAATTAATGTATATGCTTTGAAAAATAGCTTCCAAACTCAGTATGATGGAGGTAGAAATGTAGATAAGAGGATTTACTTTTAATATTTTGATTCTATTTTTAATTATTCAAGTAGTATAATAATACACTATTTTTGTTAAAATTCAAATTACAATGATTAATTAATTGCTGATTGAAGACTGGGTAAGTAGCAGATCATTTTCTCATTCTCAGAGGTAGCTCTATGCCATAGCCCAGAAGCTTTAACAATTTTGGGTCCCATTAGAAAAAAAGATGAAATTTTGAATGCAGTAATATATAATCTATGCTCACATTGCCAGGGCCCTCCAAGGCGTCTGGCAGTTCCCCTGTAATGGGAGCTGCAGAGTGTGTAAGTTTTGTTAACTTTGTGGTAACCCTTCTGCCCTTCTCTTCCAGCAGCAAAACCATGTTTGGCACAGCATGGCACTGGTTAACTTGGCTTAAGTTTATGGTTAAATTTGCAGTCACTGCTCTCATTAATTTTGTCACTAGCTATATTCCTTTCTCTTGAACCTAAGAAAAAAGAAATTCAAATTGAAAAGGAAGAAGTAAAATGATCTCTATTTGTGGATGGCATGATTCCGTATACAGAAAATCTTAGAGAATCTGCAAAAATCAACTAGAGCTAATGAACAAAATAGCAAATTTTCAGGAAAAGAGATCAATATATAAAAATCAGTTGTATTTCTATATACTAGAAAGGAATGATCTGAAAATGAAATTATGAAAATAATTCTATTTAAAATAGCACCAAAAAGGATAAAATATTTAAGATTAATGTTAACCTAAAACTTACATGCTGAAAATAAAACATTGTCAAAATAAGTTAAAGGTTCAAATAAATTGAACATGGAAGACATTCCATGTTCATAGTTTGGAAGGCTTAATACTGATAACATGATGATGCTACCCAAAGAAATCTACAGATTAAATTCAGTCCTATAAAAATCTCAAAGATCTTTTTATTTTGCAGACAGAAACATGATAATCTAAAATTTAGATGATGGAATTTTAAGAGACTGGAACTAGTTACAACAATCTTGAAAAAAACTGAAGGACTTATACTTCCTGGTATCAAAATTGTATACCAGCTGTGGAAAACAATTTAGTGGTTACTCAAGAAACTAAATACAGAATTACCACACAGTCCTGTAATTTTACCCCTGGGATATGCCTAAAAGAATAGAAAGCAGGTATCAAATAAAAACTTGCACATGAATGTTTATGGCAGCACTATGTATAATAGCCAAAAGGGGGAAACAACTCAAATGTCCATTATCTGAATGGGTAAATAAAATGTGGTATATTTACCATGGAATATTATTCAACCTTAAATAGGTATCACATACTGATACATGCTACAAAGAGAATGACCCTTATGCTACTAATACATTCTACTACATGGATGAAAACATTATGCTAAGTGAAAGAAGCCAGAAACATAAGGCTACATGGTGATGTTTTTATTTATGTGAAACATTTGAATTAAGTAAATTCACAGGGACAGGAAACAGACTGGTGCTTTCCAGGAAAGGACAGAAAGGGAAAATGGGGAATGACTGCTTAATGAATACCCAGTTTACTTTTAGACTAGTAAATAACACTGAATTATATGCTTTAAAATGGTTAATGGTTAATTTATGTATGTGAAATTTACCTCAAAAAGAGGATATTATTCCTATCTTTTTTATTCTTTAAATAACCTCATGCATGTACATAAGAAACAGGGTGGTGGCTGACCCTCATATTTCTGGTAAACATTCTGCAGCCATTTATACCTATTACACTCATCAGGCTGCTCTGAGGTGGGTACCACCCACTTCAAGGCTTTAAATCAACTGTAACAATAGGAAAAAAACCCTTTTTTTCTAACAATAAAAAATTAAAAGGATGTAGCTAAGGTTTACAGTGGATATTGGCCAGATCATTTTCATCTTAGATTATGCCATAATCTCCTTTGATTTTTATGAAAACTCTAACAATATATGGTGATTACAAAACGTGTGGTGAGTGTGATGGCTGATTTAGTAACACGTATAAAAAGTCAATTTGTTCACACAGATTATGTTTCTTTTTTTACTTTAAGTATGTTTATGAGCATTTTCTAAGGCCATTTCTCAAATAATAAAATACGCAAATTTTTAAAAAAATTGAGTTGTAAAATTTCTCAAAATATTTTGCAAAATATTCAGGACACCATTTCAACAGAAATAGTGAATTTCAAGTGAATATAATAGCATTTGTTAACACAGAATGTCCGTTTTCTTACTTTAAGTATGTTTATGAGCATTTTCTAAGGCCATGTGTCAAATAATAAAATACGCACAATTTTAAAAAATTGAGCTCTAAAATTCCTCAAAATATTTTGCTAAATAGTCAGGATACAATTTTAACAGAAATAAACAGGGAATTTCAAGGGAATATAATAGCATTTCTTACACAGTTCAAAGCACTTACCTTGATGGGATCCCTTTTTCCTTTCTAGCATTATACACCCAATTGAGCAGTAGTTTTCTAGTAAAGGTAAGTGTTTTGCTTTCAGAATAATTCCTTATTGTCTCAAGACTCATATATCTAAAAAAAGAGAGAGAAATCTTTATACATGCTTTAAACATTTTGAGATAAGTTTAATGTAGCACTGTCAGAAAGCAGAAAGACTATTTCGTGCCATAATGACTGGATTAAGACATTTTTACAGGCATAGTTCATGAAGTTAGATTGTAGGGCTCACTTTCTAAACAGAGAGTGTTACAAATTGGAGATAAATGGTTGAAAATAATAGAGATTTCAAGGTCCAGGGAGAGAAAACATACTATGTTTCAAGTATTTGGAATTCAGACATCCAGGTTTTCATGTTAGATTTCCTGTTGTCTGGTGTGGCAAGGAACAAATTACCTAATTAACTTGCTTGCTTATCTACAAAATAAGGATTAAAATACCAACGGTAGGCTGAGACAATTAAATGGAAAAGCAAGTATAAAGCATCCAATTCTTATTACACATCTTTCTATCTCTTTGTATTGACTTTCAAAGCAGACAGTAAGGTTCAGAATAACGAAAAATAAGTTAAAATGGTAACTTAGAGAAGTCACTGGTCACAAAAGCTCAATGTCATTTTGGTAGCATTTGTCCCAATTTTTCTGTAGCTTTCTGCTGGCTTTTTTATTGATACAGCTTATATCTGTGTATATGACTGTGTCTTGTTTAGCCAATCTCCTTGGATTTTTAAGGAATTTACCTGCTGCTGACCAGATACTTTCATTGTCATGATCAGAAAGAGAAAAAGGCTCTGCCCTTGGGTCTGAGTCCCTACGTTATAATGTGGCTTAATGGAAGGGCATTGGATATCTAAGTTCAAAGGTAAACCTTGCCCTTTCGATGAATTATAATGTTCTTAATTTAAAACTTGTACTTTTTTTTTTTTTACTACAGGGATACCAATGTAATTGAAAATAGTCATTCAATTATCCATAATTCAATATAATACATGGTAAATAAATGGAAATTGTTGAATATTTGTATGACTTGATTCATTCATAATTGAAAAAATATTTATTGAACATCTATGGCTATAAAATGCTGCAGATAAACCATAAAGAAATACTGGTTTGCCCTCAAGGCTCCAGCAGACTAGTGGAATAAAACATGTAAATACCAATTGCAGTAAAATATGGTAGGTGTTGCCACAGAGATAATAAATAAGAGGCCCCCTGGACCCACAGAAATGGGCATTTAATATAGTCTAATTGTGATATCTATAATGTGTGACATTTTACAGCACAAACTATAAGTAATTCAGGCTCTTGAATTCCTATTTCACATCAACATGTTCACTGTTTAGACCTGATTTAGGAAAACTGTATGATCTATTTAACTGGATAATGAGGCAGGTTGGCTTTGAATCCCAACCTGTAATTTATTAGTCAACTGACCTTGTGTAAATTATTTAATTTCTCTTTGCCTTACTTTCAACCTGCATCGTGAAGATAATAACAGCATCCATCTCATAGAATTTTTCTGAGGTAAAATAGGTTAATACATGTAAGGTATTTAAAACTGTACCTGCTATAACATTCAATACAAATAAACTACATGCTCAAAGTATTATTTTTTAGGCAATTATATTAGCACTTAGCATAGGTCCTGGTGCTTTTCTTAGACTTGTTTTTCTTGCCATGGGTCACCCCAACACATGAGGCATTGATAAGGATAATTAGCAAATGACAAAATCAACTCCAAGGCAGCTCAGCAAAGAAGCAAGAACTGAATATAAGTATAATCAACAGAAAGTTCTCTAGGAGCTGGAATACCATTTTGCTAATATGAATATTTCCCACAGTGCTTGGCATATATTGGTAATATATAGCATTGCACATATTGGTATTTAATCTATATCTCTTACATGTATAAATAAAAATTTAATATTTTCCAGAGTTTGTCTGCATTGTCCACTAACAGTCCTTTCAACCCTCTGCCCACTGTTAACCTCTTTTTGTCCATTTGCTCTAGGTCTTCATAGGCAATATGTTGCTTCAGTGTTTGTGAAACATTTACAGAGAAAAAAAATTAAGGCAGTGGGCTAAATTGCTCTATGTCGTTTTATTTTTATTTTTATTTGGTTAGACAAAGTCTTGCCCTGTCACCCAGGCCGGAATGCAGTGGCATGATCTCAGCTCACTGCAACCTCCACCTACGGGGTTCAAGCAATTCTCCTGTCTCAGCCTCCTGACTAGCTGGAACCACAGGCTCATGCACCACGCCTGGCTAATATTTTTGTATTTTTAGTAGCGACAGGGTTTCACCATATTGGTCAGGCTGGTCTCAAATTCCTGCCTCGGCCTCCCAAAGTGATGAGATTACAGGCGTGAGCCGCCACTCCCCACCTATTGTTTGATTTTTATATTAACATCTCCTGGACAATATAGTAATGTTGCTTTTCATTGTGTCATTTATTAAAAACTTCCACTGTATAATGCATACTTTTCTTCTTTAAAATATGAATAGTATTGTTTTGAATTGATCACATTTTTCCCAGCCCTCTCTTTCAACTCCCTTGACTTTACTAGGTCACCTAAAGCATTGGAAGGCCTGGATCAAAAGGACAGAGACCTTGGTACCATAGAAGAAAATATTTAAGCATTATAAATCAAGGAAACAAAATTGTAAATAAGATATATTTTATCTTCCTATTATGACACACATAATGTCATGATTTGTACAACTAGGCTTAAAATGAAACTCTTAGTTACTTTGAAAGTCTGTACTTGAAATTCAAATATGCCCTAATTTCTGGCTGCTTCTTTTCTAATGTCTAACTTTATCCTTTAGTATACCACAAGGTTGTATGTGTGACTTACCACAAGGCTGGCATATCCTTTAGGTTTAGGTGTATGCACACCAACGGCTCACTTTGCTCATGGGATGATGGACCAGGAGTAGAGGGCCAAATTGACTCTGGAAATAAGCTTAGGACAATTTAAACAGGGAATTTTGGTGTCTTCAGGACTGTTGTCTAGAACTAGAAGGTATGTCTGGGTTTTGGGTGGACATTGTTGCAATTGCATCGCAATTTAACCCCTCTCTTTGCCCAATCATAGATCTGGCATTCCTCCAGGGGATGATCTGAGGTTATTCCCCAAAACACAAACTTTGAGGAACTCACTGCTTATTTTGGAGCCCTTTATCTAAAGAAATCACTACAAGATTACAAATGTATGCTGGATATTAAAAAGAGAGTGATGAAGTGCTACCTGTGCATTAGGGAAGGTGTGCCTGGAGGGATTAAGGAAGCCTTCACCCTTACTTAGTCTGGCATTCAAATTGTCTAAAAGGAATTGTTTTACCACAGCTTAACTTTTGGCAGGGGGAGGATAAGAACAAAAGAAAGTTTCAGTCAGAAGAAACAGCGTGTTCAAAATCACAGAGGAATGAATGAATACAGCAAGTTTTGGATACTGAACACCGGTGGTTTGCCTTGAGGGTGGGGTGCAGGGATGGCAGCAACTTGCCCATGTAATACTAGAGAAAGCCAAGTTACCAGACAAAAACAAGAAAACTCACTTGGGTAATTTCCTAAATGCAGTGGCTTAGAATAGAAGCCATCTCTTGACAATATACTTACTCTCCCTTCTTCTCATCAAAACTTCCTGCTGCACCTACCAACACCTGGAGAGCACTCTGGGACAGAGTCTCATCCCTGTATTGTCTCTGGTAGCTTGCCTAAAAGAAATACTAATCCAAATCATTATACAGCATGAATAACAATGACAACTTATTACCATCTTGATGGAAAAAAACTGTGAGAAAGAAGTCAAAATAATCTCTAGTATGTTTGTAAAACGAATCTTTCTGTGGAGTTCAGATTAAAAGATTACTGGATAAGGTAGGTCTTGGGTTTGAGTGGAGCCACACTGGTTCTGAAGGAAACTAGAGTTCTTCTAGACATGGAATTAGGTTTTCATAAAATAAATGAAACTCATTGGCAAATAAGTTTGGGCATGGCTGCTAGCGCTATCCACATTTCAAAAGTTAATAATGAATATTAAAGGCTCTAAGAAATGCTATAGTAAAAATAAAATCCTACCAGAAAAATTAATTTAATTTTCTAAAATATTTCCACAACAGGGCCCTCTGCCTCATCTGTTATAAGGATTAAAATAATTATTATATCTTTGTAACATATAATTATTTATAGGGAATTTTATAATTTATAAGGAATATTATAATAAGAGATTGCTAATATTTGGCAGAATACAGTCACTTCTTCATTCAATACATGTATACAGAGTCTACTGAGCCTCAGGGACTATGTCTGATGATGTGCAAACCAATATCTGACACTGTTCCCAGCATCCATGTACTGAACACTACTGAGAATCACTAACTTCCTTAGCTGAAATATATGATCAAAGATTTCTAGGTTCTGTAGCAGGCATTCTCTCTGCATGATCAGTTTTGAATATTAAACACTGTTTTGTTTTGGGGGTATACTAGAAAGGGATATTAACCACATTTAATAATGTGAGAGGAAAAAATTTTCCCATGATTACAGGAATTCAACAGAGTAGCACTCTTCTTAAATATCATGAAAATTTTTTAGTATCAAGATAAAAATTGTAGTTTGTGGAAAAATGAGGAAGCTCAAGATTATATGGGTCTCATGAAAACTTAGCAACACAAATGCCAAAGCAATGAGATATGAGAAAATGTTAATTGTTAAATTATCTTTCCCAATGGGAATGCAGAAACCAAAACAACAACTCAAGATAAACATGAAAATATATCTAAAATTATGAAGAACTAAGAAGGTATTAAGTGAAATGAGGATCTAGAGAACAGAACAGAGAAATCCAATCTACTTTGAAAAGGGGAATTTCTTAATTAAGACACAACAATAACACGAAAGCACAAAATCAATCATCAAAATATAATAGTAGAACCCAAACATTTGAGGCAATAAATCAAAAAGGTACATGGGATGTACATTGCAGAAAACATAGAATATCACAAGTGAAAAAGAAGAGGTCAGTCAGTCACCATAAGTTTCCTCTTTTATAGATAGGGAGAATAAAAATTAAATAGATTAAGTCCTTAGTCACATATCAATAATAAAAACAAGACTCAAAATAAAGTCTTCTTCATTTATTTTGTGGGTTCTTGAACACCATATTTTCCTGAAATAAGTTAATATTGGGAAGTGACTGAAAGACATGACTTCATCGCATTTTTTGGTAAATTACAAGAAAACAGAAATAATTCTAGAGATATCCAAACAAGAAAGAAAGCTGTAGCTTCATAAATATTAATTTATTAATTGCATAAAGATTATTCATTTGTATTCATATGTCATTACTTGGATAAAATTCCTATTTTCAGGTCTGAAACATCTTTAAACATTTACTAATCAATTATCTTTTTTTCTACAAAATTATACTGGATACACTAGCCAAACCATTGAAAGATACATTTCAAAGACATTCTCAACTGGGAATATTATTGGAAATAATTAGTGAAAATTATAACATAATATCAATGTATTAAAAAATAAAATATGTAAGAAAACATCTATAAAAGGCTTCTTGTTTATAAGAATAATAAGCATAATTGTTAAAACTTAAATTATAAAAGTTAGAAGAAGGGAACAGGGCATTGTGGTGTTCCCCTGTAGTTCCAGCTATTCTGGGAGACTAAGGCAGGAGGATTGTTTGAGCTCAGGAATTGGAGACCAGTCTGAGCAACACAGAGAAACCTTGTCTCAAAAAATAGAAGAGGAGCATGAAGAGGTTTCAGAACATTGGACTAAATTCATATTCCAGCCACGGGTACAAGGTCTAGTAAGCAATTTTTTTAGAAAATGAATGTATAGGTAGATTGAGAAAAGAAAAATGAAAACTTGTCTCTACTCTAAATGTAGATCTACAGTTAACAGTTTAGTTAGAAAGTTATAGAGTATTATTGATGTTTGTAACATTTTGTAAGGTAAAATTATATATACTTTTAAAGTTAGCTGATCAGACAGAAAGAAATAGTGATATATATTCCAATAAAGAAAGCAGGAAGGCGAAGGCAAAGGAAAATTAAAAAAAAAAAGAAAAGAAAAAAAGGAAATTAAATAGCAAGAGAGGAGTGAAAGAAGAAAAGAACTGAAATACCAAAATAGAACAGGTATTGGATCCTATAATAAACCTCAAATACTCCAGAGATTCAGATTAATTGAGTAAATATTAATTGAGCATCTACTATGTATTACATATTGTGATATTCACTGAAGATATACAGATTAATAAATCACAGCTTTTAGCCTCAAAAATATTACTTAGGTTTACTAGATTTGCCTACAAGGAAAATTAACTATACTATAAAGCAAAATTTCAAGGGAAGCAGCCAGCATATAAGCTGAGCTGCTGGTTGACCAGCGCTTTGCTTACCCAGAGTCAAAAGAAGCCTGGAATCCTGTCCTCAAGGGGGCAGAACCTGAGAAGTGATGCTGGCTGACCAGCCAGGCCTGCACATCCCCCAGATCACAGATGATCCTGGTTCCCTACCCATATTAGCATAGCCAGTTTCCTCATTCACAAGGGACCAGACCCCACATAGGTAGACCTACCATACAAACTTCTGCAGCCTAAGCAACTGAGACACCCTCAGGCAGCAATGACATTGACTATAGCTGAAGAAATTCTTGAGACTATGCTTTGTACCTATCCAGTACAAGGCTAATGCATCCTACCCAACTGACACCCTGGGACATATCTGCAGGTGAGTCTTTCCCTGTGAAAGTCACTTTACAAAATTGGAAGAGGCAATTGTTTCATGAGATCTGAATATATCAATGCAGGGATTCAAAAAACATGAAAAAGAAAGAAAATATCTCACTGTAAATGAACACAAGCAAGAAAATAGCCCACTGTTTTTTTTTTTTTTTTTTTTTTTTTTTT
>CM052662.1:77878090-77898599 GCA_028533165.1 Leontopithecus rosalia
CTGACAAAAACAAGCAATGGGGAAAGGATTCCCTGTTTAATAAATGGTGCTGGGAAAACCGGCTAGCCATGTGCAGAAAGCAGAAACTGGACCCCTTCCTGACACCCTACACTAAAATTAACTCCAGATGGATTAAAGACTTAAACATAAGACCTAACACCATAAAATCCATAGAAGAAAATCTAGGCAAAACCATTCAGGACATAGAAGTAGGCAAGGACTTCATGACCAAAACACCAAAAGCATTGGCAACAAAAGCCAAAATAGGCAAATGGGACCTAATCAAACTCCACAGCTTCTGCACGGCAAAAGAAACAGCCATTAGAGTGAATCGGCAACCAACAGAATGGGAAAAAAATTTTGCAGTTTCCCATCTGACAAAGGGCTGATATCCAGAATCTACAAAGAACTGAAACAGATTTACAAGGAAAAAACAAATAAGCCCATTCAAAAGTGGGCAAAAAATATGAACAGACACTTTACAAAAGAAGACATACATGAGGCCAACAAACATATGAAAAAATGCTTATCATCACTGGTCATTACAGAAATGCAAATCAAAACTACATTGAGATACCAACTCACGCCAATTAAAATGGTGATCATTAAAAAAATCTGGAGACAACAGATGCTGGAAAGGATGTTGAGAAATAGGAACACTTTTATACTGCTGGTGGGAGCGTAAATTAGTTCAACCATTGTGGAAGACAGTGTGGCGATTCCTCAAGGACCTAGAAATAGAAATTCCATTTGACCCAGCAATCCCATTACTGGGTATATATCCAAAGGATTATAAATCTTTCTACTATAAGGCCACATGCACATGAATGTTCAGGGCAGCACTGTTTACAATAGCAAAGACCTGGAACCAACCCAAATGCCCATCGATGATAGACTGGACAGGGAAAATATGACACATATACACCACGGAATATTATACAGCAATAAAAAACGATGAGTTCGTGTACTCTGTAGGGACATGGATGAACCTGGAGAACATCATTCTCAGCAAAATGACACAAGAACAGAAAATGAAACACCACATGTTCTCACTCATAGGCGGGTGTTGAATGATGAGAACACATGGATACGGGGAAGGGAGAACTACACACTGGGTTCTGTTGGGGGGAATGGGGAGAGACAGCAGGAGGTAGAGAGTTGGGGAGAGATAGCATGGGGAGAAATGCCAGATATAGGTGAAGGGGAGGAAGGCAGCAAATCACACTGCCATGTGTCTACCTATGCAACTATCTTGCATGTTCTTCACATGTACCCCAAAACCTAAAATGCAATAAAAAAATTAAAATATAAAAAAGAGTGATAATAGCAATACCCACCTCTTTAGAGATGAAAGAAATGAAAAGTACACTGCACAGTCCTTAGTACAAACAAGCAATTCCTACACACAGTTACCATGATTCTTGGCTCACCCCTTCTTAATATGGAAAACTGCTTCTCCAAACATCTTTGGCTCTTCCCATATTAATTCTCTAAAACACATGGATACACACACCTATTCTAATTCTTCCCAACACATTCCTTAGCCCCTGAAGGCTAAGGAATAACAAAGGGAAATAACAATAGAAAAATAGACGAGGAGGATATTTAAAATAAAGTGTTACATGACTTCTAGAGTCCACTGACTAGGCCCTTTTTTTTTTTTACAATGCTGCCAAACTTGTAGGATTTAGCTTGATAGCTAACATTTGGAGGAATCAGAGGAGGAAAGCTAATGTTTTGTACGAACCTAGTCTCAAAGAGTGCTGCTTTTCCATCAATTAAAAAAAATGATGGCATGGTGGTTGTTAATGAAGCAGGAGTGTGAAAATGAAAGTTTGTTAAATGGCAGGAACATCAGCTATTAAGACATACAAGGAAAATCATCAAATTCTGTTGTTTAGCAGATGCATTTTTTCCCTGAAGTTAGATCCTGGCTGTGTTAGAGTCAGCTCTCTTCCTGGGATCCCAAACCCCTTCCTCCTCATGACCATCCCAGGACTGTGGCTTTCCCTTTACATAATAAAACGCCCATCAAAGGCCTATCATCACATCAAGTAACAAAGTGTTTTGAATCCCAGGATGAGCACAGAATGCTGTCACTGCCAGGAGTCCCCAGCCTTACTCCCCACTCTGTAGACTGAATTCTACCAGCCCTGTTTTATATATCTTACCCTTAATAACAGTCTCAGAATTTGAGTCTTGTCTCCTGTCTCAATTTCTAGATTCAAGAACACACAGGTTTTCTTGGTGATCTCAATGAAAGTTAAACTGTAAGGAGTCCCCTAGAATAAACCTAAGGAAAGTCAGGTAAGCCACTCCTGTTTCCTAAACAGGATCAGGAGCACATCTATCCCTGGAGATACAGACTGAAGCTTGCCCCAAAGTTCACTTGCCCCTTTATGTGATAGTGAGAATTATAGTCTTTCCTCTAGCCAGTTGGTTCTTCTTATGACAGTGTTTCTAAGTTGTAATTTTGAGAATTAATTTCAAAATAAGACTCCTTTATCTAGATTTTTGAAACCTTTATATCCTGGTTTTCACTGTATATTCTGCTACTTAATCTCACATTGCAATACTGGCTGCTCTCAATTTAGCAGGTTATTTTTCAGGCTAACATGTACTGTTGGAAGATATAAAAAGATAAGTTATGACTTCACTTCTCAAGTGTTTATGTTCTAGTTAAGAAGATAAAACCTACCAGGAGGCAATTAAATGACCATAAAAGATACACTGTGTATAATGCCAGCTGAAGTTGAATTCAAGAGAGAAATGGCTGTCTGTGAGAATGGGCAAAGTTTATGTAAAGAAAGGAAGAGGATGTTCACAAAAGAGGATAGAAGTGTGGCTATGCAGGCACTTTAGTCTCTGGCCAGAGATTGAACACCCTGTTCTGGAGCAGGGTAGGAGCCTCCCCCACCAGAATTATGGAAAGTGCCTCAACAGTAGGTGGTGGAATTGTGCTTTTCACCCATTGCAAGCCTGGGGTAGGAGGAGAAATGCTACAGCTGTAGTTTCTCATGGGTGGTGAGACTTGCAGCAGAACCAGCTTGGCAACCTGGAACTTATCTGTATGTGCCACTGCTGGCTGCCTCACCCTGCTCCCATGGGACTGTGGTGCAGTGGGGCCCTCTCTACTCAACCCCCAGGCAGAAATCCAGGCATTTGGAGCAGTCATTCACCTTGTTGTTCAGCACTCTAAGCCATCCCACCCTTCCTGGACACAGATCATGGTGCAGTGGGGCTCTTTCTGCTCCCTACCCAGGCAGATCTTCAGGTGTTCAGAGCACCCATTTGCCTTGTTCAGCAGCCTGAGCCACCCAGCCCTTCCCTTCCATAGCTTATCGTGCATTAGGGCTCTCTGCTCCACACCAAGGCAGACCTTCAGGCATTTGGAATACCCTTTCATCTGGTTGAGCAGCCTAATCTGTGCCATCCTCCCTAAACATAGACTGTGGCGCAGCAGTGCTCTCTCTGCTCCATAAGAAGTCAAAACCTACCAGAAGGCAATTAAGTAGCCATAAAAGATACACTGTGTATAATGCCAGCTGAAGTTAAAAAAATTCAAGAGAGAAATGGCTGGCTGTGAGAATGGGCAGAGTGTAAAGAAAGGAAGAGGATGTTCACAAGAGAGTATACAGGATTTCCAGACATTTCGGGCACCTGTTTGCCTGGTTCAAGAGCCTGAGCCAGGGGAGCGGGGGAGGGATAGCCTGGGGGAAAATGCCAAATGTGGGAGAAGGGGAAGAAGACAGCAAAACACACTGCCATGTGTGTACCTATACAACTATCTTGCATGTTCTGCACATGTACCCCAAAACCTAAAATGCAATTAAAAAAAAGAGCCTGAGCCACCCCATCTTTTCTGCACATAGATCACAGCAGGACTTTCTCTACTCCACACTTAGGCAGATCTCCAGGCATTTGGATTGCCCACTCATTGGATCAGCAGCCTAACCCACCCCATCCTTTCTGTGCAGAGATCTTGGGGCTTCATGCCCACGCAGATCAGGCAGTCAGGGCACCCACTGACGTATTTCAACAGCCTGAGCCATCCCACCCTTCCTGAATCATGATGCAGTGGGACTCTGCTCTAAGCCCAGTCAGATCTCCAGGCATTCAGATTATGCACTCGCTGGACCAGCAGCCTGACCCAACCCCCCATTCCTGTTCAGAGATGTTGGTGCAGGGACCTTGTCTGCTCCATGCTCACACAGATCTCCAGGCATTCAGAGCACCTGCTTCCTTGGGCCAGCAGCCTGAGTCATCCTACCTGTCCTGTGCAGAGATCTTAGTGCAGGGCTGGGAGCATCTCTGCCCCACACACAAGCAGATCTCAGCCATCTGAAGTACCTGCCCTCCTAGATTAGGAGCTTATGCTGCTTCCCACCCCTGTGCAGAGAACTCAGAGCCAAGGTTTCCCAACTCCATGCCTAGGCACACCAGTGGGTACCTGGTGGACACCTACTGGATTCTCTATTGGCACTGGTGCTTGTGCCTGCTATCAGGAGACCTGCAGGCAGACTTGCCCAGTCAAGACACACCTACTCCCAACCCCCTCAGGGTTGAGCAGGGAGCTCAGCCCACTGTGCATATTATGAATTAGCCCATTGCCTAAGGCAATAGTTTCTGCCAGTAAATACTGATCAAGTATATACCCAACCACATTGGCCACAGTCAGTCTTTACTGTAAGTGCCATCTACAGGCTTTTAGGACAAACTGCACAGCCCAATATAAAACCTGCCAAAAGCTTTGTTAAGACATAAAGCTATAGTAGCAAAGCCAAAACAGCATTCTCTATTTTAGTCACTCCCTTTAAGGAGTAGGGGAAAATGGAAAAAACAAATTAAAAATAAACAATTCATAATATTATTAAAGGGAAAAAAGGAAAATTCTACTCACATAAAATAATTACAAAAATTAGCAGTGCCAGTGTCTCCAGATGAGAAGGAACATGTGCAAGAATTCTGGCAACATGAAAAATCTGAATGTAGCTATACCACCAAAGGATTGCACTACATCTCCAGCAATGGTTCCTAACCAAAATGTAAACTCAGAGATAACAGATAAGGAAGTCAAAGCATGGATTGTGAGGAAGCTTAATGAGATTCAAGACAAAGTTGGAAATCAACACAAAGAAACCTTTAAAACAATTCAGGAAATGAAAAAAGAGATAAACACCTTTAAAAGAAATCAATCACAGCTTCTGGAATAGGAAAACTCACCTAAACAGTTTCAAAATACAATTGTCTGAGCTTGAAGACCACTCTTTTGAACTAACACAGTCAGCCTGAAATAAAGGAAATAAGAATTTAAAAAAATAAGTAAAGTTTTTGAGAAATATGGGATTATATAAAGAGATCAAGCCTATGAATTATTGGCATTCCCTAGAGAAGAAGAAAAAGCAAACAACCTTTTCAAGAAATATATTTCAGGAAATAATTCAAGAAAACTTCTTTAATCTTACAGATGTAGATATTCAGATACAAAAATCTAGATATAATGTACAAAATGAACATCCCCAACACATATAGTCACTAGGCTGTCCAAGGCTAATGCCAAAGAAAAAAAATTTAAGTCAGAGAAATAGGGTAGATAACATACAAAGGGAACTTAATCAGGCTAACAGCAGACTTCTCAGAAGAAACCTTTCAAGCCAGGAGAGATTGGGGGCCTATATTCATCATTGTACAATAAAGAAAATTTCAAGCAAGAATTTCATATCCTGCCAAGCTAAGCTTTATAAGCAAAGGAAAAATAAAATACTTCCCAGACAAGTAAGTGCTAAGGGAATTCATTACCATGAGATCACCCTTATAAGAGACTGTTAAGAGTTCTGGACTGGCTGCTCTGAAAAGCCATCTTTGCATTGTGCCTCGTCCGACTCCTTGCTCGCTGCAGCCGCCTCCGCCGCTGCACCTCCTTTGCCGTCACAGACTCCGGCAGCTTTATCGCCTTGAAATCTCGCTTTCTTTTTAATCCCCCGCATGGGATCACCAGCGTGCCCCACCATGTCAGACGCAGCGGTAGACACCAGCTCCGAAATCACCACCAAGGACTTGAAGAAGGAAGTTGTAGAAGGGGCGGAAAATGGAAGAGACACCCCGTTAATGGGAATGCGAATGAGGAAAATGGGGAGCAGGAGGCTGACAATGAGGTAGATGAAGAAGAGGAAGAAGATGGGGAGGAAGGAGAGGAGGAAGAAGAAGGTGCTAGTGAGGAGGAGGATGGAGATGAAGATGAGGAAGCTGAGGCTGCTATGGGCAAGCGGGCAGCTGAAGATGATGAGGATGATGATGTGATACCAAGAAGCAAAAGACTGATGAGGATGATTAGACAGCAAAAAAGTCAAAGTAAACTAAAAAAAAAAAAAAGGCCGCGTGACCCATTTACCCTCCACTTCCCGTCTCAGAATCTAAACGTGGTCACCTTTGAGTAGAGAAGCCGGCAGAGCCACCCGCAGATGACGCAACGCGCTGCTCTCCACTACCCAACCCAAACCATGAGAATTTGCAACAGGGGAGGAAAAAAGAACCAAAACTTCCAAGGCCCTGCTTTTTTTCTTAAAAGTACTTTAAAAAGGAAATTTGTTTGTATTTTTTATTTACATTTTATATTTTTGTACATATTGTTAGGGTCAACAATTTTTAATGATCTCGGATGACCAAACCAGCCTTCGGAGTGTTCTCTGTCCTACTTCTGACTTTACTTGTGGTGTGACCATGTTCCTTATAATCTCAAAGGAGAAAAAACACCTTGTAAAAAAAGCAAAAACGACAACAGAAAAACAATCGTATTCCGAGATTCCAGTAGCTTGTTGTGTATGTACTTAGCTGTACTATAAGTAGTTGGTTCGTATGAGAAGGCCAAAGATTAAAAGCTTTCCTTTTTTTCCTTTTTTGTCTATGAAGCTGCTGTTTATTTATTCATTTTTTTTGGCCTGTTTGATGTATGTGTGAAACAATGTTGTCCAACAATAAACAGGAATTTTATTTTGCTGAAAAAAAAAAGAGAGTTCTGAACAAGGAAACAAAAGAGTGGCATCTGCTACCACAAAAACTCACCCATGTACATACCTCGCAAGCCATATAAAACAAAAACACAATAGAAACTACCCAATAGCCAACAACTTCACAATAGGATCACAATTTCACATAACAATATGAATCTTGAATGTAAATGGTCTAAACACCCTCACTTAAAAGGCATAGAGTGGCAAGTTGAATTTAAAAAGCAAGACCTATCCTTCAAGAAACCCATATCACACATAATGACACCAACAGCTCAAAGTAAAGGGCTAGAGAAAGATCTACCATGCAAATGAAAGACAGAATTGAGCAGGGATCCCTATGTTTATATCAGATAAAACAGACTAAACCAGGAATAGTAAAAAAGGATAAAGAAGTGCACTATGTAATGATAAAGGTTCAATTTAATAAGAAGACTTAACCATCCTAAATTTATATGCACCCAATATCGGAGTACCTAGGTTCATAAAATACATACTGCTCGATGTATGAAAAGACTTAGTCACACAATAGTAGTGAAGGACTTTAACTCCCCACTGACAGTATTAGACAGATTGAGGCAGAAAATAACAAAGAAATTCTGGACTTTAACTCAACACTTGGACCTGATAGAAATCTACAGAATATTCCAACCATCAACCACAATATATATTATTCTTATCTGTGCACAGCAAATACTCAAGAGGGACCACATGCTCAGCCATAAAGCAAGTCTCGGGGCCGGGCATAGTGGCTCACGCCTGTAATTCCAGCAATTTGGGAGGCCTAGGTGGGTGGATTACCTGAGGTCAGGAGTTCAAGACCAGTCTGACCAACATGGTGAAGCCCTTTCTCAAAAAAAAAAAAAAAAAAGCAAGTCTCAATTCAAGAGAATCAAAATCATACCAGCCATACTCTTGGACAACAGTGGAATAAAAATGGAAATCAATGCCAAGAAGATCTCTCAAAACTGACCTCTGATGATGTTTAAGTAAATAATTAAATCAAAGCAAAAATTAAAAAATACTTTGAAATAAATGGAAACAGAGACTTAACATAGCAAAATCTCTGAGATACAGCAAAACCAGTGTTAAGCATAAAGTTTATAACACTAAATGCTTACGTCAAAACCTAGAAAGGTTTCAAATTAACAATCTAATTTCACACCTAGAAGAACTAGAAAAACAAGAACAAATGAGCCACACAGCTAGCAGAAGAAAAGAAATAACTAAAATCAGAGAAGAACTGAAGAAAATTAAGACACAAAAATCCACACAAAGAATCAATGGAAATAAAGTTGGTTTTTAGAAAAGATAAATAATAGCACTAGCTAGATTAAAAAAAGAGAGATCTAAATAGGCACAATCAGAAATGACAAACGTGATATTATAACCAATCCCACAGAAATGCAAAAGATCATCGGAGACTATTATGAATACCTCTACACACACAAACTAGAAAATCTAGAAGAAATGGTGTATTAGTCTATTTTTGTGCTGCTGATAAGACATACCCGAGACTGGGCAATTAAGAAAGAGGTTGATTGGATTTACAGTTCCATGTGGCTGGGAGGATGGCAGACAAGAGAAGAGAGCTTGTGCAGGGAAACTCCCCCTTATATAATTATCAGATCTCATGAGACTTATTCAGTATCATGAGAACAACACAGGAAAGGCTTGCCTCCCTGATTCAATTACCTCCCATTGGGTCCCTCCCAAAACTTGGGGGAATTTAAAATGAGATTTGGGTGGGAACACAGCCAAACCATATCAAATAAATAAATTTCTGGGACCACAGAATCTCCCAAGATTGAATCAGTAAGAAATTGAAAAAACCGAACAGACCAATATCAGGTTCCAAAATTAAATCCATTAAAAAAAAAACAACACCCAGGGCGATGGATTCACAGCCAAATTCTACCAGATACATGAAGAAGAGCTTGTTCTTATTGAAACTATTTCAAAAATTCAAAGAGAGGGAACTCCTCCCTAACTCATTCGACAAAGCCAGCCAGCATCACCCTGATACCAAAATCTTGCAAAACACAATGAAAAAAGAAAGCTGCAGGCGAATATTCCTTATCTACATATATATGAAAATCCTCAACAAAAGTTAAATTAAATCCAGCAGGACATCAAAAAGTTACTATACCACAATCAAGCAGGCTTTGCTTCTGGGATGCAAGTCTGCTTCAACATCCAGCTAATCAATAAATGTGCTTCATCACATAAACAGAATCAAAATCAAAAAAACATGTCATCATCTCAATAGACATAGAGAAAGCTTTTGATAAGATCCAACATTCCTTCATTATAAAAAGACTTAACAGACTAGGCATTGAAGGAACACACCTCAAAATAATAGGAGACATCTATGACAAGCCCACAGCCAACATCATACTGAATGGGGAAAAGTTCTCCATTCCTTTTGAGAACTGGAACAAGACAAGGATGCCCACTCTCACTACTCCTATTCAACATAGTACTAGAAATGCTAGCCAAATAAATTAGGCAAGAGAAAGAAATAAAAGTCATTCAAATAAGAAAAAGAAGTCAAACTATCTCTCTTTGCAGATGATATGATATTTAGAAAACCCTAAGGATTCTACCAAAAGGCTCCTGGAGGTGACAACTTCAGCAAAGTTTCAGGGTGCAGAATCAATGTACAAAAATCAGTACCATTTCTATACACCAATGTTCAAGCTGAGAGCCAAATCATTGACAATACACACACACACACACACACACACACACACCCATTAGGAATACCAAGGAGATAAAAGATTTCTACAAGGAGAACTACAAAATACTGCTAAAAGAAATCATAGATGACACAAACAAATGAAGAAATATTCCATGCTTCTGGATAGGAAGAACCAATATTGTTAAAATGGCCATACTACCCAAAACAATCTACAGATTTAATAGTATTCCTATTGAATTAACAACATAATTTTTCACATAATTAGAGAAAAGCTATTCTAAAATTCATGTGGAACCAAAAAAGAGCCCAAATAGCCAAAGCAATCCTAAGAACACACACACACACACACACACACACACACACGCACACACACACACACACATGCACACACGCCAGGGCATCACAATACTATATGGCAGAGTGACCAAAGCAGCATGGTACTGGTACAAAAACAGATGCATAGACCAATGGAACAGAATAAAGAACCTATAAATAAAGCCCCTCATTTAGAACCATCTAATCTTCAACAAAGTTGCCAAAACAACTCCCTATTCAACAAATAGTACAAGATAACTGGCTAGCCATATGCAGAAGAATGAAACTGAAACTATTTTATTCTTTCCTCTACCTTTCACCATACACAAAAATTAACTCAAGATGGATTCAAGATTTAAATATAAGACCTCAAACTATAAGAATCCTAGAAGAAAATCTGGGAAACACTATTCTAGACACTAGCCTTGGCAAATAATTTAGAACTAAGTCTTCGTAAGCAATTGCAACAAAACAGAAATTGACAAGTAGGACCTAATTAAACTAAAGAGCTTCTGCACAGCAAAATGATCAATAGAATAAGCAGACAACCTACAGAATGGAGAAACATTCCCAAACTGTGCACCCAACAAAGGTCTGATACCCAGAATCTGTAAGGAACTTCAACAACTGAACAAACAAAAAACAATGCCATTAAAAATGCATGAAAGATATTGACAGATGATTCTAAAATGAAGACGTACAAGGAACCAACAAACATAAAAAAGTGCTAATCATCATTAATCATTAAGGAAATGCAAATCAAAACCACAATGGATACTATCTCAAACCATTCAGAATGACTCATTAAAAAGTCAAAAGCAACAAATACAATGAGGCTGCAGAGAAAAGGAAACATGTGTACACTGTTGGTGGGAATGTAAACTAGTTCAGCCACTATAGACAGTAGATTGGGGATTTCTCAAAGAACATAAAACAGAACTACCATTCAATGCAACAACTGTATTACTGGATACATGTACATATGTGTATATATACCCAAAAGAAAACAAATTAGTCCACCAAAAAGACACATGACTTGCATGTTCATCACAGCACTACTTACAATAAATAGCAAAGGCATGGACTCAACCTAGGTACTCATCAGTGGTGGACTGGATAAAGAAAATGTGGTACATATATACCAGAAAATACTATAAACCTATAAAAAAGACTCAAGTCATGTCCTTTGTAGCAGCATTGATACAGCTGAAAGCCATTATCCTAAGCAAATTAATACAAGAAAAGAAAACCAAATATTGCATTTTCTCACTTATAAGTGGGAGCTAAATATTAGGTGCTTATGGATATAAAGATGGCAACATTAGACACTGCGGGATTACTACAGAGTGGGGAGGCAAGGGTTGAAGAACTAACTATTGGGTACTATGCTCAGTACCTGGGTGCTGGGATCATTTGTGCTCCAAACTCCAGCATCACGCAATATACCCAGGTAACAAAGTTGCATATGTATCCCTGGAATCTAAAGTTAAAATTGTAAAAAAAGAAAAAAAAAACAAAAACAAAAACATTTTTTATTATTCCCCAAAGAATGCTTTCATGTATTTTCAGGAGATATTATCTTTTTGTATACTGAATCTAAGTCAGAATGATTTAGGTAATGTTTAATCTCTTAATCTCTTTTATCTCAAAAAAAGTACTACTGTCATAGAAAGCAGAAGAAAATATAAGGAGGTAATGGAGACTGATAATCTTCTTGGCAGGAGAACACCCAAGTCAACAGTTTCTTATACAATCCTATAATAATAAGAGCAGTTCAAGAATGGTCCAAAAAAAAGAATTGCTTCCAATAAGATCAATCTCTTTACCTTGGAATAATAAGTACAACATGAGTAGGAAAACACCGTAATTTCTACAGACGAACTTGTGAACAACCAATTCAAGTAAAAGACAGCATCTAACAATGGGGAAAATAGTAATCTAAGAAATGCAAAATTAAAAAACAATAAGGCATTAACTTTTTTTTTTTTTTGAGATGGAGTTTCGCTGTTGTTACCCAGACTGGAGTGCAATGGCACAATCTCGGCTCACCGCAACCTCCGCCTCCCGGGTTCAAGCAATTCTCCTGCCTCAGCCTTCCAAGTAGCTGGGACTACAGGCACGTACCACCATGCCCAGCTAATTTTTGTATTTTTAGTAGAGACAGGGTTTCACCTTGTTGACCAAGATGGTCTCGATCTCTTGACCTCATGATCCACCTGCCTCGGCCTGCCAAAGTGCTGGGATTATAGGCGTGAGCCACCGCGCCCAGCCAACATTTGCTTTTTTTAATTGACCAATTTTTATTTATTGGTAACATCTATTTCCTTTGAAATAGAAGAGGCAATAGATGAAAACTGAGGGATATTGGTTTTCTCATATTTTGCTGGTAGAATAAAAACAAGTTGTAACAAAGTTCTAAGAATTTGACTTAGTGATAATGCTTCTAGGGATTAATCCAAAGAAAATTATTCTTATAGTAAATGTGCACAAAATGTCCGGCACTACTATTTCTAATGGCAAAAGAAAGAGCCCTGGTGTCTAGCAATGAGATTGCCTATAGAACATCCATAAGAGGAAATATCATGCAACCATTAAAAGGGTTGGCTATATAGATCAACGTAAAATATGAAGAGGAAGGCAAAATATGCAACATACAATATATACACATTTTTAACATGAAAAAAGCATAGAAAAAAATCAATCCAAATGATTTAATTATGGAATTAGAAGGATGACAGTAGGAGTGGTCTTGTTCACGTCTCTTATTTTATGGGGTTCTATTAATTTTATAATAAAAAGCATGATAATGAAACTATTAAACATTATTGAAATATAAATTATTTGAAAATTATTTATTTCTTTGTAACACCCTCTACATTCAGCAATACTGGTATGATGAAAGGGGGTTTTTAAGGTCTAACCTGAGGCTCAGTGACTGGTAATGGATTAAGTCAGTGCTTCTTACAATGTCAGTCCTCCTGACAATCCATACCTGTTTAGTTTAGCAGGCTTCAGTGGCTTCTCAGACTCTAACTTTTAGTTTAAATCATTCTGCCACCACTTTATAAATGACAAGGGATTCATACTCACTTGCTCAATTTCCTTCCTTTCCCATAACAAAAATGACCAGGTGTTTCTGGGAATAAAATTGACCTCTAGTGCATCCTATTCTGGGTTGTAAGTCAATGTTGAAAGATTCCAAAGCCCTCTGTGCTTTTGTTTTTTTCTTCCCACTTCTTTTAAGAAAGAGTAAGACTGTGATGAAGACTGATGCTCTATGAGAAGCCTCCTGCTGCTGAAACACACTTCCTTACATCAAGAAGGAGCAAGTTCAAGTTGGATCCTGTGTGGACCATCTTGGTGCTAAGAAGAAAAGAAGTTTGGACCTTGAAACCAGCCAGTTTGAAATATATACTTTTTGCAAAATTTCCTTGATTTAAAATGTTTGTTATTTTAAATATACAAAATATCCTAGAAAACCTTAGAGTAAATTTTAGAATAGCTTAGAGTAAATTTTAGAGCCAGAAAATGGCCATCTAGATATTTTACATATTGCTCTTACAGCAATAATGATTTGCTTCATTTTATGAAAAATAACATGGATTAAAATATAGTTTCAATGTTGTTCTTGATCCAAGTATTGATTTGTGTCACTCATTATACTTCACTCATCTCAGTAGCTCTTAGAGAATTATAATAGTGAGGAATGAAAACGGATTCAGACTGAATTAGGCAACTTAGTCCTAAATGAAACTACCAGTAATCAGTTTATTCACCATTATGCTCACAGCAGTGAGCCCAATGCCCGGCATATAATTTTAGAACACAGTCT
Source organism: Leontopithecus rosalia (assembly GCA_028533165.1). NCBI lineage: Eukaryota > Metazoa > Chordata > Mammalia > Primates > Cebidae > Leontopithecus > Leontopithecus rosalia. Next base: position 77,891,946 of record CM052662.1, read on the forward strand.
TAACAGTGAAGAGTTAGTATATGCTTTCTGTGTGTTAGGTGTACAACACATGCAATACAGTTATGATGAACTCATTTTGTAACAATCATATAAGTACAATTATTCCCAATTTATGAATGAGTAAACTGAAAATCTTATGAGTAAGAAGAGGCAGAGCAGAGATTTGAAAACAAGTTATAATGTATAACCCTCTAATATGGTAAGCCTTGAATAGAGATCTGAAGAATTAATAAAAATTTAATATGTCTTCAGAGTCAGACTTCCATGTGGGGCTTTGGAAATCTGAATGCTATGCAGAAATAACTGGTTGTGGGCACAGTTTTAGAAGCCAAGTATGGTGACTCCTGTCACAAAAGTGTCCTTGTGGAAAAGACAACTTGGTTTGTTTCCGTTGACAAAGTCAAATCGAACTGCTACCACTTCTCTCCAAAATTAACCCTAACCAGTTTTTTCCCAGTGATAATTACATGACAGCTGTTACGTGTTTAAGAGACCCCATTAATGGGTATCCCTCCTCTTCTGAGTTCAGAACCAACTGAAAATTATGACAAAGGGTTAAGGCAGAGATTAAAACACTAGACGGGGAGCAGTGGCTCAAGCCTGTAATCCCAGCGCTTTGGGAGGCTGAGGCGGGTGGATCACGAGGTCAGGAGTTCAAGACCAGCCTAGCCAAGATGGTGAAACCCCATCTCTGCTAAAAGTACAAAAATCAACTGAGCATAATGGCAGGCACCTGTAATCCCAGCTACTTGGGAGGATGAGGGAGAGAATTGCTTGAACCCGAAGGCAGAGTTTACAGTGAGCCGAGATTGTCCCATTGCACTCCAGCCTGGGTGACAGAGTGAGACTCCATCTCAAAAAAAAAAAAATTCACTAGCTCACCATTATTACTGATGGAGCTGACATTAGATAATATGTTTGCCTTCTTTTTCCTAGATTTGGAAAGTTGACTACTGTAGGTATTTGTCATTAAGCTTAGTACATAGCTGAGAACAGTAGAAAATACAAGACTTCTAAGAGTAAGTTCACTCCCAGAAATATCAGGAAGAAGGAAATTAACAAAGAATGTCTAGATTCTACCGCCAAATTCATCAACCAAATAAACTACTGGACTTCAGTGGCACAAATGAGAAAGTGAAGATGGGCAGCAATATAAAGGCAATGGAGAGTCCAGCCTTCAGTCTAGAGCAAGCACCAGGAGAGGGGAAGAAGCGTTCTTCATCAACAGCAGCTGTTACTTACAGAGAGCCTAGTGTATCCTGATACGCTGTCCTGAGTGCTTTTCCCTTATTAGCTCATGCAATCATCATGTGAATTTTCGGGGGTATATATACCATCATTAGTCTCATTTTGCCGGGGAAGTAATGGGGCTTAGAGCATGCAAATAAATTGTTCAAAGTCACACAGCTAGGCATTGGTGACACTGGGATTTAAATCCTCCAAGTACAATCGGTATAATTTGTAATGTTTTTTAAGTTACTTAAATTTTATCATGGCAATTTAAGCCATTGGAGAAGTATTACATACACTCCATTATATTAGTCACTGTCAATGTCATGGACTAGGTTTGTATACTGGATTATAAACATCCCCATGACAGAAAAGGCCACTACACAAGACACTGGAATATAAAATCCTGGTACCATGCATGGCGAATATAGCCAGCCTCATCTGCAGGACATGGTGGGTGTCTGGGGCTCTGCTTTCACCTGAAAGAATGTACAGACTTTGGCTGAGGAAGATGCTTAGAGCTTAGAGCTCACGGCCAGGTGTGGTGGCTCACTCCTATAATCCCAGCACTTGGGAGGCCAAGGCGGGTGGATCATGAGGTCAAGAGATTGAGACCATCCTGGTCAACAAGGTGAAACCCCGTCTCTACTAAAAATACAAAAATTAGCTGAGCATGGTGGTGCACACCTGTAGTCCCAGCTACTCGGGAGGCTGAGGCAGGAGAATTGCTTGAACCCAGGAGGCGGAGATTGCGTTGAGCCGAGATCGTGCCATTGCACTCCAGTCTGGGTAACAACAGCGAAACTCGGTCTCAAAAAAATAAAAAAAAAGAACTGTAGGACAAAAGAATGGCAGTAACTTTTTTACATCCTACCTGGGGTACGTACTGAGGGCATTCTTTAAAATTAGTTAATGTTCCTACTGTACAAGTCCAATTATTAAGAAGAACCAGTCCCACGATGAATTTCCTCATGCTTCCACTGTGCGTGGACCAGCCAGCTTCCGGGATGTGGCTGGAGCAAGGCATGTAGTCCTTCTTAAGGTGATTCTGCAATCCTTGCCTTGGTCCAAGTTTCAGCTGCTGCTGGTTTTTACACAGCTGTGGTGGATTCAGGCTGGGAGTCCCTCCACCTTTACAGCTGTGGGAGTGGTCGGGATCAGGTCTGAGGTTTTTTACATCGTGGCTTTAGAAGGGCTGTACTCCCATCCTTTATCCACACGTGATCACCTAGGGAGAAAGGGTGAACTGGGGAGGAAAAAGCTTACAGGACATCTGTCATTTACCCAGGTTGAAATATCCTGAGCGATTCTCCCTAGAGCTGGTAACTAGCGTCCTAAGTCAATCTCTTCCCACAACCGAGGAGTTCCCGGCAGTGCCACGAGTATGGGAGGGGGCCTATGATATAAGAGTTATAGGGGAATATCCTGTTTTTTTAAGGGGATACATTTAATTTTGAATAACACCAAGGGAAGTGCCTGCACCCACTTTGATCCTGTTTCCTGATACACTTTCCCTAAGCTATCTTTAATGAGCCAGTTCATTCTCTTTTACTTTCCCTGAACTCCGAGGGCAATGGGCAGCATGCAGTTTCCAAAGTAATATGCCAAGGCCATAGCTATCTTCTGGGCCAAGTTCACCGAAAATGCTGGTCCATTGTTTGGTCTGATGCGCAGTGGCAGTCCAAACCTAGGAAGGAGATCTTGAAGCAGCACATGGGTTATTTCATGGGCTTCCTGGCACCAGGGGCAAAGTGGCAGGGGTTAGGGTGTTGCACAGACTCCAATGGTGATGCAGAGATTTTCATTTCAGCAGGCTCAGGTATTTGGCAGGCCTAGAATATGTTAACCAAAGATGTCCTTTGGGATTCATTGGAGTCACTACTCTGTGGGGTGCTTTGATATTTAAATTCTTCCCAGAGTTGAGGCTAGAATCTTCAATTGCCATTTCTCTGCTTCTTTTTTTTTTTTTTTTTGACACAAACATCCTGAGAGGCATTGTTAAATTGGGTAGCCCCAAAGCCAGGGCTGATAGAAGATTTTCTTTTAGATTTTGCTGCATCCAAAGGGTTTCTTTTCTTTTCCCCTCCCTGCTTTTTCACTTTGTGTAAGGGTTTGGCCAGTACAGCGAAGTTTGGAAATCCTCAATTTACAAAATCTGTGGCTCCCAGAAGCTCTCTCACCTGCCTTTTAGTCTTGGGTTGTGGCATGTTGCAAATTATTCACCTCCTTTCTGTTCCTAGGCTGCGTTCTCCCTTCCGGTTGTTAAACCTCACTTGCTGTCGGAAAATCTGGGCTTTCTTTTTAGACACTTCATACCCACAGTTCCTTTGGTGCACCCAACTGCCGTGGGGTGTCCCAATAAAAGGTCCTCAGCATACGGGGGCAGCATGCAAGCAAGAAATGTTGGGGGCAGGGGGTGGCAGTCACATCCTGGTGCCTCCCCAAGGATGATGAGAGAGTTTCTGAGCCCCTGGGAAGCTGGATCCAAGTTTACTGGTGGTCACACCTGCATTCTCTCATTGAAATGCAAATAGTTTCTGACTTTCAAAAGCCAGCCTGATGCTAAAGAAGTATTCTTTAAATCCAATTAAGTGAACCAACTATCCTCTGCTGGCAATAATCCCAACTGCACGCACAAGTTGTGTGCAAATGGGTGCAAAGTCATGGAAGCCCTGCACTGGCCTGGGCGGAAATACCAGTCTTCAGGGCCTGTCTAGGAAGGTCTCCGCCCTCCTTTCTGAGGGACGATGAGAGCCAGGATGACGCCTGCCTGAGGCAGGGTGTCTTTCTTATTGAATGGGATAGCTGGTAGCCCTTAATTTGCACAAGAAGTTTTGCCAGAGAAGGGAGGACAGGGGCAGTCCATTAAGTACAAGAAAGTCTGTTCTCTTAACACCTTAATAGCTCTAATGACATTGGTTTTGTTTCTTTTGATAGGGAGATTACAGGGCTGTCGTCCGGACCATGGGCTCTTTGGGGGCATATGAGTTCAGCGCCCCTCTTCTTCAGCCCAGTGGCCCTTTCATTAGATTGAACAGAGCCCCTTCACTTTCATCTGGATCCTCATGCTTAGGATTGCCCTGTTCTCCAGTTAACTGTGGACATTTTTCCTTTCAATGTCCTACTTCCTTACAATGGCACAGTGGTCGCATGTGCCATTGCAGGCGTGAGTGGGCAGACGCTAGGGCTTTCCAGGAGTCCTCCTTTTCCCACACTCTTGGGGGTGTTCCTCTCATAGCAGCAGCTATCAACTTGGCCTTCCGTTGAGCCTGACGCTAGTTTTCCCTACGATTTCTCTCCGGCTTACCGCCTCTTGGTTTACAAAAACCTGGTTAGCTACTTCCAATAACTGCGAAGTATTCATGCATGCAAATCCTGCCTGTTTCTGCAATTTTCATCTAATGTCTTCGGCACACTGACTGACTAATGTCATATTTATCATGCGCTGGTTTTCAGGGCTCTCAGGATCAAAAGGAGTGTACATGCAGTAAGCTTCACAGTCTTGCATAAAATTGGGTGGGACTTTCCTCTTTTCCTTGAATAACCTCAGAGACTTTATTAATGTGTGTAACTTTCTGGGCCCCCTTTTTTAATCCTTCCAGCAAGGCTTCTCTGTACAAGATTAGCCTCTCCATGCCCTCCAGGGTGTTCAGAGCCCACTGTGGGTCAGTGACCAGTAACTGGACCCTGACATACTCTTGGGGATTCTGGTAATCTGCAGGAACATGCTCCTCCAGCCATTTAAAAGTGGCTTGGAGTACTCTCTACCTTTCATCCATGTTAAAAAGATGAATAGGCCGGGCATGGTGGCTCACGCCTGTAATCCCAGCACTTTGGGAGGCCGAGGTTGGTGGATCATGAGGTCAAGATATCGAGATCATCCTGGCCAACACAGTGAAACCCCATCTCTACTGAAAACACAAAAAGTATCTGGGCTTGGTGGCGTGACCTGTAGACCCAGCTACTTGGGAGGCTGAGGGAGGAGAATTGCTTGAACCCAGGAGGCAGAGGTTGCAGTGAGCCAAGATAGAGCCACTGCACTCCAGCCTGGCGCCTTCAGAGGGTTCAAAACTAACTGCAACTGTTATACCAGACCGAGCATAGAAAGTCAACACCAAGACAAAAGTATGCCAAATTGCAGGGTTTATTGCGGGGACCACGGAGGACTCACGTCTCTCCAACCCGTGGCCCCAAATGGAGGGTGACAAGACTCTTTTATACCCGTAAACCCACCTGGGGAGTGGGGGTGAGGAGCGGGGATGGGGATGAAAGGCTTCAGTTATTTTGAGGGCTAGTGGATTCTGTAAATCGCCTGGGCCGAGACGGGGGCGGGGGGGTGGGGCGGGAGGGCTCCGGACATTCCAAGGGCCAGTCCAAGGGCCAGGGTACTTTTGTCATTCTGATTGTTACTTAAGTGGTTTACAGAAGTCAAGATAAACATTAGTTTATACATTGTCTGGGCAGTATTAGAATCCACAGATCTTTAGTTGCTTATTACGAGTCGCAGGAGCCAGGATGGAATTAACTTGGGCTGCTTATTCCAGTAAGCAAAGGCTTGCAACTCTGGCAGTTACTGATAAGAGAAGGTAAGCAGCTTCACCTCTTTGCATTCTGCAAAGTAAACTAGCAGTTTTATTTACAGAAGCCAAGGTTAGCAGTCATTGTGAGGAGAATGGGGTAACTTATTTTTGGAAAACAGCTTTTGTCTTTTATAAAATGGCGTTGCTCAGGTTCCAGCTATAGCACGCAACCACGAATCTATGTATGGAAATTAATCGAGGTGTTCCAGCTCACCACATATAACTTCATGCCTTACTTTGGAGATAAGAGACCTGTCTAGGGTCCCCTCTGGGGGCCAAGCTACCCTAAATGCTGGCCAATCTTCCGCACATAAAGTCCTTAACTTCTCTGGTGTCATAGTTACTTTATAATTCCCACTGAATCCCTTCATGAAAATTTTCAGCATGGTCTCTAAAGGGGTGGGCTTGCTATGGGAGTGAGCCATAATAACAGTCCAAAGAACAATTCCCACAGTTAGGAGAGTGTTAGTTCACTCACAGCAGTTACCTCCCAGCAAGACCAGCACGGAGCACTCTCCGATTTACATTCACTTCAGTCCTTCCACAACACCCGGATGGCAGAGGCTTCTCCACTCAGCCGTATGTGGCCATCTCTAATTCCTGCAAATTGCTCAACACACGAGGCCTCTCCTAATGGGCCCGATACCTTTCATGACTGATGAGTCGGATCCATCTACATACACACACACACATAAAATCGCTCTCCTTCCAATTCAAAACCATAAGCAAAAATCTTCCAAAGTTAGTTGCAGAGAGAGAGAGAGCCACATTCAAAAGTGCCAAATCTGGCACCCATGGGTGATCAGGCCATGCTTCCACCCAAAATGGGGTAGGCTATTTTCTC
>CM052662.1:77899099-77914259 GCA_028533165.1 Leontopithecus rosalia
TCGGAGTGGGATTGCTAGGTTGTACAGTAAGTCCATGTTCAATTTCATAAGAAATAGCCATACTTCTGAGTTGTGAGAGTTCCCTTTACCCCTTTGTAGGACTTGCAAATGGGATGTGGCCTGCTTACTTGGCCACCACCTTGCTTAAGCTCCTTGTGGGAGTGGGAGCACACAGGCGAATAGGTGCCAGGGCTGGGGTGAGCACTCTTGAGCTCCACCCCAATGGCAGTGCCTAGGGACGTGCTACAATTATTGCTCTTTTAGCAGTTGCCATCCATGGACAGCTAAGTGTTAACCCACTCAGTGGAAAGTCAAGGTGACAGCTTTTTACACACTGTCCTCTTGGTACCCAGGTTCTTGGTACCCAGTATCCAGGAAAAATCAGGTTGCATGAACTGTTTGAAAGATAATGAATGAGAAGGATTTTATTAAAATGGTGGAAGTGGCTCTCAGTGGAAGGGGAGCGGGAAAGGGGATGTTGCAGAAAGAAGGTGATCTTTCCCTCCTGACTGTCTCTGGCCAGGCTCCTCCAAAATCATGCCATCTGAAGTTAAGCCACATCTCTGACGTTCAGTTGCTTCTTCTCCTCTTGATGTTCACCCACTTGTATCTCTGCCAGCTGAGGTCTGGGGTTTATATGGGCACAAGATAGGGGAGCTATACAGGCTAAAAAGTAATATTTAGGCAGGAAAACAGGGATAACTATTCTCATTTAGGGCTGCGGTCTCAAGGCTTGAGGGTGGGACCTTTGCTGGGGAGCCACCCTCTTCTACCCAATATTTTTCCCTGCCTTATGTCCTTATCACTTCTTTCCAAAAAGGCTGTCATTTTGCATTCTCATCAGCAATGCCTGAGACTTCCAGTTGCTCTGTGTACCTTGTCAGGACTTGATATTGTCAGAGTTTTACAGCCATTGTAATAAGTGTGTGAAAGTGTTCCATCGTGGATTCACATTTCCCTGATGACTACAATGTTTAGCATCTTTTAATATTCATCTACATAGTTGCTTTGGTGAAATGTCTGTTCAAATATTTTGACCATTTTGTTATAAGATGTTTCTTTTCACATTTGAAAGTTGCTGATACCATATTTTCTATAGGTCTGTGGCTTGACTTTTTGTTTTAACCTCCTGACTTTTCTAAGACAACATGATTTAATAAATGTAAATATCTGCAGTGGAAAAACTCCCATGGCCCATCTGTAATTTCAGACCTGAAATTCCCCAGAGGTTTGAAGCTCTCATTGATGGGTAGTCGCTGGTTGCGGCCAACAGCCAGGTTAATTCAGGCACTGACATGTTAGGACATTCTGCACATGTGTGCCTCTAACACTCCTCCCCCAGCCTCTTCCCCACCTCTGCAGAGACACCCTTCTCCTTTCTGCTGTGTCTGCACGGGTGGCCAGAGCCACACAGCCCTTTCTTTAAGTCAGGAGTTGCCCTATCAGAGCACAAGGCAAGAAGGAAGTGATAAAAGGACAGAGGGGAAAGCCCTGAGAGCACTGAGAGAATGGGAAACTGTCTGCTGAGAGAAAGCAGGTAAGTCTAGACTCCCTATGAGAGAGCAGAGGAGATGCTTCCTTGCCAATGCAGCAAGGAAGAGAAAAAGAAAGTTAGTAGACAGCTAGCACACTAAGTTGGGGTAGAAAGTAGTTGGGTAAGGAAACTGCCAAGACTTCAGTGCCTATTCTGTGTTAAATTTCTCATAGGTTTTGCCCTCTCCCAAGAATCACAGTGAGAAGTTGATGGAGAATAGCTGAAAGGTAGAAAGACTTTACCAAGGATGGTTTGTATAATAGGTTACCATCTAAGAAATGAAACAGCTTTCTGAAGGCCTGGGAAGGAAATGCTCTCCTGAGCTCTTAATGTTCCACAAGGAGGTCAAAATCAGCACCACCTTTCAGCCACTATTTTAAATTTGAAATAAATAGCAAGCTTTCTGCCACCTTGAGACTTCCTTTGGTGTGCACTCCCTGAAAGCAGGTAAGCAGAGGTCATCTAAATTAAATAGGCAGAGAACTTAGATTTACTTTTCTGGACCTGAGCTTCTTTATTTTAAGTAGAAATAATAATACAGTATCTACCTTAGAGGGTTCTAGTGTGTATGGCGCTAGCATAGTGCCTGACACAAAGTAGGGCTCAAAATTAGAAGATATTTTCTGTTTTCTTTTTTTGACCATCATCTTCCTGAATATCAAAGCAGCCATTGTAAAAAAAAAAAAAAAAAAAAAAAAAAACTAGTGCCACCAAAGACAAGGTAATCTCTAGGCTATAAAATGGAGCAGTCTAGAGAGAGTAAGCCAGCCAGTGGGGAGTTTTCACAGGGTTCTGTTTGGAAGCCCAGGTCTCAGTTCATGCCACTGGAGACTGGAACACAGGCAAGAGTTGGTAGCCCACTTTTGACTACCTGCCGAAAACAGGATTGGTGGCCCTATGGAATATCTCAGGTCCCTTCCTAAGAATCATGTTATCTGAGACTTCTCTACCCTGGGACCTCACAGTCCCTTGTCAATCTTCTACTCTAGCATTGTTCTAACAATTATATAAATTGCTATTTTTATTACTAGATATGAGCTGCTCAAATGTAGTGATTATTTCTTATTTATTTTTGAATTCCTGGTTCCTGGAATTGTTTCTGGCACATCACAGGCACTTAATAAGTGGTAGATCATTGACTAGAAACATAAAGAAATTATCATCCTGAAAAAACAAATAAAATACAGAAATGATGTGAGTTGGAAAGTCCTGATTGAAGGCACACATGGAATTTGTTTTAGAACTTTGGTGTAGGGGTTAAAAATTATGACCTTACTATGTGTTTGTAATAACAAAATTGGAAAATACAGAAATTTTAACAAAAAAATGGTAATTGCACTTATAACTACTAGTAACATTGGATACATTCTACCTATTTAAATGTCTGTATTCATTAGCCGTTTGTATTTCTTCATCTGTGAAGAGCCCGTAATGTTTTTGTCCATTTTTATTTTGATTTATTCTGTTTTATTGATAGTAAAAGCTATTTGTTTTTTGAAGAAATCAGTCCATTCTCATAAATGTCACAAAAAAAACTTAAAAAAATTTTTTTAACTATAAAATTTTGTTTTATGTAAGAAAAAAAGTTTTTCCAAGGTACACACATCTTATGCTATTTGGACTTCTTATGGTTTTGTGTTTATTATATTTTAAAGAAAATTGAATGTTAAGTCAAGAAAGCTTTTTGGTTTCCGCCATTTTATTTATGCTTAAAATTCTTTGCTCATCCTAAGATGAGACAAATTCACCCATATAAGTTTTGATTTTATTATTTTACATTTGGCAATATATATTCAATATATGGTGTCAGATATAATTTTTTTCAAAATAGTTGATCGGTTTGCTCAACATCTTTATTTCCATGATGATTTAAAAAGTCTCCCTTGAACCAAGTGTAATGGCATGCACCCGTAGTCCCAGCTACTCAGGAGGCTGAGGCAGGAGGACTGCTTGAGCCCAGGAGTTTGAGGCCAGCCTGAGCAACAAAATGAGACCCAGTCTTAAAGATATATTAATTAAAATAATTAAATAAAATGTTTCCCTTAACATATTCAAAAGTCTTACATACACAGCTATCTAATTTCAACGTCATCCTAACACCCAGTTATCTTCCAATCAGCACACCGCGCCCCATCATGTCTCTCCAGACCAAATAAGCTAAGAAGCTGGGGAAATTTTCCGCAGGGTAGAATGATACTCATTACTTCATGAGAGCAGTTCAGTCTCAGAGGAAGGGACCTGCCAGCTGCAAACCCAGCTTTTCCCTCTTAATGGTTGTGGATCCTCAGACCAGTTGCCTAGCATTTTGGGCCTCACTTCCCTCATCGGTATAAAAAATAAAATGATAATGTCTACCAAATGGATTTATTCTGGGATTCAATGAAATCTAACACATAAAATGACTGGCATATAGTAAGTAATGTTTAAGTGTTAGTTTCTTTACCCTCATGCCCCCAAACCCCAACAAATGGAAAGATGGGTATGCAGAAATCTATCCCAAACAATGAGCCAGTTTATTTTCTTTATTCAATCCTTGTCTTCTCCTTCTATCCCTTGTTCTCTGCCTCCATGCTTTCTGTGAAATATGGTGTGATCTACACAAGACAAAGCCAGTACCCTTCCCCATTACTTGCACACAGCTCACGGAACTGCACCAAAGAGATCATGATAGCTGAGGACCTCAGGCCTCTCTCTGGACAGATACTGTCAGGGTCATGATGAGGATCCCTGAATGTTTGAAAACAGACTTAGGATCTCTTGTTCGTGGCGGCTGGAGGACATCAGTGGGCTGTTGCTGTGGTCATGGGGAGCATGTCAGCGCAAAGGTAGCCTGTGGCATGTGCTTGAGGAAAGAGTATTAACATGCGTGAGGACAACGAGGCAATTTCAGAGTTCCACACCCTTAGCAGAAAAGAGGAAATCTGTAAAAATTATGAAAAGAAGTGGCAGGCCTGGTTAGGAAATACTTAGCCTGTTTCTCATATGTTGAATTTCAGGTGGCAACAGAACACTCAAGAAGTGCCTTGGAATCTGAGAATGCAAAGCCCCAAACAGAGAACATCCAGGTGAGAGCAAAGTCAGCCAGACTCCTCCCAGCCTTTCCCAGGGAGAATGAAGAGTGTTCAGTACTGAACTTCACATCCCAGTGAGAGAGGGCCAGGTTCAGACCAGCATCAGTTGCAATAGTAGCAAATGTGAAGACAAGACAAAAATGTTTGAAAACATTAAGGAGATGTGCTACGTTGCTGGAAGCTAATGTAACTCCTAGCAACAGGAACTAAGACCCTGTTAGTCCTGTTACGCCCCGTTATAAAATAAGGGGTCTCATTTCCTGTTGTCCTTTTGTTTGTCTACCTCAGGTACCTCCACCCTGCTCAACCTCCACCCTAGCCATTTTATTTTAAGCTGTTGGCATCTATTTCTGAGGTGACACCTCCCCCATGTTACCATAATTTTTAGAAAGTTAGGGGAGAGACCATCGTGATCGCCCTGTTGCTGCTAAACAAAGACCACCTCATTAATTCTTTTTGAACAGACCTTTCAAATGTCCAGCCCTAAAGACTTCTCTCTAAGAAAATGAATAATTAAAGTGTGGAACTATAAGTTTGGCCAAGAGAAAGACAAATAGACCCAGAGTCAGGCAAGCAAGTTTTATTAACCTGTTGGGCTGCTTTGTAACAATCAGAGGAGGCAGCCCCGAGCTTACAAGACAGGGGCTCATAGGAGTTTGTGGTGTTATATGGGGGTGAGAGGGGCATAAAGGAGTTTCAGGACTGAGGCAATCTACCTGCTGGTAAGAAGCACAGAGATAGTTTGTTAACTTGTAACAGAACTATAATACATCACCCTGTGACTTTTGTGGTGGCAGTTATTTTTTTTTTTTTTTTTAAAAAAAAGGGAAACCAGGATTTTTTACAGATATATGTCAAACAGGAGTTTATAAGTATGGATAGCCAACATAGGTCTTCCCTGTCCTCCCTCAAGCTGCCAGGAAGTCCATAGTCAGGCTTTGCTTCATTGTAGCGTGTTTGGCAGCCTTGCTGTGGCGCCGAGGTGGGGGTTCAGGAATGCTGCTGCTGCAGAGCAGTCAAGGGGGAAAAGCGGGTCAGCCTGCTCCCAGGGGGTTTTCAGAGGCAGCTTGTCTCTAACAGGAACTAATGTTCCAGGGTCCGAGAATCCCAAGGGGTGGCAAGGTCAGTTGTTCTGTGGCCTGTAAAGTTACTGTGCTTTTCACATGGTTTCAGGAGGAGATTTTGAAAGAGGAGCAATGAAAAACGCAAGCACTGTTGTTACTTTTTAACACCAATGCCTATGTTAGGGGCTGCAGACCCAGAGATTCCTCCCAACAGGGTGCACTTTTTCAGGGCAAGTTGAGAATTATATATTTTCGGGGTATTGTTGGGCACATGTTAAAGCATACAGTTCAGATGATAAATCAGAAGGGCCATGGCATTATAACAAGGGAGAGATTGGGTAGACCAGAGAGCCAGAGAAGGCGTTGTGAAAGAGACAGATACCTCAAGTTGCTGACATGTAGCCCAAGGTTATAGAGATTTGTCTGGTTTACTTCATGGAGGCTGTCTGAACCCACTCCACACCAAAACAACCACGTTGAAATCCAAGAATAAATGGCAGAAAAGTCGAGTAGAATAACAGCCAGCTTACAAATAGTTTTTGCTCATATTTAACTTCATCTTGTTCTTATAACTCCATGGGTAAGCAGTATATATATATATATATATATACTCTCTTTTATAGGTTTAAAAACTGAGGCCTCAGGAGTTCAGAGACTGTCTCTCAAAATCATCCCCCTCTTCTCATCTCACTCATTTTCCTCAGTGAACCTGATTTGTTAGCTTTGGTGTGATTCAGTTTTCTTATGATGTTTCCTTAGCAATAAAGCAGAGATAAAAGCAAATGGCTTGGAGCACATTGAAGGCAACCTAAAGAAGAGGAAGAGCTGTAGCTGTGCCTCTGGAATCCTAAGGCTCTGATGATGACGCATAGATCTTAGAGGCTGTCAGAATGCTCAGTCAAGCAGGCGGCCACAGCCAAGGTCATGATGCAGTCAGCCTCTCCTCTGCTCCTCCTGATGTCATGGGAAAGCTCACTAGGGGACATTTTTGGATGGTGTTTTCCAAAGGTTTTGACATACTGTGACTGATACATGTACAACTTTATAAAGGGCTTTCACATTCAACCATGTAGGTAGTTGACTATGCCTCAAATTCAGAAAGATGTACAGAATGATACTTAGATGTCTAACTGCAGGGAGATTCTAAGCCTTTGTGCTATGAGAGAGAGAAGTCCTGTTATTTAACTATATTGTTGAAGTCAAGGTGGTAAAACTTGCTGATCTCCTGCATCAGAGTTGCTCTTTCCTTGTCTATTCATTCTGTATTCATATCTTCATCAAATATTTATTGAAAACTCACTTAATGTGTGCCAGACATCACTGGCAACACATACCATGTTGAACAAAGTCAGTATGGTCCCCAGCTTCATGAAGCTCACATTCTAGTGTAGAATATAGACAAGTGAGCAAATGATTGCCATATACTGTAAATTGGAGAAATTCAGAGTACAGTTAAACGCTATACAGATATTACCTAACCCATGCCTGAAAAAAATGATTTCTAAAATTTCCACATTTGTATCTTGATTTCCTGGAGATAATGCTTATGTGTTCTTTATTACAAGGGAACCAAGTCAATTACCAGAAATGAGGGTGAGAAAACATTTTCCCTTTGCTGGGAACACTGCAGAAAGCTCTTTTTCTGATTAGGAATTTGATAGTGTCATCTTCATCCTAGGAGGACAAAGGCATACTACCATGAAAGATGTGTCCAAGTTACCTAGGATGAAACAGGCTTGTGGAGAGAAAAGGTTTTCCACAGAAATAGCAAAATGAAAGGAGTCACCTTAACGAAGCTGTAGAAATCAATCTTACAATTTGCCATCTCTCTTGGGTATTTTAGATGCTGGGATCACCACATCACTGAAGGACGTTTCTGCCTTCCATGGTGAGTGAACGGTTGTTTTTAGGAGTTATTTCCCTAAGTGTGGTTTCAGCGTGGTATTTGCTGTAAGTTACTTGTGAACTCCCTGCCGTCTGTGGCCACAGCGGAATCCCATCACTAGCTCAGATGAAATCACCTGAGAGTCAATCAGGGAAGCAATCCTTCCAATTTGAAGAGAAACAGGAACAATAGGCTCATGGGTGGTATGCTCTCCTCAAACAGGAAAGCCTCAGAAGCAAAGATGAAACTAGCTACTAACATAGAAAAAAGACTCCTGTTTTTCACGCTGCAAATCTGAGTCTGCATGTTCCGAAGCATACATTTCTATTCCTTGCACATAGAATGTATAGTCGGGGTGATCATATAATTTATCATCCAAACTAAGATGCATTTGAGAGTGAAAGGGTTGCTAAAAATAGTTAAAGCTTGCTAAGTGATTGACAATGACCTTAACCAGGCTGAGGCAAACCAGGACATATGGTCACCTACACAGCAGATGTCCCTGTCTACTGAAATAATGGTGGTTTTCTATTGTATTTATATTGCATTTTTTTCAGGGGGTCTGTTATACAGTGTCCCCTTATGGGAAGAGTGTGTTTATTTGTTTGTTTGTTTGTTTTGGAGATCACAGATTAGAATTGAGATTGAAAATAACTCTGGATCCTTCATGCACATGATTTAAAAGAAATTAGTACTTTGTTAGAAAAAAAAAGCCTCCAAAAATGTAACCTATGATAACATCATATTTCCCCATCTATAAATCAATTCCCTATCAGATTTAGAAAAGGTGGGGGAGAGAGAGAGAGAGAGAGAGAGAGAGAGAGAGAGAGAGAGAGAGGAACAAAGAAATATATTTCTACTTGGCCTCATCTTTTACATTTTTCTTTTTTATTTAACTCGTGTGCTGAAGGAGGTATTTAAAAAGGCGTATAACTTTAACAAAGAGTTAAAATAAGTTTTATAAGTTTGTATAATTTCCTTTGAGAGTTTCCGAATGTTAAAACAATTTGCTTTGCTTTTACAGGAAAAAAATACACACTTTTGAAAAAAGGCAAGTTTCCCAAAACGAAAGTAAGTTGTTGATTTCCTATCATTTTCACTTATGATAAGAAAGTTTTCAAACTGCTTCTTCTCCATGCTCCCAGAGACCCTTGGGCATATTTCAATTATAATATCTACACATTTTGCTGCAATGTATCCAATGGCATGTGTTTTTTCCTCACTAGATGGTGAGTTCATTGAAGCGGGAATTGGTTCATTAATCTCCATATTCCTCTGTTAGTGCCCGAGGCCTGGAGGATAAAGGCAGTAACTCGGGGCAGGGATACAAAAGATGGAGGAGAAAGGCACTTACAAGAAAGGGCAAGAAAGCCACCCTAGGATAGGGAAGGGGTGGGGCCTCCTGGCCAAGTTAAGGATTTTCATCTTTGTCTTGAGAGCTCTAGAAGATACTGGCTTTACAAAAGGAGCAAGTATGATTAGATTTGTGTTAAAGATATCACCTAGGTTGCTGTGCAGAGAACAAATTGCAGCAGGGGGTAGCAAGAGCAGATACCAGAAGATCACTTAGGAGGCTGGTGCAACAGTCTCTGGTGATAGAAAAGCATTGAAGTTAAGGAGAGAGAACAATTCTAGAAGGAGACTGTGGTGAATTGTATCATACCTAAAAATAAAAATAAGAAAGTGTAAGCCTGAGGACAGGCCATTGTGTTTCTGAAGAAGAAACACGGAAGAGTTTTGACTTTGCCTCCCTTAGTTTAAAGAGGAGAACCTAGTTCATCTATATAGAATCTTAAAATCTAGCACTGCAAGACGTGTACGTGAATGATATAGACCTCCCACCCTAGCCACTTCACTCTGGGAATGGTGGATCCCAGGGAACCTCAATTTCCTTCAGAACAAAACATAATAGAAATAAAACCAGTTGCTAAAACTCTATGCTGAAGTTGCTTTTCTCATAATGATAATTGGGGAAGTTTTAGATAGCCATGGGAGCTTATGGAGATGTGGAAATCCAGGACACGAGGACCAAGAAAATGTCACTCCATGTACTATATGGTAGCCTTCTCTGTAGACTTTCACACAAGGGCACATATTTGCTTATGGAGCTGGTGTCTTTGCAAGAGAATAGCAAGGGTGTCAGTTTGCCTTTTTGCTGAATGGCCGGAGCCATTTTGTTATAACTAGGCTTTGAAAATTGCCCAGCTTGTTATCTGCCAGCAGGTATAGGAATAGGAATGTTTAGCTTAAGAGTTTCCTGTTCTGCAAAACTCCTTGAACACCAGCTTTCACACCACCAGCATCCCGTCACCTACAGTAGAAACAATGGCCCTTGCTTCATAGCATGGATCTCTCACACTCCCTTGTCTGTATCCTGTGCTAGCTTGCGAGCCCCTTGAGGACAGGGACTATTTCTGATTCTTCTTTGCCTCCCCAGTGCCTGATGCAGAGGCACTGAATTTGTGTAAGGAATGAAAATACATTTTGCTTAAGGAAGGAGTGGGGCTAGGGAAGGAGGGAAAGAGAGCTGGAGGGAGAAACTGTGATTTCCTACCCAAAGACTAACCAAATGTGTCTCACCTCTCAGACTAGGCACAGCTCCCCGGCTGTGACTTGTTTACATGCACTGTCACTCCCCAGGGATGTGCTGTAGATCAGAATAGCCTGAGAAGAGCTATCTCAGATGTTTCTTGTGCTGTAGATCAGAATAGCCTGAGAAGAGTTATCCCAGATGTTTCTTGTGCTGTAGATCAGAATAGCCTGAGAAGAGCTATCTCAGATGTTTCTTGTGCTGTAGATCAGAATAGACTGAGAAGAGCTATCCCAGATGTTTCTTTTAGTTATTTATATTCTAGTCTCCCCTGCTCCGCCTCTCGAATCTTCCCATTACCTGAAATTCATTGAGTGTATTTTCTTTCTCCAGATAAAGGAATGTCATCTACTCCCATTCAGGTAACAAGAACATCTCTAAGCTAACCTATTTTTTGAGATGATGATAGAAGTGCAGACACCCTAAATGGCAGAAAAAGTTGGCCTCCGAGATCCTTTTTTGACGCTTACATGGAGAAGGACTGTAGATGTCAGTGCGTGTGAACCCAGGTGGCATATGCAGGGCCTGGTGGCAGAGCAGCAGTCACCTCTGCTGTATAACTTACTGAGAGGAACTTACATTTCCTGACCACTTCATTTATGGCAGACAACATGCTGAGTGCTTTACACACATCAACTCTTGTAGCTATCACAACAACCCTTGAATATTGCTACTATTAGGCATCTCATCCCCCCATTTGATAGATAAGAAAACTGAGTGATTAAGTGATAATTCCCTAAAGCCAGATAGCTAACAAGGGGGCGGAGCCAGAATTCAAAAGTACGTTTGGCTTCAAAATCTGTGCTCTTCCCCTTGTACTTTGCTGCTTTGCTTTTTATCTAATGATATTGCATCATAAACCTTCCCTTGAGTTCTTTCCCTATTAAATAAAGCAAATATCTCTAGAGGGTAATTAAGTATCATAACTCACCCAGACTGGTGTGCAATGGCACAATCTCAGCTCACTGCAACCTCTGTCTCCCAGGTTCAAGTGATTCTCCAGCCTCAGCCTCCCGAGTAGCTGGGATTACAGGCACTTGCCACCATGCCTGGCTAATTTTTGTACTTTCAGTTGAGATGGGGTTTCACCATGTTGACCAGGCTGGTCTCAAACTTCTGACCTCAGGTGATCCACCCACCTCAGCCTCTCAAAATGCTGGGATTACAGGCATAAGCCACCGTGCCCATCCAGATTATTCTTTTTTTATGAGAATGGGCTATCCTCAGGGCCCTAAGATTGGGAATTATATGGGTAGTGTTTAGTCCATTGGTATTGCTATAAAGGAATATGCAAAGCTGAGTAATTTATAAAAGAAAAAAAGAGGTTTATTTGGCTTATGATTCTTCAGGTTGTACACTACTAACTGTGAGGATGGCACCAAGTCATTCATGAGACATCTGCTCCCATAAAAAAACACCTCTCACTAGGCACCACCTCCAACACTGCTAACCAAATTTCAACACTGGAGTTGCAGGGAATGAATATTCAAGCTATATCAGGTGGTTAGGGGTCACTCTGGAACAAGGGCAGAGAGGATGCACCTGAGTAGGCCCTATACTGTAAGCACTCTTGCTGCCTGGTCTAGTGGTTGGGGTAGGAGCAGCCATTTAGAACAAAATTGCCAAGAGATGGGGAGGATGTGGTCATAGAAGACAGGCGTGGCACAGGGTCAAGCCTGTGTTGAGACTGAAGTGTAAAGGTCATGGCAAAAGGCCAAATCTTGATGATGCCTCTCCTTTGACCAGCAGGACAGTGTTGACCAGACCCACTCAGAGGAGCTATGCTACACCCTCATCAATCATCAGGTCCTCAGTAGAAGGCCGTCAGGGAACTCTGCTGAGGAGTACTATGAGAATGTTCCTTGCAAAGCTGAGAGACCCAGAGAGTCCCTGGGAGGGACCGAGACTGAGTATTCACTTCTACACATGTCTTCTGCCCCTAGGCATGCCCCATCCCCGGAAGATGAATATGAACTTCTCATGCCTCCCAGAATCGCCTCTCACTTTCTGCAACAGCCACATCCACTTATAGCCCCTTCTGTGACTCAGTTTTCCCATTTATAGTGAAGTGGTTAGACTAGCATTTGTTTAGCACCAGCAAATACAAGGTGGGATGGGGGATCTGCCTGAAGCAGGGATGCGATACAAAGTCCCTCTAGCTTATCTCCCACAGCAACCCTTTTCCTGCAAGCATGGTTTGTGTACCACAAGCCCTCTTAGACAGCACGCAAAAGCCAAAATCTAAAGATCAACCATTTATCCTGAACACCACCATTTGAGAAAGAGCTAACCATCTTTGGTTCTACATGGTTTGGAGAGTATAGAGGTAGGAGGAACTCCATGAATCCCCTAAAGCTATGCACACCCCAAGGGGGTCTACTCTTCTGTATGGGATCTTGTTCCCATGATTGTTTTCTGAAGTCACAAGGAAGCTTTACTCATTATAGTAAGGATACCCAAGGGGGAGTTTACTCATTACAGTGACCTTCCAGCTCAGCCCCCACCCCAGGGGAGTCTGTGTTGCTCCTCTCCGTGCATCTAAGCCATGTCTTCTACATCGTGTTCTTTGACCTCTTGGACCCCATGGTCTGGTTGATTATGTGGGTTGAATCAAGAGGCTCTAACCCAGATGTTTACATAATTGTAACCTATATGATTTTATTTTTAACTTTGTATTTCTCCCTAGAAATCTTAATCAGACAATTATAGCATCAGGCTATGATAAAGAACGATCCTCAGAGATCCCATAATCGCACTAGCCTTTCTTGGCTCAGAGAGAATAATTTGCTCAATGATACATTAAAGTTAGTGGCAAAACTTAATTTGGAGCCCGATTTCCTGCTGACTTCCAAGTAGTCCTCCAGAATACTACATAGAAAGCCCTCTGCAATATACTAAATGCATCCATTTAATAATATGTATAAAATATGAATACGATGTCCACATGGGAAATGAACACATCTGTACCTTCTCTGATAAGCACTCCTCTGTGTGTCTTCATTATTTACTTTCCCTTATCTTTTCCTTATTGTTCCTCAAATTCTATCTATCCTCTAAACCAAGGATCAGCAAACTATAACCCACAGGCCAAATCGCCCCACTCACTGTTTTTATAGATGAAGATTTATCAGAACACAGCTACACTCATTTGTTTACCTACCATCTATGATTGTTCCACCATGGGAGAGTTGAGCAGTTGTGACTTGGACACTAGGCCCTAAAGAGCCAAAGTAAATCTACTTGGACACTTTGTGGAAACAACATTTGCAGACACCTGCCCTAAATGATTATAGTTTGAGAGAAACTTAACAGAAATGTGTTTGGTCACTGATGCATAAGAGCAGGCACCAATAAAACGAATATTAAATCACAGATCGGATGAGTGAGACCAAGACAATTTAGCAAATTCTACCATTTCCGTATTCGCACCTGTGTCTTCTACTTGCTGTTTTGTTTAACTCATGGCTACTGTCCTAACTTTAGGGATGCTAAAATAGTTTGTTTTGAAAGAGGTTTGTTAAGACAAGCAGTAGGTACATTACATTTACTAGGCAGGCCCTTTTAACAGGTGACTGACAGGGCCCCTAGTACATTATGTTTAGTTACTGTTTTCTTCTCAAAGTTAACCAGAGCAAAATAACTTTGCTATTTAAAATATGCTAAGTGCCAAAATGAGGAGAAATCCTGTGGCTTGAGCTTGAATGTGTCACAGGTTTGCAGAGCCTTCAGCCAGGTGACGGTCTTCGGTCTTCGGCTAAAGAGTCATCTTCGGCATCTTGGTATCTTGTCCTCTGCTAACTTCCTACTTTTAGCAAAATGATTTCATGTGGAACTCTAGCTGATCCTTGGCCAGGATCAGATCCTCAAAAAGAGGTAATCATGTAGCAGTGGATATTGTATAAGATGTAACATGTCTTAGAGGAAAGAGTGTGGACCCCAGAGACAGGTCATCAGTCATTCAAATCCGGATTCTCTTCCTCCATCTGTGACTTTGAACATGCTAGTGGAGGCTCAGCTTCTTTACCCATCAACAGGAGGATTACATCTAATGTAGGCAAATCATCTATTACAGATGCCTAATAAACGATATCAAAGAGAATAGAAAAACAAAAATCTTTTATGATGTATGAGAAAAAACACGCTGATACAGCTGGTTATTCAGGGTGACCCAGCTGTCCTCTAGCAAAGTAGAAATACCAAATCAATGAGTTAATGCTAGAATTTTTCACATGGCTACTTGACCATTGTGGAAGTCAATTGGTTGAAATACTCTTAGTATGACATGGTAACTTACATTTGTTTGAACCTCGTCCTGTGAAAGCATTATCTGTCCCAAAGTTATCAAAATGCTTAACCAAAAAATTATTCTTATAATGAAATTATAACAGGGATTTATAAGAGGGAATTATAAGAGGGATTATGAAAGGGAATTATTCTTGAGCAGGGGGAGCCATTTGGGAGTGCTTCAAGATACCCAATAGAAGATATACAATTATGATTTCTAGGTGAAAAGTAAATTAAGAACAAAAAATATGAGTAAAAAAATTAAAAAATCTGATAAATGTAATATACTTAATGTGTAGGATGTCTCAGATTTCC
Organism: Leontopithecus rosalia; assembly: GCA_028533165.1. Classification (NCBI taxonomy): domain Eukaryota; kingdom Metazoa; phylum Chordata; class Mammalia; order Primates; family Cebidae; genus Leontopithecus; species Leontopithecus rosalia. The sequence continues at coordinate 77,913,843 of CM052662.1, forward strand.
AGTAAATAAATTTTGATGTCTAAAAATACCCACTCTGTCTGTATATAACACTGATCCTGTTTTCCCTACATTTTAGGATTTCTGTTAAAAGCTGTGTACCCCCTCTGCAGAAAATGCACATTCACATACACACACATTTTTATATGATGTGTGCAGGGGTTAGGGATGCAACCCCTCAGTGAAAGAATCCCTATTCCTGATAAAGAACCTGGACCTTGGCAGTTAAATTACTCTCTCAAGCCACAGATATAACCAGAAAACTCCCTCTCCCTCGTGCTGGTCTTAAAACTACATAGCCAAAATTCAGAGGCACAATTTATGCCACAACTGCAGACTTTGTGGTTTCCGTTTTACATACGTACTAGCATCTATAAATAGTCCCTTATTCTGTGAATAAATTCTTATTTAAAACAGAAG
>CM052662.1:77914759-77930315 GCA_028533165.1 Leontopithecus rosalia
AGTCAGTGAAAATTAGTAGCTAGTACAAGTTACAATCTAAAAGGTGTTTTACTTAACCATGCTACAAATTAAGGAAAATAAGAGATGCATTAGGCAGCAGTAGTGTATTGGTGTGTTGAGAGAGAAAAATGAGTGGGGAAGAAAATAGCTGAAATTTAAAAGACCTTGACACTAAATAACCAGCGTTTTTATAAGAAAGCTCTCTTCCTCTTTTTCTTCCTCTTTCTTCCTCTCCTTCACTCCTTTTTTTTCTTTCCTTCTCTCAAAAAAAGAAAAAAAAGAAATCAACTTGTAGACCTCTAGATCCAGGTCGGCAATGTCTCTCTCATTGCTTGATTTCCTTCCTTCCTTCCTTCCTTCCCTCCCTCTCTCCCTGCCTCCCTTCCTCCCTCCCTTCCTTCCTCCTTTCCTCCCTTCCTAAAAAAAAAAAAGAAAGAAAGAAAGATAGGAATGATTACATGCATTTGTGTATATACATATAGATAGATAGACAGGCAAATAACGAGTCATTAAATTAAAAAATATAATTAATTAACCAATAACTTGTTTTCCAGTGTGATCTTTTTAAGTGCTTCAGTTATTCCTGCAATACCTATGTAAAATTCGGCAGAAAAGAATAACTAAAGTTAGATGGCAAACACCCTATTTACTTATTAAAGCAATATAAAATGCTGAAAATTCTCACAATTTCTCTGAAATAAGTAGGCAAATAATAGTATCTTTACAAATGAACTCTAATAAAAATATTAGGTGTCACAATGACACCTCCTCAAAATTTGAAAAATATGTTAACAATATTTTACCATGAATTATCCCATCATTCTTCACTTACTATTCCTTATTTACTTTCCTGGTTTGAATCTCTATCACGACACTTTCTAAGAAAGAGAACAGTTTGGCCAGGTCTGATGGATCATGCCTGTAATCCCAACACTGGGAGGCCAAGGCGGGTGGATCATCTTAGGTCAAGAGTTCGAGACAAGCCTAGACAACATGGTGAAAGTCTGTCTCTACTAAAAATACGAAAGGTAGCCAGGCATGGTGGCGTGCACCTGCAGTCTGTCACTTGGGAGGCTGAGGCAGGAGAATCGCTTGAACCCGGGAGGTGGAGGTTGCAGTTAGTGAGATCATACCATTGTACTCCAACCTGGGCAGAAGAGCGAAACTCTGTCTCAGGAAAAAAAAAAGAAAACAGTTTAAGAAACTACAGGATGCATATGTACATTTTAATTAAGCTTACATCAAAATTTTCTCAAAAAGCTATTGGTTGTCTTAATATACGTTGATTATCCCTTATCTAAAATGCTTGGGACCAGAATTATTTCCGATTTTTTTTAGATTTTGGAATATTTGCATAAATATGTACCGGTCAAGTACCCCTAATATAAAAATTCAAAATGCTCATTAGAGCATTTTATTTGAGCATCATACCAGTGCTCAAAATGTTTTGGATTTTGGAACATTTCATTGGACTTTTGGATTAGGGATACTCAATCCATTTGTCATATGCCTCAGAAATGTAGGACACCCAAAGGTCGTAATATCACATCACATTTATCTGGGACTCTCTACTAAGTGTTTCCTCATCTTATGTAATCATTACAAGCACTATCTACGAGGACGTTACAGTAATAATGTCTTCCTATGAAGAAATGAAATCATTGGAGAGATGACTTACTTGAGAGTTATACCCAGTTAAATGATGGAACTGGGATTAAAATTCACACAAGCTAACTTTTGGTTCAATTCTCTTGCACTCCCCTGGGCAAATACCTCAAAACTTACTTGTCTCAAAGAAAGTATTAACCAGGTGGCAGCACCACCAGTCAGCTAGATAACATTTCTACTGCAAAGTACCTGTTGATGCTAACAAAACAGTTTAACAAGGATAAGAAATACAGTAAGACAGTAGTATCTAAAGTCACTAAGGGAAAAACCTAAGTACAGAATATGCTCAGCTCCTTTGTTAATCTTCTAAAATTTTGAGATGTCTCTTCAACGTGCCTAAACAAAAGGATAAATAGCTCACTTTCACAAATAAAAGAGGTCAAAATCCATAGGTCTAGCATAAAGCTTTACTTCATAGTATTTCTAGAAATTACTATATAATAGGTATAATTATTTCATAACAGTAAAACCCAAATTTCAACATATTGAATTGACACTACAAAATGATTGACTCCTGGACACAAAAACAAAGAAAATCAACCTCTTTAACTTGTCAAAATATAATAATGTAGCAGTATGCCATTAAAACACTTCAAAAAATTGGATACAGTTGACAAAGAAAAAGCAAGTTCAAACGACTCTAATGACGGTGATACTCTCAAGGGTGATGACGATTAATTTCATGTTAACTTGGCTAGGTTGTGGCACCCAGATGTTTGGGTTGTGGCACACCAGTCTAGATGTTGCTGTGAAGGTATTTTTTAGATGTGATGAACATTTAAACAGTACACTGGATAAAGCAGATTACCCTCCACAATATAGGGGGCTATCATCCAATTAGTCAAAGGCCTTATAAGAAAAAGACTGAGGTCCTCCAGAAGAACAAATTTAGCCTCCAGAATGCCTTGGGACTAAAGCTGCAATATCAACACTCCCTGAGTCTCCGGTGTGCAAGTATGCCCTGCAGAATTCAGACATGCAAGCCCACGTAGTCACATGATCCCATTCCTTTAAAAAAATCTATCTACCTATATCTGTACTTATATCTATGCAGTAGTCCTCACTTATCTGTGGGGATACATTCCAAAACCCCCAGAGGATGTCTGAAACCACAGATATTAAACCTTACCTATGCTGTACATGACGGTCGACCTGATAACTGAGTTGGCTATTAAGTGACTAATGGCTAGGAAGCATGTACAGCATGGATATCCCACACAATGGGATGAGTCATGTCTTGGGCGGAACAGAGGAGGATGGCAGGAGATTTTATCGTGCTACTCTCAACAGTGGGGGCACAAATTAAAACTGATGCATTATTTCATTCTGGAATTTTGCACTTACTATTTTTGGACCATGGTTGATTACAAGTAACTAAAACCACAGAAAGCAAAACCAAGGATAAAAAGGGACTACTCTGTACACATCCTATGGGTTCTGTTTCTCTGGACAACCGTGACTAATACATGATCTAATAGGAGACAAGCCCAGGAAAAGCAAGGATAAAGCAAGGGAAGTGGGTGAATAAGGAACTAGTACCTGGCCTCATAAGTCATTAACTTGACATCAGAAACAATGCACATCAATGGTTCCAGTCAGTCAACACAGAATTTACTATTCATGTGTTGCCAACATCTTCCAGCCATGGAAAAACCAATGCAGAACAGTTAAAAGACTTTGAAAAGACTGGGTGGGAAAAAAAAAGGCTAACAGCACTACTCAGTAGGGGGAAAAGAAGAGTAATTTTTGAAATTATTTTTAAAGGTTTTTCGATCTGTTATTTCCTCTAGGCTTTGATATAACATTCAACTCACTACTAAGCCAATAAATTTCAGATCAAGGAGCCAAAGTCCTGAATCTTTGCCTATTATCTCCATAAGGAAAGAGATGGCAGCATTTTTATTTGGAGTAGAGGAGAAACTGACCTAAGAAGGAACTTTTACCTGGGCAGATACTTAGCCCACTGTCCACTGCAGTGAGTCTCAACTAACGGCAGCAATCTTCCCCTCAACCAACATTTAGCAACATCTGGAGGCATTTTTGATTATTATAATTGGGCTATGCTACCGGTATCTAGTGGGTAGAAGCCAGAGATACTGCTAAGCATTCTGCAATGCACAGGAAATACTTATCCATTCCAAAAAGCAGTGTCAAGCTTGAGAAACCCTGTTCTATTACTACTCCTAAGGATATATCACCTAATCTCTAGGACTCAAAGGGAGAAAAACTTGTTTTGAGTATCATGGACTTAAACTCAGAGCACATTTTCTTCATCAAAACTAAGTCATAAATGGTAGTTAGCTTCAACAGCACATGATAATATGCATTTACGCAATTAAATCAATATAGTGGCAAAACAGTATTTCAGGACTTGGAATTTTAAAAGTATATCCAGGGTTCCAAATACCTAATGGAAGCATACACTTATAAAAGCCTTGCATTCAACTCATTTAACAAATATGGACCAAACAACTTCTACGTCATGCACTGTGATCGATACTGAGAATTCAACAGTGAATCTCTACCTTCATGGAGCTTACAGTACTGAAAATTTCTTTTAGTTATCATTTAACAAATAATTATTAAATATTTAATAGATATCAGTTCTCTCGGCAAAATAAATATGAATACAGTATAGTTACTGTCATAGAGGAGCTCATAATCCAGCAATGGAATGACAATGACATGCAAGCAAGAGACTAAAAAGCCAAGTAGTATGCACATTCCACATTTGTGATGTACTTTCTTTTCCGCTTTCTTTATTTAGAAAGAAAATAATATGATTTCCAAACTGCAATGGAAGTAGCAGGTGTTATAGAAGTTTGGCATAATCTGGTTGGGGGCGGTGGCTCGCACCTATAATCCCAGCACTTTGGGAAGCCAAGAAGGGCAGATCACGAGGTTAAGAGACCGAGGCCATCCTGGCCAACATAGTGAAACCCAGGTCCCTACTAAAAACACAAAAATTAGCTGGGCGTAGTGGAGTGTGCCTGTAGTCCCAGCTACTCGGGAGGCTGAGACAAGAGAATCACTTGAACCCGGGAGGCGGAGGCTGCAGTGAGCCAAAATCATGCCACTGCACTCCAGTCTGGCGACAGAGTGAGACTCTATCCCAAAAAAGAAAAAAGAAATTCGGCATACTCTAAAGGCTTTTTTTTTTTTTTTGAGACAGAGTTTCGCTCTTGTTACCCAGGCTGGAGTGCGATGGTGTGATCTCGGCTCACCGAAACCTCTGCCTCCTGGGTTCAGGCAATTCTCCTGCCTCAGCCTCCTGAGCAGCTGGGATTACAGGCACGACCACCGTGCCCAGCTAATTTTTTGTATTTTTGGTAGAGACGGGGTTTCACCATATTGACCAGGATGGTCTCGATCTCTCGTGATCCACCCGCCTCGGCCTCCCTCTAAAGGCTTCTTTTTATAAATTTGTCCTCCTGCTTTTTTCATGTAAGTCTACTGGGACAAAACTATGCCTTATGTATCCTCTTTTTAAAATCAAGGCTATTATAAAAGTTTGTGAAAAAGTTTAATCTAAACTAAATATATGTCATTCTATTCTCCTCTTACCTGTGTTGGGATACGTATCTACCCATCCACCATCACCATCATCTTCTTCAATGATAGCTTCCAATTCATCTGAATGTTTTTTATTGCAGCGTGAGAAGGCGCTAATACACAATCACATTGGTGGTTAGATTTCAATATATGCATTTTCTAGGGAGGCACGAACATTCAGATCATAGCATATCCTTTATTCCAATTTGCTCATCTTTTCCCCTATTCACTCGCCCTTTATATGAGACCAAGTTAATTTTAGTCCTGCTACTATCCAGCTGTGTAACTTTAGGCAAACTTGTCAAAACTCTGGGCCTGTTTTCACACTTACAAAATGTAAATGATTTTGGAATCTGAGTCTATAAATAAACCTTGACCCTAATACACACTAGTTCATTGACCTGAACAAATCATGCATTTTCTCTAAGCCTCAATGCCTTCATTTAAAAATGAAAACAACGATACTTAACTCATTTGGTTGATGTGAGGATTACGTGAGGAAAATGTATACATAAAGTGCATAGCGGAGTGTTCTTGCGTCATACTTAGTACAGGAGCTATTATTCCTCCTGTTCCTGGGCTTGATATCTTGGAACCCTTTTTGATTTCTTCTTTCCCATATCTAGGTAATGGCCAAATCTTGCCGGTCATTCCTTGGTAGTGTCTTGATAGTAACTTTCCCACTTACTGCAAGGCACCCTGCCGGATGCTTTACGCAGGTTGGTTTTCATCTTTGCTGTCACTTACATTGCAGGTATTGAAATTTCTGCTGGGGAAGCAGCTTCAGAGGTCACATGGCTAACAAATAGCCAGCAGGAGTTTAAACTAAGTCTGGTTACCTTTAAAGCCAGCTCTGTTTCCACTCTCCTGGCCGTTCTCATTTTTTTTCTTTTTGTTCCCACTGCTCTCAGTCAAATCAGTCCGTTTCAAACTGGTGCCTGTTGGCCTCTCTGCCTCCTCTCTCCCAGTTCTATTTTATCCCATCCGTGACCACGCGATTAACCTCCGTTAAACGCCAGCCTCTACTTTCTTCGTGGGAGATGTTTGGCAACACTCCATTACCCCTTGAAGGCATCTGGCATTGAAGGCCTCTCTGTCAAGCTTAATTTTCTTATATTTTAGCCAAAGAGCTGTTTTTATGTTCCTTCAATGTGTAACGCATGTTTTTGTGATTTTTTAAAAATAGGTTTTTCTACGTGAAAAAGTACAGCCCAGATTATCTGATTATTGACATAAAAACTCTACTGACTGGATAAGCCTGTCATTGTTACTATTGTTATTATTTTGACATACACAACTTATTTAGCTAGATCCTGGTACAGATCCATGAAATGCCACACATTAAGTACATTTCATTAGAGCTATTAGGGAAGGCCTGTTTTCACGCTTGGTATCTCCCTCAGTATCCTTGAGTTTAGCAGTTGCTTGGATCTTGTGTCTACCCTCTTGGCATCCCTATTGTTTTCTGACGCATTGATATCTATTATGGACATCTACATGGGAGGTATAGAGCTCAAAGATATCCACTGCAATATTCTTAACAGAAGTAGAAAGCTGAAAATGATAAATGCCGTCTTTAAGAAAATAGGTGAGCCTATTATGAATATTATGAATCAAAATAATCTTTGCAAGGAATTTTAAGCACATGGAAATGGCTTTTGATGTATATGACAAAAGAATCAGAATAAGTAAGCAATAATACAGCAAACGAAAAGCAGGATATAAATTACCTGTTTGTTAAGACCTCGAATATAATCAAGTATAGGAGGAAAAACCCTCTTGATTTCGGTATTATTTAGTATGTTTTTCTTAGCTTTGTTATGATTTCCTGTACTTTGCAAGATTTTGCTATAAAGGCATAACTGTTTTTTAATCATACAACATAATATCATGACTTATAACAAGTAAGGACACAGGGATAATTCTCTGTGTTTGGGGGTCCTCAAGGTTACTACTAGATTCACCGATTTATACACAGGACTCAGCATGCAGTCCTACTGATGGCCATGATCTATTACAGCAAAAAGACACATTAGATAAAATGATTTATCCAGCAAAATCCAGAGAAAACCAGGAGCAAGCTTTCAAGAGTTCTCTCTCAGTGGAGTTGCACCACACTTGTTTAATTCCTCTAGCAATAGGCTGTGACAGCACATATGAGATCTCACCTACTAAGAAAGCTTATTAGAGATTCAGTGCCCAGGGTTTTCACTGGGGGTTGATCATATATGTTGTAGCTTCTGCCTAGCATGCACCAAAAAAATCCAGACTCCCAGAAGGAAAGGAGATGTTAGCCACATTGTACAAATAGTTGAGGCACGGTGAGCCCCTCTCATCAGGAAATGGTGGGAACCCTCCCAAAATCCAGGTTCTAGGATGCCAGCCAGGATGAATTTTGAGGAGTTCTTTCTTAGGCTAGCAATCTCAGGCCTACTATATTAACCGTTTTCTGCACATTCCTTGCCCCTAATGCCTCACATTTCCAGATGTCCTCACAGAATGAGTAACGGGAATACTGGGAATCTTCCTCCTTTCTACCTGCCCTTCCATCACAAGCACTACATTTATTCCACTATGGTCTTAAAGTCCGTGGCAATATGAACACCTGGTTCTTCCCACCCACATCTTTCTCAGGGCCAGAGAGATGGTCTCCTGTGTGAGGCCAGCTGGTGAGGCTGGCATAGAGCCAGGAGAGCATAATTAGCACACTAGTGCCAGCTTCTGGTGCCTAGCTCCTCACTTTGCGTGATTTTCCTTTAGTTCCAACTACTTAAACATCAATTAGATAGCAGTCATTAGAACACAAGCAGTAACACGTAACTAATTGTCCCAGGAAGGTAATTCCTGCACACCTGGGGCTCTCAGCAAGTTTAACTTCCCTTCTGCAAGCAGAGCGTGTCAACATACCTGTCTAGTGAGACATAGTCTAGAGCAGTGACTTCATGCCTGTCTTCTGTCTTCCTGGGGAGACTTCAAGACATGGGCTTGCACACTCATTTTCTAGTCCCACCTCTGTTGTTTGGGTTAATGATACTACTTTTTCATGGCGGTCTTTGCCAGCACAGAATTGGGAGGTGAGTTGATGCAGTTGTTTGCTCCCACTTCTGTCCTCCATCAATCGTGTTCATTTCCCTCACCATCCTCCAGTACCTGGCTTGACACCTGTGTAGCTAGCTAAGCTGCACTTTCAGTTTAATAAGGAAGTTTCTATTCTTCCTACTCCCTCTGGCCGTTTCACCAGTCTGTATTCAGTGGAATCTGAGGCTCTTTTGCCATAAAACAGCCTTTTTCTCCTGATAGAGGCAGACCCCCTGTATTTCACTCAATTTCACTGAGTGGAGAAGGCATTTCTGCTTATACTTGCTTGCTGTGTTCAGCCTTTACCCTTGATGCTCACAGTTATGTCTAAGTATGGTAGTGAATGGAATGAAAAAGTTATTATTTTATGCAGGTGTTTACCTTTGTTTTTCATTTCCACCTCCCCTGCTCTTTTTAGTGACTTATGTTGATGAAGATGAAGATGAAATACTTGAATTATCATCAAATAAAACATTCTTGGTCACGCTGAAGATTCCAGAGGAGTGTGTTGCTGAAGAGGATTTGCCTCACCCGCTCACCGAAAGGGTAATCCCATCTTATGTATTGCTTAAGGAGATCTTGACATTAGAATATGAGTTTCACTAGAATAATTGGCATGTAGCTATAGAGTAAGTAGCTTCAATTTTGGATTATTTGTCTGTATTTTAGCAGGAAATGATGCTTTTAAATATATTTTCTGACCAAATACTGCATGTTCTCACTTATAAGCAGGAGCGGAATCATGAGAACACATGGACACAAACAGGGGAACAACACACACTGGGGCCCACTTAAGGGTGGAGGGTGGGAGGAGGGAGGGTGGGAAGAAGGAGAGGATCAGAAAAAGAATAACTATTGGATACTACTAGGCTTAGTACCTGGGTGACAAAATAATCTGTACAACAAAATGCTGTGACACGAGTTTAGCTATATAACAAACTTGCACATGTGGTCTCCTGAACATAAAAGTTTGTTAAAAAGAAATAAGTAAATATCTTTACTGTAGTGCAAAGCCAGAGGGAAGAGTCCTGGCCTCCAGTTGCGTAAATGCTGGAGGACGCTGTTCTTTTTACTCCCTCAGGTCCTATATTTGATCCAACCTGTAGTATTCATCGAGGGTCTGCAATGTGCTAGCCAGCATGCCCAGTGCCAGGCCACATTGTGCCCTCAGTGGGCTCACAGTCCAAGTACAGGAAGTAACTAAAAGATAGGTTTATAACAGCATGATGTTCTAGCGTGGTTTACAATAGCAAAGGAGAGGCACCTGAACTACCTGAGGTGAAGATGAAGGCGTGAAAGGCCTCTTAAGTGAAGTGATGCTCAGGATGAGTTTTGAAACGAGGTAGGAATTATCTAAATAAAAAAGCGTGGGACATTAAAGGATCTGCAAAGTAGAATACTGTGGCCTTCCAGTGCTGTGTGGTGACAGCTTGCAGAGATGAGGCTAAAAAGGAAGGCAGGGGTCAGGTCATGAAAGCTTTCCCACTCTTCAGTAAGCCACCAAATATTTTAATCAGCAGATTGACATGGTTAGATTTATTCCTTTTAGCCTTTCTGTGTTTTGGTGGAGAAAGGCTGGACGAAGAGAGCAGTTAGAAGGTGTTGCAATAGTCCGGGTGAGAAATGAGGGAGGCTTGAACTAGGGCAGTGTCAGGAAAACAAGGAAGATTTGCATGAGGTTTAAGAGGTATTCTCACCCAACAGGAGTCTGTGACTGGCTGGGTGGTAGTGAGGGAGAGCGTAACTCCAGGCTGTGGTTGAGTGATTGGGTAGATGGATGGTGGTGTCAGTCACGGGGTGAGAAATGCAGCAGAATGAACCCCTGTGTGAGATGAAGCTCTGCAGCAGACTAGGAGGGAGGTTGGGTCATCCTGATCATCCTGTCAAAGACAGGGTGGTTCACAGACAGAACCAGAAATTTCGGCAAGAAAATCTAGGCAAGAGCAGCCTGCCCTCTGTTAGACTCTTCTCTGCCATTGCTGGGTTGAATGGAGTGAGTGCTGGTTATCTGGCTTCCATTTGATTTGATTCCTACAAAAGCTCCTGAAGAGGAGATTCCATCTAGGTCACATCAGAGTCAGTTTCTGGTACCCATGCATGAAATTTGATTTCTTCTTTTATCACAGGAGTTTGTCTACTGTGATGATTACTCCAGGTTTCTCTTTCTCCTTCTCTTCATTTATATCTTTGAACATTTTTTAGATTGTTTAAATTTATTTATTTTATTTTTATTTCTGTAGGTTTTGGGGGACCAGGTGGTGTGTGGTTACCTGAATAAGTTCTTTAGTGGTGATTTCTGAGATTTTGTGCACCCGTCACCCAGGCAGTGTACACTGTACCCAATTTGTGGTCTTTTATCCCTCACCCCCACCACCGCTTCCCTTGAATCCCGAGTCTCTTCATTTACATCTTATCTTCACCTCCCTTTTCTCCTTTCCTCCCACCTGCTTCCCGAGGCAAGTTGCAGAGTAAGAAGCTTCTTGCTGCTTTCTTCTTGGTTGCTTTTTTAAAGGAAAGGTTTTGCATTTGCTGAGCAGAAATAAAAGGAGTCAGCATCCACGTGTGTCACCTATAGCAGAGAAGACTCTATTTCAAAGGGAAATGAATGGTCATTTTTCATCATACAATCATATCTCCTGCACAGAGGCAGAAACGAGGAAATTCTCCAGGTATTTTGAGCTCATCACTAGGTAGTGGCAAAGGAGCAGGGACTGACATTGATGCCTGTGGCAGATCCACAGATTTCTCTGAGCCATTTTCTTCTCTGATAAACTGAAATCAGTGCAGTTTCTCTGTATACCTGAGGTGCAAATGACATTACATAAAAATAGCTTGAAAAACATTTTTAAAGAATTATCTCATTTACAGATGATCAAAGGAAGGCATAGTGAGGTGACAGATTCCTGCCCTTCATTTACCAAGCAAATATGCTCAGGAGGTGTTGCTGTCTTATTGTAAGATCAATAGCTCCTTTCTTCCATTAGGGTAACGTTCAGAAGTTTCTGGTTATAAAAGGTAAATGGAAATGGGTGTTTGTGGAGGAGAAACTTTTTTTCTCTATATTCACATTCAAGGCAGAACACTTCTGTGGCCACATGTGTGGTTTTTTTCCACACCAACCAATTGTCTGCCACCAGCTGGGTGTCCTGCCATCCAGTTCAATTCTGACGGGATCTGCCTAGAGTTAGTGCAGACCCCACAGTTGAAGGGTTCAGCCCCACAAAAATTCCCTCACTTAAGATGCCAATTACAAGTCTAGGTTGTCACTTTTGCTTCCGATCAAGCAGCTGCAAATTGGAGGTTTTCAAAACCCCACCTCGGGTTTGATCATTTGCTACAAAGGCTCACAGAACTCAGGGAAGCATGACATGTATGGACACACTTTAAAGGGCAGAGGGTATCAAAAGCCGGATGAAAAAGTACATAGGGCAGGCATGTGGGAAGGAGCCTGAGTGTCCACGTCCTTTTCAGGCATGCCAGCCTCCCTTGTGTAGATGTGTTCAGCCACCTGGGAGCTCTCCAGACTCTCTTTTAGAGATTTTGATGGAAGTTTCATTACATAGGCATGATGGATTATTAGCTCTCTCTCCAGCCACTTTCCCCTCTGGAGGATGGGGTTGAAGATTGGGCCAAAAGCTTCCTCCTTCTCCTCCTTCTTCTTCCTTTCCCTTCCTTTTCTTTCCCTTCTTCCTCTCTTTTCCTTCCTTTCTTCCTTCTTTCCTTCCCTCCCTCCTTTCCTCCCTCCCTACTTCCTTCCTTCCTTCCTTCCTTCTCCTCCTCCTCCTTCTCCTCCTCCTCCTCTTCCTTCTCTTCCCTCTCTCTCTCTTCTTCTTCTTCTTCCCCCGCCTTTCTTTATTCACAGTTTTCACTATACTGCCTGGGCTGATATCAAACTCCTGGCCTCAAGCAATTCTCCCTACTTAGTCTCCCAAGTAGCTGGAATTACAGGCGTGCACCATCTCACTCCACCGCACTGCCTGAAAGTTCCAGGCTTCCAGCTGTGGGTTGGTCTTTCTGGTGATCAGCCCCCATCCAGCAGCCCACCAAGAGTTGCCTCATCAGAAATAAAGACACTCCTATAACCCAGGAAACTGCACGAGATTTAGGAGCAGTTCTGTGTCAGGAGCTGGGGTAAAGACCAAATGTTTGAGTCAAAGATGTACCTGGAACCCCTGTCCCTCAGGAAATTTCCTCAGGAAATAACAAGGGTTTTAGGAATTCTGGGCCAGGAACTTGGACAGTATATATATATATATATATATATATATATATATATATATATATATATATTTTAATTATATCACAGTATTGGAACTTTACGCCCTTGCCCTTGGCTTTTCTAAACACACGCCCTGTCATGTGTCACTGCCACTGTTTTTTCCTCTCAGGGTTGGGGCCACTACTCTGCTTAAGCGAGCTTCTTAGTTACATGTGAACTGCCACACCCGGTGCATGGGTGAGGAGTTAATGATGGCACCTCTCTTATTCTGGAAGCTGTGTCTAATTCGCCACTGCATCAGACTCAGCTAATCAAGTCACTGAGCTCCTTGCTCAGTTTGCACCAAGTCTCATAGACATTCTGTGGGAGACATCAGAGTAAGGGTTGAGGAGCCACCCCACCCCTCGCTTCACTTCTTTGGGCCCAAGGTGGGACAGTGTAACTAACAGGTCCCAAAATGTAAGTATGTCCTAAGTACAGCAGAGGAGCATGTTATCAAAAAGGATCTTCCAGTGCACACTAAAAGTGATCTAATCTACCACTCCATATGTTACCTGAAAATTTTAACTTAAACATTTTGCTGAAGACTTATTATGTGCAAAACACTGCACTGAGGCCTAAAGATTAATACAGAAAAGAAGGGAAGGAGGAAGCAGGGAAGACTGGAAGGAAGGACAGACACCACCCCTGCCATAGGAAGCTCAATCCAAAAGGAAGAGAGACGTGAGTGCTTGACGTTAGTGCTTGAAGAGATTCTCCTCTGCAGCATCCTCATCCTCTCCCCATCACAGCATCCCTGTGAAAGCTGCTCTACTAGTTCCTGAGTTTTCTAAATGACTGTCAGCCTATCGGCAACGTCCTGTGCATTGGGGTTTAAGAGCTGTGAAATGACCCAGTCATTCTAAATGACTGTCAGCCTATCGGCAACGTCCTGTGCATTGGGGTTTAAGAGCTGTGAAATGACCCAGTCATTTTCTCTGAAAGTTTTTGTCACTTTATGCTTCTTTCCTCCTTGATATTCAGGAGACACTTTTCTTCACTGAGTATGTATCCATTTCATCCTCACTGGGTAGTGTGGTAAGATGGGAAGAAGCTAGTTTTTAGTGTCCATAACACTTAGGATTGCATTTTGGCTTCCCTATTTACGAGCAGAGTGATCTGGGACAGGCTTCTTAATCTCACAGAATGGAGTGCTGTTTTCTCTTCCAGTGAAAAGGAGAGATATGTTAATGTCTGTTATGCCAGGTTTTTAGAAAGATCACAATAATAATGACAAGATTAGAAGAGCACAAATAGCAGGTACTCTCATCTTTTGTTCTCTCTTTGAGAGATGGATTGTACATGTTGAATTCAATGGGAATGCATTGTGGAAGTGCAGTGTCCTTGACATTCCATTTAGAGTTGAGGGGAGACAAGGTGAGCTCCTATAGCGCACTGCTGTTTTCTGTATGTTCTACCGCTTGTTATTGAATAAAGTAGTAGGTCATTAAGCCATAATGACAGCAGCTGGGGATGGCACATGCTCCTGAGTACTATTAGTTTAGGATTCAGATCTCTGAGACACAACTACTCAATGCCTGGGGAAAGATATTTGTAACATAATATCAACAACTAGAATCCAGAATATAAAACTAACCTCTGTAGATAAATAAGAAAAAGACAGAGAAGCCAAGAGAAGGACAGGAAACGAGTGAGAAATTCAGAGATGAGAAGTTCCAAAGTTAATAAACACAGGAAAAGATGTTCCCCTCGCTAGTAAGCAGGGCGGTACAAATCAAAATAATATGAAGCACTATTTCATACACATCAGAGTGGCAGAAATTTAAGTTTGGTAACACTAAGTACTGGTAAGGATGTAGGGCATGGATATGTATACATTCCTGGGAGGAATGGGAAAGGGAGAGCAATTTTTGTGGAGATGGAGGTGCACCTTCCCTTGGACCCAGCAATTCCTTTTCTTGGTGTATGCCCAGTGGGAACTCCTACATGTCCAAGAAGAGATGCACAGGGACATCAAGGATGATTGCTTCAGCTTAGGGAGTAATACGGGAAAGTTGGAAATAGTACATGTGATCATTCATAGAGGAATGGATAAGCTGGCATCATCATTTAAAGGAAGCTATGCAGAAGTTAGGTGAATGCCCTTTATTGAGATTTACTTCATGGGTAAATCTTAAATGTAATTTTGAGTGGAAAATAAACAAGTTTTAGAAGATTATGTAGAATATGGTGCCTTTTGTTTGAATACAAACACAAATTATAGTTTGTTATGATTATATAAGGAAGGAGTAATTTGTAAAAATATGTAAAGAAGTAGTAATTTACAAGGAAAGATGCATGCCAGCTTCGGGATGATGGTTAGTACTAAGGAAGAGAAAGAGGAGGAACTGAATAGTATGTAGGAGTCACTTTAGCTTTATTTTATTTCTTAAATTAAAAGGCTGAACCCAATATAGCAAAATGTGAAGACATGAAAGCGAGGTAGTGGAAACACAGGTGTCATTATTTTTCTTATGATGCTTGCAATGTTTCATGCATAAAATAAAGCCTCCCTGTCTTTGCTAGACCATGGCTTAGCATGGCTGTTTGTCTTTGCAATGAAGCTCTGGAGAAGGAAGAAAGAGACCCCGGGCTAAGCAATGTCCCAGGTGCTGAGTGGTCTGTGCTGCTGCTGTCCAGTAGCTGCTTCCGGGTCTCCTCTCCTTCTACAGTGTGTGAGGTCTGTGTGGGCTCCAGCTGCTGACCTTCTCACCACTAAGGCCACGAGGTGCCAGTGTAACTAACTTCTGAGAGAAGCTGAGTCATGTGGTCCTTATAAATGCAGTTACTTTGAAATAGTGTTAACTTGAGTTTTAGTTTACGATAGGCTCAAACGTTCCTGTGTCTAGATCCAGAACCTCCAGATGAGTTGATTCCTGGCTAGAGTGGAATCTCCTTTGTCTTAAAGTAGTTTTGCTTTGTCAGGTGATGTGTAATGTGATCTGTCTGTAATGTGTGTGGTTTTATTTGCTTCTGTTTGTTTTAGCTCACAGATGTGTA
>CM052662.1:77930815-77948273 GCA_028533165.1 Leontopithecus rosalia
CTTTATGAGAACACTAATTATACGTAATTATAAACTCACAAGCTGAATAGAGTCCAACATTGCCTACCATGGAAGAAACATTTATTCTCCACCTTGTCCCATGCCACTACTTTTGTTTAGATCTATTGAGGCAGATTTATTTTATTGGGTTTTAATGAGCTTGGGACACTGAGAAAGCATGTCAAGAAGTATAAGGGAGGAAAGGAAAGAAAAGTAATATTATGCTCTGCTGTGCTTTCTTAATACTGAAAACATTGCAAAGAATAATTCACAGATGAATACATCAGGATATGAAAAGGATAACCCTATGATTGTTAGGGATGAGCTGTGCTGTCTCAGAAAACCCCCTCCGAGCAGGCGACTCCTTCCTCCTCCCATTGCTCTGCAGCTGCATTCATGAACCCCTACCTAGGCACCACATTCAGGCTGCTCCACATGCTACAATTAATCAAAGCCTGATTACAGCCATCCAGGCAGCTCGAGGGAGGACAGGGAAAACATATGTTGGTGATCCATACTTGTAAATTCCTGTTTGACACATATCTGTAAAAAATACTGGTTTCTGTCTTTTTTTTTTAAAGACTGCCACCAAAAAAAGTCACAGGATGATGTATTGTAGGTCTGTTGTAAGTTAACAAACTATCTCTGTGAAACTCCCTTATGCCCCTCTCGCCCCATATAAACCTCCAGATGTATGTAGTTAAGGGAATAGATTGGTAATGTTTACTAATCAGGCCCAGACTTGGGAGTATCCTGATATCCTGATATCTTTTTTTTTTTTTTTCTTTTTTGAGATGGAGTCTTCTCATTTAATTGCCCAGGCTGGAGTGCAATGATGGGATCTTTGCTCACTGCAACCTTCGCCTTCTGGGTTTAAGCGATTCTCTTGACTCAGCCTCCCGAGTAGCTGGGTCTATGGGCATGCACCACTACACCTGGCTAATTTTTGTATTTTTAATAGGGACAGAGTTTCACCATGTTGACCAGGCTGGTCTTGAACTCCCGACCACAGGTGATCCTCCTGTCTTGGCCTCCCAAAGTGCTGGAATTGTTGTACCCGAGCAAGTCAAGGAGCCAAATTTGGTGGGCACACCAGCGGTCGATCCGTTCCCCTCTGGATGGAGGTGGGCTAAGGGGCCCTGGAACATTTCAGGGGGCGCCTCCCCTATAGGCTGCTGTTCCGGTCACACCTGGTGGTGACCATAAAATCTTGCTGGGGCCTTGACGTGTTGTACCAGAGAGAGTCAAGGAATGCGCCACACTATGGGAATGAATTATGGGTCCTTTATTAAGCTGGCAACTGAGAGTGGCTGATGTCCAAAATTCTCTCAGCCCCAAAGAAAAAGTTAGGTGGTCTTTTATACACTAGTTTTAACAGGAAGTGGGGGACCCAGCTGAAACAAAGTTTTCACAAAGTCAGAGTAAGCAAAAAGTTAAAAAGAAAAACTGATACACGAGAAATAAAACAGTGCCAGGTGTGAGGAATATAGCTGTCATGAAAGACATACAACTTATATAAGGTGGGCTCTGGGCGCTCACTGCAGCTGCATTTCCAGGCTCTGCTGATACCACTTCACTCGGCCTCTTATCAACAAAGTCATTTCTGGGTGCCCAGAGTCAATCTGACCTTGCTTTATACTATAGTTACATATTGAATGGGGAGAAAGTTACTAAAATGAAGAAGCCAAGATGGAGTCTGTTCGGCTCAAAAAGCCCAACATAAAGCCTGCACAGCTTTCAGTCAGGGAAAAGGAGAGTTTGTGTTAGCTGGCAAAAAGCAGAGTATCACAGAATTACAAGTGTGAGCCACAGTGCCTAGCCAATATCCCGATATCTTGAGAACAAAAGTATTTCTAATTTTGCTTTAAAGATAATACTCGGGTGCATCACGAGGTCATGAGATCGAGACCATCCTGGTCAAAATGGTGAAACCCCGTCTCTACTAAAGATACAAAAAATTAGCTGGGCATGGTGGCGCGTGCCTGTAATCCCAGCTACTTGGGAGGCTGAGGCAGGAGAATTGCCTGAACCCAGGAGGCGGAGGTTGTGGTGAGCCAAGATCGCGCCATTGCACTCCAGCCTGGGTAACGAGCGAAACTCCGTCTCAAAAAAAAAAAAAAAAAAAGATAATACTGATGCTTGCAAAATATAGTAATTAAAAAAATTAATCCTCTATCACAAATCCTTTTAACAGAGCATGTCTCCCTATCATCGTTTTTTTATCCTTTATATAAACAAATATTTTACCTTGGGTGGATGGATTCTCCTCTTACTTTCGGGAACATCCTACCCTGTTTATGGAGTAGCTGTTTTTTCACCACTTTACTTTCTTAATAAACTTCCTTTTGCTTTGCACTATGAATTCGCCCTGAATTATTTCTTGCATGAGATCCAAGAATCCTCTCTTGTTGTCTGCGTTGGGACCCCTTTCCTATAAGAAAACCATGTGCAGTGTGAGTGCAGGAACATTGCCAGCTGCTTGGAGAATTGCTGAGCCTAACTGTTGCAAAAACAAATCCTACTGGCTGCCATTATTGTCACAGCGGGGAGGGCTCTCTGCCTACTCATACATGCATATTGGAGCTCTTGCTCTGCTTGGCTTACATTTCCCTTCTATTTTCTTAGTTTTCTTGCAACATTATGCATGTCTAAATTCTTTTCTTATTAGCAAGTGGAGACCTTTGCTTTGGCTGGGGTGCTGAGTCTCACAGCTACGTGGAGTTTTACCAAAGAATAGATTATAGGGCAAAGGGGAAACTGAAGGCATAATCTTGGGGAAAGTGGAGTTGGAAGTCAAGGCGTCCAAATAAAGAATCCCTTTCAAAGATCAGGGAGTGAGTCAGAAGGGAAAACCATTTATTAATATATTTTAACGACCATCTTGTTAAACTATTTTTTTGTTTATCTCTCCTGACTCCTGTGGGCATGTGAAACTGCACCACTCACTGTAGAGAGACATAAACAAGTAATTCCTCCCCTTCTTCCAAGATTTCTAAGGACCCTATTTGGTTCTTGGAACCAAAACTATGTTTCTATGTTGAACTATGAAATAAAGCTACAGACTATGAAATGAAACAATATGAAGTATCTCGTGAAGCAGCACATGATTAAAGTCCAAATGTGTATTAAAAACTTTAAGTTAGGAGACTGGAGTTAGAAATGATTGATTTTTTAAAAAAAGGAAAAATAGAGCTTTTTTCTTTTCTTTTTATAACTTTAGTAAATCTAAAATTACATTGTTTGGGGTCATGAAAGTCTACTATGTAACACTCGGTTTTAGAGGCATGAAAATCTATTGCATAGCACTTGGCATGCTAATTTAAACAACTTAGTTGATATATTTAGGATATAATAGATGCTCATCTTGTCGAAAAATATATAGAGAAAAGAAGTCTCTCCACTTTGCCATCTCCTATTTTTCTTTTGAAGAAGTTAGGAAAAATAGGAACCAAAAGCCTAGAGAAAATAATATGAATGTAATTGTATCCCCAGGTCCATACCTCTCTAATGCCAAGGAAAACAGAGAGACTGGTTCTATGGCAATTCCCTAGGGGAATTGTCTTTGCCAGCTTTACTCCACATTAGTGGAGTAGAAGTGGAAGGAGAGTTTACCCTAGTTGGAAAAGTATGCATATGAGCACAAGCAGCAGTGTCAGCGCCAGGAATGGGCAGAAGGGCAAACTCGAGGTGATCAGGATCTTACTTTACCTTTAAAAGCACCCCAATCTAGCTTCAAAAAGCCTGATCTTTTCCTTTGACAAATTCTGTCTCCAGTTAAAATATATTTATCAATCTACTCAAATGTTTACAAGAGCCCCTTCCCTCATGTGACAGATTTATATGTGCCTGTGATAAGTGATATGCAGGTAATACATACTCTTAACAAGACAAGAGCGAAGAAGCCTTTTACACATATCTGTGATTAACATATTTTATGAACCAAAATTTAAAACAAAAAAGTTAAAAATAGAACTGCTTTTGAAAATCCAGGGCAAACGATTACTCTCAGAATAGTGAGCATTTTAGTTTCAGGCAAAAACAAGAAGGATTTATTTATTTCAGAGAGGAACTACAGGTGCTCCCACTTTCTCAAGGGTGGGATTTGAAAGAACCCTGAGACTGACAATGTGGTGCAAAGAATAAAGCTACAGGAGTCATCTAACTTGAAATTAAGAACACAATGACAGGGTCTGAGTAAAACACAAGCACCTGTCATATAATAAAACTTTAATAAATGCTTGTGGAATGACGGATAGAATAAATCAAAGTCATTATGACACATAACAAAGGTGTCCTGGTTTGGCAGATGGCACATTAGACACATTTCTGGTTCCCAAATATTATTTCTAAAATGTATCAAGAAAAAAATAATTACATATTAAAAACAAAACTCCAACAATTTGAACAAAGAAATAAATACTAATGTTGCCCTCCTAGGTGTTTAAACAGTGTTATAGTTGGCAGTGTTCTATTCCTTAAACTTTTGAGAGAAGCATCACATGTTTATTATTTTACTCTTGATTTTTTGTCAAGCTTTTCTTATACATTTATACTTTATTAGTTCGAAATTTTTCTAATTGAAAACATCCCAAAATGTATTCTTTGGACTGTGAGCCATCCATCTCAATTTTGCTAATGATGCAATCCATTGTATTCTTAATACCGATTTACTCTATTTTTACTCAATGAAAAATAATTATATTATTTATTTATTCAAGCTTCCTCTCCTCTCTTGTTCTGCTTCTCCAAGATGTTTTTCCTCTAAAACAAGAAGGTCAAACAATCTCCAGTAAACTAAGACATTTGGAATATCTGAAAAAGGGCAGAAACTATAAAAATCTATTTTTTAAAAGTGATTATTATGAATTAGTATTTGGGCCTCGGTGAAGGAAGAAAATAATTTATAACTCTTGAAATGATTAGTATTCCAAGTTCTTTGCAGAGGCATTGTGTGAACAACATAAACTATGTCAGTGTCCTCTGCCAATCTCTAGTATCAGAGGAGGAATTGAAGATGAAGGCGAGGAGGGACAAACTTCTAGAAACCCTCCTAAGTAGACAGTCTTAGGGGTGTCATGGAATCCATTCTGCTGGCATGTAGGAGGATTTTACTAACCAGTTCATTTCTCCACTTTTCTGTCCATAATGAAGTTTTGTAAAAAGTCTGAACATATAATAAAATGCTATTTATTATGTCCCTTAGGACTCAGGACACTGATACAACTCTGTGGAAAATGTTGCAGAGCCAATTTAACCTGCTAATATCTGCCATTGCCTTCCGAACTGGGGAACACAGGGTTTACACGAAGAAAGTCGTCTTTCAAAACACTGCAACCAGCTATTAGTGCCTGGGTGCGAATTCCTTGTCAAAACTTCCTAGAGTTTGAAAAGAATTTGGACACTGGGTCAGCTACTTCCCACTAACCTGCTGACACCTTCTCTATGATTAACTTCTGGAAAACTCAACATTACCAAGAAAGCAAAGTACTCCAGGTCTAAAATATTTTTAATCAATGACAAATTTTTTTAGGAATTTAGGGATGCAGGGCTGGGCTTCATTCCACGTCTGCCCAGAAGTCACCATGACAGAAAAATGCAATGCTTTAACTGCCATTAATTAAAATTATACATGCAAACATACTTGTTATTTTCTATGTTCATTTATAAATCCATAAAATGCATTTTTAAAAGTAGAATTCAGCTAACATTACAATTAATTATGAGAAACTGGCCGGGTGCAGTGGCTCACAACTGTAATCCCAGCACTTTGGGAGGCCAAGGCGGGCAAATCACAAGGTCAGGAGTTTGAGACCAGCCTGAACAACATGGTGAAATCCTCTCTTTACTAAAAATACAAAAATTAGCCAGGTGTGGTGGTGCATGCCTGTAATCTCAGCTACTCAGGAGGCTGAGGCAGGAGAAATGCTTGAACCTGGAAGGCAGAGCTTTCAGTGAGCCTAGATCGCATCACTGTACTCCAGCCTGGGTGACAGAGCAAAACTCCATCTCAATTTAAAAAAAAAAAAAATAGAGAGAGAGAGAGAGAAAGAGAGAGAGGGAACCTAGAAGCTTTCCCGCTAAGAACAGGAACAAGCCAAAGATAGCCCCTTATACCACTCCTTTTCAACATTATACAGGAAGACAAGGAAAGGAAATAAAAGACATACAAATTGGGAAGGAGGAAATGAAACTACCTTGGTTTACAGATAACATACTTGTTTATATAGAAAATTCATTACAATTGGCAACAACAAAAACAACAAACCTTGAACTAGTAAGTGATTATAGGCAAGGTTGCAGGATACAAGGCTACGTTGACACAAAAGTCAACTGCTTTCATATATACCAGCAATTAACAAATGGAATTAAAATTAAAGACACAACACCACTTACATGTATAGAAAAACTATAAAACTCTGATGGGAACAACCAAAAGAAAACAAAATAAATGCAGAGATATTTTGGTTTGTGGATAAAAAACTCAATATCGTAAAGACGTCATTTTTTTCTGACTTGATCTATATATTAAATGCAGTCAAAATCAAAATTCCAACAGGTTATTTTGTGGATGTAAACAAACTTATTCTAAAGTTTGTTATATAAAGAGGCAGAAGGCCCAGAATAGCCAACACAATTTTAAAGCAGAACAAAGTCAGAGGACAGACACTACCCAACTCAAGACTGGCTATAAAGTTACAGTAATCAAGACGGTGAGTATTGCTGAAAGAATAGACAAATAGATCAATGAAATAGAACAGAGAGCCCAGAAATGGATCCACATAAATATAGTCGATTGATGTTTCACAAAGAAGCAAAGGCGATTCAATAGAACAAAAATATTCTTTTCAACAAATGGCCCTGGACATCACATGCAAAAAAAAAAAATCTAGATAGAGACCTTAAAATCTTAACAAAAATTAACATGAAATGAATTGTATAAATAAGAAATGAAGTACTATAAAAGGCCTAGAAGATAACATAAAGAAAATCTAGGTGACCTTGAATATGGTGATGACATTGTAGATACAACACAGAAACCATGATTTGTGAACACTAATTCATACGCTAGACTTCATTAGAATTAAAAGCTTCTGCTCTGTCAAGGCCACTTAGAAAGAATTGAGAAGATGACCTCATAGACTTGGAGAAAATATTTGCAAAACACATATCTGATCAAAAAAAAAAAGACTGTTATCTAAAATATACCCACACCCTCAAAAAACCCACTTAAAACTCAACAATAAGAAAATGAACAACCATATTAGAAAATGGGCAAAAGATGTGAACAGACGTCTCACCAAAAAAGATACAGATAACTAATAAGCACATAAAAAGATGTTCAACATCACATGTTATGAGGGAAATGTGACTCAAAATGATGAGATCCTTCTACACACCTATTTGAATGGCAAAAATTTAGAACACTGAGAACACCAAATGCTGGTGAGACTGTGGAATAACAGGGACTCTCCTTTATTGTGAATGGCAATGCAAAATGGTGCAGCCACCCTGGAAGAGAGTTTGGTAGTTTCTTCTGATGATATAATTCAAAATTCACACTTCTTGGAATTTACTCAAATTAGTTAAAAAGATGTCCACACAAAAATTGGCACTCAGATGTTTATAGAAGCTTTATTAATAATTACCAAAATGGGGAAGAAACCAAGATGTCCTTCAACAGGTGAATGGATAAGTAAACTGTGGTATACCCATTCAATGGAACATTATTGACCATTAAAAAGAAATGCACTGTCACACAGTGAAAATTACCATGAGAAGCAAGCCAATCTGATAAAGCTACAAACTGTGTGGTTCTAACTACATAACATTCTGGAATAGGCAAAACTATGAAGACAGTAGAAAGAGCAGTGGTTGTCTGGGGTTAGAAAAGAAGAGGGAATGACTCAGCAAAGCACAGAGAATTTTTAGGTCAGTAATACTATTCACCATAATACTATAATGATGGCTACATGTCATTATACATTTTCAAAACCTATAGAACATACAACACCATGAGTGAACCTGAATGTATCATAGGAACTCTGGGTGACGATATGTCAATGTCACATGGAGTTTGAGTATAACAGATATACTGCTCTTATGTGGGATATTGCTAGTGGTGGAAACTGTGTGTATGTGGGGGCAGGGAGTATGTGGGAAACCAGTATACCTTCTGCTCAGCTTTGCTGTAAACCTAAAACTAAAAAATAAGATCTGTTTTAAAACCTAATAAACAAATATGTTAAAAATAGAATTAGTTGAACCTGAAGTGCCTCTAAGAAATGTAACAGTCATCTGAAACAATTTGGTACCCACCAAGCAAAACGTCCTTCATTTCACAACCAATAATATCATTGAAATCCACAATACAATCCAAATAAATAGAGCACACCCCTCTTGAGGAACTTCACTAAATCTTTGCAAACATATTTTTTCCATTCCTAACTGTAATCTTACGGCCAACTATCATTTTTAATTTAACTTACTTTATATATAAGAAGGTTTTTAAACTCATTTCCATATGAGGAAACAGATGTACAAAGAAGACAGTGGGTTGCTCGAGGTCACAGAGCTAGTAAGAGAAGAGACAGCGTCGATCCAAGGGTCTTACATGACACCCTGGAACTTTTTTATTCTTATCTCTTTCTTTGGGCAAGACTTATGACACCCAGCATGAAGAAAAAGGACTAAGTACATTCAGCGCATCTGTGCCTTTGGAAGACTGCACTGTGAGCTTTCCAGAGGCTTCCAGTTCCTCCGCCTTGGGTTCTGAATGGCACCAGCCAGGCCTCTCCTGTGTGAGAGGCTAATACAAGTCTTGCTCTGTCCAGGCAGATTCTCTCTGCTCCATGAGTGGACTAAAGTGAAGAGTGCTGAAGAAGCCACTGAAACAATGTTCTCAGACTTTCTGCTTTTCAATTATGCGTCCACAGGTGTTCTCACAGTGAGTATTATGTGAAAATACCGTTTTGGGTACAGGAGGTACAGTAGTAAACAAGACAGGAAAGGGTCACATTTAAAGCAGAGGAAACAGCAAATGTGAAGGCTTTGAATTGGGAACAAGTAGATGCCTGTGGCCAGGCAGGAGGAGGAGCCCCCAGGAACCATCAGGGGCAGGGCAAAGGTGTACTTAGGTTACATTTTATTCCACTGAAACATTTCCTCCTGATCTGCTTTTCATTTCTTTTCATTCCTGCTCATGTGTTGACCTCAGTTCAGATGGAAGCATTGCAACTGGAGGGCAGAAAAGGGGAAGAGGGCTTACATGGTACCACTGACTGTCAGGAAATGATCATATTAGGTTAGAAAGAGAGGGATGAGGAGAGAGAAACAATTGAGCTCTGTTTCCTGAGCCCTAGAGCTAACACCGGGCCCCCCACTGAAGAAAGCACAAACAAAAGCTTCATTTGTTTCCCAGCGACACTGCCTTCTAAGGCCTCTCCACAGAAAAGAGGTCTGAAAGAAGCCTGTAAGATTTCTTTTTACCATACCAAGTATGAATGTTGAAAGTGAGCGGCATCTGGGGGAGTTATTTTTTAGCCTCTTTTATATCTTCCCAGCTAAGGGGTTCTGGTGTCTACTGCTTTAGGAATTCCTGCTTTATCCTTCATGCTTCAAGACTAAACTTGCACTTCCCTGAAAAATGTTATCCCTCTCTCCTACTCTGTCTCAATCTGTTCTGGTTCACTTTTTAAGATTCTGTATTTTTGACCTCAGCGTTACTTTCATCAGAAAGATTTCTTGGCTCTGTCTTAGGGTGACATCAATTGGCATTTTGGAAAAGATTCATAGAGGCTTTTGTGTGCAGAAAACAATGCTTACAGTACTCTATGTTACCACTGACATTTATTCTGCTACAGTTATAAACAGAAAACTTTGCTTTTCTTAAGCTTTTGAACATAATTGAAAAAATTCGGTTTTCATCTATAAATGTAAACATGTTTGGGTTAAAGTAAACACAATTTGTCCTTGGTTATTGTTTGGTTGGCTTATATATATATTTCACAAACAAAATGTACATAAAGCTTTAGGTTCTATATATAAGCTTCAATTATTTTATATTTTAAATATACAGTTGACCCTTGAAAAAAGGCAGATGTTAAGGATGCTGTCTTCCTTCCTGGTCAAAAATCTATATATAACTTTGCTCTCCAAAAACTTAACTACTAATAGACCATTGCTGACTGGAAGCATTACTGATAATACAAACAATCAATTAACACATAGTTTGTATGTTATGCATATAATATATTCTATTCTGACAATAAAGTAGGATAGAGAAAAGAAATGTTATTAAGCAATTCCTACGGGAAAATACATTTACTATCCATTAAGTGGATCATCATAAAGGGCTTCATCATTGTCTTCACATTGAGTAGGCTGGGGAAGGGAAGGAAGAGGACGCATTGGTCTTGCTGTCTCAAGGTGGCAGAGCTGAAAGAGGTGGAAGAAGTGGAAGGAGGAGCACAAGGCACACTGGCACAGCTTTACAGAAGTGCATCATTTCTGTCTGATATCTTGCTTTTTCATTTCTCTAAAGATGTTTCCATACAGTACCAATCTTCTATCATTTGCTTTAATTTCGGTGCCTGCATCACAGAAGGCTCCATGTACAAAACGGAAAAAGAGTCTTCAATAATTGTAACCCGGTGCCTGTATCACAGAAGGCTCCATGTACAAAACGGAAAAAGAGTCTTCAATAATTGTAACCCTTTCGCCAGATTGTCTAGTGTCAGTTTGTTTCATTGTCTCACGCTGCTTTGGAAGCCCTCATCTCCATCAAGTTGTCTTCTGTTAATTCTTCTTGTGTGGTGTCTATTCGTTCTTGAATTTCTCCAAGATTTATATCTTGAAACCTCTTATCCCTGCACCATTTTTGCCATATCCACACCCTCTTTCAAGATTCCTTTGACTGGTCCTGTTACAAATCTTGTGAAATCACATACAATGTCTGGACACAGTTTTCTCCAGCAAAAACTTATTTGTTTGGGCCTAATTGCTTTCGCAGCATTTTCTATAACTATGACATCTTCAGTGGGGCATCTTCCCAGACTTTCATGATGTGCTCTCTACTGGGATTCCCTTTCATAGTGCTGACAATCATTCCACAGACTACTGTGAATAATGAGCCTTGAAGGTCCTTATCTAAAAGCTGAATTAGACATGTTGAGTTTGTGGCCACATAGACCACTTTAATGCTTCTGTGTAGAACTCATGGGGTTCTAGGTGGTCAGGGACATTGTCCAATATCGAAATAGCTTTATAAAAAAGCCCCTTTCTGGCAAGGTACTTCCTGATTTCAGGAACAAAGCATTGATACAACCAGTGAGAAGAAGAGTTCTCATTTTCTGGGCCTTACTAACAGCTGGTGTTTGTATTTTCCTTCAAGGCTTGGGGGTTAGTAGCTTTATAGATAAGGACAGTCCTGGTCATAAATCCCACTGCTTTTGCACAAAACATTAGCATTAGCCTATTCCTTCCTGCCTTAAATCCTGTGCTTGCTTTTCTTCCTTACTAGTTGTAAAGGTAGCTGAGAGAAAGGAGAATAGACCCGAAGTTAGCCAAGAAAGTTTTATTAACCTGCCGGGCTGCTCCATAACAGTCAGAGGAGGCAGCCCTGAGCTTACAAAACAAGGGGTTTATATAGGGTGAGGGGGCATAATCTATCCACTGGTAACAAGCACAGAGATAGTTTGTTAACTTGTAACAGACCTACAATACATCATTCTGTGCCTTTGTGGCAGCAGTCTTTTTTTAAAAAAGAGAGAAATCAGGAGTTTTTTACAGATATGTGTCAAACAGGAATTCTCAAGTATGGATAGCCAACATGTGTTTTCCCTGTCCTCCCTGAAGCTGCCTGGATGGCTTTAATCAGGCTTTGCTTAATTATAGCGTGTCTGGCAGCCTTGATGTGGTGCCTAGGTAGGGGTTTATGAATGCAACTGCAGAGCAGTCAGAGGGGGAAAGGGGGTCAGCCTGCGCAGAGGGGGTTTTCTTGTCCATAATACTAGTAAATAACTTTTGTGGCATTTTTCTTTTCCCCAGAATGAGGCACTTTTATCTGCAATAAAAATATCTTCAGGAAAATAAAACTCAACAGTTTTATTAATGGTGTCTGGAAATTTGCTGCCTGTTGGTGGTCAAAAACTGCTTCACCTGTGATCTTGATATTTTTAAAGCCACGCTTCTTTCTAAAATTAGCAAACTCTCTTTGCAGGCATTAAGTTTTCCAGCTTTAGATCTTTTACCTTCCTTTTGCTTTAAGTTACCATATAATGACTTTGCATTCTCTTGAATCATGTTAGAGTCTATAGGTATCCCTTTCTTAGAGCAATCCTGCCGTCACATAAAAGCTGCATTTTCAATATGACATAAAAAGGTATTTTGCAAAAATTGCAAGGTGTTGGTACTTGCTGGCCTAGCTGTAGGGATGACGTCATATCTTCTCTTTTCTCTTATTCTCTTTTTCTTTCTTTTCTTTTCCAATGAGCCTTATGCTAAATTCATTTACCTTAAAGTGCAGGAAACCTCAGCTGCAGGCTCCATATATGGGACATATCAAACAATTCAACTTTTTTGGTAATGTCATGACTCTTCTCTGTGTCTTGGGAGCA
Source organism: Leontopithecus rosalia (assembly GCA_028533165.1). NCBI lineage: Eukaryota > Metazoa > Chordata > Mammalia > Primates > Cebidae > Leontopithecus > Leontopithecus rosalia. The sequence goes on from CM052662.1 coordinate 77,943,430, forward strand.
CTTCCAGGAGCATTATTGGGTCTTTGTATAGGTCCCATGGTGTTATTGAAAGTTTATGATATAGCACTGAAAAATAAGTGAAAACTTCGAAAGGTCACCTTTTACTGGGATACGCAACTTATGAATGAGACAAACTGCTCACTTGGCGATAATTAGCATCACATGGCAGTTTAACCAGATGCAATGCTTGAGCTCACTGCAATAGCAATGGGAGGCGGCTACAAAATTATTACAGAAGTTCAACATGTACTACAGTTAATTTTATGCAGTTATAATTTGATAGCACATGTGAATTTGTTTACATTTTTCTCAGCTGAGAATGGTGTCATGTAGTCTGCACTGTATGTGTAAGTGTTGACAAACTTTAACTTTTTATACTAGATTTGTGTATATTTTATGTAGTAAATAAGAAAGTAGACTAATATCTAAATATATTTTATGCATTCATGGCATACATAACTTTCTCTTAATCTTTTTGCTATTTCTAGGCATGAATTATCAGTGAATATTTAAAAATTGTCAGACATTTTCAAAATTTTTTCTAATATTGTTATACTTATTGAAAAAAAAATCCATGTGTAGTGAACCCTTAACATTGAAACCCCTATTGTTCAAAGGTCAATGGTATGTGATTCAACAAATGGATGTCTAAGTCCAATAAGATGATTGCTCCTAAATATTTAAACATATTTTATGTACCTGGTTAATTGTATTCCTATAAATGTTTCCAGCTGTGGTCACACTTTCCTATAATGGTTTTTCTCAGGGACCTTAAGCACCTAAGAAAGCAGATACACAAATCCCATGAAGAAACCTTTGTATACACATTTCCATATGATACTCTTAACCATTTAAATATCGTAAAACTTGCACTCATACATTTAGTAAATCAAGATTATCTTAAATATTTAAAATTAATTGCAAACACACATGAGTAAAATCTTCAAGTGTTTTAGTTAAAATCATCTGTCTTTCCCAGGCGTCAGAGAGGACTAAAGAAAAAAAAAAATCACCTGTCTATTATGTTAGTTTCTCTTAAACATTTTTGATACAAAGCATATACAAAGCAGTATCATGATTTTTAAACTTGTTGCATTTGCATAAAAACACCTTATGCAAAATTACAATATCATATTCATTTGTAGAAATCATCTAAGTATTTCTGTTTTTTTGATATAGCCTTTAGTTTGCAAAGTCATTTAATCAAGTAGAACAGAATTATCATTTCAGGTCCACCACTGGAGCTGAGATTATTCACTCAGAGTTGTTGGTCAGAGATTTGATAACAACAGTATGAATTTGGGTTCCCTGGTCCCTGGTCAAGGAATTAAAATCTGGAACATGTGGACTAATGCAGAGTACCTCCCAAGAAAATTCAGCTCAGTTCTAAGGAAAATCCCCTTTCAAGAGTTCTGTTGTTAATGAAGAACTCATTGATATTATCAATTTACTGTATCACATAAATTTTTGCCATCTTTCAAGTTTTCCCCTGACACAAATTCTGCCATAACTGCCTATAACATTTTAGCACTTGACTGGACAGATGAATACGCTCATCCAGATTTGAATCTCTTTGTTTCCTGATTAGAATAAACACAGTAGTGTAAGATTTTATATTCTATGCCTTAGCAAACACAATTCCATTATTAATAGCTAGTATTCTGGTCTTATTATTTAATGTTTAAGGTGGGCAAGGCTGGAAGTGAGAACATAAATTCAAGCAAAGTTTACAGAAACCAGTTGTATGAGATTCCTAGGGCTGCTGTAACAAAGTGCCAGGAATGGGGTTGTTTATTGTCTTATAGGTCTGTAATTTAGAAGTCTAAAATCAACATGTCAGCAGCGCAATGCTCTCCTGAAATCTGTAGGAGAGGAACCATTTCTTGCCTCTTCCTAGTCTCTGGTGGTTTAAAGGCAATCTCTGGTATTCCACGGTTTGCGGATGCATCACTCTCATCCTTCTTGTGCCTCTGTGTCTCCACATGGCATTCTTCTTATAAGGATGCCAATCATATAGGATGGCACCCTATGCCAGCATAACACCAGTTTAATTACATCTGCAATGATCTGTCTCTAAATCAGGTCACATTCTGAGGAACCCAGGGTTTGGACTTCAACATCTGTTTTGTTTTTTTTTTTTGAGAAAACAATTTGATCTCTAACACCATAACAAAATCAATGGACTGTAGATCCTGGTAATGTTAAGCAGTTTATCAACCTTGGCATTATTGACTGATTGTACTGAATTCTTTTTTGTACTGGAAAATTCAGGAAGTCCGTCCTATATATTGGGAGATGTCACTAGCATCTTTGGCTAATAGGGGAGACCTCCTCACCTCCTTCTACTTCCCGGTCTTCACCTCCTCCCTCCTCTAATTCCAGGATGGGAAGGAGGGTTAAAAAAAATACCAAAGAGCTTAAATCCTTGGTCAGGCAACTTGCTGATGCCACTGACCAGGTCGTGAAGAGGGCCAAGGATTGGGAAGATAAGTTTCTTTTCAGTTCCCAGCGTCTCTGCTAGCTATATGCCTTGAAGGAGTTGCGAATGAATGTTATCACTACCGGCCAGACACTGGGTCACGTCCCCCACATCTGCATGAGCCAGGCTCCCTCCTGGAAACACCTCTGCCAACTAATAATTTACTGCCTTTGCCTTGTGTCTGTAAGCCCCTCCCTTGCCTGCTCCTGCTCATGCTGCATATGAACTAGCAAATCAGTGAAGTCATAACATTGTAATGTCAGACATCCAGCCAACGGACAATGACACCGTTTTGCCTCAGTTTCCCCTTTAGCGTTGTAAGCCTATAAAATGGGAAAGAAGCTGCTTCTCAGGGAGCTTGGTGAATAAGGCTTTACACCCTGCAGCTCTTGGCTGAGTACAAAGCCACTTCCTCCCTCCTTTCAGTGTTAGAGACATTTGTTTCCCTCTGCTCCTGGTTCATGGCCTTTACCTATTACATGCTAGCAACATCCTCTTACTGTGACAACCAAAAATGTCTTCAGACATCTCTAAATACCTCCTGGAGGGGTGGGCATCAAAATTGCCCTCAGCTGAAAACCACAGATGAAAGAAAAATAGAGAAAGGCACACATAAAGGAAAGCCAGAGTTGGAATATTTGAGGAAGAAAAGAGGAAAAATAGGAAATTGTCTTATGTCAATGAGAAGTGTGTAAATAATGTCGTAAAGGGGTATTCGTTTCTGTAAGAAAAAGATTAGAATATGATTATAGGAGTGAGGCAAGTGCCTGAAATAGGGTGAGGCTGGTAGAGGGGAAAAGGCCTGGGAATTAAAAGGATCATCTGTGTACACATTGATATAGCCAGTAATTATCATGGAAGTAGTTTTGGAGACTGACAGTTAACCAGGAACTAAAATCTTCAAGGAATGTGAGGAGCAGGGGTGATCTGGGGGAGATGAATGGCTATAACAAAGAGAAGGAGTAGGTAAAATATCTGATGATTTGAGATTCAAGCAAGGCTTTTCGTGGAGTCAGAAAAGACAGCAGCCTAGAAGTGGAAATGGGGGACAAAAGGACACCACTTCCCCCCATGCCTATGTCTGCATCCAGTGATATAAAAAAAGCAAAGCCACTGCAGGGGGCTGCAGGAGAAACCATCCTCCAGGGTGCACCAGTTAGTGCAAGAAGAGGTAGAAGGGAAACTTTAGGAAAAAAGTTGAGGTCACAGAGAAGTTTGCTGATTATTGGCCATGAGTTCCAGGACACAGAGTTGAAGGAGTTCAGTGGTTGAGGATTGATGAGAAGCAAGATCAAAAACAGGAATTAACAGAGCCTTATAAAAATTAGTGTAAAGAGAAATGAGCAATTTCCTAAGAATCAGTTCTTAGCTTCTTGCAATGACTGACATAAATAGCAATAAAGACATATTAGATAATGGTGACAAAGCTGGTGTTTTTGAGAGCTGTGGGAGGAAGGATCCTGCCAGGAGCATGCCAAGTTTGGGGGCTCTCTCTTGATCTTTGATGGTGAATTTTCAGGGTCATTTTTTCACTGGGTCCTGAATGGCAGCTCAGAGGAAAGCAGTTTTTTTGTCAGCAAGATATTAAAAAAACACCTTCAGTGTTGGAACCTGAACCCTCTGAGTTTGTATGTCAGCTCTGCTTCAATGAAGGGAGATGTCTGTCTTGTTTTTTGTTTTTTTTTTTTTTTTTTCAGAGATAGTGTCGCTTTGCCATCCAGGCTGCAGTGCCGTGGCTCTATCTCAGTTCAATGCAACCTCCACCTCCTGTGTTCAAGCGATTCTCCTGCCTCAGCCACCAGAAGAGCTGGGATTATAGGCAAGCACCACCAAGCCCAGCTAATTTTTGTATTTTTTAGTAGAGAAGGGGTTTTGCCATGTTTGCCACTAAAAAAAGGTTACTGAAATATGTACCAAACTGTCTGCTGAGTTGTACAGACATTAATAACTCAGTCACACTTTAAATTGATGTTTTTTGCACTTTCATATAACCCATGGGAAGAAATACCTTTTTTGGCATAATCCAAAGTACGTATTTGTGAGCATTTTGTTAGTGAATACTTGCCCTTATTGCATGTTATGCACACTGGTAATTTATTTATCATATTACTATTTTTTATGAGACAGGGTCTTGCTCTGTCACCCACGCTGGAATGCAATGGCACAATCAACGGCTCACTGCATCCTGGACCTACTGAACTCAAGAGATCCTTTAACTTTAGTCTCCCAGGAAGCTCAGCCAACAGGCATGTGGTCACTTCATCCTCTCCATTCACACCATTTATACTTTGTAACTTCACATTCATCCTCTCCATTTACCTAGATCACACACACCAAGTAACATCCTCTCTATTTACAATAGGGC
>CM052662.1:77948773-77967693 GCA_028533165.1 Leontopithecus rosalia
CCTGAAAATACTACATATATTTATTATAATAAAAGTTAAAATGAGTTTATATAAATTCACTTGGAAAGATGTATTTGATGTACTGTTCAGTGAGTACAGCAAGTACTGAACAATAGCATATGATCTGATATATGTCATATGACCAATGACATATGTATGTACATATACACACACATATACAATATATACATAAATAAAATGATATTTTATCTACATAATAAAGAATTTGGAAAAGTATAATGTTAACAGTAATTTCATCTGTGGAGTTAGGAGATGTGGGGATAAAAGAGGAGCCTTCTCTTTTTACTCTATACCTGTTTATGTAATTTGAACGTTATAAAATAAGCATGCTGTTTTTTTGTCTTTTTATTTTGTTTACTTATTTTTATAATTTCAACTTTTATTTTTGATTCAGGGAATTCATATGCAGGTTTGTTATATGGGCACAGTGTCTGATGCCAAGACCTCCTGTTACATCCACATTGCTGCAAATACATGATTTTGTTATTTTTTATAGCTGTGGAGTATTCCATGGTATATTTGTACCAAATTTTTCTTGTCAATCCATTGTTGGTGGGTGCCTAGATTGATTCTATGCCTTTGCTATTGTGAATAGTGCTGCAATGAACACATGAGTGCATATGTCTTTTTGGTAGACCTATTGTTTTCTTCTCTTCAAGATATACTCCTTTATGGGATTGCTGGTCAAATGGCAGGTTCTGTTTTAAGTTCTTTGAGAAATCTCCAAACTGCTTTCCACAGTGGCTGAACTAATGTATTCCCACCAGCAGTGTGTAAGCATTCCCTCTTCTCCACAGCCTCTTACGATTAAGAAATTCAAAAGAAGTATAGCCACGGGCTCATTACCATAAAATTAACTTGTCTTACTCCATTACCTGGAAGCAAGTGATCTCCATGAAAGATTTAACTCATTCTGAAGATGTGGTTACATAATAAATTAGAGACAACACCCTCAAAGTACAAGATTCTGTCTTACGTGATTGATTATATTCTTTGAATTAAATCCTGTTGTATAGTGCAATTTCCCCATAGCCAGAATCCGTGAGTCCAGAAATAATCGGATAGAACCACAAATGGGCAGGTCTTCACACTGTTTTACCAAATAAGCTACTCACAGAATTTTGGATTTTTGTTCTGGCAACTAAGCTCTGCTATTTTGGAGGCCTTGGTCTCCAAGAAGGAAATGCTTCCATCAGGGATAAAACAATGATTCCATTGAACTAAAAACTGAGACCCTGACAATTTTGGATTCTTCATGCTACTGAACAAACAAGTAAATTAAAGGGTTACTTTACTGACTTCAGTGATCGATCCTGTTTAGAAGTAAAAATTGGATTGCTACTCCACCATGGAGACAGAGATAGCTATTTTGAAACACATGGGATTCTCTGGGGCTGCTCATAGCATTTCCTTCCTTATAGTAAATTTTAATGTGATATTACGGCCACCAACTAAATGAATGGCTATTAAAGACTCAGATCCCTTAGAAATTAAGGTTTACAACACTCCACCAGGAAAAGAATTCCAACTAGCTGAGGTTTTGTTTGATGGCAAGGGAGACTTAGAATGTTTAATGAAACAAAAAGGCCATAGATACAAACTTCAGCCTCATGACCAGTGACAGAAATGAAGAGTAGTATCTTTACCCTTTTCTCTCTAGGTGCTGTATTAGTTGTTTTCATGCTGCTGAGAAAGATGTACCCCAGAATGAGCAATTTACAAAAGAAAGAGGTTTAACTGGACTTACAGTTTCACGTGTCTGGGAAAGCCTCACAATCATGGCAGAAGGCAAGGAGGAGGAAATCACATCATACGTGGATGGCACCTGGCAAAAAATGAGAGAGACTGTGCAGGGGAACACCTCTCTTTAACACCATCAGATCTCATGAGACTTATTTCCTACCACGAGAACAGCATGGGAAAGAACTGCCTCCATGATTTAATCACCTCCCATCTGGTTCCTCCCACAACACATGGAAATTCAATATGAGATTTGGGTGAGGACACAGCCAAACCATATCAGTGTTCTACCTATATGTTTATTTGTATATGCTAACCATTTTCTTTTCTGTTTTTCTCATTGATCTTTTACATAGAAGTTGCTAGAAGAAAACTTTCCCGTTTAGTCTTTAGGCAAAAAAGTATTCAATGGGACCATGACTGAATTTGAAGCGTAACTAATAAAGCTGGCAACAAATACAATGACTTTTGGGATGGTACCTCTTCTCATATTTTGCCAGGCAGAGATACAGTGTTGCTTTATTGCTGTACAGTTGTCCAAACGCATATCGTAATGTGCATGTGGAAGCCAAATACCCAGTCATGGACTAGGCCTCTCAGTTTCAAATTCTGCCTTAATTTCTTTGTTTCGTGACACTAGAGCTGAACCCTGTCAACATTCCTTTCTCAGCTGGCAAAATCTTAAGTTTTACTGGTGAAATACACTTTAAATATACTTTAGGAGAAAAGGACTTCTCTTACTGGATGTAGGTTCCTCTGCTCTGACTGGATTCTGACTATCTCAGTAGCATTCCATTGTATGTGTGGCATGCTACAATTTGCTTATCCATGTACCAGTGAAAGAATATTTTGGTTGTTTTTAATTTGGGGCTATTATGGATAAGACGACTATCTGCATACAGAACTACTGCTTTTGCTCCCATGGCACACTTTCCAGGGACGTGCACGACAGACATGCAATTAGACTCAACATCCAGCAACTTTTGTTGTCGACCTTGCCTGTGATGTCCTTCTCACAAGGTATGGTTCTCTGGTTCACCAGCTCCCTGGAAGAAAAGTTCCTCATCCCTAGTCTCAGCCTGCAATTCCTGACACATTAGCCTCAATTACAGGTGGTTGACAATCTCTGACCTGCACAACCCAGCAAACTTCTTCACCATCCAGTAGGTAGCAGACATACACTCTCCAGAAAGACCAGATACACAGCCTTGAGAAAGATTCTTATCCAAGCATGTTCCTCCCTTGAGAACTGTCCCACAGCCCTAAGGTATCTTTTAAGCATTCTCTTTTATTCTCCCTTAAAAGTTAACCTCCTATGATCAGTTAGGGATTCTTCTTAGCAAAAATTCCCTATTAATACTATTGCGTGGCTCCTCTGCCCTGACTGGATTCCGACTACCACAGTAGTATACCCTTGCATGTGTGGCATGCTACAATTTGCTTATCCATGTACCAGTGAAAGAATATTTTGGTTGTTTTTAATTTGGGGCCATTATGAACAACACTATTATCTGCATACAGATGCAAGTTTTTGTGTGGAAATAATCTTTCATTTTTCTTGGTAACACATCAAAAAGTGGGATTGTTGGTTTGTGTGGTAAATGACTAGCATACATCTTAAGTGACTAGTTGTTTTACAAAGTAGCTGTCCTATTTTTGCATTTCCATAATTGTATGAAGATTCTCCACATTAGTATCAGCACTTGTTATCATCCAACCTCAATTTTAGCCATTCTGCTGGGTGTACAGTGATATCTAATGGTGTTCTGATTTTTCATAGTCCTAATGAGGAAGGTGTTGATACATTCAAATGCTTTTTGGCTTCTCATATATCTTCTTTTATGAAGTGTTTTGTTCTGTTCAACTCTTTTGCTCATGTGTTTTTATTTGGCCTTCTGTTATTGGATTATACAGATTTTCTATATATTGGATTACAAGGTCATTGTCAGATACAAGTTTTGGAATCTGTGACTTGACTTTTATATATTTTTTTTTCTCTGTATTTCCTGGGTTTTGGTGTTGGCCTCCCTTGCTAAGTTGACTTTTATATTTTTTATATGCTTAGCATAATCTTTCAACAAAATGCTTTATTTTGATGAAGTTCAATTTAACCCAACATAACATTTTTTCTCTTCTATGTTTTTATGTCCTATTTAAAATATTTTCTTAACAACATCACAAAGATATTCTACTATATTGTCGTCTAAAAGTTTTATGATTTGGGCTCCTATGTTTTTTGAATTTATCATCTTTTATTTATTTTTTTACTTGACACTCAGTAATTGTACATATTTATGGAGTACATAGTGATGGTTCGATATATACAATGTATAGTGATCAGATGAGGGTAATATTATCCATTTTGAATTCATTTTTGGTCAGAGGTGAGTAAAATTTCAAGGCTAGTTTTTTTTTCCAACTGAATATTCAGTTATCCCAGTACTATTTATTGGAATACATATCCCTTTCTCTATTGAATTATCATGATGCCTTTGTCAAAAATCAGTTGACAATATAAATGTATATTTATTTCAGGAAGCTATTGGATTCCATTCAAAACCTTGTGTGATTTCCATAAAAACCCTAGAAAAAATCCTAGGCAATATCATTCAGGACATAGGCATAGGCAAGGACTTCATGACTAAAACACCAAAACACCAAAAGCATTGGCAACAAAAGCCAAAGTAGACAACTCCAGGGTTTCTGCACAGCAAAAGAAACAATCAATAGAGTGAACTGGCAACCAACAGAATGGGAAAACATTTTTGCAATCTACCCATCTGACAAAGGGCTAATATCCAGAATCTACAAAGAACTATAGCAGATTTACCAGAAAAACAAACCCATTCAAAAGCGGGTGAAGGATATGAAAAGACACTTTTCAAAAGAAAACATTTATGCAGCCAAGATACATGAAAAAATGCTCATCATCACTGATCATTAGAGAAATACAAATCAAAACCACATTAAGATACCACTTCACGCCTGTTAGAATGGCGATCATTAAAAAATGTGGAGACAACAGATGATGGAGAAGATGTGGAGAAATAGGAACACTTTTACACTGTTGGTGGGAGCGTAAATTAGTTCAACCATTGTGGAAGACATTGTGGCGATACCTCAAGGACCTAGAAATAGAAATTCCATTTGATCCAGCAATCCCATTAATGGGTATATATCCAAAGGATTATAAATCATTCTATCATGAAGACATATGCACATGTAAGTTCATTGCGGCACTCTTTATAATAGCAAAGACCTGGAACCAACTCAAATGCCCATCAAGGATAGACTGGACAAAGAAAATGTGGCACATATACACCACGGAATATTATGTAGCCATCAAAAAGGATGAATTCCTGTCCTTTGTAGGGACACGGATGAATCTGGCAGCCATCATTCTCAGCAAACTGACACAAGAACAGAAAACCAAACACCGCGTTTCCCACTCATAGGTATGTGTTGAACAATGAGAATGCAGGGGAACAGGGAGGGGAACACGACACACTGGAGTCTGGTTGGGGGCTAGGGAGGGACAGCATGGGACTGGGAGGCTGTGGAGAGAAAACACTGGGAGAAATGCCTAATGTAGGTGATGGGGGGATGGAGCCAGCAAACCACCATGGCATGTGTGTACCTATGCAACAATCCTGCAAGATCTGCACATGTACCCCGTAACTTAAAGTACAATTAAAAAGGTGTGTTTTTACTTATTGCAGTAGCAATGATAATTGTAGTTCTAGAGTAAGTCTTAAAATCAAATGGAATATAAATTTTAGATTCAGTTTTTCTACTTCTGTAAAAAGCTCATTGGGTACTACAGATCAATTTCACAAGAACTGCCATGCCAACAATATTGTCTTTCAAAGTTTTTATTTTGATATTACTTGATTTTCATAAATAATTTTTGTACTTTTTAGTGTACCAGGTTTTGCACATCTATTATTAAATATACTAATATGTCTTCTACTTTTATATATGATATTGTGAACAGAGTTCTATTTTAATTTCATTTTCTATTGCTAATATAGAAAATGTTGATTTTTCATTTATGCTGTATTGTGACATTATTAGTTTTCTATATCTTACACAATTGCTACTTAAGCAATTATGTACTATGTGAATAAAGACAGTTTTACTTTTTTCTTTTCAATCTACATTTGTTTCTCTTCCTTGCCTTACAGCACTAACTAGAACCTTGAGTACAGTAGTGAATAAAAGTAATGAGAGTATTTCTTTTTTTTTTGAGACGCAGTTTCGCTCTTGTTACCCAGGCTGGAGTGCAATGGCACGATCTCAGCTCACCACAACCTCCACCTCCTGGATTCAGGCAATTCTCATGCCTCAGCCTCCTGAGTAGCTGGGATTACAGGCACGTGCCACCATGCCCAGCTAATTTTTTGTATTTTTTTAGTAGAGACGGGGTTTCACCATGTTGACCAGGTTGGTCTCCATCTCTTGACCTCGTGATCCACCTGCCTCAGCTTCCCAAAGTGCTGGAAACTTTTAGAAGAATCAGGCGTGAGCCACCACGCTAACCTTAGGTAGAAATCATTTGCTCGTTTACTATTTAGTATGGTTTTGGCTGTATATTTTTTATAAGTGAACATCAGATTGGAGTTTTCTTCTATTTTTAGTTTCCTAAGATTTTTTATTACAAATATATGTTGAATTTTGTCACATACTCTTTAATGCATCTACTAAGATATTAATATATTTGTAAGGCCGGTTGCCTTGCCGGTAGTCAAACGGACACATTCATCACTCTCCGTGCCTGATAACTGCGTCATCACCAGAGCTCATTATCTGGCTTCCCCACAAAGCTTCCCCATACCTGCCTCTGCATACCACGCCCAAGCCCACACATTCAGCACTGAATTATGCATCCAACCTCCAGCCCGCTGATAAAAAACCCTGCAAAGAAATTTTTTCAAAGAAGCTTCACCATTCCCTGCCCAACAACAGCCTGCCCCCATATGCCCCGGCAAGCCCGCATAACCAAGGTCCTGCCCGCCTACCAATGGCAGCTACTTTCATGTACTTCCTACTTTAACTCCATGTACTTCCTGCTCCTCAACAGCCAATAGAAATGCCTTCTCTTTGTTTCCCCAGTAGTCAATCAAGGCCCACTTACCCAAAGTCCCGCCCACCTACCAATGGCAGCTAATTTCATGTACTTCCTACTCCTCAACAGCCAATAGAAATGCCTTCCTTTGTTTCCCAGTAACCAATCAATTGCCTGCACACCCCATAAAACCCCACACCCTGAACAGCCAGGAGCAACTTCTCTGGCCCCTCTTGGACCACTGAGGTTGTCCGGGAGCTGAATAAATTGGCTTTTCGCCTTTTTTCATACCTGCCTCAGTTTCCTCATTTTACCCTGGCAATAAATCTTACAATATTCTCTTGCCTTTATTTTATTAGTATATTATATTATGTTAATTGATTTGATTTTCAGATATTAAATGTTCTTGCATTTCTGGGATAAGCCTCAGTTCATCATGGTGTATTATACTGTAAATAGTGCTGGATTTAATTTGTTAGTATTCTGTGAAAGATTTTTGTGATTATGTCTGATGTAAATATTGGTCCTTAGTTTTTCTTTCCCGTGATGTCTTTGTCTAGCTTTGTCATAAAGATAGTACTAGATTTCAAACCTGATATATGAATTGAGTAACTGAAAATCATCTCTCAATCCAGTTCAAAAATAAAATCCAGCTCAATTAGTTAAGAGCTGAAATCATGAGACCTTTCAAATTCTACTATTAGCAACCTTACTGATAACCAGAGGCCATATGCTTTGCGTGACTATTTGAATTTTTGCATTAGTACATGGATATGTGAGTACATATGAGGTTCTTATTAGTTTAGATACATAAAGGGAACAAACATAAATCTATATTTAAATTAAGCATAGAACAAAAACCTGTTAGGCCATATGATCCTAATACAAAATGACTTTGTAAGGAAAGTAACCCTAAACATGCAGACTAGAGACTTTGGCAAAATGTTTATGCTGACTCTCAATGCCCCCAGCTTTCAGCATTGACTAGTGTGATTTTGCAATCAAATGCTCTGCAATTGAGCTGTACCCTTTTATCTAGTGTGATTTTGGATTCCGAAGTCTACTGAAGCTAGATACAGTTCTTTCAGGAGAAAATGACTAGTCTGTTAGTGTACTTTGGTGGAGCCAGCTTTCACCTCTAAAATAAATCAAATAATTCTAGCACCTCAAATGCCTGTTTTATAATGTGTAATGTCCAAGACACATTCCAGTAAAAGCAGATCACTGACAAAAGGAGAATGGTCATCTCTAGAGGAATATATTGCATCTATGGGGGTTTGCAGCCTTACCTTTGGGACTGCCAATAGAAGCTCTAAAACAGATGTCAATACCAATTTCTAAAAGGTGTAAACTCTATGATTCTCTCTCTGCCAAGGCAAAACAAGTTGACTTAATTACTAATGCAAATCTCTAAACTAAGAAACATGATGCCATTTGAAAGTCTATAATCTTTTTTCCATAGACCGTAAAACTGAAACTGGCAGAAAACCTAAATGTAAAGAGAATAGAGTCCCCCAAATTTTTTGAGGTTTCCAAAATCTGGTATGAGAGAGAAAATTTACAAGAAAGTCTCATTTATTAACATGAAATATTTAAAAATCAGCAAACTGAATCTTGCATTATACAAAAACTATAGTATGACCAACATGGTTTCTTCCAAGGCTGCTTTGGTGTTTGACAATATATTACTATACTTTGCATCATTAATAAATTAAAAGAAAATATGCAAAAAAGTACTGGATACTTACTATCCTTTCATGATAAAACTGTTAATAACTTCCAATAGAAAATAAATTATTTAACAAAATTAAGTGCAAAAGACTTACAGGAACTATCACCTGAATAGTAAAACTTTGAATTTTTCCTTATGAGATCAGGAATGATACAGGATGCCTGCTTTTATTACTTCAGTGTTATACTAAACATTCTAGTCAGTTCAATAAGACAAAAAGAAAAATAAGTAAAATGTGTAAGAATCAGAAGTGAGAACAGAAAAATGTCATCATTGGCAGATAATAAGGTGAAGAATGAGGTTGCAATTGAAAAATACAGTTTTAGAGGGCACCAAATGTTCCATGTCCTGATATTTAAGATTATTACATAACTTTTCACTTTCTAAGAATTCACCAAGCTGTGTTTTTTATTTACATATATTTTGTATGCATTCTATTTACAATTTTTATTTTTTATATTAAATAGAAATGACATTTTATTTATTGAGAGTGACTTGGAGATGGCACTGCTATAACCCATTTAGGATGACCTGAACCTAGGGCTCATTTAAGAATAGGTCTGTCAGGTAAACAAACAAAATGCCATCCAATAAAAAGCAGTGTTGGGAGGAGGGAAGGAGAGGAGTATGGTTTGAAAGCTAACCTATCAGGTGCTATGCTCACTACCTAGGTGACAGGATTCGTACCCCAAACCTCAGCATCACACAATATCCACAGGTATCAAACCTGCACGTGTACCTCCTGCATATAAGATAAGAGTTGAAATTTTAAAAAGTGCTGCAGCATTCTAGAAAGTCATGAAAGAACCTGCTTATGCACCAGGGCATTCAATATCTATATGTAATGAAAGATTCCATAAGTCCAAGTACATGTGTCATTAGCCTCTTCTCTGATCTGGAATAGGTGTGTGCTTTCAAGAAGGCTTCAGTGTTGTCAAGAATATTAGTGTTCTGACTAGCATTTACTGGGCTCTATTTGCCAGACTCTGTGCTAAATATTTCACAATAGTTACCCTTGTATATCTTCATAGCAGAGCTCTACAGCTAATGGCATTATTCTCACCCCTTCCTATTTACAAATGAAGGAAGAGGACCAAAGAGTTTCTGAATTAGTCAAGGTTATGTGGTTAGTAAGTGGCAGAGTCAGACTTCAAAACCCAGGAGTTTAAGCCTAGAGTTTATGTACTTCAGCGCTCTATTTTGCCATAATTGGTCATTGAGGATTCAGCTGCTCTGCCCATTTCTTGCACATAATTTGTTCAGGAAGATTGGGGCACGGGGGTGTAATTGAGAATGAACTGATACAAGTTTCGATTAATGTAATCTGTGATCAGTTTAGATTCGGATAAGAAAAATGAGACCACTCTTTTAGAGATTTGGTTGGATCCCCGACCACATCTAAGTGATCTCCAGCATGGTGTGCAATAGAACATGGAGCTAGATATTTTGGGGGAAAATAATAAGTCTAAGAATTAGAATGAACAGAGTAGAGGTAGAAGACATTTCAGAGAATAGCCATTATCACAAGCATCTTGCTCTAATGAGCTTGATAGCAGATGAAGGTGTGTGATTGTGCAGTCAGCTTGGCATAGTGCCCGAGTAGAGAAGAAATACTATTTCCTTCACGCCAGGATTGACTCACGGGTCTCATCAATATTACTTAAACAGTGTTCTCATTTGATGACAGCAGTGTTACCTTTTCTAAATCCCTACTGATTCCCTAATAATGTCTGCTGAGTATTGCATGTAAATTATAAATACATATTTACAATTTCAGAAGTTTCCTAATTCTCAGTCTCTAAGCATCAAACTTTAAAAGGGTCTCTAGTGAAGACTCCCATATTCACTCTGATATTTTGAACATAACAATTTTCTATGTATGTCCTGGTTTAACAAGTGAATGAGATACTGTCCCCAGTGACTCTCAGTGAATGGATTCTTTTTCAAAGACTAATGATGATAATCTCAGAAAAATATATTTTAGTCATATGAAGATGCCCCTCTCCTTCATTTCATAATAAAGTAAGAACCTCTGGGTCCTCTGTATTAGATTTGTTGAAGCTATTGACTTATATTTACAATACGTGAAAAATCAGTATTGAATAGGAACTAGCCTCTAACAGCACACTTTGAGATAATAGATTGAAAGAAACTGGAAGAAGCCTTTATTGTTAATTTCATTAAAGGAAGCCTTGATTTTTCACTTTTAATCTAGTAGGGATCTTTAGTGGGTAAAAAGCATTAGAAAGTGACTGTGACTCTTTTCTTTTTTTAAATTTATTTTTTTGTAACATACTTTAAGTTCTGGGGTCCATGTACAGAACCTGCAGGTTTGTTACATAGGTATACACGTGCCATGGTGGTTTGCTGCATCATCACCCTGTCATCTACATTAGGCATTTCTCCTAATGCTATTCCTCCCAAGTCCCCCAACCCCTGCTACTCCTCCCCCGGTCCCCCACTCCCTGATAGGCCATGGTGTGTGATGTTCCCCTCCCTGTGTCCATGTATTCTCATTGTTCAACTACCACTTATGAGTAAGAACATGCGGTGTTTGGTTTTCTGTTCTTGTGTCAGTTTGCTGATAATGATGGTTTCCAGCTTCATCCATGTCCCTGCAAAGGACATGAACTCATCCTTTTTATGACTGCATAGTATTCCATGGCATATATGTGCCACATTTTCTTATCCAGTCTATCATTGATGAGTATTTGTGTTGGTTCCAAGTCTTTGCTATTGTGAACAGCGCCACAATAAACATAGGTGTGCATGTATCTTTATAGTAGAGTGATTTATAATCGTTTGGATATATACCCAGTAATAGGATTGCTGGGTCAAATATTATTTCTATTTCTAGATCTTTGAGGAATCACCACATTGTCTTCCACAATGGTTGAACTAATTTACATTCCCACCAACAGTGTAAAAGCATTCCTATTTCTCCAACGTCTTACTTATTAATGCCAAAGTTATCTACCAGATTTCCTGTTGTCTGCAAATAGAGACAATTTGACTTCCTTTTTTCCTACTTGAATATCCTTTATTTCCTTTTCTTGCCTGATTGATATATTTTGTTTGCCTATATATTTTTTCAGATATAGTTTTACAAATATTTCTTCTCAATCTGTGACCTGACTCTTCATTTTCTTAATAGTGTTTTGCTGGACAGAAATTTTCATTTCGATGATCTATTTTTTTATTGATATTGCTTTCTGTGTCCTGCCTAAACATGTTTACTTAATCCCACTTGTTAAAGAGAGTCTCTTGCTTACATCTGGATGCATTGTGGCTTTAGATTTTAGTTGTAGGTCTCATTCTTTTATTATTTGTATACATTTATGGGGTAAAAGTGTAATTTTTTACATGCATAAATTGTGTAGTGGAAAAGTCAAGGCTTTGTGTGTAAAGATCATCAGGATGGAGCCTGGTGCGGTGGTTCACACCTGTAATCCCAGCACTTTGGGAGACTGAGGTGGGTTGAACACTTGAGGTCAGGAGTTTGAGACCAGCCTGGCCAACATGGTGAAACCCCGTCTCTACTAAAAATACAAAAAATTAGCTGGATGTGATGGTGAGTGCCTGTAATCCCAGCTACTCATCAGCCTGAGACAGGAGAATTGCTTGAACCTGGGAAGCAGAGGTTGCAGTGAGCCAAGACCCGAGACTGTGCCATTGCTCTCCAGCCTAAGTGACAAGAGCAAATCTGTCTCAAGAAAAAAAATCACCAGGATAATGTACATTGCACTCTTTAATTAATTTCTAATCGGCCACCTCCCTATGATTACCCCATACTTCTGAGTATCCACTATCTATCATACCACACATTCCATGTGTGCACATTATTTAGCTTCCACTTACCTGTGAGAACATGTAGTATTTGTCTTTCTTTGTCTGAATTGTTTCACTTTAGGTCATAGTCTCCAGTATCATCCAGATGGCTGCAAAAGACATGATGTCATACTTTTTCATAGCCAAATTGTATTCCATTTCATATCTATCTATCAATAGATTAATTAATAGCCCTTGTCTGGTATTAGATGTGCATTTAATTTGCATTTCTCTGATGATCAGTGGTGGCGAGCACCTTTTCATATCCTTTCCCCATTATACTGATGATATTATGCTGATTAGTCATAGAAAACAAGAAGTAACAACTGTTCTAGACTTATTGGTGAGGCATTTGTATGCTAGAGGGTGCGATATAAATCCACCAAAAATTCAAGGGCCTGCTATCTTCTTGAAATTTCTAGGTCTTTATATTCACCTGCACTGTGAGAGAAAGACAGAATCTTCCAGATTTTGCTTTCAAATGTTACATGAGTACATACAATTAAAAGAATCTGATTCATGTGTAAAACTCTAGCTATCAAATAGTCTGTATAAATAAATTTGTTAGCTTTGTAGAAACTGCTTATAGGAAAAAAGCGGGGAGAGAAAGGAAAAAAAGGAAAAAGAAGAAAAAGAAATAATGAATGAATACAACAGTCTACAAACTATTTCTTTGTTTAAAAGCATTGATTAGTAAAAAAGATAGGTAAATTTCTTTGGGAGAAATAACTAACTTTTGTCATTTATTGTTCTTTAGTGAGGATAATGAATTTGAGATTCTTTCTTGAGAAAGACTTGGCATAACAAATTAAAATTTTCTTGTATGATTTTAAAAAATATCTCCAATTTAATTTATGCCACAGAGAATGCGGTGCAGTGGAATATTTCAAATGAAAGAAGCACACACAAGTAACACACCAAACTCAATGATTTATTATAATTTAATAAATATTTTTTATGTACTTTAAAATATGATGTGTTTTGGTATAATTGAGTGGAGTGTTTTATAAGCGTCATTACATCAAGTTGGCCAATAATAAATATAGCCACTCTAGTTTTCTTTTGTTATTTCTTTTTAAGTGTTTAGGTAACATATTTTTTCACATTCTTTTACTTTCAACCTATTAGGTCTTTTTATTTAAAGTGGGCTTCTTGTATACAGCACACAGTTGTGCCTTGCTTTCTTGTCTAATATTATGAACTCAGACACTTTGAAGTCTCTTTAACACTGTGATGGTTAATTTTATGTGTGAATATGACTGGGCCATGCAATGTGGAGATATCTGATTAAACATTATTTTTAGGTGTGTCTATGAAAGCATTTACAGAAGGCACATTTGTATTGGTAGACTAAGTAAAGCCCTTGGGTCTCCCCAATGTGGGTGAGTATTGTATAATTCATTGTGGAGCTGAATGGAACAAAAAGACAGAAGAAGGTTGAATTCATTCTGTCTGACTGAGTTGAGACTATTTTCTCTTACCCTTGGTGTTCCTGGTTTTCAGGCCATCAGACTTGGACTAGAAGTGATACCATTGGCTCTCCAGCTCTCAGGCCTTTAAACTACACCACTGGCTTTCTTGGGCCTCCAGCTTGCTGACAGCAGACCACTGGACATTTTAGTTTCCATAATTGCATCGGCTAAAACCTTATAATAAAACTATCTATCTATCTATCTATCTATCTATCTATCTATCTATCTATCTGACTATCTATCTATCTTCTATGCAGTATACCTCTGTTGATCTATTCATCCTATTAGTTTTGTTTCTCTGGAGAAACTTAATACAGATTTTGGTACCACGAGTGGCTGTAGAAGAACAAAATTTTAAGGGT
Organism: Leontopithecus rosalia; assembly: GCA_028533165.1. NCBI lineage: Eukaryota > Metazoa > Chordata > Mammalia > Primates > Cebidae > Leontopithecus > Leontopithecus rosalia. The sequence continues at coordinate 77,962,994 of CM052662.1, forward strand.
GAGTTTTCTGAATTGGTTTGGGAGTTCTAAAATTAGCTCTCTAATTTGATTAGATTTACATATTCTAATTACTTCATGTCCAGTAGTAGGGAGAGTATTGATAGATCAATATATGAACCAGTAATAAAGATATACAAAATATCTATATTGGATATGGCTAATCAACCCTTCATAAGAAGCAAAGATCTGGGTGATTATATATATAATGTATTCAAACATTTTTAGAAAATAAACAAAATGCAATTACATTGGTTGTTTTCTCCTAATGCACCTGGAGAGTGGTAAAAGAAAAGAATGAGCTCAGGGATTCAAATCACTAGTTCAAGCACCATATAAATGAGCTGAGGCTGTGTGTGTGCCGTGAAGGAGACCCTTATCTTCTATAGCTTTAGGATTGAGGTTGCTAAGGCCTATGTGAAGAGTATTTACTGGGTTCTCTTCCAGGATTTCTATAGATTGAGGTATTACATTAATCCTTAATCCATTTTGAGTTAATTTTTGTATACAGTGAAAGGTAAGATTCCAGCTTCAATCTTCTGCATGTCTCTGGCCCATCACCATTTATTGAACAGTAATCTTTTCTCCCTTGCTTTTTGTCAGTCTTGTCAAAGAAAGATCAGACAGTTGCAGGTGCCTGGCTTTATTTCTGAGTTTTCTATCCTGTTCTATGGATCTATGTCTCTGTTTTTGTAACAGAATGACACTGTTTTGGTTTTATACAGTATAGTTTGAAGTTAAGTACTGTAATGGATCCAGTTTGTTTTCTTTCCTTAAGGTTGCTTTAGCATTTGGGCTATTTCTTGGTTCCATACGAATTTTAGGGTATTTTTTCTAATTCTGTAAAGAATAACATTTGTAGTTTGATAGGAATAACATGGAATTTGTAAATTGCTTTGGGCAGTATGGCCATTTTTATGATATTGATTCCTCCGGTACATAAGCATGGAATGTGTTTCCATTTGTGTCATCTCTGATTTCTTTCAGCAGTGTATTGTAGTTCTCCTTGCAGAGATCTTTCACCTCCTTGGTTAGCTGCATTCCTGGGTATTTCATGTTCTATATGGCTATTGTAAGTGAAATTTTGTTCTTGATATTACTGAACACAACTGAAATCAAGAGCACAACATTGTTGATGTGTAGAAGGGCTATGATTTTGGTACATGGATTTTGTATGCTGAAACTTTACTAAAGTCATTGATCAATTCTAGAAGCCTTTTGGCAGAGTCTTTAGGATATTGTAGGTATGCAATCACATCATCAGCAAACATATTGATTTATTTTCCTATTTGGATACCTTTTATTTCTTTCTCTTGCTTGATTGCTCTAGCTAGGACTTCAAGTACAATGTTGAATAGGAACAGTGAGAGTTGGCATTGTTATCTTGTCCAGTTTTTAAGGGGAGTGGTTTCAGCTTTTGCACACTCAATATGATGTTGGACAGATGAGTCTTATTTTGAGGTATGTTCCTTTCATGCCAAATATGCTGAGGGTTTTTATTATGAAGAGACGTTGGATTTTATTGAAAGCTTTTTCTGTGCTTATTGAGATGATCATATGGTTTTTGCTTTTGATTCTGTTTATGTGGTGAACTTCATTTATTAAATGGCATATATTGAGCCAACCTTGCATTCTCAAGGGAGGAGGTCGAGGAGGGGGAGGGGAAGGGGGAAGGGGAAGGGAAGGGGAGGAGGAAGAGGAGGAGAAGAAGAAGAAAGAAGAAGGAGGAGGAGGAGGAGGGAGAGGGGGAAGTGGGGAGGAGGAAGAGAAGAAGAAGGAGAATCACTTGAGCCTGGGGAGGTGAGACCCTGTTGAAAAAGAAGAGGAGGAGGAGGAAGAGGAATGAGGAGGATGAGGAGGAGGAAGAAGGAGGAGAAGAAAAAGGAGGAGGAGGAGGAAGAAGGGGAAGAAGAAATAGAAGAAGGAGAAGAAGAAAGAAAACCCACCTACCTCTAGCTGGGTCCATGGGGAAAACATTAAGGCAGAGGAGGTCTTCCTGGAGAGACTAGGTTTGGAGAGTAAGAGATTCAAAAAGCTAGAAGGAAAGGAGGATATTTAAGTTACTATTACTGCATAATATGTAACCCCCAAACTTTAGGTGCTTAAAATAACAATCTTGCTGGGCGTGGTGGCTCATGCCTATAATCCCAGCAATTTGGGAGACCAACGTGGGTGTATCACCTGAGGTTGAGAGTTCAAGAGCAGTCTGACCAACATGGAAAAACCCCATCTCTATTAAGAACACAAAATTAGCTAAGTGTGATGGCTGGCACATGCCAATAATCCCAGCTACTTGGGAGGCTCAGGCAAGAGCATTATTTGAACCTGGGAGGTGAAGGCTGCAGTGAGCTGATATCATGTCACTGCACTCCAGCCTGGACAACAATGGTAAAACTCCATCTCAAAAGATAAAAAAAGAAAAACCAGTGCCTGTACTGATACTACTATTCACAGTAGCAAAAAATGGAATCAACCTAAATGTCCATCAACAGATGACTGGATTGTGGTACATATACACCGTGGAACATGACTCAGCCACAAAAAGAATGAAATTGTGTCTTTTGCAGCAGTTTCAATAGAACTTGAGAGCATTATCCTCAGTGAAATAACTCAGAAACAAAGTTCAATACTGAATGTTCTTACCCATGGGAGTTAAACACTAGGTACGTATGGGGAACAACAGATATTGGAGAGTCTAAAACACGGGAGGATGGGAGGAGGGTGAGGGGTGACAATTCTCCTATTGAGTACAGCGTTCACTATTTGGGTCACGGCTACACTCAAAGCCCAGACCTCAACACGCCGCAATATAGACATATGGAAAACCTGCACCTGTACCCCCTAAATAGATCAAACTTTATTTTTCAGTTTTATTTATTAAAAAATTCAACTGTTCAGATGTGGTGACTCCTGCCTGTAATCCCAGCACTTTGGGAGCCTGAGGCAGGTGGATCACAAGATCAGGAGTTCAATCCCAGCCTGCCATGATGATGAAACTTGTCTCTACTAAAAATACAAAGATTAGCTGGGTGCAGTGGCAGATACCTGTAATCCCAGCTACTTGTGAGGCTGAGGCAGGAGAATCACTTGGACTGGGAGGTGGAGGTTGCAGTGAACTGAGATCAGATCACTACACTCTAGCCTGGGTGACAGAGTGAACTCCCTCTCAAAAAAAAGAAATTCCACTTTTGGCTGGGTATGGTGGCTCACACCTATGATCCCAGCACCTTGGGAGGCCAAGGCGGGTGATCAACTGAGGTTGGGAATTTTAGACCAGCCCGACAATATGGCAAAACCCTGTCTCTAGCACAAATACAAAAATTACCTGGCCTGCAGTGATGCGTGCCTGTAATCCCAGCTACTCGGGAGCCTGAAGTAGGAGAATCGCTTGAAACCAGGAGGCGGAGTTTGCAGTGAGCCAAGATGGTGCCATTGCACTCTAGCCTAGATGACAGAGTGAGACTGCATATCAAGAGGGGAAAAAAAATTCAACTTTTTGCCAGGCACAGTGACTTATACCTGTAATCCCAACACTTTGGGAGGCTGAGGCAGGCAGATTACATAAGGTCAGGACTTTGAGATGAGCTGGCCAACATGGTGAAACCCTGTTCCTACTAAACATCCAAAAATTAGCTGGGCATAGTGGTGCACACCTGTAATCCCAGCTACTCAGGAGGCTGAGGCAGAAGAATCACTTGAACCCAGGAGGCAGAAATTGCAGTGAGGCCAGACTGTGCCACTGCACTCCAGTGTGAGCGACAGAGCAAGACTGTCTCAAAACAAAAATTCAACTTTTATTTTACTGTTACAATTTTTGAAACAGGGTCTCACTCTGTCACTCAAGCTGGAGGGTAGTGGTGTGATCATGGCTCACTGTAGTCTTGACCTCCTGGGCTCAAGCAATCTTCACCTCAGCCTCCCGAGTATCTGGAACTACAGGTGCATGCCACCATGCCTGGCTAATTCATGTATTTTTTGTAGAGACAGGGTGTCACCACATTGCTCAGGCTGGTCTTGAACTCCTGAGCTCAAGTGATTCATCCACCTTGGCCTCCCAAAGTGCTGGGATTACACGTGAGCCATTGTACCAGTTCTCAACTTTTGTGTTAGATACAGGGGTACATGTGAAGTTTTGTTACAAGTATATTTTGCACCCAGGTAGTGAGCATAGCACATAATTTGTAGTTTTTCAACCCATACCCCTCTTCCCTCCCTCCCATCTAGTAGTCCACAGTGTCTATTGCTTCCTCTTTTAAAAACTTAAAAATTGGGCCAGGCATGGTGGCTCAGGTCTGTAATCAAGACACTTTGGGAGGCTGAGGCAGGCAGGTCATCTGACGTCAGAAGTTCAAGACAAGCCTGGCCAACATGATGAAACCCCATCTCTACTAAAAACATAAAATGTAGTCAGGTATGGTGGCACATGCCTGTAATCCCAGGTACTCAGGAGGCTGAGGTGGGAGAGTCGCTTTAACTCAGGAGATGAAGGTTACAGTGAGCCAAGATCATACCATTGCACTCCAGCCTGGGTGACAGAGTAAGACTCTAGTCTCAAAACGTAAAGATAAACAAAAAATGAAAAAAATTAAAAATTAAAAAAAAAAACAAGGGCACACAGGATGGCAGAACTTGTTGCAGCCACGTTGGAAAATATAATCTGCCACAGAGGACAAGTAAAAGGAATGTTGGAGTTTAAGATTTCA
>CM052662.1:77968193-77985456 GCA_028533165.1 Leontopithecus rosalia
GGAGTGGGAAGTGTGCACAGGTGGAGAATGTGGTATGGGTGTGAGTGAGGAGTGTGCACAGGTGGAGAGTGTGGTGTGGATGCGAGTGCAGAGTGTGCACAGGTGGACAATGTGTGGACGGAGAGGGGAGTATGCACAGGTGGAGAGTTTGGTGTGGACAGAGAGGGAAGTGTGCACAGGTGGAGAGTTTGGTGTGGACAGAGGGAAGTGTGCACAGGTGGAGAGTGTGGTGTGGATCTGAGTGAGGAGTTTGCACAGGTGGAGAGTGTGGTGTGGGTGTGAGTGAGGAGTGTGCACAGGTGGAGAGTGTGGTGTGTACCGAGTGGGGAGTATGCACAGGTGGAGAGTTTGGTGTGGACAGAGAGGGAAGTGTGCACAGGTGGAGAGTGTGGTGTGGATGGGAGTGAGGAGTGTGCACAGGTGGGCAGTGTGGTGTGGATGGAGAGGAAGTATGCACAGGTGGAGAGTGTGGTGTGGACTCAGAGGGGAGTATGCACAGGTGGAGAATGTGGTGTGGACAGAGAGGGATGTGTGCACAGGTGAAGAGTGAGGTGTGGACGGAGAGGAAGTGTGCACAGGTGGAGAGTGTGGTGTGGACGGAGAGGAAGTGTGCACAGGTGGAGAGTGTGGTGTGGACAGAGAGGGGAGCGTGCACAGTCTGTTGTTCCTGCTGGTGTACAGGGAAGGCCTGTGCTCTCTCTGGCACCAGGCACCGCTGGCAGTGAGAATTCCTTGCTGGTTGAGACACTGCCTCTGCCTTTCTCCTTTCTGATTCTCCCAGCCTCGTCTGGGCAGGGGTCCTCTGACCGTCCACCCCTTGCTGGAGGGAGACTGGCCCTTAACCTGCCCTCTCTGCCTGCAGATCCAGCACTTCTTCAGCAGCTGCCTGCTTCTGACACTCTATGACTGTTTCCTGCCCAGAAATGCCAGACACTCCAGGTAGGAGACATGCAGCTGTCCAGGGCCACACTGGGAGTGCAGGTGGCTGAGGGCCCCCAGCCTGGGCTGAGGCCTGACCTGGGTCTGGGGGGTGGTTTGGGAGGAGAGTTTAGTTTAACTTGGAGCTCTTCAGGCCTGAAGTGTGGAGTGGGGTTTAGAGTGTCACCCCCTGGAGTTGGAGTCCTGGCTGGCTTTCATTAGTGATGCATCCTCAGGCAAAATCCTTAACCTTTCTGACCCTCCAATTTCTTGACTGGAAAATGGGGTGGTTTTTAGCCTATAGGCCTAGTGCTGTGCCATGCACTGAGCACGTGGCTCCCACATGCTGTCCATGTTTGATCCTCCCTCATTGTGAGTGAGTCATCATACTGGGAAGTAGAGGATTCCCCCACCCCAAACCCCAGGTTCATGGATGAGGAAACCGAGGCACAGCGATATTGAATAACTTGTCCAAGATCATATCCCAAGGACACTGCTCAGAAGTCACATGCCCTAACACATCAGAGGCTGTGGCCACAGGCTCACAAGAAGGCTGAGACATGGGGCCAGGCTGGAAGGAGACCCAGACTCCCAAGGAGGAGGCAAGGCATCTCTCCTTAGACCAGCAGCTCAAGTCCTTGTCTCTTGTAGGTGGCTTCATTAAGTTCAGCCTGGATCTAAAGTGCCTGGTGCGGGGCCAAGGTCATGAAGGCCCTTAAGGGATGTCAGTTGTGGTTTTTGTGATGACTGGGAAGGGTTAAGAATTCTCTTTCCCCTTTTCCCTTTGTTCTCATTGCAGAACGAATTGTGGGTAAGCTCCAATCTCTACGGGGCGGCAGCCCTCGGGCCATTCCCCAGGGGCCAAGTGAGAGTGAGAATCTGTGCCTGACCCAGACAGACTAGCCTGAAGGAGGCCAGCAGGGTGGTGGGGGGGGGCGGGAAGGGTGTGTGTGCGGGTGAGACCGTGGTTTGTCAGCCGGGGGGTAGGGAGGTGAGACCATGGCTGGGGGTGGGTTGAGACCACGGTTTGTCAGCTCCGGGGTGGGTGAGACCATGGCTTGTCAGACCGGGGGTGGGGGTGGGCGCGAGGTGGTGGACTGTGATTTGTCAGTAGCCAGAGAGGACAGAGCCTGAGGCTGGGGATAGGGGCTGGGGCCCTCGGGGCCAGCAGAGCAGGCCCTGGCAGCACTCACACTGTTCTGCTCACCACAGACTACATGCCCCTGTGGGTGTACTGGTTCATCACGGGCGTCTCCATGCTGCTGGTGGGCTCCGTCATCCTGCTCATCGTGTCTGCATGACCTGGAGGCTACCCGGTAAGGACTGGGGCTCTGGCCATCCCTAGCACTGCCACTCACTAGCAAGGCAAATCGCTTTATTCTCAGAGCCTCAGGTTCTCGCTTGTAAAATCGAAATCACAGTGATACCCATGTCACTGTGCTGTTGAGTGAAGGCACATGAATTCTTAGCATAGAACCTAGCATGTGCTGTTTGCACAGTGTCCGTTAGCTACCATTATATTGTTGTTATTAAATGAAATATTATTAAAATCAACAGGTTGGAAGGAGCCAGAGTGAAGTTTTTTTGTGTCAGGAATTACCAGCCAGACAGGCGGAGCAGCCTGAACAACCCAGTCCTACAGCCCCCAGATGTGTACATCTGGGGTCAGGGAGAATAGCGAGGGCCAGCGTCGGGTGATAGAGAAGGCCCCGGCTGCCCTGAGCCATCGGGGTAGACCCCAGCCCCATCTCGTTAGCCTTGTAGTCACAGACCAGTTACTTAACACACCATGGAGTCACTTTTCTGTAAAATGTGATTATTTTTGAAAAGAGAAGGAAAAAAAGTGATAAATTCTAGTGAGGTGCCACTTCCCTCCTTCCTCCAGGCTCTCACCACCAGCTAGCTCTCTCTCACAAACCCACAGATGCAGAATCAGGGCATGTTAAAATGGAACAGGCTTTATAGAAGGGCTAGTCTTTTTTAAATAAGTAAGGATTTGGGAACTTACTGAGAGGAAGCCCCTGACTGGCAGAAACGTTAGGAGCAGGCAATTCTCAAGATTCTGAGACTAGGGTCCTCTTCTGTGAACCATGTACGTTCTGGCATTGGCCTCAGGAGACAGGGCACCTCCTTGGCTGTCAAGCCCATGGGGAAATCTCAGGTTTGCCCCTGCAGCAGGGATGCGATAGAAAGCAAGGCAAAGGAAGCTTCAGGGGTCATGATGAATGGGGCAGGGGAGGTGAATGCAAGGGCCTGACCCTCTGAGCACCCAGTGCTTGACCCACATGTGTAAAACAGGGTGACTGGGGCTGAGTTGGGGGCCTGGTCTCTGCCAGAATTGGCCTCGTTGCCATCAACCTCTTGACATATTCAGGGAAGTGGCAGCTCATTGGAATTTATCACAGCCTCTCACCAAAAACCTAACTGTACAGAGATTTTACAACCAGGGAGACCAGGCAGAAAGGGGCAACAGAAAGGGGCAGGTTGGGGGGCCAGCCAGTGGCCAGCCATGGCTCAGACACAATGTCCTTTCACAGTCACTAAGATTAGATAGCAGAGAAACAGCAAAGCTGGAGAGAGGACATGGGAACAGGGAGCAGCTGTTGGTAGCCACCCAGGGCCCAGGCCCCAGAAGCTCAAGTCCAATCAAAGGGAGAGGAGAGACGTCAGTGGGGGCGGAGGAAGAAGGCAGGAAAAAAAGGAAAAGTGAAAAACAGACAGCTTTGGGGCCACATAGGGTGAGGGAACTGGAAGCACAGATTGTGGATTGAGTGTAAACATTTTCCCCAACCCTTCCCTGCTCTGAGAGCATGAGGAGGCTCAAGAGAACTTTCGTCAAGCCCTCAGCCCCTCTTATGTCAGTCTACATGGGTGTCCTCTGTCCCAAGCCCCCAAGCAGTTGGGAGGGGGACTTCAAGCAGGAGGCGGGGGCTTGACCTGGGTGCTGAGTTCATGTCCAGTGACTTGGCACTCCTGGCTCTCCCTGTGTGGGGCGCTGTGGACACTGCGGCTATGCCAGCCCCGCCCCACACCCAGCCCAGGAGCCCAAGCCCTCCCCCCACGCTCTGCTGGAGCCTGACACACCTGGTGCAGAGCTGCGAATGTTCTGCTGGTGCAGCCTGGCTGGCTTCTCTCCTGGCCACCTGTACAGGGAGCTTCAGGACCAGGGTTTTCAAGAGCCACAAACTCAAAAACTGAGAGTTGGAATTACCTTCAACCTTAGAGATCACTCACCTAACTTCTACTTTTTAATGTGAGAAAACAGGCCTAGAAAATAAAAACGATATGTCACTCAAAGCCAATGAGTGACACAATCAGAACTAGAATCAACGTCTTCCGGTAACTCACCTAGGATTTATTACACCACATAAACTTCCATTACAAACTTCCCAAACATAAGAAGGGAGAAAGGGAAATAAAAATTTTGCAAGTTTCACCCCTACCACGTCCTGTTGAGGGTGGAAGGAAGTATTTCCTGGCCTTGTTCCCTGCTATCCTCCTGCACCCTTAAAATACGTAAAAATACTTATCCTGCCTCAAAAATTGCAGGAGTGACATTCCACACCAAGACTCTGAGTGTACAGCCCCCAGATATCTCTTTCCATCACCTTCAATGAGAGGAATCTAGGAGGGAAAGCTGTGCAGCCTGCCTTGGCCCTAGTGAGACTCAAAACAGACCAGAGGCAGGAGGTCACCACCTCGATTTCTGATCTACACTTCCTAGAGGAAGGACCGGTGGGAAATGGGGCTTCCGACTCAACTGGGCCCATGGGAGGGCCAACTTCGTGTCCATCTAGGAACCCCACCAAAGCTATTATTCTAAACCCAGATCTGACCTAGTTGGCACCAAACAACAGGAAGGATAAGAGTTCTAGGTGCAGAGTGAAGAACAGAGGGAGGCCAAGCCAATGGCTGATACTCCACAGACCCTGTAATAACACTGGCACCCAATCCCAGCTGGAGCCACTGGCATGGCGAATGCAACTTCTGAGTATTTTGTCTTATTTTTTGTAAGCAGCATCAGTGCATGAAAGCACGGAGGTAGAAATGCTCACTCACCAAGAAAGGGTGCAGTTTGGTCCTTAGAGAATGGATCCCCTCCTCCCTCTGAGCTAAGAAGAGAGGAGCAGGATTGAGGAAGATCCTGGAGAGCTTCTCCCTTCGAAGGGAGTACCTGGGCAGCTCCCAGGGGCCCAGCTCTTCCTGGGAATTCATGGTCACAAATCCAGGCAGAAAAGAGGAGTGTGGTGGTAAGTAGGTATAGGGGGCAGGGCCTTCCCAGATCTCCTACCCATTGTGAGGGGTCACAGGGTGGATGCAAGAAAACAACACTACACAGAGAGAAACATACACTTTGCATCTATCACCAGAGAGAAATCGAATAGACACATCAGTGGAAAGTGGGTTCTGGGTCAATGTCAAGGCATGGGACGATGACCACCAACCACAGCCTAAAAGAGGCTTCTAAGGAAGAAGACCCAAGGCCGAGCACCCCTCTCCTCCCTGATGGATGGCAGTTAGAGTGGAGGTGGGCAGATAAGCAGAGGTGCCAGCCCCTTGGAGGTCAGGATTGGAGTAGGATACGAGAAGAAAGGAGGGGGTAAGTGCGCCTACCTCCCTCACCATTAACTGCTGGTCTCCCTTCAAGCAGTCCTCACCCCCGGGGTGCAGAAGGACACCTTGGCCCTTAGCCCTATAAAGGGTTACCTCTTCCAAACAAAGCCTGATCATATCTGGGTAACAGAAGGTAGAAGATAAGCGGGTTGGGGACTCTCAACCCAAAACCAGGGACCCATGCCCTTCACCCTCAATTCTGGGAGGCCACAGCCAGGGTGTTGACATAGCCATGGGCGCCCCTGTCGTTCTCTGAAATGCAGTGTCCTAGCTGGGAGCCTCCCTGAGGCGGTGTCGGAGGCGGTGAAGGAGCGGAGGGCGGAGGACCATAGCCCCCTCTGGCCCGATTCGGGGTGGCCCGACTGCCCCGGTCCCAGCAGCCCCCAGTGCCTCCAGGCCGCGGCAGCCAAGGAAGAAGAGGTTCTCGAGCGTGAAGATGGAGAGGGGCTGCTGGTAGCTGACCACCAGGAGGCAGCGCAGCGCCAGCAAGGGCACGTCCACCAGGCAGCCGGAAGGCGACAGCAGCTGCTGGACCCCCGGAGGCCGCCGCCGCGGCCTGCTCATATAGTCAGAGCATCGGCTAGGCGAGGGTGAGGAAGTAGACGGCGATGAGCAGGTAGCTCAGGGGCGCGGGCAGCAGTGCGGGGCCCTCCAGTATCAACTCCACCAATGTGAAGCTGTCGAGCAGGTCCAGGCACGTGCCCAGGAAGCACCCGGCCGCGCGGTGCCGCTGGGGCTGCAGCAGCAGGGGTCTGGCCGAGCCCGGCGGTGCGCCGGCCTCTAGGATGTCCCGCACCAAGCTGTAGAACAGGGGCACAGACAGCGCTATGGTGAGGCGGAAGCCCGTGGTGCCGAAGGGCGCGCGCAGCTCGATGAGTTCTAAGGATGGGCGTGGATCAGTAGGATCAGCACCACATTGGGCGTGAAGGCAATGGAGTAGATAAGCCAGGACAGGTAGGCGAAGGCGAACTCGCCCACTGCCGCGGCCGCCCTCAGGCCGCCCCCCGCGCCGCCGGCGTCCCCCCCCCGGGCTCCGCGCGCCTTGGCCTGGGCGGAGGCGGCCAGGGCGCGGGCAGGTGCAAGGACGTCGCGGGGTGGTGGTGGTGCGGGTGGTGGTTGTGCACGCCGCTGGCCGCGCCGCCTCGATGGCCCCGGCTGTTCTTGGCGAAGAAGATGGCCCAGCCCACCACCACCAGGTCCGTGGCGATCCAGGAGCACCAGTACAGGTCGGTGACGGCAATGAGGTACACCTCCAGCAGGCCGTCCTGCGCCAGCAGCAGCACCACGGACAGCGCCTGGTAGCCCCAGCGGCACCCGGGACTAGGGGCGCAGCCGCGGCGCCGAACCCTGCGGCCGGGCCGGGCCGGAGGGCCGCAGCAGCAACACGAACAGCAGGAGGCGCCGCCGCCCGCCCCGCCGCCGCCCGCGCGCCAGCGGCTCCCGGGACCCCCGACGGCCCCAGCCGCTGCGCCCCCGCGTAAGTCCGCGGTGGTCATGCTGCAAGAGGAGGTGGGCGTGGCGCTGGAGGAGTAGGTGTCGGCGGAGGAGGAGAAGGCGGCGGGCGCGGGGCCGGCAGGGGCGCCCCACTGAGCCGGCGGCTTCAGGAGCACGGCGTTGGGCACCAGCGGCTTGCTGTCGCAAAGGCTCTGGTCGTCTTCCTCGCGCTCGGCGCCCGTGCTGCTTCTCCGGGAGACGCCGCCCACGCCGCGTCTGCTGCCGCCTCCCCCGCGGCTGGTGCTGGTGCAGTTGTCGCCCGAGCCTCTCCTGCCGCGGAAGGAGCCCCCGCGGAGAAAGAGTGCTGCAGCCGAGCGGCGACTGGGGGCGGCCGGAAGGCGCCGGGCGCGGAGAAGAACGAGCGAGGGTGGCCCAGCGCCGGGCGCATGGTCCTCCGAGGGGCTCCGGGGCCGTCCAGCTGCTCCCTCCCCGCCAACCCCGGGCGGATGAGTAGGCCGAAATGAGCCGGGCCCGCTGCCTCCCCAGCGGTAGGGACTCTCACCTGGGCCGGGCGGCGGCGAGATCCGGACTGGAGCCACTGGACTGGGCGAGCCGGGCCGGGCGGGAGCGGGGCAGGCGCGGATCGGAGCAGACCGCGGTGACGGCGGGCGGGGAGGGAGCGAGCCCGCCGGGAGGGAGGGTGGGAAGCTGGCGGCGGGCAAACCAGGACTGGATTCGAGGGGGAGAGGAGGCGGTGAGACCAGAGGAGGGGAAAGCGCGGCACGATGGATTAGCAGGAAAAGGGGCGGGGGTGCCGAGCGTCAGAGTCGGGTGGGGAGCCCTGTGGCCTGGAGGAAGCGGAGGAGGCGCGGGCGGCCGCCAGAGGCGACCCGCGGGGACTCTCAGGGAGCGCGGACTCCTAAGGAAGTCCCTGGGAGTCCCACCGGCTGCACCCCAGGGCGCTGGTGCCTAGATAGCTTCGGTGCCCCCAAGCGATGGACTCAGGCAACGGGGCGGGCTTTTCACCTGGCCTTCTCAGCTCTGACACAGGCGAGGGGCAGCTTCCTGCCACCTTCCATCCAGCACCCTTCCCACGGGCCCATCCGCCTCTCCCTAAGGCACTAAACACCAGTGGAGGAGACAGGCCATTTTGGCCAAAAGGGCCAGGGCAGCAGCCCCAGACCTAGAGCCCTAAATATCCGTGTGCCCAGCACTGAGGTCACGAGCCATCTCAGGGACGACCCAGCGGATGGAGAAGTTCCCTGAAAACACCTGCCTAGGAGGAAAGGCTAGTGGCATCCACCCATCGGTCTTCTCAAAGGTTTTAAAAGCAGAATGGGACGTAATATGAAGACGTGTCAATCAGAGAGGAAAATAAAGGGAAGTTTAGAGGTGTGGGCACCTGGATGACAACAAAGGCTCCAAAGGGATGATGGTGAGGGTTACAGCCTGTCACGGTAGACAGAGACACCAAGGAAGAAAAGCAGTCAGTAGCCCTGTGTAGACAGGCTCAGGAGAAAGGGCACAGCAACTCACCCTAGGACTCATCCATGGCTGGGACCGGATGTCCATGCAGCAGCTCTGGAAGGCAGAAGGTAGAGTGCTGCCTTTGGGGATTTAAGGGAGAAGGAAATGACTAGAGCAGTTGGGGCTCAAAAACAATCTGAGGTTCACCAGTAATGGAGACATTCCACTCCCGGCCCCATGAAAGGAGAGCAGGAAGCCTGCCTGGCCTGTTGGCCTCCACACCCTTTGGGTGCCCTGTGCCCTCCCTGATTTCATGACCTTTGAAGCGTGTCTGCGGGCTCATCTTCCCTAGGTAACAGCTTGCAGCACGGCAAAACCAGGCAGTTTGAGGGAGCGGCAACACCAGGCAGTGTGAGGGAGCGTGTGCAGTGGAGCCACAGGGCTTAGTCGGAACTGCTCCTAAATCCACCTCTTGAATGAAGGTCAGTTTCAGCCAAACCTGCCTTTTCCAGTTCCCCAGAGTCTGCACAGCCAATCCCTGGTGGATGTACAATTTAGAATCTGTACCATTTCCATCTCTTCGGAACACACCACCTTTGGAAAGCAGGCACGGTGGTGAGGGCAGGAGGAGCTCTGGGGAGTCCATGCTCAGTTAAAGGTCTCTGTGTGATCATCATTCCACTTAGCCTTAGCTTCCCAGGGAATGTCCACTCATAGCAGGGGCCACCAATGGCTGTTTCTGGCTGGACTCTGAGTTCTACTCTCCCACAGCATCGCACTTTGGTAAGTGCTGGGGAGCAAAGCTGCCATGATTAGGAGTGCTGGTTCTTGGAGCTGGTCTTCACAGGCTTACAGTGTGAGACATCCAGGGTGCCAATTGGGGCCAGGGTCCACCCACATGGAACTGGTTAGGGAGTGAACGGTCTAGTGGGTGCAGCCACAACTCATGGCGAGCAACACAGCAGGCCCAGAGCTATCATGGCTAAGCCAGTCCAGGTCAAAAAGTGGTCTTGTTGGGGGTCTGCCAACTGCTAATGGGGGTGATTTTGGCAGTTTCCCAATCCCTTTGGGGTAAACACCAGCTGGCAGCTCACACAGAAGCAGGCTCAGGCCTACTGTACAAGTAAGTAAAGTGGTGGAAGAAGGAAGCAGCTGGTGGGGTGAAGTGGCTCATGCCTGTATTCCCAGCAATTTGGGAAGCAGAGGCAGGAAGATCACTTGAAGTCAGGACTTTGAGACCAGCCTGACCAACACGGTGAAACCCCATCTCTACTAATAACACAAAAAGTCCTCCCAGTTCCATTTTGTTAGTAACAGCCAAATCCAGGCACACAGATGTCCTAACTTCTATACCTCAGGTTGCCCACAACGTGCGCTAGGTGATGCATCTTATAGAGCACATATGCAAACAATTATGGCATCTGAACAACAATAACTCAGGCAGAAATATCAGGAATTAGTGCCCCTAAGTGAACGAGCGGGAAAAAAAGGAGGCTTAGAGAGTTTAAACAACATTCCCCAGTAGCTGTTAAGCTACGGTGGCCTTAGACAAGCTGACAAGAGTGGTAGCAAAAAGGTTTAAAAAAAAATTAGCCAGGAGTGGTGGCACGCACCTGTAATCCCAGCTACTCAGGAAGGCGGAGGCAAGAGAATCACTTGAACCTTGGAGGTGGAGGTGGCAGTGAGCAGAGGTTGCGCCGCTGCACTCCAACCTGGGTGACACAGTGAAACTATGTCTCAAAAAAAAAAAAAAAAAAAGAAGGAAGCAGCTGATGAAGGAAGAGCTGGACTCCTGAGAGCCAGGGAAGAGCGCCCTCCCACTCCCCAGCCCACACCCTACCCTGTCTCAAAAAAAACAAAACAAAACAATAAAAGATAAACCAAGTTCTTTCCTAGGAGGGACATAGACATATAAGCAATTAAGCACAATGAAGTATTATGAATATTATGACCAAATTCAGAGTCCAGAAGAGATACAAAATAGGAGTGGGGCAGCAAAGCCTTCACAGAGGGCAAGACGAGAGCGCTGTTTTGAAGGCTGAGCAGGTGCTGGGGAGCAGAGAGGAGGTAGAGCTGGATCAGAAGAGCAGTCAGGACCAAGATGGACAAAGGACCTAAGGCATAAAGTAGCAGGCCCTGTACGGAGTGACAAATTTTGGCTCTGCTTGAATTCAAAGCACAGGAGAGCCTGCAATGAAAGGTGCAGCTGAGGACACAGGCAGGGCTGAGTTCCTACGGGCCACCAAGCCCAGGCCAAACCTGGGCTGCATTCTAAGGCAGGAAGGAACTCTTGAAAGCAGGAGTACACCAAGCACAGATGTGCCTGTTAGAGAAGCTGCTTGATTGGCCTGGCGCGGTGGCTCACGCCTGTAATCCAAGCACTTTGGAGGCCAAGGTGGGTAGATTACCTGAGGTCGGGAGTTCAAGACGAGCCTGACCAACATGGTGAAACAACATCTTTTTCTAAAGAAAAAGAATAAATTAAAAAAAGAAAAAGAAAGAAAGAAAAAAAGAAAAGTTGCTTGATCATGCAGACGATGGATTAGAGGGAATGGAAAATGGAGATACAGAGACTATGTTCTAATTCTGGCAATACAGTGAATTAAATCATATAAAAACTCTCCAGCTTACCAAAAAAAAAAACACTCAATGAAATAGAACATTATTTAAATGCAGTTAATCTCAAAGAGTAAGGGAAACTCTTGGAATCATAAATGACTAGGAAACCAGACTGTAAAGTGAAATATATGAGGCTGTGAGTGCCTTCAGATATGTAGTCAATCTCACTCAGCCACACTAGTATTTGGCTATCTAAATTTAAATTTGGGCCAGGCATGGTGGCTCATGCCTGTAATTCCAGCACGTTGGGAGACTGAGGTAGGCGGATCACCTGAGGTCAGGAGTTCAAGACCAGCCTGGTCAATGTGGCAAAACCCCATCTCTAGTAAAAATACAAAAATTAGCCGGGCTTGGTGGCACAGGCCTGTAGTTCTAGCTACTTAGGAGACAGAGGTGGGAGGATCACTTGAGCCCAGGAGACTGAGGCTGCAGTGATCCCCGATTGCACCACTGCAGTCCAGCCTGAGCAACATAGCAAGACTCCATCTCAAAAAAAAGTTATATATGTATAGTGTATAATAATAGCACCAGAAAAGCAAAGAAGGAATAGAAATGAAGTTTTTTAACTCACTGGAATTAAGATGGTATAAATCTGAAGTGAATTTTGATAAGCTAATATGTATAAGCTCTAGAGTGACACTAAGACAATAATCCAAAACATAGTTTAGAAGTCATTAAAGGAATTAAAATGTTACACTATAAAAACTCAATACCAAAAAAAAAAAAAACCAAAAAACCCACTAGCCGGGCGTGGTGGCTCACACCTGTAATCCTAGCACTTTGGGAGGCCGAGGTGGGTGGATCACGAGGTCAGGAGTTCGAGACCGGCCTAGCCAACATGGTGAAACCCTGTCTCTACTAAAAATACAAAAAATTAGCTGGGTGTGGTGGCTCACTCCTGTAATCCCAGCTACTTGGGAGGCTGAGGCAGGAGAATTGCCTGAACCTGGGAGGGGGAGGTTGCAGTGAGCTGAGATTGTGCCACTGCACCGCAGCCAGGGTGACAAAGAAATACTCTACCTCAGGAGAAAATAAACAAACACACACTTCAGTCCTACTGGACGTGCTCAAAAATAAACAAATAAAAAACCTGATCGAATGTATTCGAGATCAGCCTGGGCAGCATAGCAAGACCTCATCTCTAAAAATAACTTTTTTTTTTTGAGACAGAGTCTCGCTGTACCCCAGACTGGAGTGCAGTGGCACGATCTCAGCTCACTGCAACCTCTGCCTCCCGAGTTCAAGAGATTCTCATGCCTCAGTCTCCAGCATACCTGGGATTACAAGCACCTGACACCACAGCTCGCTCATTTCTATATTTTTAGTAGAGACAGGTTTTCACCATGTTGCCCAGGCTAGTCTTGAACTCCTGACCTCAGTTGATCCACCTGCCTCGGCCTCCCAAAGTGCTGGGATTACAGGTGTGAGCCACCACCCCCAGCCAATATATATATATATATATTTTTTTTTTTTTAAATAGCTGGACATGGTGGCATAGCCTGTAGTCCTAGCCATCCAGGAGGCTAACGTGGGAGGATCACTTGAGGCCAGGAGTTCGAGGTTACAGTGAGAAATGATCATGCCACTGTACTTCAGCCTGGGTGACAGAGCAAGACCCTGTCTCAAAAGAAAAGAAAAGAAACCTTCAGATTTCAAGTATATAGTAGTCCTTGAGGGATTCATTCCGAGACCTCCAGTGGATGCCTGAAACTGAGGAGATACACACACACACACACACACACACACACACACACACACACATTTTTTTCCTATACATAGCTATAACAAAGTTTAATTCATAAATTATGTACAGTAGGAGATTAACAATAACCAATAATAGAACAATTATAACAATATATTCTACTGAAAGTGAACATGGTGTCTCTCTCTCTCAAAACGTCTTAATATTTTCAGACAGTGCTTTACCATGGAACTGAAACCATGAAAAGTAAAACTGCAAATAGCAGACATTACTGGACAGTCACTGAAAAAAAATTAATGGATGAGCTCAACAGCCAATTAGACACAACTGAAGTGAGTGAATGTAATAATATATATGAAGACAGTCTCTAGACTGTAGCACAGAGAGAAGACTGAAAATATGTGAGATAGGAGACATGAGAGATAGATTGGAAGATCCCAAATATGTCTGACAGAAGCTCCAGAAGGAGAAATTAGAATAAGGGAAAGACAGTAAAGAAACTTGAACTGAGAATTTTCCAAAATTGGTGAAAAAACTTCTCCAATCCACAGATTTAGGGATTCATCCTTCTAAACAGGATGAAGAAAAATAAACATGCTCCTAGATGTTTTCAAGTAAAATTGTAGAACTCTAGACAAGAAAAGGATCTTAAGAAAAATCGAACAGCGAAAAACAAATGACTTACAACAAACAACAATTAGATTAATGGCAGACTTCTCATCAGAAATAACAGAAATCAGAATGCAATGGACGGTAGAAATAAAGCTAAATAATCAGTAATCAAAATAGATGTCATATTAAACAACAGATGATCAGCTTGGATTTATTTTTTAATGTCCAGTTACAGGCTTTTACAAGAAATAACCCATGGCCTGGCATGGTGGCTCATGCCTGTAATCCCAGCTCTTTGGAAGGCTGAGGCAGGAGGAATCCTCAAGCCCAGACTGGGCAACAAAGTGAGATGCCATTTCTACCAAAAAAAAATCATTTTTAATTAGCCAGGTGTGGTGATACATGCCTGTACCCGCTAGTCAGGAGGCTGAAATGGGAGGATCCCTTGAGCCTAGGAGTTGGAGGTTGCAGTGTATACCAGCCTGGTTGACAGAGCAAGACCCTGTCTCAATAAATAAATAAATAAAATAAAAAGAGAAATATCCCTAAAATATAAAGACACAGTTTAAAAAGGCTGAAGAAAAAAATACACAAATATGATTTAATGCATGTATATAATTAAACAAGGCATACACCAACTTTAAAAAGGGGTTTTAGCAATATTAATAGTGGAAAAAATAAACTAAATGACAAAGAATATTCTTAGAGGTAAGGAAGTTCACTATATAATCATAAAAGACAGCGCACCAGAGTAGTGAAGGGTACACACTCTAGAGCCAGACTACCTGGATTCAAACTATTTTATTTCATTTTATCCTATTTTATTTTGAGATGGAATCTCACTGTGTCACTCAGGCTGGAGTGCAGGGGCGCAGTCTCGGCTCACTGCAACCTCTGCCTCCCAGATTCAAGAAATTGTCTGGTCTCAGCCTCCCAAGCAGCTGGGACTACAGGCGCCCACCATCACACCCAGATAATTGTTTTGTATTTTTAGTAAAGACAGGGTTTTATCATGTTAGTCAGGCTGCTCTTGAATTTCTGACCAGGAGTTCAAAGTGAACTTGGATGTTAGAACTGAGTTAATTTACTTGCTCCGCCACTTACTGTATGGTCTTGATTTAGTCTCTTCTCTCATCTTTGGTTTCCTCACTTGTACAATTGAGATAATAATTGTATCTAAATGATGGGGCCACTATGAAGACTGCAAATGGGTAAAGTGCCTAGCATAGTAAGTGTACATATTTAGAGTTCAAAAAATGTTAGTGGTATTTTTTCCTATATTATTTTCACCAAGCAACCTCCATGCAAGTAAATAAGAAGTGAATTTAAACATCATTATTTAAAATATTTGAGTTTTTAAAGTTGAAAATAAATAAGTACAGTATATTTTTCAATATATTTAGCCCAAAATATAATGAATCAAATTATTCAGCAAACAAAATGCAGCCAGGAGCCATGGCTCACACCTGTAATCCCAGCACTTTGGGAGGCTAAGACAGGTGGATCACCTGAGTTCAGGAGTTTAAGACCATTCTGGCCAACATGGTGAAACCCCATCTCTAATAAAAATACAAAAATTAGCTGGGTGTGGTGGGGGATGCCTGTAATCCTAGCTACTCGGGAGGCCAAGGCAGGAGAATAGCTTGAACCCAGGCAGGAGTGAGGCTTCAGTGAGACAAGATCACACCACTGCACTCAAAAAAGGAAGGAAGGAAGGAAAGAAAGAAAGAAAGGAAGGAAGGAAGGAAGGAAGGAAAGAAAGAAAGAAAGAGACTTGAATGAAGTGCTGGTCAGATAGCTTATATACCAGTTGATATAATGGATTGCAGCATCAGCTGCATTAAATTGGGGCTATAGGTTGAGAGAAGAAACATTTGGTGAAATTTGTTCTTCCAGGCAGAGCTGATGGCTCCATTTCTTAAAACCACATTAATTACTTTCTATCTTGGGGATTTCCTGAGATTTACTTAGTTGCAGAGTTCTTTACAGTAACACATTTTCAAAGTGTTTAAAAGTAATCTTTGAAGATTTTCCCCCTACTTCAAAGCAATGTGAGATCCGTATCCTTGTTTCTAGGAGTCAGGTTGCATCTATAATAAGGCTGGAAAAAATATGATGTTCTTTACAAACTACCTGTTTAAGGTCCTCCTTTATTATAAAAGTATGCTTGCTTACTTTTTGTGTTTCTCGAAAACATTAGAGAAACTTGTCCCTGAGTGTGTGGCATACAATTTCTGTCCTGATAGAAGTAATAAAAATGTCAACACCTTCCCTTCACGGGCAGATCATACTGGCAAGAACTAGACAGCAAGTGGAAGTGTCTCTGCCCATTGCCTGGCCTGTCATCCTGGACCATTTGTCTGAGGCTGCCCTAGACCCTAGTTCAGTTGAGGATAACCAAGGATTCTACCTTTAGGCAGGCAGGAACACTGCAGTTAATGTCTGGGTATCGCCTAGCACAATATATGATCCAAAATAAAGGCAGTTAGAACTCTTTGATTGATTACTGGTTATTGTGATTTTTTAAAAAAGCAATCTTGGTCTGGTTCAGTAAGGGAAGAACACCTGTATTCTGGCTCTTTTGAGAATAGTGGTTAGAGCTATGTCTCCATTTTGGTCTGGCCTGTGTCATTTTTTCCTTTTATTATGATGGCCCAGTATGGTCCATGGATCAGCTTTCAAATACCATATTCCATGTGCCATGCAGATTTTTTTGCTCTACCACAAACTGGCCATATCTTTGGGTCAAAAAAGACACACCGGGACAGATGGTGCTCTGCAATTCTTCATTCCTTGAAGATCAGGCTTTGTAGCACCGTATCTTTATAAAGCATATTTCTATGGCTTCAGCCATTTGTTCCTATTGAAATGTGCACATGGAGGAATGCTAGAGATAGAGCTGTCTTCTGCCAAGTGCCTATGTATTATTACAAAATGCCTGCCACTATTAAATAAATGTTTAGGAATGCATTCTGTGGTTACAGGACTTCTTGAGTTAAAGCATGAACAGATTAACTCTGTGGTGATTGCAGCCTGGAATATACTTTCCAATCACAGAGAAGTTCTTTAATTCCTTGTTGCTTCCTCTGTCCTACTACCAAAGTTTCGTCTACTATAAAGTTGAAGTCAAAAGCTGTTTATCTTGCCTCATTGGGACTTTCCTACTTAATTACCATTATTTGTGTGTTTCATTTTTATGTAGAGTCCAGAATTGAAAAAAAATGTTTACAGGCATTTTTAATCAGGTTCAAAAAATAAAATTAATCATTTTTTTTTTCCTTGGAGAAGCTGTGTGGCATAGTGGCTAAGATCAGGGACTCCAGAACCAGACTGCCTGGATTAGTATCCTATATCTGCCATTTAATAGTTTTGTGACTATAAAGTCTCTGGTCCTCAGTTTCCTCATCTAAAAAAATGGGAGAATAATCTTCTTTTTATTATTGCATTTTAGGTTTGGGGGTACATATGCAGAACTTGCAAGATAGTTGCATAGGTACATACATGGCAGTGTGTTTTGCTGCCTTCCTCCCCTTTACCCACATTTGGCATTTCTCCCCAGGCTATCCCTCCACAACTCCGCCCCCCGCTGTCCCTCCCCTATTCCCCCCAATAGACCCCAGTGTGTAGTACTCCCTTCCCTGTGTCCATGTGTTCTCATTTTTCATCATCTACCTATGAGCGAGAATATGTGGTATTTTATTTTCTGTTCTTGTGTCAGTTTGCTGAGAATGATGTTCTCCAGATTCATCCATGTCCCTACAAAGGACACAAACTCATCATTTTTGATTGCTGCATAATATTCCATGGTGTATATGTGCCACATTTTCCCAGTCCAGTCTATCATGGATGGGCATTTGGGTTGGTTCCAGGTCTTTGCTATTGTAAACAGTGCTGCAA
>CM052662.1:77985956-78022495 GCA_028533165.1 Leontopithecus rosalia
TCCTCACTCCCATCCACACCACACTCTCTACCTGTGCACACTCCTCACTCCTGTCCACACCACACTCTCCACCTCTGAACACTCCTCACTCCCCCACACCATACTGTCCACCCATTTTGCTCCCTGCATCTGTCCACCCCACACTCACTCACCTGCACTCAGTGGCGACAGCACCCTCTAAGGCTGCGTAGAGTAAGCGTGATGTTGGATCGCTGGTGGAATTTTTGTGGTCTGGGCTGAGGAGAGAGGCAAGGATGGGTAAGGCTACTTGGGTGAGAACCTTCTGTTCTCTGAGAATCCTCTGCCAAGGATAAGCTTTCCAGTGCACCCCTTAGGAATGCCAGGGGACAAATGCTTTTTAGGTTTCTGTTCTAGAAAAAACTCCATTTTTGCATGGAAGTCGGTTTATTATAAATTCGTAAGTATATTTATTAACTGATAAGGCCCTCTTTGCTTTGGCTTCTGGGAATTGGGGCTACAAATCTGTGTTCATTCACACCAGTTGTACAGAGCCACATGGCACACTTTCCTGCCCAGCCTCCTAGGCAGCTGGGATTACAGGCGTGTGCCAGCACACCTGGCTTACTTTTGTACTTTCAGTACAGATGTGGTTTCAGCATATTGGCCAGGCTGATGTTGAACTCCTGACCTCAAGTAATCTACCTGCCTTGGCCTCGCAAAGTGCTGGGATTATTGGCATGAACCACCGTGCCCGGCCTATTTTATTTCATTAATTTACTTCTTTTTTTAACTGTTGCCTGGGCTGGAGTACAGAAGCATGATCTGAGCTCACTGAAATCTCCACCTCCCAGGTTCAAGCAACTCTCCTGCTTCAGCCTCCTCAGTAGCTGGGATTACAGGCATGTATCACCACACCCAGCTAATTTTTGTATTTTTATTAGAGATGGGGTTTCACCAACTTGGCCAGGCTGGTCTTGAACTCCTGACCTTGTGATCCACCCACCTTGGTGTCCCAAAGTGCTGAGATTACAGGCATGTGCCACTGTGCCCAGACTTTTTGTTTTTAGGAGGCAGCGCCTTACTCTGTCCCCCTAGTTGGGTGTAGTGGTGCCATCACCGCTCACTGCTGCTCCAACTCCAACTTCAAGCCTGCCGTGGCCTCCCAAAGTATTGGGATTACAGGTGTGAGGCACTTATTTCCTTTAGTTCTCCTTTATCTCTATTTCCACATTTTTTAAAAAAATTATCAAATCCTTTTTGTAATAAACACAGCAAAACAAAAAGAGAACAAGGGAGCCTGTGGAGGAGGGAAGAAGGAAAAGGACTGAGTCATGGGCAGGATGGAGTCAACTGCCTTTCTATCAACCATCAGATCACCAGAGAAGTAAAAGGCAAGGCACGACCACTACCGAGTAAGCACAGGATAAGCTCCAAGCTCTGGCAACACAATTCTGTCAGACTAGCAGAGGAGAGACTTGGGGCTTGGAGGGTGGTTCTGAGCTTAGAAGGGTCAAAAATAGCAGAGTTACCGCAGGCATGTGGTACATGTGCTCAAAGCATCTATGGTTCTCCGTATATAGAAAGTTGGTCAGCAGAATCTGGTAACGGGTAGATTTGTTCCACAGGGTGAAGCTCACACACAGCTGGTGGCCCTCCAGGGTCTCCACAGTGATGTTGGAGTCCCACAGGCTGCCTGCCAAGGTTACACACGCAGGCTGGGAGTGAGGAAGGGCATGGGAGCGGGAGTGTGCGTGCATGTGTGCAGCTCTCCCAGGCAGCCCGTTACCTGTGCTCACGCACGGCAGGGTTCCCTTCATCCTGGTGTCCTCGCAGCCTGCCGACGCAGAGAAAAGGGAACTCATGAAGCCCCTGCCTTCGGAAACCTGTTCTTCCAGACTCCTGACACCAGAACAGCTGTCTTTTCTCCACTGGGAGCCTGTCTGTGGATGGCCCCTTCAGAGCAAGCTCCGGGGCTGGACCCACCATGGCATGGGCGCTAGCCTACTTGCCTGATCGTCGTCTTTCAGGGAGCCCTCCCAATTCAAGAGCATTCCTCCTGAGCTTGCTGTGGATGACCAAGCAATCCTGGTCCCCTCCAGTTCCTTCTCTGTCCACCACAGCTTCTTGTCCCTGGCTGCCCCTCTTAGCCCAGGCTGAGAAGACACACGACAGGCATGAATCAGCATGGAGGGACAGGGACTGAGCCAGTCACTTTAGGAACAAAGAAAGAACTGAGGAGACTGACTCCTTCAACAAATACTGATGGGCCCCAGTCATGCACCAGGCCCTGTTCTCAGCACTGCAGGTAAGTGGTAAACAGGACAAAGCCCTGCCCCCTAGAGACTTCAAGACCATAGGAAAGACCAATAAAAGCAAACACACAGTATGCAGTGCCATGCCAGGGAGTGATGAGCCACACGTGAGGACACACAGCAGGGTAAGCCAAGAGTGTGTGCGCATGCATGTGTGCAGGCTGTCCCCAGGATGAAGAAGGTCAACACCGTCCTTAACCAGCATTTCCGAACCACCTGCTACATGTAAAGCAATTTGTGAGGCTCTGGAGATGCTGCAAGTGGGCAGAAGACCCAGACTTTGTTATCAAGCAGGCTTCCTGACACAGCTGGCTATGAACAGTGAGAATTATAGGGAGGCTGAGGCAGGAGAATCGCCTGAGCCCAGGAGTTCCAGGCTGCAGTGAGCTAGGATAGCAACACTGCACTATAGCCTGGGTGACAAGGTGAGACCGCCTCTATTAAAATCAAAAAGAGGAGTGCAGGTAACAGCTGAGCCTCTGAGGAGGGTGGGGAAGTAGAAGGTGCCTGTATATCAAAGGCTGCCTGAGAAGAAAAGCCTGGCAGTAACCGCAGGCAGGGTGGATGGTGCGGGAAGGAGAGCGCCATGTCTGGGACCAGTGTTGCGTGACACAGGGAGAATGCAAGGTGGGAGGAGGAGAGGAGGCCTTGGAGGCCGGCACCAGGCTGCGGGCAGAGGCTGCAACTTCTCCACGAGAGGTCTGCGGCTTTGCCTTTATCCTATTTTCTGGGCAGGACAGGTGCTTCTCTAGGTAGAGGGAGGGACTCTGGTGCTCACGAAACTTGTGGGCTCTTGGGCCAATGTCCACTGCTGTGCCAGCAGATAATGGCTCTGCCTCAGGGAGTGGAGGCTGCAGCACATGCCAAAGAACTCCCAGTCCTGGCCTCTGTCCTGTGGGTCCCAGGCACTGGCAATGCCAGCCACTGCCTTGCTGAGCGAGGGGTCTGGCATCTGTGCCACCTGCTGCTTCCTTCTCATAGAGTCCAGCGGGGAGGGAATGCCTTGGGAGGATGCTAGAAGTGGGCAGAAGACTCGGACTTTGTTATCAGGCAGGCTTCCTGACACAGCTGGCTATGAACACTGAGAATTATAGAGAGGCTGAGGAAATTCTTGGACTGGTGGTTTGGGCCCCGTCAGGGATGGGCTTGGGCAGGTGGTGAACGGTCACCTATACTCCTGGTTGGGGTCAACCACAAAGTGGCTGCAGGTAAAATACCACTGAAGAGAAGGCAGGAAGGGAAGGTGGACAGGTTACACACACCTCTCTCACCCATCTACGCCCAAAGACCCTAGTTCCCACCCACTCCTAAACATTCAACCAAAAATAAGAATAAAGCAACTACCACAGCAAAACCCAGTCAGGGAAATCAGGATATTTGTCCTGTTTCCTCTGGTCTTTTTTGCCTGTTAAGAAAAACAGAAGCAACCTGGATCTGGCCTCCTGAGCAGACAGTGAATAAGGGAAAGCAGTCCTACCCCCCACCAGGCTTCTCAAATTCTAGATCGATGGGTGTGAGATGGCTGAGCCAGAGGACTTGAGGTTGTGGAGATCTGGTACACAGGCAGGTAAAAACTTTGTCAAATGATTCTTCCTCCTTAAATGCGAAAGCCAGGGACCTCTTGAGAACGTTCTGGGGTAAAAAAGTGCAGAGGACAAGCTCACTTGCCCTGGGCCAGCAGAGAGCTTAGTTGCAGAGATATTTGAATTTGTGCTGAGTTATTTTCTGAGTGGTAGAGATTACAGATATCAACTCCAACCCGCATTCTAGTTACCCTGGAGGAGAGGCCAGGGGTCCTTCGCTTGAGTGGCTGGAGGAACCTGGTTCTCACCATCACGCAGCAGCCAAGTTTGGGGGTCCTAATCTAATATCAGAGAGGGGTCCTGTCTTTGCTGTTTGTGTCTGTGAGAGACCTAATTTGTTTTCAAGTGGCTGTTTGCAGAGTTAAACCAGGAGTCTTCAGACTAAGGCTTGTATCGTAAGTACTTGAGGGGAGGTTAGGCAGCAGTTCCTGGATCGCACCCTAAGAATTTCTGGCCCGGGAAGTCTGGGGTGGGGCCGCAGAACACACATTTTTCTTTTTCTTTTGTTTGGTACGGAGTCTCACTCTGTCACCAGGCTGGAGTGCAGTGGTGCAATCTCGGCTCACTGCAACCTCTGCCTCCCGGGTTCAAGCAATTCTCCTGCCTTAGCCTCCCAAGTAGCTGGGACTACAGGTGCATGCCACCAAGCCCAGATAATTTTTGTATTTTTTAGTAGAGAGGGTGTTTCACCATGTTGGCCAGGATAGTTTTGATCTCTTGACCTTGTGATCTGCCTGTATTGGCCTCCCAAAGTGCTGGGATTACAGGCGTGAGCCACTGCACCCAGCCAATGATAACATTTTTCTTTAAAGATAGTTACATAAAAATTGATTTCTCTCTTCCAACCCACATTTATAAAAAGAAAACATAGGTCTCACTTAAGAACTAAACTATAAAGCTACACTGACTAAGTAGGAAACCATTATTTCTATTTTGGAGAACTGAGGCAAGTTATGTAAGCCCATTATATAAGAAATAATGGGTTTATTCTTATAAATAAAATAAACAATGCTAGACCACAGACTAGCATTGTTAACTCAGGGCATTTCACCCAGCATAACATATTCTTATAAGGTTTCATATATTCTGTTACAAACTCACCCTATCTGCAATATAGAGATTCTTGTTTTTCCTCAACTCCCCAAATAAACACAAATGAAATATTATTGCACATGATGTTTTCTATACCTAGAATTCTTTCCATATACATATATATTCCTAATATATATACTCATATATTTTTCATATATAGGTATACGTGGATATGTACAGGAATATGTTTATCTCTGTGTGAATATATATATTTCTCGTATGTATCCATATATACACATACAGACACATGTATATTCATATATATATGAGTAAGAGTAAGGCAGAGATATATTTACATACACATACCCATATGCCCTCCTTTTTTCTGCGTGGCTGCCCCTTTTGCAGTGACCACCACGAGTGTCCCAAGAACGGGCTCGCTGCCCGTAGTACTAGCAACAACGACGGAGGCGGCCGCGCTGTGCAGGCGAGTACCCACCTGGACCCTCGCCCTTCCCGCGGGGAACGCGGGCGGCATCGCCAGCCCCTGACGGCCCCGGGACTCGAACCCTAGGCCCCGGCGGCTCCGCCTGCGGTGTCCGCCTGTAGGGGGCGCCCCCGCGCCTGCCTCAACTAGCTGGTCCCCGTGCCGCGGCCCAGAAAGCGGCGCTCGGAACCTGAGGCGGCGGTGGTAAAGCGGCTCCCCGGCGGCTTCTCCACGGCGGTGACGGCGCCCGAGCTCCCCGCTTCCCGCTCCCAGCGCTCCTCCGCCCGGGCCCGCCAGCCAACGCCGCTCCCCAGTGCCGGAAGATGCCGGCCGTGTCCAAGAGGGATGGGATGCGGGGTCTGGCGGTCTTCAGCTCAGATATCCGCAACTGTGAGTGGCGGGGGCGGCGCGAGGCAGGGGCTGCAGGCAGAGACGGTCTGCGAGCGGGGGCCCGGGGTCTGGGAGTGCAGGCTCGGATGCCGGGGGGGCCTGCGGTCTGGGGGTGCGGGCGGCGCTCGGGGTCTGGGGGTACCACGTCTCGGGGTGCAGGCCAAGGTGCGGGGCGGGGCCCTCGGTCTGAGGGTGCGGGCGGCGCTCGGAGTCTTGGGGTGTCGAGTCTGGGGGTGCAGGCCAGGGTGCGGGGCGGGGCCCTGGGTCTAGGGGGTGCGGGGCAGGGCCCTGGGTCTGGGGGTGCGAGGCCTGGGGGTTCAGGGCACGGTCCTTCTCCACCTGCGCACTCCCAGTCGCTGGGCTGCACGGTGGCTGCGACACCAACGAGAGGGTTCCGGGCCCAGACGCCCCTCCCCAGCATGATGTCACCTCGGTCTTTCTGGTAGTGGGGCATTTAACCCAGCCTTTCCCAAAACAGCGTGGGTTTTAGCTTTGGGAGCAGAAATCTGGAAATCGTCCTCTTCCCAGGAAACAGCCTTGTGACCTGGGTTCTGGCGGCTTATTATCCCCTGGCTAGATCTCACCCACGACGATTAAAATTACTCATTCCCGGCTGGAATCCGGACAGGCGGTTGGCTGCTGCTGGCTGCTCCAGTCACGGACCTCGTTCTCAGCCGTACGCCTGTCCCCTCGGGGTGGAACCGAACCGTGAAACAGGCCAGCCAAGAAGGCTTGAACTGTTAAGAGGACTTGGAAGGGGGTGCAGGGTGCAGGTTGGGCCTCCGGTCCACCAATTAATTTGACTTCTGTGTGCAGAACTTCCTCATGGCTCTCGGAGCCTGCCCCCTATATTTAGTTTAAGGGAGAAGGAAAGCTAATTTCCTGTCTGATGTGTTGATTTTTTTCCTTGTTATCTGCCAAATAGTTGACTTAATGATTTTCTTTTTTTTTTTTTTTCTTTTTGAGACAGGGTCTTGCTCTGGCACCCAGGCTGGAGTGCAGTAATGCCATCACAGTGCACTCAACCTCCCCAGCTGAAGTGATCCTACCACCTCAGTCTCCCGAGATGCTGGGACTATAAGCGTGCACCACCACCACACCTGGCTAATGCTCATGTTTTTTTTAGAGATGGGGTCTCGCTATGTTGCCCAGTCTGGTCTTAAACTCCTGAGCTCAAGTGATCCGCCTGCCTTGGCCTCCCAAAGTGCTAGGGTTATAGGCACCTGCCACCACACCCAGCTAATTTTGTATTTTTGTAGAGTCGGGGTTTCTCCATGTTGGTCAGGCTGGTCTTGAACTCCCGACCTCAGGTGATCCACCTGCCTTGGCCTCCCAAAGTGCTGGGATTACAGGTGTGAGCCTAAGTCGACATTTCCTGAGCTGTTTGCATTTTCAGAGTGAATAGGTATCGTTTATTTAAAATATTTATGGGAGAACGTCTTTATGTAACTAAAGTCTTCTTTCAAGAGGTGTGAGTGACTGAATCCCTAGTGCTTGTGCTGGGACAGTAACAGGCTGCCTGGTGCTTTGGGGAGGACCCCTTGTTACCTGGGGTCTGAATCTGTTCTCAGTGAGGCCAGGAGGAGCAGGGAGGGAGGACTCACGTACTGAGCCTGGTGGCCTCATCCAGACTGTGGTTCAGTGACTGTCAGGACCACTTTCCAAAAAGGAGAATGGAAAAGGGCTTCTTCAGCTGCTTTTTCCTATGGTCTCACTTCTGGTTTGTAAAGATTTAAATCAGTCTAAAGGTGGTGTCTCCTACTGCAGTGAACTTGGAATGATTAGATCAGAGGCACGAGTGCAGGCGACAGTGGAGGCCAGGCCAGGAGAGGGCAGCACACTGGGTGGCGTGTGCAGCCCATGCCTGACCTGCGTGGCCGAGCGCTGCCCTCTGGCTCTTCACACTGACGGGATCTCGGCTGAGCATAACTGAGTTTCCCAGTGTTTAAGGAGAAGCTGGAGAAAGAAAACCTACATTGTCAGTCTCTCCAAGTAGGCCGAAGTGGCCGTGGGCTGCTGGCATGTTGCTGGTTGGCTTCAGGTTTTGTTTGGAAGATGAGTTAACACAAGCGTTTAGCTTCAAGTGTTTTGACTGTCTGTTGTGTATGTGCGTTTTCTTTCAGGGTGTGGTAACTGCAGCCACAAGTCTGATCACCACCTTAGCCCAGAAGAACCAGAAGAGTTTAAAACCTCCATGTCTCTGGCCGTCTCTAGGCTAAGCAGAGTAAGTCTGTTTGGGGGAGCAGAAGTTAGGGTGGGTTTTGTCTCATGTATTTATTAGCTTACTTTTAGAATGCAAGGCATGTGGTCAGTTTGTAAATTCGGGGGTGAAAACCCACTTGGCTTCTCTTTCAACCTTCTTAATTCAGAGCTGTCCCATCTGTATGGAAGCCCAGTTCCCTGTTCCTGTCGTGTGAGTGAGCACCCAGTACCACTTGGGTGGAGGGGTGGCACCCAGGGCCCGTGTCCCCCATGGGGAGGCACTGCTGGCTCTGCCTTGGGACCCACAGGCTGGCGTGTGCGCTTACGCCTGATGTTCAGCTTTGTGTTTTGAGTTTTATGTAGGTGGACCTGCAGCGCACTTTCTTTTGCTTTGTTCAACATTGTGAAGTGTTTGTTTTGTGTGCAGCTGTTACACGTTCATTTTTGATGCTGCATAGAATCAGTTGCGTGAACTGATCCCTGCAGTTGGCCCCCTGTCCTGTTGAACACTTAGCTCCTTGCCCTCTGGGGCTGCTGTGGCCCCTCTAGTGTGAGCAGTCTTGGATGTCCCTTGATTTCCACGTACACGAGATGCTATGGGTGTCTGTTGAGATGGGGCATGGCTCAGTTAGGGGCTGCAGCTCCTGAACCTGAGGAGACAGGTGGTGCCAGACCAGCTTCCCCCATGGTCTACCCGGCCTTCCCAGCAGCAGGAGGCGTGGGCATGGCATGTGCTGGCATTAGCCCCTTGGGGTTTTTGTTTTGTTTTCTTTTGTTTTTTTTTTTTTTTTTGAGATAGAGTCTCACTCTGAAGCCCAGGCTAGAGTGTAGTGGTGCAGCCTCGGCCTCCCAGGTTCAAGAGATTCTTCTGCCTCAGCCTCTTGAGTAGCTAAGATTATAGGCTGCACCATTATGCCTGGCTAATTTTTGTATTTTTAGTAGAGATGAGGTTTCACCATGTTGGCCAGGCTGGCCTCAAACTCCTGCCCTCAAGCAGTCCGCCTGTCTCGGGGCCCCCCCAGACTGCTAGGATTGCAGGCATCACCATGGCAATCAGCTTCTTTGTGATTTAAATCTACATTTTCCTGATTATCAGTGAGGTTGAGAAGCTTTGCATGTTGATTAGCTGTTTGGGTATCTTGTTTTGTGAAGGGCCTGAGACTTACCCATTTTTACCCTGGGTTGTCCTTTTTTTGTGTCAAGTATTTCACCATTAAGTATGATGTCTGCTCTAGAATTTTTTGTTGTTGGCACTCTTGATCACATTAAAGAAGTCCCTTTCTCTAGTTTGCCAAACAGGTCTTATCATTAACTGGTAAAACCGTTTGAATTTGGAGTTTTATTTGTGGGAAACTTTCTGATTATGAATTCAATTTATTTTATAAGTTGAGAAATGTGTGTATTTTCTTCTTCTTTTTCTCTTTTTTTGAGTCAGCGTCTTGCTCTGTTACCCAACCTGGAGTGCAGTAGCACAGTCTTGGCTCACTGCAACCTCCACCTGGGTTCAAGTGATTCTCCTGCCTCAGCCTCCCAAGTAGATGGGATTACAGGCGCCCCCTTCACCACCATGTCCAGCTAATTTTTATATTTTTAGTAGAGACAAGGTTTTGCCATGTTGGCCAGGCTGGGTCTTGAACTCCTGACCTCTGGTGATCCACCTGCCTCGGCCTCCCAAAGTGCTAGGATGACAGGCATGAGCCACTGCTCCCAGCCTCCTTTCCTTTGGGTTAATTTGTTAGTCGCTTTTTAAACCCTTGAGATGATGAATTTTTGTTGCTCTTTATGTTTGTTTCAAATCTGTACATTTAAGGCTATAAATTTTTCTGTGAGCCTGGCTTTAGCTGCATACGTGTTTGAGAGACAGCTCACACTGGCTGTGTCTGTCACGTAAGTGCTGTGATTCTTGCCTTTTCTGCTTTGCATTTGTGCCTTTCATCCCACTCTTTGACAGCCTAGAGCTCACTTCCCTGCAGCAGGTGTCTGTGACCCAAATCTAGGATGGCATCTTGCAGCTTAGGGCAGGAGTCAGGGTGAACTTTTCTGGATAGGTTCACCTAAAGCCTAAAAGTGTCACACATGTGAGCTTTGTAGGAAGGGAGGAACTACCCTGACCTCCTGGAAACAGGAGTCACTGGGCTGTCAGTGGAAATGGATGGAGATTGTAGTGATAGATGTTTGTTCAAGAGGTTGATCGAGGATCTGCCAAGCCAAGGGCCATGCTGGAGAGAGAGATGGGATGTGAGTGAGGCAGCAGATGCCTCCTCGACCTCAGCGCGTGGGTGGCCTGTGGGGGACCATGGGGCTGAGGGGTTGGGTCAGGGTGCTGGCTTCTTTGGGTGTATACTTATTCCTTCTGAGGAGCCTAGCGTGCTCTCTGTCTTGAGTTTCTTTCTTTCTTTTTTTTTTTTTTGATATGGAATCTCGGTCCGTCGCCAGGCTCCAGGCTGGAGTGCAGTGGCACGATATCAGCTCACTGCAACCTCTGCCTCCGGGTTCAAGCAATTCTCCTGCCTCAGCCTCCCAAGTAGCTGGGATTACAGGTGTGCACCACCACACCCAGCTAATTTTTGTATTTTTAGTAGAGACGAGGTTTCACCATGTTGGCCAGGATGGTCTCGATCTTTTGACCTGGTGATCCGCCCACCTCGGCCTTCCAAAGAGCTGGGATTACAGGCATGAGGCACTGCACATGGCCCAAGTTTCATTCATGTTCTAGTCCACAAAGGAAAGACTGGAGTTTCAAATCCAGGTGCTGTGGTATCTTGTACTGAGTGTAGACTGCCATTCAGCTGTGCAGCGTGTGTGCCACCTCTCACAGCGACCCCAAGGGGTCCCAAGCAGTGTCAGACGCTCCTGGTGTATGAAACAAAACCATTTTTCCAGCTCAGGCCTGATTGGAGGAGTGAGTGTGGCTTTTCTTTGGGTCCACGCAGTGGGGACTCTGTGCCGGGCGTCGTGTCTCATTTCCTGTGCTCTTACAGATCATGACGTCCGCATCAACAGATCTTCAGGATTACACTTACTGTTTTGTCCCAGCTCCCTAGCTGTCTGTCAAACTGCTGAGGCTGCTGCAGTCTACCCACCCCCAGGTAATGCGCGGGCCAAGGTTCCTGAAGCTGCACCAACTGATTCCGTGTCTCAGATTCAAGTGGTTTGTTGATGACTTTAGGAAGTGTGTTACTGGCCCCGCCTCCTTATTCATGGGCCTTGCTGCTGGTGCTGCCGTGCGCCCTGGCTTTCATGGAGTTGTTGCCGAGCCTACACTTTTGTTAGGGTTTGCGTCTCTTTGTGCTTTTATAGTATCAGATCTGTGCGGTAGGTTTTCTTTTTCTGTTCTTTTCTTTTCTGAGATAGAGTGAGTGTCCCTCTGTTGCCCAGGCTGGCGTGCAGTGGCGTGATCTCAGTTCACTGCAACCTTTGCCTCCTGGGTTCAAGTGATTCTACCACCTCAGCCTGCTGAGTAGCTGAGATCACAGGCATCTGCCATCATGCCTGGCTAATTTTTGCATTTTTGTAGAGATGGGGTTTCACCATGTTGGCCAGGCTGGTCTTGAACTCCTGACCTCAGGTGATCTGGCCACCTCAGCCTCCCGAAGTGCTGGGATTACAGGTATGAGCCACAGCGCCCAGCCTTTGTCAGTTTTATAAATGCTCCCAGCTGGGTACACAAATGTGAGTATTAAAAATACTCTCACAATACGTGGGTGCCGCAGGAGGGCAGGGTGAGGTGGGCTGCAGGCCATGGGAGCCTGATGAGCACTGTTCTGTCTTGCCCAGAAGACCCTGCAGTCCGAGGTCTCCTGACAGAGTGCCTGGAGACCATCCTGAACAAAGCCCAAGAACCACCCAAGTTGGAAGAAGGTCCAGCCCTCCAGTGCCAAGAATGCCGTGCTCTTTGAGGCCATCAGCTTAATCATTCACCATGACAGGTAGGTCGGCCATCTGAGGAGACACCTTCACCTTGTGCACGTGCACATGATTCTTCTTACTGGCATGAGACTGGGTGGATCACGCCTAGTTAGTTTATCTGGTCCACGGGCCTCCCCTTCATCCTGCCCGTGTGCTCCCTGCCGGACCTCTTTCTTCTTTCTCTGCACCCAGCCCCTCTTGCTCTGAGCTCACCATGGATTGCTTAGCTTACTGTGGTTTCATCTTTGACAGGCCTTCTCCTCCTTCCCCGAGCATCCACACTCCTGATGGGCCTCTCGTGTGATGGAACAGAGAGGAGACAGGGAGGGTGGGAGGTGTGTGCACACGTGTCCTGTGGCTTCGCTGGGCGTGAAGCTGCAGTTGGTGGGTCCAGGGTGCCAGGGCAGTGCTGGAGACAGCCATGCCCATCCTCACGGAGCAGAGGCACAGGGCAGGTGGCCGCAGTGCAAGCTGGAGGGTCTGCCTCCTCTACCCCCGTGCCTTTTCTGTTCAGCTCCTGTGATGCAGTGCTTGTGGTCTGGCGTGGGTCTGGCATGTGGTGCCGTGCTTTAGGGTCTTGTGAGAATGAGATGGCAGCTCCCAGCAGGCTCCCAATAACCAGGGAACATGCCAGGCTGTGGGCAGAGGCTCTTTACAGCTAGTGGGTACCCCCCATCAGCTACTGTAGCATTTTCACAAATGTAGTTTCCCATGACAAATGCAGTCCGAGAGTCATGCTTCAGAATTGGGAGCTATTAAAACTGAAATTTCCCATTTTAGAGAAAGCTCTGTTGTTACACGAGGAGAAACCCCATCCTGAGGAGATAGTAGAGTCGGGGTGGCAGCTGCGCTCCCTGCCTCCTCAGCCTTCTCCCTGCCCTGGGCTGGTGCCTCTGGCTGACAGGCCATTGCGGGTCACAGCTTAACTGGCCTCCCGTGGGCCTGATGCAGATCGAGGCTCAGGAAGTGCTGGGAAGGCTCCGGCGGACGCACAGGCTGCGACTCTCAGTGTGAGGAGGCACAGAATGGATGCAACACAGATGTCAGGGGTAGGGGTCAGGTATCCGCATTCAGGGAAGCCCTGGATTCCCACCTGAGCAGCGCGGTGGCGGGGAGTGTGGTGCGACTTTGCTCTCTGCCATCTGGACCTGTCGGGGAACGCGCAGGTTCTGTCCAGTTTGTGTTGCGTGTGTTGAGGAACTCCCCCCACTTCCTCTCCCTCCACACAGTGAGCGGAACCTGCTCATCCACACCTGCAACCAGGTGGGCCAGTTCCTGCAGCACCGGGAGACCAACCTGTGCTACCTGGCCCTGGAGAGCATGTGCACACTGGCCAGCTCTGAGTTCTCCCACGAGGCTGTCAAGACGCATATTGAGATGGTCATCAATGACCTGAAGGTAAGTTCCTGTCCTCGGGGTCTGCTCACTCCCTCTGCAGGTGCCATGGGTCTTCCCGGGAAGTCTGGGGGACGCAGTGCTTCCTGGATCCCCGCAGAGATGGAGGTGGTGTTGGTGCTGCTGGCCTCCACCTGACACCTGCTCTCAGGAGGGCACACCACTGTTCAGGGCCACGCTGCCTCCTGGCTAGGTTGAGCATAGCTTCCACGGCAGCCCTTTCCCTGCTGTGGGCAGGCCCCCATGTGCCGTCCTGCACATGCACAATCCCGAAAAGTAGAAATGGTTCTTCTTGGTAGAAAGATTAAATTTTTTTACCTTATCTCCAAGAGAACTCCCCTTTTGCAAAGGAAACTCACTTTTTTCGAGGATTAAAATTTCACAGTTGGAAGAGCCCAGTTGGGGTTGTCTGTTGCCAGCCTTTGTGAGTCTCCAGAGCGGCCCCTGAGGGTTTACTCCGTGTGAGGTTGCCCGAGGTGTGTCCACCACATTCCCCATCTGAGCCAGCCTTGGGCTGTGGCAGGGCTGCCCCCACTGCCCTTGTATGCGTGCAGCTCACGGGCGTCCCGGGTGGCATATGAGGGCTCGTGGTGGCATTTGGTCTTCTGGATTCTTCTTGGCCTTGGTTGTTTTAGTTTTACTCACTCCCTGTTGTCAGAAAGGCCGACACTCATTTGCACACGGCCAACACTAGGGCTGCTGGTGGCCACTCCCCTGTCCTTTGCTGGTAGCAGAGCTGTGCAGGCCTCAGGCTTTCTCATGCTGTAGATCCTCTGGGGGGCTCCTCAGCTCAGGCTCCCGGCTGGGCTATGAGAACCTGGGATAGCTCCATGGCAGTGCCAGAGGCAGTTAGTCTTTAGCCGCACAGAGGAGAGGCCTTGATGGCCCGCACCAGACAGTGCGCTCCGTCCTAGTGAAGCTGGCTTGTGCAGAGGGAGGAGTCAGCGAGGGCACTGGACTCGATTCTGGGCTGTCCATACCCATGCGCCTCAGTGCAGGGAGTGGGAGGGGCCGGTGCGTTGAGGAGGGAGGAGTGTGTGTGGCTGGAGCCTGTTGTGCTCCCTAGACCTGGATTTCTGTGTGAGAGAAGCTCAGAGTGGGCATCGAGATGCGGTGCCAGGCCTGTCCCCCAGCCTGGGCCTTGTTCCTGTGGCCTCTTAATCTGTGCCTTGTTCCCCAGACCAAGCGGGACACAGACCAAGTGGACCTCCTCTACACCATGTGCAACTGCAGCAATGCCCCACAGATCATGGCCGAGATGCTGAGCTATCTGGAGGCTGCTGACTACCCGATCCGAGAAGAGATTGTGAGTTCTGGTGGCCTCTGAGTCTTCTCCTGCCACAGACGTGAATCTCACTGCAGGATTTCTTTAGTGCTCTCTGATTCTGTTCAGCAGGGCTTGGCTGAGAACCCGTGAGATGCTGGATACAAGGCTTGTCTGCCTCTGTGTTTTAGTTCACATTTTCAAACTGGGTGTGGTCTCAGCTTACAGAGGCTGAGGCACTCCCGGCTGGGCAACACAGCGAGACCCTGTCTTAAAAACTTAGCATTTTTGGTGGAGTCATTTGGTCTTGAACGTAACTAAAATGCTGCCCTGTGCAGCTTATCTGTCCTGCCTGTCCTTTTGGTGGTGGCACTGCAGCCTCAGGTCTGAGTCAGGCTGCAGCGCCTATGCTGGGGCTTCACAAATCTAGACTCTGAGCAGAATTCTTCTTAACTGTGTTGCATTCGAGCCCCTGAATTAATCCTTCGTGGCTTGGCTTTTGTGTGTGTGTCTCTTGATCTTTGGAGGGATGTGATCTAGGCCATAGCTTAGTTTCCCATGTTGTTTTTATCACAGTAGGTGTGCACACCTGCCAGATGGCTGAAGGCTGAACATGACTGAAAACCTGAGGGCAGAAACCCTTGTGGAGGCCACATGCTCAGCAGAGAAGAGGGCCTGAGGCCTCCGCCATGCTCACAGGCCTCTCAGGCTCACTGTGTCTGTGGATGGTGGGGTTTAAGGGGGGCCCACGTTTCCTTGTGGGAGGCTGGCCGCTGTCACCAGCCAGGACCACAGTTCTGGTTGAGGGTGAGACAGCGCCTCCGTTGTATAGGAAGCTCTTTGTTATTTTTCTTTTTGGGCAAAGTGCAGCTTGAGGCCTCCTTGGGAGCTTTGCCAAGAGTCAGGGTTGGAGCCGGTGGCAGGTGACAGGGTTGCCCTGGGCAGGTGTGCATGGTCATGCCCAGATAAGAGACTCTTAGGTTTTCAGGGATCTTTGAGTGAACGGAGGGGCCCGGGTGTCAAGGGTGAAATGACCACAGACTGAGCTTCAGTGAGGCGTTGCTCCTACAGAGAGCAGGGGCCAGGAGTTGGCTCTCCCACTGGACTGTCCACCCTCCAGGACAATGGGCCTGGGAAGGTGAGGGGGATGGGACAGCGGTGGGCTGACTCCTGGCAGGAGGCCCCAAGGGCAGGCCCCATGGGGTGGGTTTGGTGTATGGCAGGGCTGAGTGGGTCCTGTTTGTGGAGTGGCCAGGCAGGTGCTTGTTGACTATGGCCAGGGGTCCCTCTCTGGCCTGGCTGGGGCAGTGTGGCCTGGTCTCAACACCTGTGGTGGGGTGGGGCTGGCTCTGGGGATGGCTGTCACAGGAGCCTCATTCCTGATCATCCTGAGTGTTCTCATTACACTCTGGGGGCGCTGTGTGGACTTCTGCAGGAGGTGGGAGGGGCCTGGTCTGGAGAGGATGATGCTGCAGGGGCCACCGGGAGGGCAGAGCAGCAGTTTGTGGAGGGGTGGTGGGTGGCTCAGCACAGGGTGGGGAGGAGGGCATGTGAGACGGGTAGAAGGGTGCAGGGGAACCTGCCAGTGAGGCGTGAGGGCCCTTGTGCACAGCCCTGGGATGAGGCAGGGCTCAGAGGCAATGCATTTTGGAATGATGCTCTGGAACTATCATGGAGTTTTTTGGGGTCCAACCTCCAGGGAGGGACTCTGGGAAGGCACAGTCATCAGCATCCGAGAGGCCAGCAGCAGGGCGTGGGAGGGGGCGGCAGGGTGTGGTGAGGGGGCGGCAGGGCGTTTGGGGGTGTCCTTGGGATGTGTGTTGTCTTTATGCCTGCTAGCATTGGTGTTGGCAGCTGGTGCTGTTGGAGGGGGCTTGGTGCAAGGCGAGATGACTTTGGGAAGATGAATTTGGTGTTGGACAGCCTGGCAGAGCTCCATGCATGTGGCCACCATGTGACTGTGGGCTGGGCAGGCACTTCTGGGTGCCTAAGAGTAAAGGAGTGGTGGGTTTCCTGTGAGAGTGAGCCAGAGAGGGGAAGAAGGGGGACCCCCAGGTAAGACTCACAGGTAAGATTGGCTGGAGCAGGAGGAAACCATCAGAGAAGCGGCCGCCAGGACCCCAGGGTGGCATGGTCAGAGGGCACTGTGGCCAGGTGCTGGGGCTTCGGGAGAGGAGGGCCCAGATGGGAGATGGCCTGGCTGCAGCCAGTTGCTGGGGCTTCGGGAGAGGTGGGCCCAGGCGGGAGATGGTCTGACTGTGGTGAGATGCTGGGGTTCAGGAGAGGAGGCCCAGGCAGGAGATGGCCTGGCTGCGGTCACGGCCGCCTGTGCGCTGGGCTCCACCTTTTCCTGGGATTCAGGCTGGCTTTACTTGCATAAGTCAGGGAATGTTAAACTTTCTGGGCTCGTGGCATTTTTTTGAGAATCTAGTGCAAGCTCCTTGTGTGTCCCCAACTTTTGTAGACACATAGGTGCTTCTGAAACCCTCACTTTGATGTTGGGTGATAGTTTGGTTTTGGGATTGCCATGGCCTGCAGGTGTCCGCCCTCAGCCGCCAATCCCCTGCATGTGCTGAAGGTCGCCATCCTGGCCGAGAAGTACACAGTGGACTACACCTGGTACGTGGACACCATCTTGAACTTGCTCCAAATGGCTGGCGATTATGTGAGTGAAGAGGTGTGGTATCGAGTCATTCAGATTGTCATCAACTGGGACGAGGTACAGGGCTATGAGGCCAAGACCGTGTTCGCGGTACGGCCCACAGAACTGCCAGGAAGGATGGGGTGGGGGGAGTCATGGAAGGTGAGTAGTGGTCCCAGCCTGCCTGGGTGAAGGTACCAGGGGCTGTGGCTGACCCCTCATGCCCCTCAGCTCTTCCCTGAGGCTCTGGCTCCTCTGCTGCTGGTGTCCCTGACTGAATCACAGTTTCTTCTCAACCTGATTTTCAAACTGTGGCTCTCTGGGGCCACCTGAGAAAGCTGGCCTCCGTGTGTGTGAGAGCATGTCGTGCCTGCAGGGCGGGGTGTGCCTGTCCATGGAGAGGATTAGGCCACCGGGATGGTGTGCTGTGAGGGCACTAGCAGAACCTACCCAGCTGCAGCCTGTTCAGAATGCTGCAGCTCCCTCCAGGACAGGCCAGCGGATGGCAGGACCTGAGAGTGCTGCAGGAAGGCCGGGGCGGGGGGTGGGGAGATTGAGGTGTGGGGGGTGTGCTCGGACTGGGGTTTCCAGGAAGCTGAGGGCTGCTGCTGGTGCGGGGTGCAGCCTGCCAGGAAGTGCCTGCCTCGCCTTCACTCTGGCCACATGGCTGCCATGGCCCTCATTGTGTTTGTGGCTTTGCAGGCTCTTTAGGCTCCGAGTGCCATGAGAACCTGGTCAAAATGGGTGGCTACATCCTGGGGGAGTTTGGAAACCTGATAGCCGGCGACCCAAGATCCAGGTGAGGGGCTCTGTGGACATCAGGGTTGTGTGCGCTCCAGTGGGCCAGGGTGGCTGGTGTCCTTGCTTGTCACCCAAACACCATCGAGGCACAAGGTGACTTTGTTGTGAGGCCCTGCAGAGCCGCTCCTGCTCCAGGCGCTGTCATTTTGTTTTCCTTCAGGGGATAGAAAAAGCAGGGATTCTAGTGGGAAATAGATGGGGTCTGTGGTGGACCTTGTGAATGGGCACCTGGCAGTGGGCTCTGGAGCTGGAAAAGGGGCGTCATCAGCGGCCTGTGGTGCAGGCGAAGGGGTCTGGCGGCCGTCCCTGTCCGCAGGGTCCTGCTGGAGGCCTGCGGGGATGACGGGTTCCCTGCTGTGCTCTCCCTGCCCCCAGCCTGCTGATCCAGTTCAACCTGCTGCACTCCAAGTTCCACCTGTGCAGCGTCCCCACCCACACGCTGCTCCTGTCCACCTACATCAAGTTCATGAACCTCTTTCCGGAGGTGAAGCCCACCATCCAGGACGTGCTGTGCAGTGACAGCCAGCTGGCAGAACATGGACATGGAGCTGCAGTAGCGTGCCGTGAGTACCTGTGGCTCAGCACTGACATCCTGGTAGGAGTCCCCACCCTGTGCTCATGTGACCGGGGTTCGGGAGTTGGCAGTTGGGGCTCGCTCAAGCTCACTCTGTCTTCCTAAGGCAACGGTGCTGGAGGAGATGCCTCCGACCCCGGAGTGGGAGTCCTCCATCCTGGCCAAGCTCAAGAAGAAAAAGGGCCCCAGCATAGTGACAGTCCTAGAGGACACCAAGTGGGAGAAGAGTGTTGATGTGAACAGGGGCACCGAGCCTGCCCCGGCCAGCACCAGCGCTGTGGTGGGTCCCTCCTGTGTGGTACACCCAGACCCGTCAAGTCCTCTCCCCCAAGACTTGGCACCAGCAGGGCATTAGCCTGCCAGGGAGCAGCGTGTAACTGAGAACCCAGGCATCAGCTGTGGCTCTGGACCCCCACGATGACCTGTCCCAGGGGCCACTTGAGTCCAGCTCAGCTCCCACATCCTCTGTGGTGACTTGTTTTGTGGGATTGGCTGCCCCTCTCCTGCAGGACTGCCTCACCCAGGTGGCTGTTGACACGTGCTTTGTTGATTTAGGGCAGACCTGTCTTGCCCTGTTCTTGGAGGTTTTCTGTAATGAGTTGGGTTAGGTCTGGTTTTCCTTGTATGTATGATGCGATGAGAGTAATTCTGTAACTGAGAATGTGTCCTGTGGTATTTGTCGGGTGGGAAGTGTCATTTTGAGAGTTGCGTTTTTGCTTGGCTCTGCTTGCTGGCTGTCGGGGAGGGCTCCTGTCGGGGTCACTCAGGCTGTCTCTGTCCAGTTAGAGGAGTTCTGGAGAGAGGGTCTCCTCTCCAGGATGCTGGTCCAGTGCTGCCACTCAGTATTGGCAGGGCTTTTGGGGCCAGCTCCCATGGCAGTAGCTGCCCTGGCACTTTGCTGGTTGGGAGGGAGCTCATCTCTGAGTCAGGGACCTGCTTGTGTGCCCTTGCTGACCACGTGCCCTTGCTGACCACGTGCCCTTGCTGACTGCGTGTCCTTGCTGACCGTGTGTCCTGCCCCTCCGGCTGATGGTGCAGGGCCTGCCATGGGGCCCATATCCAGGCCTGACATCTCACCCAATGGCCGACTCCTGCTCCTCCTTTTTCTCCCCCTCTCCCTCCCACTCCCCGTCCCCTTCTTTTCCTCCCCCTCCCTTTCTCCCCTCTTTCCCCTTCCCTCTCCCCCTCCTGGCTGAGGCTGATGGTTCTCCTTCCCCCTCCTCCCCCTTTCTCTTCCCCCCACAGTGCATCTCCTTCCTCCCTCCTTCTCCACCTCTCTCTCCTCCCCCTCTCAGCTGAGCCTGACGTGGGTTAATGGTTCACCCTCCCCACATCGCCTCATGCCCTGTGTGCAGCCCCTGTCCCCTGTGTCCTCTCTGCATTGGTCGTGGCACCCTGCTGTGCCTGCCCTCCGGAGGCTTGACTTGCCTGTGAGCTGATCCTGGAGTGCATGATAAACGTGGCTGTTTCTGCCCAGGTAGGCGTCTTCCCTTCACACCTGGGCACCTTCATGCTTGTGTTTCTCACGTGCTCTGTAGAGCTGGTGACCTGCTTTTGGCCCTGTCCTGTGGGATGTCAGTAGGCACTCTCACTCCTCTGATCCATCTCCTCCTCTTCAGGTGTCTTGATCTGGGTTTCTGGAGACAGTGCTTGTGGAGATTTTTCTGTGAGCTGCTGGAACAGGGCCCTTTCTGTGGGCACTGGACCCTTCCCATGGATGCTGGGCCCTTCCTGTGGGTGCTGGGCCAGCAGTGGCTCCGCCTTGCAGAGAGGAAGAGGTGGCCCCAGTTGGGTGAGGAGGCAAGGGTAGGAAGACATGACCCAGGGGAGGCGGCTTTCCACAAGGGCACTGGAAGCCTTCCGAGAAAACCTGCGATGGCCTGTTGGAGGCTGGGAAGGCACCAGGGGCTCTCGCTCTTCTCCAGCTGCTTTGACTTGAAGAGGAGTTCGCTGAGGGAGCAGAAGGGGGCTCAGGTTTGTCATCTCTCTCTATGGTTCTTGTTAATGTGTCTTTTTCACGTGGGCCCTTAGCGAAGTGTGCCCATACCCTAAGGCCTTAGATCATACCCAGGTTTGCCCAGCTAGGCTCTGGTTGGACTTTGGATGTGCCTGGCCTTGACTGTGTGGCTTAGGGATCAGATGGAAGCTTCCAGACTATGGGAGTGAGTGGCATGCTTCCCTCTACAAAGGATGATGAAGGTCCAGTGAGGGCCAGCATTTCTGTAAGGTGCCTCCTTGGAGGGCATCCTTCGGGGCTCATTCTGTGGATTTTCTGAGTGTGGCTTCCCTCCTGGTCAGCGGTGCCTGGCAGGTGGGCTCCTTAGGGAGTGTCTGTGACAGAGGCAGTGGCCTCTGTTGTGACTGAGAGCTGTGGCGTGTGGCTTTGGTACTATCCTCTGCTTTCAGTCTGTCCCCACTGCTCACGGGGAGACCCTACTGGGCTGAAGGTGAGGAAGGAGGGAAGGACAGAGGTGGGGTCACTCCTGGCATATTCCCCTGCTTGAAGTCTTCTGCATGCGTCACAAAGGGGCTGTTTCAGGGTGGCATCGACACCTTTCCCATGAGAGGCAGTGGCTTTATTTTGGTGTCACTTTGGCAAAAATGTCTTTTATTAAGATCATCAATGAGGCCAGAACATTTACTTCTTCTGAGCATCCTTTTTGTCTGCACACAGCTGCTTGGGGCCCCTGGGTATGCTGGGGAACACATAGGTGTGGGGATCAGAGGCTGCTTGGCCTCATGTGCAGGAGCCCGGGACCCTTGTAGGCAGAACCTTCACCCCTCAAGTTGTCCTGCTGTTGGAGGGAAGAGATGAACCAGCATGGCCCAGGAGCCAGAAGAGGGTCTCCCAGGCCTGAGGACGAGGGGGAGATGGGGAACCCGCAGTGGGTGTCAGGACCCTGTCATCCGGGGGCCTGCATCTGGTCCTGGTATCACAGTCTGTGGCAACGAACATTTCAGGTACAAATTCATTTGCTAGGGCAAAGGGCTTTCTTGCTTTAGAAAGTGGTTAAAAGCCATAGATCGCTGGGTGTGGTGGCTCATGCCTGTAATCCCAGCAGTATGGGAGGCTGAGGTGGGCAGATCGCTTGAGGTCAGCAGTTTGAGATCAGCCTGACCAACATGGTGAAACCCTGTCTCCACTAAAAATACAAAAATTAGTCTGTAATTCCACCTTCTTTGAGGCTGATGCAGGAAAATCACTTGAACCTGGGAGGTGGAGGTTGCAGTGAGCTGAGACCATGGCACTCCAGCCTGGGAAGGAGACAGAGCAAGACTCCATCTCAAAGAAACAAAAACAACAAAAAAGAGCCATTATTACTAGTATTTAGTTTTTTAAAAATAGAGCTGGGTGCAGCAGCTCACTCCTATATTTCCAGCACTTTGGGCTGAGACAGGAGGATCACTTGAGCCCAGGAGTATGAGACCAGTCTGGGCAACATGGTGAAATCCCATCTCTCCTAAAAATACAGAAAAATTAATTGGACATGGTGGCATATGCCTGTAATCTCAGCTACTAGGTGGGCTGATGCAGGAGAATCACTTCAACCTGGGAGGCAGTGGTTACAGTGAGCCAAGATTGCGCCACTGCACTCCAGCCTGGGTGACAGAGCGAGACTGCCTAAAAAAAAAAAAAAAAGAAAAAACAGAGACAGCCTCTTGCTATGTTGCCCAGGCTCATTTCAAACTCCCAGGCTTAAGCAGTCCTCCTGCCTCCACCCCCAAAGTGCTGGGTTTACAGGTGTGAGCCACTGCACTGGCCAGAAAGCAATGACTTTTTGAAAGTATCTGTTCTGTAGACTTTTAAATGATTAAACTAATAATGATTTAGTCATAACTTAATGATTGAAATGATCCTGCACCCAAATAAGTTATTTACTTTTGTATTTTCTGGAACTTTCTTATAGGACAGTTGGCAGTGACATGCATGATCATATTTCTTAAGCCACGTGTTTCTTTTTTATGCCTTTCATGGCAAACTTTTTTTGAGAATTTTTTTTTCCTTCAGCCATTGTGAGAAAATGTGGGTCATCTTAGTGAAATGATGGTTCGTCTTTGAAGTGCAGTCACCTTCAGGCTAGGCTTTGGGATCTACTCAGGAGGTGGCTGTTTTCCCTCATGCTCTGGCCGCTCACTGGCCTGTGTGCCACCTGCCCCAGCCTTTGGGATCTCAGGGATGCCAAGGGGGTGCTATGGGGGAGGACGTGCATGTGTGAGCTGCCTAGGGTCAGCCAGGCCAGGGAGGCTCTGTGCTGATGCTCTCCTTCCTTCTTTTCCAGTCTACATCTTCTCCATTGGCAGACCTACTGGGTCTGGGGGCCGCCCCCCAGCCCCTGTGGGCCCCCCACTCTCCTCTGGCAGCAGTGCACTGCTCGTGTACATGTTCTCGACTTGGACTCTGTGGTCATGCCTCACGCCCGTGGCTCTGAAGACAACTTTGCCAGGTAGTCAGGTTTCCTGAGTCTTGC
Organism: Leontopithecus rosalia; assembly: GCA_028533165.1. NCBI lineage: Eukaryota > Metazoa > Chordata > Mammalia > Primates > Cebidae > Leontopithecus > Leontopithecus rosalia. Next base: position 78,008,977 of record CM052662.1, read on the forward strand.
AGACAGGCACGGGGGGTGCTGTGCCCGTGACCTCCAGGGTGGCTGAGGGCAGCGGAGTTTATCTCCCAGATCACTGCTTGGGGGACGAGTGGGAGCTGCCATGTTGTTGGTGGGGTAGGCTTGCTGTGGAACTTCCTCTCAGAACTTGATTTATGGGCTGTAGTGTTCATCAGATAGAGGACATCATTGCTTTGTGGGAGCTGATTGGGGGCACTATCCAAGGCTGCATTGCCCACATGGGGAGCGGGTTGGGGGCACTATCTGGGGCTGCAGTACTGGTGGTGGAGGATGGGTTAGGGTTACTGTAGGGTGCTACACTGCTGGTGGCGAGGTGGGGTGGTGTTTAAAGGCACCATGGGGACTAAACTGAGACAGAGGTTCGGGAGCTTGCTGGGAGAACTACACAGGGTTGGACAGCCTGTGGAGGGGGTTAGAGGGTTGGTGGGGGCACTCTTAGGGCTGGTTACATAGCCTGAGTGGGGGAGAGGTGGCGGGTAGGTTGTGTGCTCTCAGGGATCTGCATTGGCTGGCAAAGAGTGGGTGAGTGTGCTATTCCAGGCTGCTTTGATTATGGCAGGGCCAAACTGGGTGCACTATCGGGCTACCTGAGGTATCCATGGTGGTACTTGCTAAGGTGGAGAGGGAGTTTGAAGTGCTCTCTGTGGCTGCACTGCCCAAGGCAGGGAGTTGGTTGGGGGCACTATCCAGGGCCACGCTGTTCCCGACGGGGAGTGGGTTAGGGCACTCACTGTTCAGAGTTGCAGTGCCTGCAGTGGGTGGTGGTTTGGGTGCCATATGGGGGCATCACTGCCTGTGGTGGGGGTCTGGTTTGGGACACAATCTGTGGCTACACTGCCCACCACGGTGAGCCAGTTGGGGTGCTCTACTGGGATGTGCTGCCCATGGCAAGGATGTGGTTTGCAGGTGCCATCGAGTGCTGCAGTATCTAAGGCAAGGGCAGGTTATGGCCTGCCATCACATGCTGTGCTGCTGGTGGTGGGGGATGGGGTGTTGGCACTATCCTGGGGCTGCACTGCTGTTGGCAGGTGATGGAGGTTTCAGTGACAGCTGTGGTCTCTCAGAGAGGAGTGGTCCTCCTCTCCCCAGACTCTAAACTCTAAGGGGCCATCTTCTCCTGCATGGCAGGCACATGCTTATGTGAAAATCTTGATCACAGCAGGGCACCCAGACTCATCATGGTTCCCAGGCTCGAGCCCTCACATTCTGTGTTGCAGGGACTGCCAAGGATGCCCAGGCATGTAGTAGCAGACACCATGGGGTAACGGGGCCCTGTGGGTGGAGGTCTCAGGAATGGGAACCAGCATGTTGGTGGGGAGGGCTGGCTGGGGCTGAGTTTCTGCCGCTACTGCTTCCCAAGCACAGCCTGGGTGGTCCTAGTGGTTCCTGTGGAGAGGGAAGCCCAGGCACCATGGTGTCTCCAGTCTCCACTCCCTAGCCAGTTTGGGCTGGAAAGAGATGCTGTGGACTTTGGAGGGTGGGTGTGAGTGCCTTCAGTGAAACTGGCCCATGGCACCAAGTGGCCAGCATGACAAGGTGGGGGTCTAATGCTGCCACTTTCTGTGTCCCTTTCTAGGCTTTTCTAACTTTACCCGCCCAGCTGCTCCATGCCAGGAGAAGGAAGAGCCATCTGCTGCATGCTGGAGGGTGGAGCCTGACACCATGGCTCACCTCGCTGCAGTGGGTGGCAGTGACAGAGACTGCAGCGTGCTGGAGAGGTAGGAGCATGGCTGGCTGCCACCAGAGCAGGGACAGGGGTGCTGAGGTGGCCAGGTGGCAGCCTCGGGCCCTTGGTCCCCTGCTGCTTGTTACAGCACGCAGAGATGAAGTTGCCACCGCTTCTGCCGCGCAGTGTGCAGGTAGCAGCTGCAGTTGAACACATGGCAGAGGGTGAAAGTACAGGTCCCAGACCTGAGTGAGGCCTGAGGGTCGTAAAATACTCCCCTCCCACCCTAGGATCCACTCCTCTTTTGCAACTTTGTGAGTGCTGGGCTGCATCTCTATACTGTGTGGCCACTGGAATGGGGCTCAGTGCCACTTCCCACCCTCCTGTAGCTGGGGCTTCACTGCTTTATTAGGGCCACGGGGGAGTCTGGCCCCTGGTTTTGTGCTGCTGGTCGCCATGTGCATGTCCAGGATTGCCACCGCTGCTGACGTGCACCATCTGCAAAGGGCGGCTGAGCCCATGGCGTCGGCTGGCAGGGCTAGTCCCAGAAGACCCAAGGGCCGTCCAGTGGACCACCCTCCCAGCCTAGGGCCCCTCTTTCTTGGTCGATGCACAGAGCAATGGGTGGCGGTCACTGGGTGCTCTGCAGCTGCTGCAGCAGCAGGGCCAACTGCCTGCATAAGAAGCTGTGGAGGCTTCTGGCCCTGGGATCCTCACTGTGGTGAACTGGGGGGCAGTATCAGTGGTTCACTGTGGCTGCTGCATGGCCGCGTGCAGGTGGCAGCTGCAGCTGAGCTCAAGGCAGAGGCTGGCCCTAGACGGCCCGAGAATTCCCAGTGCACCACCTAGGGTCCATCTTCCTTGCTTCTCCCAGAGTTCGGGGTCTGGGTGCCGGGCACTGCGCAGCCTTGGGGGTGGGGCTGAGTGCCGGTTCCCATCCTCCTCCACTTCTCTTTTGGCCCTGGTCCAGGGTGCTTGTTGTGGGCACTGTGTATCCTGCAGCCATTGGGATAGGGCTGGGCACCAGTTCCAGTCCTTCTGCTGTGAGGGCTGATTTAGGTGCCACAGCAGGGTCTTGCCCTTGGGTCTGCATTGCTGGTGGAGGCGGGAAGGAGGAGGGGTTGCCACTGCTGCTTCTGCATGCCATCTATTAAGTGGCAGGTGCAGCAGAATGCATGGGAGGCTGCAGGGCTGCTCTCAGACAGCCTGGGAGTCACCCAAGGCACCTCCCCTCACCCTGAGATCCGTGCTTCCTTTGCCCAAGGACAGAGCATAGGGTCGCGGGCTCTGGGCCCACTGCAGCCCCTGGGATGTGGATCGGTGCCGGTTTCCACCGCCTTGCAGCTGTGCCACCGACCACCTAAATTAAGCACCATGGTGACATCTGACCCTGGGTTTCCTGCTGCTGGTTCTGGAGGACTGGGCCAAGGGTTGCCACTGATACTGACTTGCGCCATTTCCAGGTGGCAGCTATGGCTAAGCCCATGGCAGATTCTGGCGGGGCTGTTCCCCAAGGGCATGAGGATCTCAGAGTGTACTGCCATCCCACCTAGGGTCCACTTTTCCTTGGCCCTGGCCCAGAGCACAGGTTTGCAGGTGCTGGGCACTGTGCAGCTGTAGAGTTCATACTGAGCACCTCCTGCCCTCCCGCCCTGTGGGCTGACGGTGGCAGTATCTGGTCCTGGGTTCCATGCTACTGGGGCCAGTGTCCAGGGTTGCCACTGCTGCTGCCCCATGCATGTACTGCAATAGTCTGATAGCTGAGCCAGCTACTGAGTGCCTGACAGAATTGGTAGTGTAGACATTGTGGGTAGGCTACACAAGGAGAGATTCATGGCCCCAGGCGGGGCAGTTGGGCTGGTGTAAGATTTCATCACGGTCCTTGGAATGGCATGTAAATGAAAACTGAATGTTTTATTTCTGGAATTTTCCATCTGATATATTTGGCATGTACTCAGGGAGCTGAAACTGCAGAAAACTACACTGTGGGTAATGGGAAACGACTATGCCTCTTAGTTTTTATATTAGATCGGCTGGAGCCGATTATCACTCACTTAGCCACTTAATATAATAAAAGTTGATTGTCTTTAAGTTCTGGAGGTCTGAGTTTGAAATGCAACTTACTATGGTAAAATCAGGATATTGTTAGGGCTGCATTCCTTTGGAGATGCTGGGGGACAATCTGTTTCCTTGCTTTGTCCAACTTCTATAGAGGCTACCTGCACTCCTTAGCTCATAGCCCCTCTTCCATCTTCAAAGGCAGCAGTGTAACATCTTCAAATCTCTCTCCTGACTCTCCTACCTTCCTCTTCCATCTTTTTTTTTTCCTCAAGACAGGATCTACTCTTTTCTCCAGGGTGGGGTGCAGTGGCATGATCATGGCTCACTGCAGCCTTGACCTACCTGGGCTCACATGCTTCTCCCATTTTAGCCTCCCACATAGGTAGAAGTACAGGTGTGTGCTACCACTCCCAGTTAATTATTATTATTATTATTTTGTATATATGTAAGAAGAGTAGACAGTCAGATATGAGCAGGCACAAGGGGGAGGTATCCATATTGGAAAGAACTCCCCAGAACACCTCTTTGGATGCTCTTTGAACTGTCAGAATGTTGTTAACTAGATCATGATAAGGAAAAAAGGCAAAGGGGAATTCCTGAGAGCTGAGCAGGCAGAATGAGTACAAAATTGACTGCTATACCTTTCCATGGTGGTGGTAATATGCAGTGCCACCATTAGGTAGGATTCCTGTTGATTAATGTTTCCCATGCGTGTGCATTAAGCACAGTATGGGAGGATTCCCCAAACTTTGGTGAGAACTGGGCAAATAAATAACTGAGGCAATAGAAGATAACAATGCAGAATGTTGTGGGGATGTTTCCAGCAGGGTCAGCACCCTCCTTTCTTGGAGTGTGTTTGTACTTTTGCAGCAAAAATTTTCTTCATTTACAAATTGGTCTTTTGTGTAAATTCTTCCACGAAGACAACCAAGGATCACCCGGGTGACATCTTCATGTGATTTCACTCATAATAAGAGTCTATTTCTGGGAATCTCGAAGTGAATCCAATAATGACAAGGAGTATCAATTACAGATTTGGTAAGGAAAAAAAATAGTTCAACTATGCTTGACTTATTAGGAAACTTATCTAGGGTTTGACTATTTTTCACTGGGGGAAAATCACAAAAGCCAGGAACAGTAATGCACAACTGTAGTCCCAGCTACTCCAGAGGCTGAGGCAGAAAGATTACTTAAGCCCAGGAGTTCAAGGATGTACTGTGAAATGATGATGCCAGTGAACAGCCACTGCACCCTATCACTGCAGCCCGAGCAACAGCATGACCCTGTCTCTTGAAAATATTAACAATTATAAAACATTTGTTTTAACAAAAATAATTAAATTGTAACTTTTTTGTCTCATTATTTTAAAAATTCAGTCAACACACTTTGGTTTTGATGGTGTTTTTGTGATCTCCTCAATGCCCAGAAAAGTAATATAAGCCCATGTTAAATGAGGTCTCAGACTTCTTTTTTTTACCTGGGTTCAGGTACTTAGCACATCATAAAAAAGCAAATGTAATGTTTTTAGGAAAGCATTGCAGCAGATAACTTATAATAAATTAAATGGTTGTTCTGATACATAAATTACTCCCTGCTAGTTGATATAAAAAATCTTACTGCATTGTGTTATTTCTCTACAAAAATGATTTGATGAGAGTCTAAGTGCTTTAGAGTCATGAAATTTTGCCACTGGGTGAAAAAAGAGAGTGAAAACTTCTGAAAATTAAGCATGATGAAAATGTAAATGTTCTCAGTTTTTGCTAGCAAAATCAGGTGGTATGTCATTTTACAAGATGACAATGAAGAGTATACAAGTGAAGATTTATAGTTTGCCAAGCCATGTTAGGCTTAATACATGAGTCAAAATTATTCTGTTGAGATAGAAAGGTGTGATTCCATAAGCACTGCAGAGTGTCTTGAAAAAATTTTAATATGGTTACTGTCTACTAAATTCTTAAGTAACAGAAAGAAGATGCTTTTTAGAGTTACCAGTAAGTGTAAATTGATTTTAAACAGTGATGAAGTTTCTGGATGCTTCTTTCATGTTGGACTTTAATATTTTATTTCAAACAGAAGCCATTTTTTTCATTCCGTGATGAGCTAAAGGATGGCATAACAACAAGCACTCAATGAAGATATCCGGAGAGTAGTGCATGGATATTATATCTATCCAATGCTGTTAGACTGCTTTTTGCAAATGGTGTATATTATGGCCACCAGAGCCAGAAAGATAGAAGAAAAAGCTGTTTTTCACCAAAGATTGGCAAAAATCTGGAGAGGGGAGTGGATACATATGTAAAGGTCATCTACAGAAAACCACTGTGGAGTGTAAAGTGTGTGGGTCCTTTGCAGACAAATATGGTTCTATACTATGAAGACCAGAACAGATTGTGTTCATGTAAACATAATATAGTGATAACTTGCTTCTAGGAAACATGGAAACAAATGTCACAATTCAGGTGCTTTGAAAACCTGGTGAAATGCATCCACACAAATAGTTCTAGGCAACGTATTTGAAATAGCTAAATATTTGCCTTATGACTTTAAGCGTATTGGGTTTCAGAAATGAAAAACAAGTCAATATTTTGAGATGAGAGTAGGTGATACAATGAAAATTGAAACCAAGTACTGTTATCATGTTTTCTTCTTATGGAGAATTCAAAAACTAAACAGATCCCAGGCACATTTTAATAACAATTTTTCTGCTTCTTTTGGCCTTGAAGACCAAAATGATTATTCCGTGACAGCTCTCACTTACCGAACAGTGAGATATATGGAATACATCTATCCAGGACTTGTCATCTCTGGCGTGACTAGAGCCTTTTTGATGAAAGTGCCTTGCATCACATTTCAGATGTTAGATGTAAGTGATACAATCCCACAGAACATCACAAATTTAGCAGAAGCCATTATTAAATGTAAGGACAAATATGACCCAGGATTCTATATTGATTGTCAGGGAACAATATTGATTGTCAGAGAACAATATTCATTTCTGTAATCAGGCATACTTCCTTTGACAAAGTTTATGATAGCAAACCTCACAAGGGCAACCAGAACTCTGCAGTGTTCACTTTTCACACCTCAGACCACTACAGTGTAGTAAAGGTGACAGCTGAGATAGACAAAAACACAGTTTTTGATGACCAATCTTTGCAACTTGAGACTGAAAATGTACATTTCCTTACATTATTTTCCTTTTAGCACCTCCAGGTGTGATTTTGACAGTACTTTGTATTGGGCTGGTGACACGATGGGGAAACATAAACTACTGACACTGGACATTGCCACGTTTTTCTGCATGGCATTATCATCTTAACTATAGACATTCTGTGCTTTCACAGCATGATGTTTCTAGTATTTAGAAATGGACCTTATGCATCATATACTTCATAAGAGCTTAGAAAGCTCTCAACTAGGTATCACCAAATGCCAAACATCTCTCTGTGTATGCCATATTCTCCCACAGCCAGAATTCATTCTGGGTGATATGCTGATCTTGGCTGCTAAGGAAGTGATGTGGAGGTGCCAGATGTCTCTTGCTCTCTGTGACTCTATAGCAAAAAGGAGAACACTGAAAGGCACTAAGTTTACTGCCACCTTTAAAGAAACTTGTCAAAGAAACACTCTAATTCTCCCCATCTGAACGTTGTAGTCCTATGTGGCCAACACCAACCTGGGTTTTTACAGCAATTACTGCATAATGATCACAATCACTTTCAAGTTCACATTATAAATCATAGGTCCTACAGAAACTCTGATAATGTCCTATAGACCTTTCAGTCCACTCTTCCTATTTAAATTCTCTTTATTAATTTCCCTTGACTGATGGCCCTAGCCAGAACTTCCCATACTATGTTGAATAGTGGGTGAGAGAGGACATCCTTGTCTTTGGCCAGTTTTCAATGAAAATGCTTCCAGTTTTTGCCCATTGAATATGATATTGGCTGTGGGTTTGTCATAAATAGCTCTTATTATTTTGAGATATATATATCATTGATACCTATTTTATTGAGAGTTTTTAGCATGAAAGACTGTTGAATTTTATCAAAGGCATTCTCTGCATCTATTGAGATAATAATGTGGTTTTTGTATTTGGCTCTGTTTATGTGATGGATTACATTTATAGATTTGTGTATGTTGAATGAGCCTTGCATAGCTGGGATGAAGCCAAGTTGATCGTGATAAACTTTTTGATGTCCTATTGAATGTGATTTTCCAGTATTTTATTGAAGATTCATGCATCAATGTTCATAATGGATATTGGCCTGAAGTTTTCTTTTTTAGTTGAGTCTCTGCCAGGTTTGGTATCAGGATGATGTTGGTCTCATAAAATGAGTTAGGGAGAATTCCCTCTTTTTGTATTGTTTGGAATAGTTTCAGAATGAATGGAACCAGCTCCTTTTTGTATGTCTGGTAGAGTTCAGCTGCGAACCCGTCTGGACCTGGGCTTTTTTTAGTTGGTAGTCTATTGATGGCTGCCTCAACTTCATCCCTTGTTATTGGCCTATTCAGGGTTTCAACTTCTTCCTGGTTTAGTCTTGGGAGAACGCAAGTGTCCAGGAATTTATCCATTTCTTCCAGTTTACTTGTTTGTGTGCAGAGTTGTTTGTAGTAATATCTGATGGTAGTTTGTATTTCTGTGGAATTGGTGATGATATCCCTTTTAACATTTTTCATTGCCACTCTTTGGATCTTCCCTCTTTTCTTTTTTATTAGTTTGGCTAGTGGTCTATTTTTTATTTTTTATCTTTTCAAAAACCCAGAGCCTGGATTCAATAATATTTTTAACTTTATTTTGTCCCTATCTCCTTCAGTTCTGCTTTGATCTCAGTTATTTCTTGCCTTCTGCTAGCTTTTGAATTTGTTTGATCTTGCTCCTGTAGTTTTTTCTTTTTTTATCGTGATGTTAGGGTGTCAATTTTACATCCTTCCTTACTTCTCTCTGGAGAACTTAGTGCTATAAATTTCCCTCTGGACAGTGCTTTAAATGAGTCCCAGAGATTCTGGTACATTGTGTCTTTATTTTCATTGGTTTTGAAGAACATCTTTATTTCTGCCTTCATTCTGTTATTTTTCCATTATGCATTCAGGAGCAGGGTATTTAGTTTCCATGTAGATGTGCGGCTTTGAGGGAGTTTCTTAATCCTGAATTCTAATTTGATTGCACTGTGATCTGGGAAACTCTCTGTTATGGTTTCTGGTTTTTTTGTTGTTGTTGGTTTGTTTGTTTTTGCATTTGCTGAGGAGTGTTTTATTTCCAGTTATGTGGTCAGCTTTGGAATAAGTGTGATGTGGTGCTGAGAAGAATGTATATTCTCTGGTTTTTGGGGTGGAAAGATTTGTAGATGTCTATTAGATCTGCTTGGTCCAGATCTGAGTTGAAGTCATGGATATCCTTGTTAATTTTCTGTCATGTTGATGTGTCTAGTATGACAGTGGGGTGTTGAAATCTCCCACTATCTTTGTAGGTCATTAAGAACTTGCTTTATGTATCTGGGTGCTCCTGTACTGGGTGCATAAATATTTAGGATCGTTAGCTCTTCTTGCATTAATACCTTTACCATTATGTAATGTCATTCTTTGTCTATTTTGATCTTTGTTGGTTTAAAGTTCATTTTATCAGAGACTAGGATTTCAACCCCGGCTTTTTTGTTCTCTATTTCCTTGGTAAATATTCCCCTTACCCTTTATCTGTACTTTTGTATGTGAGACGGGTCTCCTGGATCCAGCACACCAATGAGTCTTAACTTTTTATCCAATTGGTCAGTCTGTGTCTTTTGATTGGGGTATTTAGCCCATTTGCAAGATTGTTGCATAGGTACACACGTGGCAGTGTGATTTTCTGCCTTCCTCCCCTTCACCTATAGCTGGCATTTCTCCCAATGCTATCTCTCCCCAACTCCCCCCCACTGTCCCTCCCCTGTTTCCCCCCAGCAGACCCCAGTGTGTAGTAGTGCTCCACTCCCTGTGTCCATGTGTTCTCATTGTTTAACACCTGCCTATGAGTGAGAACATGTGGTGTTTGATTTTGTGTTCTTGTGTCAGTTTGCTGAGAATGATCAGGTTCATCCATGTCCCAACAAAGGACATGAACTCATCATTTTTGATGGCTGCATAGTATTCCATGGTGTATATGTGCCACATATTCCCTGTCCAGACTATCATCAATGGGCATTTGGGTTGATTCCAGGTCTTTGCTATTGTAAACTGTGCTGCAATGAACATTTGTGTGTGTGTGTCCTTATAGTAGAATGATTTATAATCCTTTGGATATATACCCAGTAATGGGATTGCTGGGTCAAATGGAATTTCTATTTCTAGGTCCTTGAGGAATGCCACGCTGTCTTCCACAATGGTTGAACTAATTTACATTCCTACCAACAGTGTAAAAGTATTCCTATTTCTCCACATCCTCTCCAGCATCTGTTGTCTCCAGATTTTTTAATGATCGCCATTCTAACTGGTGTGAGATGGTATCTCAATGCAGTTTTGATTTGCACTTCTCTGATGACCAGTGATGATGAGCATTTTTTCATATGTTTGTTGGCCTCATGTATGTCTTCTTTTGTAAAGTGTCTGTTCATATCCTTTGCCCACTTTTAAATGGGGTTGTTTGGTTTTTTTCTTGTAAATCTGTTTTAGTTCTCTGTAAATTCTGGATATCAGTCCTCTGTCAGATGAGTAGACTGCAAAAATTTTTTCCCATTCTGTTGGTTGCCAGTTCACTCTAATGACTGTTTCTTTTGCTGTGCAGAATCTGTGGAGTTTCATTAGGTCCCATTTGTCTATTTTGGCTTTTGTTGCCAGTGCTTTTGGTGTTTTGGTCATGAAGTCCTTGCCTACGCCTATGTCCTGAACGGTTCTTTCTAAATTTTCTTCTAGAGTTTTTATGGTGTTAAGTCTTATGTTTAAGTCTTTAATCCACCTGGAGGTAATTTTAGTGTAAGGTGTCACGAAGGCGTCCAGTTTCTTCTTTCTGCACATGGCTAGTCAGATTTCCCAACACCATTTATTAAACAGGGACTCCTTTTTCCATTGCTTGTTTTTGTCAGGTTTGTCAAAGATTGGATGGTTGTAGATATGTTGTGTTGCCTCTGAGGCCTCGGTTCTGTTCCATTTGCCTATATCTCTGTTTTGGTACCAGTACCATGCTGTTTTGATTACTGTAGAGTTGTAGTATAGTTTGAAGTCTGGTAGTGTGATGCCTCTCGCTTTGTCATTTTTGCTTAGAATTGACTTTGCTATACAGGCTCTCTTTTAGTTCCATGTGAAGTTGAAGGTGGTTTTTCCAGTTCTGTGAAGAACGTTATTGGTAGCTTGATGGGGATAGCATTGAATCTGTAAATTACTTTGGGCAGTATGGCCATTTTTATGACATTGATTCTTTCTAACGTTGAACATAGAATGTTTCTCCATCTGTTTGTGTCCTCTCTTATTTTGTTGAGGAGTGGTTTGTAGTTCTCCTTGAAGAGGTCCTTTACGTTCTTTCTTAGTTGTATTTCTAGGTATTTTATTCTCTTTGTAGCAATTGTGAATGGCAGTTCATTCTTGATTTGGCTCTCTTTAAGTCTGTTATTGGTGTATGTGAATGCTTGTGATTTCTGCACTTTGATTTTGTATCCTGAGACTTTGCTGAAGATGCTTATCAGTTTCAGGAGATTTTGGGCTGAGAAGATGGGGTCTTCTAGATATACAATCATGTCATCTGCAAATAGAGACAATTTGGCTTCCTCCTTTCCTATTTGAATACGCTTTATTTCTTTTTCTTACCTGATTGCTCTGGCTAGAACTTCCAGTACTGTATTGAATAGGAGTGGTGAGAGAGGGCATCCTTGTCTAGTGCCAGATTTCAAAGGGAATGCTTCCAGTTTTTGCCCATTTAGTATGATATTGGCTGTTGGTTGGTCATAAATAGCTTTTATTATTTTGAGATGCATTCCATCAATACCTAGTTTATAGAGGGTTTCTAGCATAAAGAGCTATTGAATTTTGTCAAAGATCTTCTCTGCATAAATTGAGATAATCATGTGGTTTTTGTCATTGGTTTGTTTATGCAGTGAATTACGTTTACAGACTTGCATACGTGGAACTAGCCTTGCATCCCCGGGATGCATCCTACTTGATCATGGTGGATAAGCTCTTTGACATACTGTTGCAATCGGCTTGCCAGTATTTTATTGAAGACTTTTGCATCTGTGTTCATCATGGATATTGGCCTGAAGTTTTCTTTTCTTGTTGAGTCTCTGCCGGGTTTTGGTATCAGGATGATGTTGGTCTCATAAAATGATTTGGGAAGGATTCCCTCTTTTTGGATTATTTGGAATAGTTTCAGAAGGAATGGTACCAGCTCCTCTTTGTATGTCTGGTAGAATTCAGCTGTGAACCCATCTGGACCTGGGCTTTTTTTGGGTGGTAGGCTGTTAGTTGAGGCAACAATTCATTTATTTGGACCTTGTTATTGGTCTGTTCAGGGTTTTGACTTCTGGTTTAGGCTTGGGAGGAGGCAAGTGTCCAGGAATTTATCCATTTTTTCCAGGTTTACTAGTTTATGTCCATAGAGTTGTTTGTAATAATCTCTGATGATGGTTTGAATTTCTGTGGAATCTGTGGTGATATTCCTTTTATCGTTTTTTATTGCATCTATTTGGTTATTCTCTCTTTTCTTTTTTATTAATCTGTCTAGTGGTCTATTTTCTTGATCTTTTCAAAAAACCAGCTCCTGGATTTATTGATTTTCTGAAGGGATTTTGTGTCTCTATCTCCTTCAGTTCTGCTCTGATCTTAGTTATTTCCTGTCTTCTGCTAGGTTTTGAGTTTTTTTTATCTTGTTCCTCTAGTTCTTTCAATTTTGACAATAGAGTGTCAATTATAGATCTCTCCTTGCTTCTCATATGGGCACTTATTGCTATATATTTTTCTCTAGAGACTGCTTTAAATGTGTCCCAGAGATTCTGGTATGTTGTGTCTTTGTTCTCGTTGGTTTCAAAGAACATCTTTATTTCTGCCTTCATTTCATTGTTATGATTTCCATTCTTTTGCATTTGCTGAGGAGTGATTTACTTCCAATTATGTGGTCAATTTTAGAGTAGGTGTGATGTGGTGTTGAGAAGAATGTATATTCTGTGGATTTGGGGTGGAGAGTTCTGTAAATGTCTATTAGGTTGACTTGTTCCAGGTCTGCGTTCAAGTCGTGGATATCCTTGTTCATTTTCTGTCTGGTTGATCTGTTTAATGTTGACAGTGGGGTGTTAAAGTCTCCCACTATTATTGTGTGGGAGTCTAAGTCTCTTTGTAAGTCATGAAGAACTTGCCTTATGTTATCTGGGTGCTCCTTTATTGGGTGTGTATATATTTAAGATAATTAGCTCTTCTTGTTGCATAGATTATTTTACCATTATGTAAAGTCCTTCTTTGTCTCTTTTGATCTTTGTTGCTTTAAAGTCTATTAACTCCTGCGTTTTTTTGCTCTCCATTTGCTTGGTGAATCTTCCTCCATCCCTTTATTTTGAGCCTTTCTGTATCCTTGCATGTGAGATGGGTTTCCTGGATACAGCACACCAATGGGTTTTGGCTTTTTATCCAATTTGCCAGTCTGTGTCTTTTGATTGGGGCATTTAATCCATTTATATTTAGGGTTAATATTGTTATGTATGAATTTGATACTGCCATTTTGATGCTAGCTGGCTGTTTTGCCAGTTAGTTGATGCAGATTCTTCATTTTGTTGATGCTCTTTAGCATTTGGTATGTTTTTGGAATAGCTGTTACTGGTT
>CM052662.1:78022595-78033647 GCA_028533165.1 Leontopithecus rosalia
ACCCAACCTTTCTCTCTGGCTGCCCTTAGTATTTTCTCCTTCATTTCAACCCTGGTGAATCTGAAGATTATGTGCCTTGGGGTTGCTGTTTTCGAGGAATATCTTTGTGGTGTTCTCTGTATTTCCTGGACTTGAATATTGGCCTGCCTTGGTAGGTTGGGGAAGTTTTCCTGGATAATATCCTGAAAAGTATTTTCCAGCTTGGATTCATTCTCTTCGTCATATTCAGGTATACCTATTATGCGTAGATTAGGTCTTTTTACATAGTCCCATATTGTTTGGAGACATTGTTCATTCCTTTTTATGCTTTTTTCTCTAATCTTGCCTTCTCATTTTATTTCATTGAGTTGATCCTCGACCTCTGATATCCTTTCTTCTGCTTGGTCACTTCAGCTGTTGAAACTTGTGCATGCTTCACGAAGTTCTCATGTTGTGTTTTTCAGCTCCATCAATTCACTTATATCCTAAGTTGTCTTTTCTCGTTAACATTTCATCAAATCTTTTTTCAAGGTTCTTAGTTTCTTTGCATTGGGTTAGAACATGTTCTTTTAACTCACAGGAGTTTCTCATTACCCACCTTCTGAAGTCTGATTCTGTCATTTCATCACACTCATTTTCCAACCAGCCTTGTTCCCTTGCTGGTGAGGTGTTCTGATTTCTTATAGGAGGAGTGGTGTTCTGGTTTTGGGTGTTTTCCTCCTTTTTGCGATGGTTTCTTCCAATCTTTCTGGATTTATCCACCTGTTATCTTTGTAGTTGTAGTTACCAATTTGCAGATTGGGTCTCTGAGTGGACATCCAGTTGATGATGAAGTTATTTCTGTTTTTTAGTTTTCCTTCTAACAGTCTGGCCCCTCTGCTGTTGGACTCCTGAGGTCCACTCCAGGCCCTGCTTGCCTGGGGATCACCTGCAGCAGCTGCAGAACCGTAAGGGTTGCTACCAGTTTCTCCTTCTGCTATCTTTGTTTCAGAAGGATAGCCGCCAAATATCAGTCTGATATCTCCTTTATGAGGTGACTCTTTGGATATATGGGGGTCAGGGAGCTGCTTGAGGCAACAGTCTGTCCTTTATAGAAGCTCAAGTGCTGAGCTGTGAGCTCCATTGTTCATTCAAAGCTGCTGGGCAAGTACGTTTATGTCTGCTGCAGCAGAACTCATAAACCACGTGCTATGTCCCAGGGAGTTAGGTCTTTATTTATGAATTTCTGTTGTGCTGCTGCCTTTTTTTTTCAGGGCTGCCCTGCCCCTCAAGGAGGCAGCCTAGTCACTGTCTGCCTGCAGAGGCTTTGCTGAGCTGCTGTGGGCTCCGCCCAGCTGCCATGTGAACTTCTCTGCAGTCCCGTTTATATGGGGGTAGTTAGAACTGCCTCAGCAATGGTGGCCTACCTCTGTATTGGCGGGCTCTCTCTGTAATGGGAGGTTGCCTTGGTAATGGTGGTTTATCTTGGCAATGGCAGGCTGCCTCAGCAATGGCAGACTACCTCCATAGTGGTGGAGTGCCTCGGTAATGGTGGACACCCCTCCCCCACAGAGCTGGACCATCCCGGGTTCAGCTGTGCTTGCTGTGAAACTCTCAATCCAGAGAGTTTCTAATTGCTGTTCTTTTGTGGGAATGGGACCAGCCAAGCCTGGCTCCCTGCCTCAGAGCCTTTTTTTTTTTTAGTTGAACAGTTGACTCTCTCCCTGGCATTCCTGTTGCCTGTTGAAAAGGCGCTGGGATCTCTGTGATTTCCCATGCAGTGACTCACTGTGCTGGCTTAAGCAGTGGCGCTGAGTTTTGTGGTGCTTTCTTTGCCCAGGAATCTCCTGGTTTGGCTCCATGTTCAGTCCCCTTTTTAATCAGATGTATGGGCGATTTCCCGGGACTCAAATTGCCAGCTAAAAGGGCACCCAGACCAGTGTATTTTGCACTGAGAACCACCACCCAGGGGCACCGACAAAGCAGCCACATCGGGCATAGTAGCTGTACCAGGCAAAGCAGCCACGCTGGCCAAAACAGCCACATTGGTGACCCATGAGGCTCCTCTGCCTGGGAATCTCCTGGTCTGTGGGCAATAAAAATCCATCTGGAAATGCAGCATCCACTCACCCTCTGCACTTTCACTGGGAGCTGCAATCCTGAGCTGTTCCTAAACAGCCATCTTGGATCTTCCTCCCTATTATTTTTTTTTTCATGTGTTTAACAGAGTATGTTTAGTACTTTAGTTCTGAGTGCAAAAATTACTTTGTTATTTAGAGAATCGTTAGATCATGTTGTTTTCAGTTTCAGATCATAAACTTTTCAGTTTGTATTTCAATATTTAGAGCTGTATCAGAAGTTATTTAAGTTCAACCAATATAAAACTTGTTTTGGTTTGTTCTAAGCATACATTCTTGAATAACAATTACTGTTTCATGTGAACAAGTTTTCACCTTCTGGTTATTTCCAATATTTTATTACACTTTGAAAAATATTCCCATTGTAGTGCTCAGGAAAATACAATCTCAGTTGTTAAAATTCAACATGAATATAGTTGTTGACAATCTTAAATAACTTTTGTTGCTACATGACATTAACTGCAGCTTAAATTTCAGATCGTAGAGTCTTGTTAATATTATGTGGTTGGAATTAATTTCAAATCAATGAATCAGTGTTATCTTACGATTGTGTGTCTCTTTTATATAATATTTATTTTGTGAGTGGATTTCATAAAAGGGAGTTGTTCATGTTGCCAAGCTCATTATCTCGTGCTGTTGTCCAGAGCTGAATTTCCTTTGTTATTGAAGGACAGAGAGAGCACCTATGCTATTGAACCACACTGATTTGATGGACAGGCCACTTAATTAAAGTGAAAAGGAAGGAATTTTCTCTGCAAATACCTAAAGATCCTTTACACTAAGTAAAAAGACATTTTACTACTGGAAAAACAAGACTCACAATGCTATGAAGTAGAAAAATGACTAATGTGGAAAAATCCATTCTTATAAAATTATTTAATATTAACTGATCTAAATATTTTATTTGTAAACTTCACTAGTAATAGCTGACCTTGTATTAGGGTAAAACAAAATGCTGGGCACGGTGGCTCACACCTATAATCCCAGCACTTGGGAAGGCTGAGGTGGGTGGATCACGAGGTCAAGAGATCAAGACCATCCTGGCCAACATGGTGAAACCCCGTCTCTACTAAATATACTAAAATTAGCCGGGCATGGTGGCACGCACCTGTGGTCCCAGCTACTTGGGAGGCTGAGGTGAAAGAATTGCTTGAATTCAGGAGGTGAAGGTTGCTGTGAGCTGAGATTGCACCACTGTGCTCCAGCCTGGTGACAGAGCAAGACTCCGTCTCCAAAAAAAAAAAAAGATTAAAAGAAGTTAATTTACATCTAATTCGGTAGCAGTCATCTTTCTCTATATATACACGTGTGCATACACATACATAATTTGCATTTTGGAAGCCATCTTCTTATTTTTTGAGGCCTTTATTTTCTCTAAACTTGATGCTTTGGTAAGCTATTCATTCTTTTCACTTGGTAATATCAATCGGTTCTTACATCTGTAAAGTGCTTAAACAATATGAAACACTTGTAGAAGTCTTTCACATATATTATATAGTTGACTTATACAGTGGAGACAGTTGAAACAAGGAGTGATTTAAGTCCCAGAGGCTTAAAGAGCCTGATACGCTCTGGTCTGCATAACTCATACATGGTGACCAGATATTTAAGCCTCAGGAAATCACTACTGTATCTGCCCACTACACCGTTTTTGCTATGTCACCAATTCTAAACTATCATTGCACTCATATTTTTTTTCTGGGATCCTTCTAGTTTCCAGTTAATGTTAGCTTCCACATTTATGATGTGCATATTGGCAGAGAACAGAACAAGGAAGAAGAAGAATTATCAAGAAGAACAAAGAAGATCAAGAGTAAATTCACTAATGACACAGAAATGAAATGAGAAAAAGTATTCGAATGCTTACATTCACAAACTTACCCCTTCTGTCCATTAGGGATATCAGGCCTCCTTAACCTGGGCAGGCTTTCATCTACACCCTTCCTTATCAAGAAGTATTTTGCTTTTTGAAACTTGATAATGGGGAGGACCAAAGCAGAAAACACCTTTAAATAGGTGTCTGAAAGAGTATAGATGAGGGTGAATTTTTTTAAGGAGGGAGTCACATAGGAATCTTAAATTTAAAAAGTTACAGCGAACTATGCGATGACTGTGGTTCACTTGTACTACTTCATCATGTTCAAAAAAGAGAAGAATTAGTTATTTTGCAATTACAGCTCTTCTGTGCTCTTTTGACATAGCAGCACTCTGATTTTGGAATACATGGATCATAATTGCATAAGGGCACAGAAATAATGGACAGAGTTTAACTTGAGGTTATTACTACCTAGCACAGGAGTCAGATAATCTGTAGGAAAAAAAAAACAGAGGATAAAAAGCACTGTTAGATAAAGCAGGGCTACAAGAATATCCAGCTTAGGGCTGGGAGCATGAGGAAGATCTTCCTGAAGAAGATACACGAATTAATGTGAGCTGATTCATTTTCTCTCTCCTCAAGGGCAAAAGAAAAACCAGACAACACCACTGGAAACAGCTTAGGATACCTGCAGTCCATTTTGCATATTGATCTAGTACACAATTAGAGTGTGGGTTTGATTAAAGTTACAGAATTGTGAATACTGAAGCCATGGACGTGAGATCATCTAAATCAAATAGACACTAAGAATAATAAGGGTGAGAATGGACTAGGAAACAGTAGTCTTGGGGAAGATAAGAAATGAGAAGTCTGAGAAAGAGATTTGCTATCAGTATTTTCACAATGTTTATTTTTAAATGACATTTTCACGTAAGAGTTTTATTTCTTGTATGTGCTTTTAAATGTAAATAAATGTACAGATCATTCAGGTGTCACTAAAATTGCATAAAGAAAGAATTGCAGGAAATAAGCAATGAAACAAAAGTTACTTTCAAGATTTAATGAAGAATATATTCATACTGTGGTTACATATACAATGTTGTAATGTTTACAAAAAATTCAGTAATATGTATAAAGTTTAAGTATGTGATAAAAGCATTTAGTGTATCAGATTCACTGCTTAAGCTTCACACAAATATAATGATAATTAAACTTATGGACTAGGTATTAAAATTTTCCACAAAATAAAAAGTAGAACAATAGAAGTGAGCATAATATGTATATTTATCTACTTAAATGGGTCAAATTTAATTATTATAAATACTATTGAAAGCACGATTCTGTACAATCACCATTAAAGGCTCTACTCAAATTTTATTCCTTTTTAAGGACTTTATACACAGATTAATAGTAGATAATTCTTTTCTAATTACTTTACTAAATAGAAATCATTATCTTGACTCTCCCAAGCTCTTGCATTTTTCTCAATATAAAATAAAACATATAAATATACCTTGCTTATTTTACTTTTTACACAAGTACAGGATTTTACTGCAATTCTGTACTGTAACTTGATTTTAGCCCTCTAAAAATATGACTATTTTTTCACGACTATTTTTTCATGATCATTATTCTATGATCCTATGTTTCATAAAACAATTTCAACCACTTTTTTTAAACAAAGTTTTATTTTTCCAATACCACATTGATATCAGTGACCCCTGTATGTACAGCTTGACCCTAGTCTCGCCTGAACCCCTGACCCCATGTCAAATTGACTGTTCTGCCCTTCTCCTGCATTTCAATGGTCATTTCAAACTCAACCTGTCAAACATGAAAACAAGTTTCCCCAACAACCTTCTTGAACTCTGTGCATAGTCGCTGTTTGTCCAGTTGCTGCTCAGACTGAAAACAGTACAGTCGCTTCTAACTTCTCTTTCCTCTCTCAAAACACGTCTAGTACATTAGCAAATCCTGTTGCCTATAACTTCAGAAGTGGATCCAGAATCTTCCTGGGTCTCACCAGCTCCATGGCAACCCTTGCCTGAACTGTCGTGAGGCCCCAGTGCCTTCTGCTGCCTGAACCGCCTCAGCCACACTCCACAAGGCAGCCAGAGTGAGTGCTGCTACAAGAAGTTCGGCCTCTGCCTAGCTCTTTAGTGGCTCCTGTGCCAGAGGAGAGGCCAAATCTCAGTGTCCACCCATGCTATGGTGGCTCTCCTGACTTCTGAACCAGGCTCAGGTTCTCTGTGGGGCCTGTGGTGCCACAGCCCTCTTCAGTCTTGCATTTAGATAACCTGATGACTATGTGCTTTGCAATGGTCTTTTTGCAATGAGTTTCCCGAGTGTTCTTTGAGCTCTTATATTTGAGTATCTAGAGCTCTACCAAGGTCAGGGAAGTTTTCTTCAATTATTCCTTCAAATAAGTTTTCCAGACTTTCAGATTTCTCTTCTTCCTCAGGGACACCAATTACTCTAATGTTTGACCATTTAACATAATCCAAAATTTTTTGGAGGCTTTGTTCATTTTTTAAGTTATTTTTTCTTTGTCATTGTCTGATTGGGTTAAGTTTAAAGCCTTGTCTTTGAGCTCTAAAGTTCTTTCTTCTACTTATTCTAGTCTACTGTCGAAACCTTATTCTACATTTTGTATTTCTCTGATTCTGTCTTTCATTTGCAGAAGTTATAATTGTTTTTTCTTTATGATATCTATTTCTCTGGAGAATTTTTCATCCATATCCTGTGTATTTTTTAAAAATTTCTGTAATTTGGTTTTCACCTTTCTCTGGTATCTCCTTGATTAGCTTCAAAATCAATGTTGTGAACTCTTTATCTGGCAATTCAGGGATTTTTTTCTTGGTTTGAGTCCATTGCTGGGGGACTGGTGTGATGTTTTGGGGGTGTTATAGAACCCTGTTTTGCCATATTACTAGACTTACTTTTCTGATTCCTTCTTGTTTGGGTAGAATATTTCAGTGAAAAGGTCTGGAACTCAAGCCTGCTGTTTAGATTCTTTTTTCTGTTGATTTGGTGCTCTCCCCTTCCCCTAGAGACAGGGATTCCTGAGCGCAGGACTGCAGTGATAGTTATTGCTCTTCAGGGTATAGCCACTCAGTAGGACTCTTAGGCTCTGAGCTGGTGCCCAGAGTGTCTGCAAAGAGTCCTGTGATGTGATCCACCTTCAGGCCTCCTAGCCATGAATTCCACCACCTGCTCTGGAGGAGGTGGCGGGGAGTGCAGTAGACTGTGTGATAGTCATGGGTTGTAGATGTGTTTAGTCTGCTGGCTTTCTTGAACACTTGTTATGCTAGCTCCGAAGTTGACACATGGACACACTCAGGAACTGTGGTTAGCCAGGATGTTGCAAGTAGGGGAATTAGCTGTTGTTTTCTCCTTCCAGGAAACAGAATTATTCTGTCATGAGTTGTTGTAATGGCCTGAATTTGTTGGCCAGGTGGTGGCACTTTGAAGAGAGCACTAGCTGTGGTAGTAGTAGGGGGCTCTTAGCTTGCCCTAAGGTAAATATTGACTAGGGTAAATATTCTGATTTGTCAGGCAGTGGGCAGGGCCATAAAGCTCCCAAGAGTTTCTGTCTTTTGTGTTTGGCTGCTAGGGCAGATAGAGAAATTACTTCAGGTAAAGGCAGGGTTAGGTCTGGACTCAGACTCACATTGGTCAGGGCTTGCCGCAGCCACTGTGAGAGATGGATGCTGGTCTCAGGACAGTGGTGTTCCGGGGGGATTATTGCTACCTCTGCTGTGTTATATTGTTCACCAGGGAAGTGGAAGATAGCCAGTAGGGAGCGGCCTCACTCAGCTCCCACACACTTGATAAGGCCAGTCTCCCTCCCACAGTTCCCTGCTATGACCTTGCCCCGGGCCGTAAGCGTCCCCACTGAAAAAGCAAGTGCAGCTTTCAGGCCTTGCTCCTCCCTGTCTGCCCACACTGTCGGTGGCAGCTCTCGTGCTCATATCTGCAGCAGTTTTTGTTCGTTCCCTGAATTCTGCTCAAGAAAATTTGCTGCTATTTGGAATTACTACAAATTTCAGTTGAAAGGTTTTTTACCCTGTGACCCCCTCCCTGATTCCACTGGCTGCCTTCCCCAAAAGCCCATGTGAGATGTAGTCAGGATGGCTTTCCTAGACTCAAGCTGGAGACTGGGAGTCCCTACAGGGCTCTTCCCACTGCTGCTTCTACTTTTATGTTTTGCATGATTCCCTAAATTCATTTCAACTCCAGATAAGGTTAAATCCTTCTCCCGTGGTCTAGATTTTCAGATTCCCCAGTGAGGGGGTGTGTTTGGAGACAGATATTCCCTCCTCACACCATGGGAACCCCCAGTTTTTTGCCTGTTTCACAGAATTTGCAATTGCATGCTGCTGCTTTCAGATGATCTGTGAAATCAGTTAGATTTCCTGGTATGTTCCTGCAGTGGTGCTTGGAGCAAAAGTTCAGGGTGTGAGTCTCCACAAACTGTTCTGTTTGTCATGGTGACAGCGGCACATTGACCCTGCCTCCTCTCTGTCATTTTCCATTTCCCTCTAAATAATCTCCCTTCTATGTGGAATATAGTAAAGTTGAACTTACTGAAGAAGAGAGTAGAATGGTGCTTACCCTGAGTTGGTATTCTTAGGAAGAGATTGGTCATAACAAACTGACACAAGAACAGAAAATCAAACACTGCATGCCTCCCCATCACTTATATCTGGCATTTCTCCCCATGCTGTCCCTCCCCTACTTCCCTCCAACAGAACCAGTGTATAGTGCTCCCCTCCCTGTGTCCATGTGTTCTCATTGTTCAACACCCACCTATGAGTGAGAACACACAGTGTTTGATTTTCTGTTCTTGTGCCAGTTTGTTTAGAATGATGGTTTTCAGGTCCATCCATGTCCCTACAAAGGACACAAATTTGTCATGTTTTATGGCTGCATAGTATTCCATGGTATATATATGCCACATTTTCCTTGCCCAGTCTATCATGGATGGGCATTTCAGTTGGTTCCAGGTCTGTGCTGTTGTAAACAGAGCTGCAATGAACTTGCATGTGTCTTTATAATAGAAAGATTTATAATCCTTTGGAAGTATACCCAGTAATGGGATTGCTGGGTCAAATGGAATTTCTATTTCTAGGTCCTTGAGGAATCACCACACTGTCTTCCACAATGGTTGAACTAATTTACACTCCCACCGACAGTGTAAAAGTGTTCCTATTTCTCCACATCCTCTCCAGCATCTGTTGTCTCTAGATTTTTTAATGATCGCCATTCTAACTGGCATGAGATGGTATCACAATGTGGTTTTGATTTGCATTTCTCTAATGACCAGTGTTGATGAGCATTTTCTCATATGTTGGCCTCATATATGTCTTCTTTTGAAAAGGGTCTGTTCATATCCTTTGCCCACTTCCGAATGCGTTTGTTTGCTTTTTTCTTATAAATCTCAAACATGTCTTTTTCTAAAGGCAATAGCTGCTATGGAGTTGTAGAAGGGATATACTTATACATTGTTAAGTGGAATTTAATTAGTGTATGCAGTAATAAAAATATTTGGTGTTTCTTCCAAATATTAGAAATTAATCTGTCGTGCATTATAGAAATCTTACCACTCAATATACATTTAAAGCAAGTGAACTTAGTATACTTGTGTGGTGTCTGTTTTAACATGTTTGCCAATATACTTCTCACAATAGCAAAGATACAGAGTCAACCAACCTGTTCATCACTGCATAAAAGAAGAAACTCCATATGGTAGAGTAGTTTTCACCCATAAAAATTCATGACATCATGTCATTTGCAGCAACGTGGATGAAACCGGAGGACACTGTGGCAAATAAAATAAGCCAGGCAGAGAAAGGCAAACACTGCATGATCTCACTCATGTACTGTCTAAAAGAGTTGATCTTAAAGAAGTAGAAAGTAAAATACTGGTTACCACAGGCTTTGTGAAAGTGTCAGGATTGGAATAATAGTCATAGAAAAGGGTTAAACTTAAATAGGAGAAATAAACTCTAGTGTTGTATTTCACAGCTGGGTGACTGGTTAACAATTTTTCAATCCAAAAAAGCTAGAATGGAGGATTTTGAATGTTTGCACCATAGAGAAATAATACCTGTATAATGGAGATGCTAAGTAGCAAAATTTGGTCATTTACACACACACACACACATACACACACACACACAGTAATTTTCCTCACAAAGATCTCTTATTTGCACTTTCACAGCAACACCTACTTCCCACACTTCCAAATCTCTCCATAAACCCTAGTACTAATTTGGTCTCCTCTTCTGCAATTCTGTCATTTCAAGAATGTTCTGTGGATGGGATCATATAGCATGTGACCTCAGGAGACTGGCTTTTTTCCACTGAGCATAGTTTTTCAGATGTTCATCCAGGTGACTGGTTGCATCATAGTTTTTTTTATTATTATTATTACTGAGTAGACGTCTAGGTATGTGAGCTTTGGAGTCTGAGGTCTTTAGTTCAGTACAATCACTCTGCAATTCATCCAACTTGTTTTATTTTATTTTATTTTATTCATTGATTGATTGATACAAAGTCCTACTCTGTCCCTCAGGCTGGAGTGCAGTGATGTGATCTCAGCTCACTGCATCCTCCATCTTTCCGGTTCCAACTGTTTTCATGCCTCAGCCTCCCCAGTATCTGAGATTACAGGCATACACCACCAGGGCCAGCTAACTTTTTGGTAGTTTTTAGTAGAGAAAGGGGTTCACCAGGTTGGCCAGGCTGGTCATGAACTCCTAGCCTCGAGTGATCCACCCACCTCAGTCTCCCAAAAATGCTGGCATTACAGGCATGAGCCACCACGTCCTACCTAAGTTGCTGCCTTATTGGCAGGCATGAGCCACCAGGCCTGGCTGAAGTTGCTTTATTTATCAATAGTTTGTTCCCACTTATTGCTGAGTAGAAGTCTATTTAAGCATGCACACGAATGTTCATTGCAGCACTGTTTACAATAGCAAAGACCTGGAATCAACCCAAATGCCCATCCATGATAGACTGGACTGGGAAAATGTGGCACATATACACCATGGAATATTATGCAGCAATCAAAAATGATGAGTTCGTGTCCTTTGTAGGGACATGGATGAATCTGGAGAACATCATTCTCAGCAAATT
>CM052662.1:78033747-78050090 GCA_028533165.1 Leontopithecus rosalia
GTGGGTGAAGGGGCAGAAGGCAGCAAAACACAGTGCCACGTGTGTACCTATGCAACTGTCTTGCATGTTCTGCACATGTACCCCAAAACCTAAAATGCAATAAAAATTAAAAATAAAAAAAATTAATAAAATAAATAAATAAAAATTATATTACAAAAAAAAAGAAAGAATGCATCACGGTTTGTTTAGTCATTCACCAGCCACATGACAAGTGGGTTGTTTCCACTTCTAGCCAATTGTGAATAAAGCAGGTTTAAACATTCGCATACAAATTTTTGTATGAACATAGGTTTTTATTCCACTTGGATAAATAGTAATACCTAGGAGTAGTATTTGCTAGATATGCATAAGCGTATGTTTATAAGAAACTACCAAATGGTTTTCCAAAGTAAACCTTTTTGCATTCCCACAGGCAGTATCTAGGATATTTCTGTCACCCCAAAAGGAAGCCAAAACCCATCACTTTCCATTTCCTCATCTCCCTGTTCCTGGCAATCCTGGCCATCTGTTTTCGGTCTCTATGGATTTGCTTATATCTGAACATTTTAAGTACATGAACTTTGGTTTTGGTATCAGGTAATGATGGTATCATTCAGGATAGGAAGTGTTCTTTTCTTTTTGTTGTTGTTGTTATTTTCTATTTTAGGGGGAGAGTTCATGAGCTTTAGCAGTTTCCAGCTTTCAAATAATTTCAAATAATGAGTTCATTTCATCAAAGTGTTGAAAACTTTTAACAGAGTTTTTTTCTAGTATTCCCTATTAACATTTGAATAATTGCTATGATGATCAGAGGTTTACTATTTTTAAAAATCTTTTTAAAAACCAGCTTTTGCTTTAATTAGTTTTCTTCATTGTTTTTACTGTTTTCAATTTAATTAATTTCTGCTCTTTATGGTTTTCTTTATTTGGGTTTGATTATTTTTCTGATTTCTTAAAGGTAGAAGCTTAGATCATTGACTTGAATGAAAAAGAAAATGCAACCTATCAAAATTTGCAGGACACAGCTAAAGCATGCCTACAGGGACATTTCTGGACTAAATAGAAATCTAGAAATGAATAAGAAAAGAAAATAGTCTTAAATAAATTTTATTTTAAAATACAAATTGTATGCCCTTTAGAAGTCTCAAAATATACAAAAGCATTATTAATGTTTATCCCTCCATAATAGACTTAAAATAATTTTTTTATTTTCATATATATATATATATATATATATATAAAATTGCATTTTAGGTTCTGGGGTACATGTAAAGAACATTCAGGATTGCTGCATAGGTACATACATGGCAATGTGGTTTGCTGCCTCCATTCCCATCACCTGTATCTGGCATTTCTCCCCATGTTATCCCTCCCCAACTCCCTACCCCCACTGTCCCTCACCTAGTCCTCCCACCACAGACCTCAATGTGTGATGCTCCTCTCCCTTTGTCCATGTGTTCTCATTGTTCAACACCTGCCTAGGAGTGAGAATATGCAGTGTTTCATTTTCTGTTTTTGTGTCAGTTTGCTGAAGATGATGGTTTCCAGATTCATCTATGTCCCTACAAAGGACACGAACTCATCGTTTTTTATGGCTGCAAAAAAAATCTTAAATAAAGATGACACAAAAACAGAAAATCAAACACTGCATGTTCTCACTCCTAGGCGGGTGTTTAACAATGAGAACACATGGACAAAGGGAGAGGAGCATCACACATTGAGGTCTGTGGTGGGGGGACTAGGCGAGGGACAGTGGGGATAGGGAGTTGGGGAGGGATAACATGGGGAGAAATGCCAGATACAGATGATGGGGATGGAGGCACCAGTATTCCACGGTGTATGTGCCACATTTTTTTTGAATGATTTTTAAATTTTCCATTATTTCCTTAAGATAATGCATTTCTTTTTTGTCTTTAAATATGATTTATAATTACAAAACAAATATACTCAATGAAAAATTAAACATAGAAGTTTATAGACTTTAATAATAAAGCCTTCTTTCCACTCTTCCATACCAGATGTAACTACTGTTGACTGATGAATATATCCTACTAGAGTATTTCTAATATGTATACTCCATTTCATTTCCTAAAAGTTATATATATTTTTTAATATTTCTAAACTATTTAAATTTTTCTATATTACATATTGGTATGTAGTTTCTCTTTTAAATTTAATATATCAGTGATATTTTTTATGTCAGTATATGAATGCCAACCTTATGCCTTGTGTGGCTGTATAATATATTATGATATGAATATATCACAAATTTAACTATTGTACTATTTAGAGACATTTAGGGTTTTTTTCTAAGTTTTGAAATTATAGTTAATACTGCACTGAATATTCTTGAACTTGATCTTCAGACATTAATGGAAGTATTTCTTCAGGATTAATTCTTAAAATGGAATTGCTGGAACAATGGGCACAGGTTACCATCACACAGATAATCAAAATGGTATTATATAGGGAAAAAAAAGAGTTTTTATATTATAGTCTTTATAAATCTTATGGAACTATTATGGGCCAGGTACAGTGGCTCACACTTGTAATCCCAGCACTTTGGATATCTAAAGTGAAAGGATCACTTGAGCACAGGAGTTCAAGACCAGCCTGGGCAACATAGCAAGACCCCAACACTACAAAAAAATTTTAAATGTAGCTGCGTATGGTGGCATGTGCCCACAGTCCCAGCTACTTGGGAGACTGAGGTGGGAGGATTGCTCCAACCCAGGCAGTCAAGGCTGCAGTAAGCTGTGATCACAGCAGTGCATTCCAGTCTAGGCAATAGAACAAGACCCAGTCTGTTCAAAACATTTAAAACTGAGAAATATCATGGATAAAATGAAGTAATAATGTCTAGGATTTCTTTTGAAATAATCCAAAGGGGATAATGTCCTGGTGATGGGTAGATATAAAACAAGATTAGGCATATATTGCAAAAATTGAAGCTGAACTGTGCATGTTGCATGTGTGTTTACTAGTAAATCTG
Organism: Leontopithecus rosalia; assembly: GCA_028533165.1. NCBI lineage: Eukaryota > Metazoa > Chordata > Mammalia > Primates > Cebidae > Leontopithecus > Leontopithecus rosalia. Next base: position 78,036,719 of record CM052662.1, read on the forward strand.
AGATTTCTTTTTTACATTTATTTTAACTGTATTCCTTCTGTGGACTGTCTAATCCTGTATTTGACCGGAGTTTCTAATAGGTTGCTTGTCTTTTTTTTTCTTTTTTAAAAAAATATTTTAGATATTATGTTTCACTCTGTTACCCAGACTGGAATCAAACTCCTGGGCTAAATCAATCCTGTCCTCTTGGCCTCCTAAGTAGCTGAGACTACAGCTACAAGTCCATGACTGGCTAATATTTATTTTTACTTTTTTAGAAATGGGATCTCACTCTGCGGTCCAGGCTGGTCTTGAACTCCCGGCCTCCAGTGATCCTCCCACCTTGGCCTTCAAATGTTCTGGGATTACATGAGCAAGCCACTACACCTCACCCCATTCACTTTAATAATAATTTCGATATGCTTAGTTATGTTCTTATCTTAATGCATTGCTTAGAACTTCCAGAATAATACTAATTATAAAAATGCAAAGAATGTCCGGCCTGTTTTCAGACTTTAATGAGAATGCATGTAATATTTCATGGTAAAGAGTGATTATTGCTGTAGAGATCTGGTAAATATCACCTATCATGTAAATCATTCTATTCAGAGCTTATTAAGAGTTGTTTTATTATTTGCTTTTGAGAAATAGATTTGGTATAACTTTTGGTGTTTAGTTTTTATTTGTTTATTTATTCTTTGAGATGCAGGGTCTCACTATGTTGCCAAGGCTGGCCTTGAAATCCTGGGTTCAAGTGATCCTCCCTTCTTATCCTCCCAAGTAACCAAACTATAGGCATGTGCCACCATGCCTAACTTGTATTACTTTTTAATAGGTCTTAATAGGTTGCAATTGTTAATCAAAAATTAATTTCAAAAGTCTTCTACAACATGAATTTTCTATGTCAAATAAGCCAGATACACAAATACAAAGAAACACAAATACATCATGTCCTATGATTCCACTTATATGGAGTACCAGAGACAAAAATTACAGTAAGGGTTCCCAGGCAGAGGGTAGAGGGAAGAATAAGGAGGTTTTCTCAGTTTCTGTTTGGAAAGCCGAAAAAGCTCTGGAGATGAATGGTGGTGATGGTTGGAAAGCAATGTGAGTGTACTTAGCACCACTGTATTATACACAGCACCACTGCATCATATACTTAAAAATCTTTAAAGTGGGAAGTTTTCTGTGAGTTATGTATACTTCACCGAAATAAATGTAATGTAATGGGGCTTGACACAGCAGGGGAGGGACAGAAAAATCAATATTATGCTTTTAAGTGTACTTATATAGTGCTTAATTTTTTACATTATATTCTTGTAATTCTAAAAGAATAAAGGTTTTCTGAAAGTAAACAAAAAACTTTATATTTGCATCACCAAACAACCACTGCTTCTTGGACCACTTCTAAGGTAGAAATGCTGTGGCCAACCTCTGGCAGAGACACTTGCACCCAGTAAGCCCCAACTCAGTGCCATAACCTTGTACCAAAGAGAGTTTAAGAATAAAATCAGCAATGGCAAACTGAGCTTATTCTGGCTTGAGACTCTTTGAAAGTGGTTTTGTAGTTTCTTAATTATGTTGAGCCTTGTTTTAGCATTAAAAGAGATATTTAGATGCCACATCTAAGGACACAGAAGCCTTTCAGTGAAGGAGGCAAGGTGACTGAGTCTGGAATAACTCCATGTTTCTAGCCAGGGATACTGAGAGCAACTATGGTTATTGTGATGAGGTGAAGACAGAAAAAGGGCTGGGTTGGAGAAAGGTGGTCAGTCTCCTCTGGATGTGATTAGTTTGAGACTCCTCTTGGGCAGCCCACTGGACATGGTCAATAGGCAATTGAGGTGGAGCTGAGAGGGCTTGAAGCTGAGATAGACTCCAGCTTAACGATGTGGGCAGTAGTAGGGGTCCACAGAGTGTGAAGATGACCAAGAAAGACATCTGGGTGGGGGTTTGGAGGGGCAGCGGATGAGCATGGACTAGGGAGAAAGGGATGCCAGTGGAGGAGGAGAGGGAAGTCTCAGAAACCAAAGGGAAAAGAGTCACTGGAAAGAGGGGTCAGCTCCATGACACATCCTGCAGAGACACCAGGTATTACAGGAACCCAAGAGGGAACTCAGATTTGACCATGAGGAGGTCTTGTTGGTCTTGACCTAAGAGATTTCAGAAAGAGGTGAGAGCCCAAAACACTCAGCCTTGTCCCCACCCTGAGAAACAGTGCCTGGCAGTGCGAGTGGACTTATGAATGGATGTATGAATGGATGGATGGACGATGAATGGCAGACAGATGAACAGACAGACTGATAAACAAATGGATGCACAGACAGCATGAATTGATGGATGGATGGATGAATGAACAAACGGACGGATGGGTGAATGAACAAACGGACAGATGGGTGAAGAGATGAAAAGAATGGTCTGTGAGAAGAGAAGGCTTCATGAACAAAGTGAGACTGAGATACATCTCCACAGTTAGAAATTAAAACATAGAGGTTTCTACTTGAGTCATGAATGACCCAGTATCTCGGTCCTGAGTTGACTGGGGACACTTGTGTGGAGGAAAGACCAAGAAGCCTGTAAAAAAAGTCCAGGTGAGGTCAGGAGGGTCCTAGCCTGCTCAGGACTTCTCTACCACACTGCACAGCTGCTTTAGCTGACATGTCACTCAAGGAGTTGCTGGGAACTACATGGCCAGCACTGCCATCAGCACAGACAGCCTCAGAGAGTGGGTGAACACACTGAGGTGACTCCAAGACTGTGGGTGTCACTTGCCCCAGACAGGGGACAGGCACAGGGACATCCCCGGGGGTCTGTCCCGCTCCCTGCCCTACACCTAGTTTGCATTCTCATCCTCTGCAGACGTGCCTGTCGTGCCCAGTATCTTACTGCTCCAGCTCTGCTCCCATGCTGGCCCCAGGTGCTGACCTCACAGGATTCAATCCAAGCCTCAGTCATTACAGCATGTGTCCAGAATCAGGACCCAGTCCACCATCCTTGGTATGTGGCTCTCACAATGTTCCCCAGCCTGCCCCATCCTCTGATGTCTAAAGAAAGTTTGCTTTCTCCCCTGGGGATTCTTCTCCTCTGCACACCCAACCTTAAGCACTGACCTCTACTTCTCTCTGTGATATCTGGCAGAGGCAGGTTCATCTTGGGGGTAACCAGCAGAGAAGGGCCTAATAGCAGGAGCAGCCACCGTCAGGTTGCAACAGGTGGACACAGCCAGGTCCTGGAGCCTTGGCTCAGTTTGGCTAGGGATGGGAGCTTCTTCTCCTTTTCCATGGCAGATCCCCTAGGTGGGATAGAGGATGGCATCTAAGGGGATGGGAGGCTCCAGGCTACATCAGGCACTGGGCACAGCCTCTGAGCCTGTCCACACACTGCCAGGACCATCCTGCAGGGTGAGTGGGCATTGACTCACAGTTCACACAGGAGGTTCCAGGTACTGGCTACCCTGTGTACACATGGAAAAACTGAGGCTACAGATAGGGTGCCTGGGCCAGGTCACTTGGGAGAGGTGACTTTGGAAGTGCTCTAGGGAAAGTGAAAGGCTGTCTGCTCTCAAAAGAAGAAGTGAGAGGAGGGAAAGAAAGTCCCCTGGGTGGACCAAACAACCACAAAGTCAACCCTCACAGAGACTAGATGGGGGGCTACGCACCATTCTGATTCTCCTCTGCCATCTCTGTCCACACTTGTCAGCCCAAGGCTGCCCCTTTGGTCGCTGTCTTCCCACCTTCCTCTGAGAAGCTCAAAACCAACCAGCCCACACTGTGTCTGATGAGTGACTGCCACCTGGGCAACATGACAGTGGCCTGTGAAGGTAGATGGCACCCCTGTCACCCAAGGTCTTTAGACTACCAAGCCCTCCAAATAGAGCAACAAGTATATGGCCAGCAGCTCCCTGAGTCTGACGCCTGACCAGTGGAGGTCCCATAGCAGCTACAGCTGTCAGGCCACACATGAAAGGAGCATCATGGAGAAGGCAATGGCCTCTGAAGCATTATGATAGGTCCCTGGTTCTCTCCCATCCACAAGGGCCTGGAGCTGAGGATGCCAGGGCAGTGGTCACCCCTGTCATTCCAGGTCATCCAGCCCTTCTCCCTTCACCCAATAAACCTTTAATAAATATCATCTTTGTCAATCAGAAATCCTGCACCATTTTATTTCTTACCTCTCTTATAAGCTGACACTTCCCCAGCTTCTTAGTGTGGGGTGGGGGAATTCTGGTACTCAGTGAGAAAGTCACCCAGAGAGAGAGGCTCATAGCCTCCCCAGGGAATCTCCCCAGGTAAATAGGCCAAGACAGGAGGAGTCTGGTCACTGAACACCAGTCCTTCCCTCTTCCTTTTCCCCTTCCGCTTCCAAGCCCGGCTCCCTGTCCTCTGCCTCCTTCTGGAAGAAGCTGTTCTTGTCTAAGCCTCCAGATATATGCCTCTTTCTCTGCCCTGGTTGGGACCCTCTACCGATATGCACTGCATCCTTTCTTTCCTCAGCCGGGAAAACCTGTTCCAGGTCTGGATCCCAGACCTGGAGCAGAAGCTCCTGGCCTTGCTGCCCCCTTCCCTCTCTTTTCACCGAAGCTCCTGACCACCCTCACCCTGCCCCACCTGTACTGTCCAGGACACTCCAGCACCACTGACTTTTCTTAAAGTCCTGGAGGTCTTAAATTGGAGGCCCACCTTGATTCTTCACCCAACAGCAGAATCAGGCATATAAGAGAAATGGGAGGAAGCCAGGAAGGAAACTCACAAAAAGCCTGCAGGAGGCTGAGGACAATTGCAAAAGCTAATCTTTGAGTTTCCTAACCAGTGCAGAGAGATAAATCATCACTTCATCATTCTATAAGATTAAACAAACCCTTTGCTGGAGGGAAGCTTGTGTTCTCAATGTTGACACTATGAGACTCGTCACAGTTAAAAGAGAAGACACGTTTTACCCAAGGGCTCAACACTGAGGGCAGCTGAGCACTGGCAAGCAGGTGATGCTCAGTAGCCTCAGGGCATGGCGATGAGCATAGCCAGCTCAGGGGAAGTGCTAATTAGTGTCAATGCATGTCAGTGACTGTCCCTGTAACCACAGGGATAACATTGTAGAGTCATTTGTTACAGCAGACACATGAGCTGAAAAAGAGACACACCCAGGATATCTCATGGCCCATCCCCAGGCCCACCCACAGTGACAGAGGCCTGAACCCACCCTTGGAGAAGACGATAAGGTTATTATAGCAATAATAACCTGATTTGTCCCAGGGTTCCCAACCAGGTCAGTTTCTGTCCCCATATCCAGGGTAGGACTTTGACATAAAACCATAGCCCCTGTACCCACTACATGCTCAAAGCCGCTCCCACCCCTGCCTGATGCCCCCCACCTAGGGTGTCCCCAGACCCCTGGGCTGCTTCCCACTCATGCCTGCACTCTGCCACATGGGAGCCAGATGAGGGTATTCTCTCAAGTATGTGGCACAGTAACTGGCTATCTTTGGGGAGCATTGTTTTTAGGTCAGGTCTCTGTCACTGTGGGTGGGGCTGGGGAGGGGTGGTGGGGTGTCCTGGGTGAGTTTCAGCCTCAGCTCCTGTGGCTGCTGTAAGAAATGACTGCTATTTAATGGCTTCAAACAACATACATTGATTCCCTCACAGGTCTGGCAGGCAGATGTGTGCATTGAGGATTGAGGGGCTAAGATCACAGTGCCAGGAGGGCTGGGCTCCTTCTGGAGGCTCTGGGGACAATCTGTTTCCAGGACTTTCCCATCTTCTCAAGAACACTCACCTTTCCTAGCTCATGGCCCCTTCCTCCAACTTCAAAGCCAACTGCATATCAAACCTCTCTCCTGCTCCTCCTCTATTCCCCTCTCTCTCTCCCTCCATCGCCACTTCTTTTCTCACTCCAATCCTCCTGCCTCTCTCCTTATCTTATAAAGACCCCACCTTGGACCATCCAGATAACCCAGGATCATCTTCCACTTCAAGATCCTTAACACCATCACATCTGCAAAGTCCCTGTGGCCACACCACACAGCACATGGAAAGTTTCCAGTACGAGGACATGGTTGTCCTTAGGGAGTCTAATTGAGTGAAACACAGCTCCTTCCCTCATTCCTCTCCCTTTCTCTGTATTCTGCCAGTATAGTTTGAACCACTCCTAGGGACTTTCCCAGCCTAATTCCAGTCTTTCCCTGATCCTGGTCTCCTGTGGCCTCTTCTCAGAACTCTTGAGTTTTGCATTTCTTTCCATAGGCCCCCTGAGGCTAATTGTTCTCTAGGCCCAATAGCTATCAGAGGAAGATCCTATTATGATCCTCACTCTACCATGGAGACACCATGGTCCAGAGACTCTGAATGAATGCCCCAGGCCTCAGCAGGGACTCAGTCGTGGCCTACCCCACTCTATATCTCAGCTCTGGACCCTAGGTGCCCAGTTGCCCTCAGCCCACCTAGCTAGGCCCAACCACTTAATCCAGCTTCCTCTGTGGAAAGCTCAGCCCAATGGCCCAAGTTCTGCATTTAGGGACCCATGGTCCACATTATTGGACTGATAAGAGATGGAAGAAAACAATGACTATACATCAGATTGGGTCCTCTATGTTAAAAATCAAGGGAAGGCTATGTGGAGGAGGAGCTGTGAAAAGGTACTCTCTTTCTGGAAACCCCACCCCAGTTCTGGTTCTGAGAGGTAAGGTTCACCCCAAGGCTTACAATGCCCCCATCATCAGAAGCCTCAGTCCCTGGCAAGAAGCCTGCCCAGCCCAATCCCAGTATCTCCAGGATAAAGTTTAAAGACCAACCCCAAATACAAGATGATTCCACACCTTCCGCTTCCAAGTCCAGCCACATTTCCCATAGCCCCTCCCCTATGCACACCTCCTATTCCAACAGAACAGAGCCAAAGGACTTTCATTCCCAAAGGGCCACAGAGCCCCCACCTCCACATCTTGCTCTTGCTGTTCCCTCTTTCTGGCATGCCATTCCCTGCACAGGGTACAGACACTTTTTTCACCTGACAGAGCCTGCAGCTCCACAAGGCCCAAGTCAGCCCCTCCCTGTGACCTTGTCTGACCCTGTCCCAGGTTCCCTTGGTGGCTGATAAAGGCAGCCTCTCATCACCTCCAGGGATTGGCATGCTTCACTCTAACTCACTCAACTGAGCTCACCTCTATGAAAAGAAGACCCCTCTATACATCCTTATACCCAGATATAACAGGACAAGCTGGATGCCAGGGAGTCCAGCCAGATATCTACAGAAAGGCTCTGCTCTTAAGCAGGAGGCAGCCTGAGGGGGAAAATTTCCTAAAACAACTCAGGGAAGCCCTCCCATATGAGAGCCTCCAAAGAGGCTGCAAAAATGCCAGCTCAGGCAGCCAAACGCCCAGTGGCCACAGCCTTCTGAGACCCAGATGCCAAGTGAAGATTGCTTGGATTCAGTAGTGACTGGTGGAGGTGGCAGCTGGTAAACCAATACTTTCCAACCCCCTTATAGCAAGCAGCTGTGCCCCACCCCTCCTGACATGAGTGACATGCCTGTCTCCCGCACCATCAAATAAATTCAAATCTTTGCAAGGTGACACAGTACATTTTTGAAAATCTCATTTACTGATTCAAATGTATAGTAACGACTGAAAACTACTGTGGTGTGTAAATACACTTCCTGCAGCTTGTTTTTAGCCCTTTTGTATCCAGCAATTTCTACAAACCATCCCCATGGGATATGGGAGCCAGAATAGACAGGAACAGGTGTGGGGTGTCCTGGAACACTGAGGGTAAAGCACAGCTCCACACTCAGGGGGCCCATTTCTTTGACTGTTTAGGGCACCCACCTGTGGCTCAGCCTACCTGTGGAGGAAAATTACACCTGAGAACCCCAGAGGCTCAAAAGAAAGCACAAGTTCAGCAGATACCTGCCAGGGTGGGTCCTGGAGTTGCAGCCCTAGGGAAAGCCACCATTGCACTGTCAGCTCCCATCAGTCCCCTCTCAAGTCCCAGGAGGATGAGGTTTCTGACGAAGCTCAGAGGCCTGCACAAATGGTAGATTGGATTTCAGAGAAGTTATTAATAGGCCTACAGTCACCTAGAGAGTTACTGAACCAGGACTACGGAATAATTCCTGGGAGGGCAGCCAGGAGGAAAGCAGGACAGAGAGGAAACACAGGGAGAGAGCCCTGGGACAACATCAAATAGAGAGAGAACCAGGGGAGCAAAAACAGCTCTGATGCTTTGCCCCACAGCCTCTGCATGACCGTGTCCCTTGAGAATTCAGAATGAGGAGTTCACTCTTGCCCTTTACTTGTTTTGGGGCTCTGGCAGGCTGACCTACTTCCTGCCCCAGCCTCACTCAGTCTCCCCACTCTTTGTCACCTACTTGGCAAGCTGATCTCTCTCTGGTTTTCTGAGTACTCAGTGGTGCTGTGTTAACCCCTCTGCCTGCTTATTTTATGTGATTAAAAAGGGAAGCAATTATCAATAGCCCTATTTTTCTAATTAGAAAATAGGCACAGGGATGTTCTACAACGTGCTCACAATCACCAAACTGCAAATGGTAGCTGCACTTTAAATGTATGTCTATCCATGCTTCTAACATTGAGCTAACTACCCCATTGTCACTCTGTGCCTGGTCCCAGCTGACCCTGTCTCTGTCTCCTGATTGCAATGCTTCTCCCTAGCAGCCGCTCCAGGAAGCTGCTCAAAGCCTCTAACGATTACCCACCAATTCTTCCACAGACCCTCAGTGGGACCTGGACCCTTCCAGCCTGAACTTGTCTCCAAGAGTCACAGTTAACCGGATCTTAGGATGCTCAGGTGCTGAAACAGCTGCAGTGACCACAGGCTTAGGGAATTCAACCAGTCAGTAACATTAGGATTTCTGGAAGACTGTCTAAAGAATAACTGGAATAAACAAGATCAGCCTGCAAAGATTGGAACAAATACCCGCTTATTCAATTTCCAGGCATCAACACAGGCCCAGAAGCATTAAGGACATTCAGGGAAATATGACCTCACCAAACAATAAATAAGTCACCAATGACTTACCCAGGAGAGATAAAGACGTAAAACTTGTCACACAGTAAGTAAAAATAGCTGTTTTGAGGTAACTCAATTAAACTTAAAAAATATACAGAATTCAGAAATGTATTAAAGAAACTTAACAAGAAGATTAAAATAATTTTAAAAGACCACAAAAACCTCAAAGCTGAAAAATACAACAGATGAACTGAAAAATTCATAAGAAGACCTCAACAGCAGAACTGTTCAAACAGAAGAAATAATCAGTGAGCTGAGAGGCTATTTGAAATACACAATAGGAGAAAAAAGAAAAGAATAAAAGAATAAAAAAAAAAGCATAGAGGATCTATGGGATTGCATCAGAAAAGCAAATGTAAGAGTCGTTCGTCTTCAAGAGAAAGCAGAGAAATAGTAAAAAGCTTATTCAAATAAATCATAACAGAAAGCTTCCCAATTCAAGAGAAATATATAAATATCCACGTACATGAAGACCAAAGATCATCAAGTAGATTCAAGCCAAATAAGACTAGGCTAAGGCATATAATAATCCAACTCCAAATGTCAAGGACAGAATGGATACTATAAATAGCAGAATAAGTGAATCAAACAACATACAGAGGACCTTCCACCTATCAGGAAGCGGAGTTCTCAGTAAAAATTTAACACACTGAGGGCCTCCCTCACATGGGGAAAGTGGAATGACAAATTCAGAATGCTTAAAAAAAAATACCAATGAAAAAACACACCCAACAGGTAGATCCTTCAAAAATAAAAGAGAGGTAAATACTTTATTAGAGAAATAAAAGCTGAGGAAATGTATCACTACAAAACCTGTTTTATAAGAAATGCTAAAGGGAGTTCATGAACCTGAAAGAAAATAATGCAAACATATACTAAGAAAACATTTGAATGTATAAATTTTATTAAAAAGTAAGTATACAAATAAATTTAAAATAATATTGTAGTTGTGGGGAATAGGCAACCTATATCTCTAATATGAAGGGTAAAACACAAAATTACTAAAATAATAATCCAACAATTTTTATAAAGATAGGCAATATAAAAAGATATTGAAAGATATCCAGATGTCAAAGTGTGTGTGTGTGTGTGTGTGTGTGTGTGTGTGCACGCGCGCATGTGTGTTGTGGGGATAAATTTACAGGGTAAATGTTTTTACTTTTTTTGTTTCTATTTGTTCATTGCAATCAAAGTTAATTTTTATTCAGTTTAAAATAGCTTGTTACATTTATGTTGTTTAGCCTCATAATAACCAGAAGACAAACATCAATAATAGACACCCTAAAAATAAAAAGCAAGAAATTAAAACACCTTCCCACAGAAAATTGCCTAACTACAAATAAAGACAGAAAGGAATGGAAAGAGAAGGGAAAAGAAAGGGAGAAAGAGAGAGAAGATAAAGAGAGGAAGGAAGAGAGAAGGACCAAAAGATAAAAGAGTAGCAAAACAACTATAAAACAGGTAGGAAATGACAGTAGTATATTTTTACCTTTTAGTTATGACTTTGAATATACATAAATTCTTTGATTAAGGCAGAGTGGCTGAATGGATTGAAAGACAAGACTTTACACTCCCTAAGAAACTCAGTTCACCTATAAAAACATGCATAGATTGAAAATGAAGGGAAGATAAGATAACCCATAGAAGTGGAAACAAAAAAGCAGGAGTAGCTATACTTCTTACATCAGATAAAATAGATTTTAAGTCAAACAAACAAGAAATAGAAAGATAATTATATAATGTGAAAGAAGTCAACACTCCAGTATAACAATTATAGGTGCATATGCAGCCAACACTCAAGCACATAAATATAGCAGCAAATATTAACGGGTCTTAAAGGAGAGTCTGATAGCAATATAATAATAAAGTACTTTAACAATACACTATAATCAACACTCCACTGTCGTCCACGAACAGATTATCCAGACCAAAAAAAAAAATCAGTTGAACTGTACTCTATATAGAATGAACCTAGCAGATGTTTATACAGCTTTCCACTCAACAACTGCACAATGCACATTCTACTAAGTAGCACATGGATGATTCTCCAGGTTAGACTATGTTCAGCCAAAAAACACGTAACAACACATTTTTAAAAATTGAAATCATAACAAGTGTCTTTTCTGACCACAGTGGAATAGTACTAGAAATTAGTAACAGGAAGAACTTTAAAACACTATACACATAAATGGAAGTTAAAATACATGCTCATGACCAAAAAATAAGTAAATAAAAAAAAGGAAATTAAAATTGTATGGAAACAAATAACAATAGAAACATAACATAAAAACATCTGGGAGATGAAGCAAAAACAGCTGCAAGAGAAAACGTGTATAGCATAAATGCCTACATTAGCAAAGTAGAAAGATCTCAAATAGCCAACCTGATGATACACTTCAAATAAAGAGAAAAACTAAGAAACAAACAAAAATGCTAAAGTTAGTAGAAAGAAAGTAATGATAATGATTAGAGAAGAAATTTTAAAAACAGAAACTAATAAAATATAAACAAAATGTCAGGGAAGCAAAGAGCTAAGTTTTTTTGTAATAAAAATAAAAATCGACAAACTTTGACTAGATTAAGAAAAACAAAGAAAATGGAGATAAAAAAGGAGACATTGCAGTTGATAATACAGAAATACCAAGTATCATATGAGACTACAGGAAACATTTATATAAAAACAAATTGAAAAATCTAGGACAAATTAATAAACTTCTTGACACATAACAAATCCCAAGATAGAATGATAAATAAATAAAAAACAAACCTGAACTGACCAATAATGAGTAATGCAATTAAAGTAGTAATACAAAGTCTCCCATCAATGAAAAAGACAAGAATCATGGTTTTACTGCTGAATTCTACCAATCATTTTTAACCCCTGCAGGGCTGACCCAGCTTGGAAGGTAGGAAGTTGCGGGTACTCTACTGCAGACTTTGGTGGCAGCAGTGAAGCCACAGCCATGGCAAGGAGAAATCCTCCCACTTCTCCTGCAGTCTTTGAAGGGTGTCCAAGCCCCATTTCCAGATGGATATTTGTTACCCACAGAACGCGGAAATTCCCAGGTGTAGGAGAGACATGAGACACCGTGCAGGTGTTTTGTCTGGTGCTGCCATTTCAGCCGGCGCCGCAGTGCAGCGACATTCCACACAAGGCGCACAGGCCTGGGCGCCCAGTTAAACCGGCAATCTGAGATTTGGGAGGGCAGATTAGCATATCCATCTGATTGAATGGGACTTGGACACTGAGCCAGATCAGGATATTTCCGGGAGGGGACATTAGATCTGGTGCAGTGGGTTGCTGCACGATAAATCACACAGATCCCAGTGCCCTAACAGCAGGAGATTGAAATACCTGGGAGAGAGTCAACCTTTCAATTTAGAAAAAAAAAAAAGGGCTCTGAGGCAGCAAGACAGCTGATCAGGCTTGGCGGGTCCCACTCCCACAGGGACAAGCAGGGTGGCGATTTGATATGCCCAGGGTTGAGAGTTTCACTCTGGAAACAGCTGAGCCCGGACGGTGCAGCTCACTGGGGGAGGGGCATCCACCATTGCCGAGGCATTTTGACCCTACAGAGCTATACTCCCATGTGGCAACCTGCCATAACAGAGAGACTCCGCCAATACAGAGGCAACAGAGCGGAGCCCACAACAGCAGGGCGGAGCTCATGGCAATCGGGCAAAGCCCACAGCAACAGGGCAGAGCCCAGGACAGCAGGGCAAAGCCCAGGACAGCAGAGTGGAGCCCACAGCAGCAGGGCAGAGCCTCGGCAGGCAATTAGTGACTAGACTGCCTCCAAGCTGGGCAGGTCAGTGCAACGGATACTCATAAAGAAAACCCTAACTCCCCAAGACAGAGCACCTGAGGAAAAAAAGGGGCTTTATGAGTTCTGCTGCAGCAGATCTAAACATCCCAGCCTATCAGCCCTGAATGAACAAAGGAGCTCACAGCTCAGCACCTGAGCTCCAATAAAATATGGACCGTCTCCTCAAGCAGCTCCCTGACCCCTGTATATACAAAGAGTCACCTCAAAAAGGACTGATCAGACTGACATTTGGTAGGCATCATTCTGGGACAAAGATAGCAGAAGAAGAAACTGGTAGCAACCCTCACTGTTCTGCAGCTGCTACAGGTATACCCCGGACAAGGAGAGCCTGGAGTGGACTTCAGCAGTCGTACAGCAGAGGGGCTAGACTGTTAGAAGGAAAATTAAGCAACAGAAATACTTCATCATCAACAATCTGGGCATTCACACAGAAACCCAATTGAAAAGTCAGCAACTACTCAGACGACAGGTGGGTACACCCACAAAAATGGGAAGAAACCAGCGCAAAAAAGAGGAAGACACCCAAAACCAAAACACCTTGCATTCTACAAA
>CM052662.1:78050590-78069722 GCA_028533165.1 Leontopithecus rosalia
CACCCCACCCAGCCCCCTCCCTGAGCACCCCACCCAGCCACCTCCCAGCATGCCCCCTCCTAGTGCTCCCTTGCTGATTCAGGGCCCTGAGACCAGGGCTTCTCCTGGCTTTCCTGGAGGAAGTGTCACTGCTCACTGGGCTCCTCTCATAGGTTCCACTCTGTGGAATGAAAGAATTAACCAAGACCACTCAGTCACTCCAAGTGGACTACAGTGGAGAAGGGAAGCTTCTCTCTTTAGGAATTACCAGGTGTAACTCCCAGCCTATCACCATCCAATTTGTCAGGGGTTGGAGACAAGCCTCATCTGGGGATGAGGAGAAGTGGCCTAGGAAACAGGAGTGACAAGGAAGGAGAGGCTGTCAGGCCAGAGAGGGGACCCCACCTGCAGGGCAGGGAAACGTGGGCAGGTACTCTGGACCAGGACCCCTGGGAGATTTGTTGCCTCTGGTCTCCAGGCGTCTGCACCCCCAGAGGGACAGGGACACACCAGGGCTCCAGAACACTGTCCCATGAGGGTAAGAAACCAGCCATGTCCTTGTTCAGAGACACTTGAGAGAGCTGCAGGTATTTACCCCAGCAAGTAGAGGGCTAGGATTCAGGCCACATGCAGATACCTTCAGGCCCATCACGTGCAAAAGAGAGGCTTATTCTGGAAGGTGACAGGGGCCTTATGGGAATGGAGGGACTGTCCACCCAAAAACAATTCCCAAGGATGTGAGCAAGGGAGACAGAGAGAGGGAGAGCTGGTTGGTGGGTGACATTCAGGCCCCACCAACACAGGTGCTGTGAGTCCTCTGCCCCATAGCAAGCTCCAGTCCCTACCAGTGGTGGAGTGGGCCAGGGACCCCTGGGGCTTGGCCAGCTCAATACCTCTTTTGGTCTTAGCCAGCTCAGCCTCTCTCCCTCCCTGTGGCAGAGAAAGACAGCCAGGACTGCCTCAACATGTGCAGGGCTGCAGACGGCAGCTCTGGTTTGGTGGGTCTTTTGAGAGGGTTCCTGCAACACATCAGCAGTTGGGGTGGCAAGTAAGGGAGGCCCTAAGAGGTCTTTGTGCTTGTGGAGGGGTCTCACCCACATGGATCTGGTGGCCCTGGGTCTGCTCCCTTGAAGATGAGAGAAACTGCCTCCCCCAACAATGAACAGTCCCTGTGGCCTCCTTCCTCCCAAGCCATGCCCTGGCCACCCCTGTCTTGGCGAGAAGTGGGATGCAGTAGAGCAGGCTTCCAGGTGTGTGGTTCTTGGGTTGGGCTGGCCCTGGATTTGGGCAGGGCAGGCAGTGACCTCCCTGGATGGTGCAAGGAGCCTTCCTACAACCCTTTCAGGGACCAGGACCTAGAATGTCATGGGGGATTTGCTGTCCTGACTAGGGCAGAGCTGTCTCTGCCTAAGTTGGTAACACAAAGGAGGTCTCCCTAGGACACTTGACCTGAGCCTTAAGCACCAGGAGAGCCACCAACCCCCAACAAGATGAGGCTCGAGCCAGCCTGGTTATGCTTCTCAGACCCACCTCCCCTCTGGACCACAGGCCTATTCACAGTTCCAAGTGGACAGGACTCAGTGGCCAACCTTGGGCAAAGAAGGGACCTGGACATTCAATCACAGTATGTGATTTAGAGCACAGGGACCCCATCAGTCCACTCCACTGCTCTGATTCACCTCCCACTTTACACCCCAATCTCCTTTGCCCAGAACCTTTGGGCCCTCATTGCTCACCCTTATGAAAGATAGCACAAAAGAGCAATCTCATCCCATCAATCTCTGCCGCTTGATGGCAGATGTCAGCAGACAGACTGACAGCAAGCTGAATGAAAGAGTCCCAAGACCCTCTCCCTGTCTCCGCTGTGCTCAAGGGTCTGGCTTTCCCCAGAAGCCTCAGGAGAAGAGGAAACAGGATGCATACAGCAGGGACATGTGGACCATGTGCTTCCCTATTGTTTGGTGTTGACATTGAACTTTTTAAAAGAACTCTTACATCAGCCCTGAGATGGCTAAGAACCCAAAAAAGTACATGCTGAGTACTGAGGGTCAGGCACTAGGATCATGGAGGCTTGTGCACAGGGGCATGGATGCCCTTGGCCTCAGCCTCCCGAGGTTCTGGAGGCTGGCAACTGAGGGTAGAGGCTGGGCAGGACTGCACTCCTGTGACCTGGCAGGCTCCTTCAGCCATCTCTCCTTGTCACCCCACTCATGCCGCTCTCCATCTCTGTCTTACCCAGGCTCTGCCTGACTTTCTCTGGTCTATCTCCTCTCTTTCAGAATTAGGCCCATTTTGTTTTGCACTTGGTACGAACAGCAAAGTCCCCAAACAGCAAAGAAATCTCAGAATTGAGGCTCCTTGGTTCACAGACTCTTTCCAGATTAGTCCTTTGAGCTGTCTGGCAGAGCTGGGCCCTGAGACTTGTCACTGGTAGGATGGGGCTGCCGCAGCAGCTCCCCATGGGCTCCAAGAGGGGTGTAGTTTTGGAGGCAATGGGCACAGATGCACAGGTGAACTTCACAGCAGCTTCTGTGCATCCCTGATCTAAGCAGCTGCTCCTGAAACCTCTGTTTCCTCATGGACTCTCAGGCCAGGTGGGTCCTTGGTCATTTAGAAAGCATCTGAGGATGTCTAGGGAACCCCTGAACTGTTTAGAAAGCACCTGACTCCCTGGCAAGAAGTGGGCAGCTCCAGACCTCAGGTAGAAGGCTCCTTCCCCTCCACCAGGTCCTATTGTTCACAACAGAGAAGCCAGGAGAGCTCCAGGGAATAAGAGGCCCGTGGTGCTCAGAGTCAGCCTCCGCGATTTTTGCTTGGACAGGTAATCGTCCCCCGTCCTAACATCACTGGGTCCTTCTGACTCCTTGCTCCATCACCCCTGCCCACCCAGACACATCTGCACAAGGATACACCTGTCCAACTGACTATAGCTGCTCAAGAACACAACCTGCCCACCAGGTCACACCCACCCACCCAGAAACACCTGCCCAAGGACACACCTGCCCACCCAGATACACCTGCATAAGGACACACATACCCAACTGACTAGAGCCGCTCAAGAACACACCTGCCCACCCAGACACACTTGCCCAAGGACACACTTGTCCACCAGGACACATCCACCCACCGAGAAACAGCTGCCCAAGGACACACCTGCCCACCTTGACACATCTGCTCACCAGGACACACCGCCCACCAAGAGATACCTGCCCACCAGAACACATTTGCCCATGGACACACCTGTCCACCCAGACATACCTGTCCAGCAGAGCACACCTGCCCACATGGACACATCTGTCCACCAAGGCACAGCCTTTCTACTTTCAGGACCTGAGTGTGGTGTGACCTCAGCCGCTGCCACCTGCCCTCCCTTCTGCCTCATCTGGGCAGGGCTGAGCTGCCCAGGAAGCTCACCCATGACACTGCTGGTTTGGATTCAGAACCAAGAAAACGCGCTGGGCAGAGTGGGGGAGGCTGGGGACTGGGCTCCACCTGCAGCCGTAACTCATGGTCGGGCTGGTCTAGGGGATGCCCTCTCTCCACAGTGGACAGCATGGCAGGTAGTCTCCTAAATGGTCCTCTCAGAGGAGTGGGGTGATGGCAAATATGAAAAACAAGCCCTAGAAGCTGCTGCTCTGCCCATTCAGAGGCAACAGATACAATAACATAAAGCCAAGTCAGCATGAGTGTAACTACTGGGAAGAAAGAAAGGCAGAAGTCAGAGGTGTCCTGTGTGCCCTCTGGCACACTGCTGGGTGTCAAACTGAAACTCTCCAGCTTTAAAAAAGTGAAATACTTTCCTTACTCTCAGGGTGAAATGTAGGCTGCCGTGAGCATGCACATGTGCGCACGCGCGCACGGACACACACACACACACACACACACACACACACACACAGAGCAACACCTTTACCTTCAGACATTGTTCTCTGGCCTGGCGCCCCAGCTCCATAGCAGAGGGCTCTACTGCCAGACACAGTGGCCTTGCCTTCTCACATGTGAGACAGCTTTACTGTGGGAGGTCGGGGTTGCAACCCTGGAGACTCATTTTATTGCCAGGCCAGGAAAGTGATCCACTTGGCGAGAAAAGAAAAGGCCATCTCCTGCCTCCTGGGCATAGGTGAGTTGGGTGGGCCAGGAGCCTTGCTGATGCCCAGATGGTGGGCTGAGATCTGCAGGTTGGACGCTGACTTGCCTTTCCACTTGAGCCCAAACAGCCAGGTTTCTGGCTGGGTAGATGCCGTGTGCAGACTCTAGCACACGAGATACCTCTGTCTCCTGATTTTCTTTCTTCCCAGCAGATCTCAGAAGACATGCACAGTGAGAAGTTCCACACAGAGGCAATTCAGGCAGTGTCCAGCAGCTGGCTCAAGTACATCTGCATGGCATGCTCCTGTGATGATCAGAACCTCACCATATGTCAGATTAGTGAGTGGATACGTCCAGGCTCATAAAAGCAGCTTCTGCCCCTCAGAATTATCTCTGAAGATGTGGCACCAATATCAGCAAGGGTGCTGAGGTGAGGGCTGGCTGAGCCTCTTTGAGGACATCTGCCAAGTGTCACCCTCAAGGATGGCCATGTCCCCTTCATCGCCGGGAGTCTTTCCCTTTATGAGTCTAGATCAGTCCTGTTTTCTTGGAAGAGCCTCAGCTCCAGGTCTTGGAGAAGCAGGTAGATTTCCTGAGGCCTCTCTCCAGGCTAGCAGCCAGTTCGCTCACCGGGTCTGAAAGGCCCCTGGAAACTACACAGTGAATGTCATCAGAAGAGAGTCTTAAGCACTCATGCACCCAGAGGTAGACAGCGATTCCCCTGAGAGAAACGCATCTTCAGACATTCCCAGATTGAAGATGCAGAATTCCTGGTGCTGGCTGCAGCTGCACTGTCAGCCCTGGACACCCTGGACTCCACCTCAGATGGCCTGGCCTCCCCATTCTGAACTGCTAGATTTCTCCCACACCCCAAAGACAGCTTTCTCTTTTCAGGAGTCCCCTTGACAAGCTACAGTTGAAAGGGTTCCCAGTAGCTGCTGAAAGCTAGCATTCTGAATAGAGGTCCCCTCAAAACCAGGACTTGATCCAGGCTGCAGAACCTACCTAAGCCCATTTCATTCTTGAGGGTAGACTTCATTGCACAGACTCCTTCCCGAGGGATCAGCCACAGGGCGCCAAGCTTAAAGCAGAAGCACAATTCTGCCCCCCACACCACTCAGCCTTCCCAGCTCACAGACCAGTGCTCCTGGGACAACTGCAGCCCCATATCCTGACCCACTGGCTAGAGCTCAGCTCATGGCCACTTTCAGAAACAACCCAAATCATGCTGTCCCCCACCCCCACCGACAAAGGGTTTCTCACTTACATACAGAAACTTGAACAACAGAAACTCAAGAATTGACCAGGTGGGCTCCTGATGGAAGAGTGGCTCTGCCATTTCCCCAGGACACCCCCGGATGGGAACTTTGATGGGGATCCTGACCTACTTAGCTCACCACCCCTGGTATCAATATTCTAAAGCTGGATAAAGGAAATTAAAACGGAACTCAATTCCTTCAGAGCATATTCTGCAAACGTTCCAGAGGGGACTGTCTTGGTGGTAGAGGAAAATCTAACTCAGGCTCAGCTGTGTCCGTGGTGTGAGGCCTGAGTGTGCACTGAGAGGTTTTCCAGACACCAACAAGCAGCACTCACCCTTTCTCGCTGGTCTCTCCATCCTGGATTCACTATAACATCGTTAAGGACACTGAGGCAGGTGAGGAACTGCTGGTGCATGTGAAGGAAGTCATCAATCCCTTGGGCGCAGTGCCACCTGCTCTGGACAGGAAGACCCCTCCATGCACTGGGCTGTGACACCTGGAAGCCCCCAGTCTGCCCAAAAGAAAAGCAGACACATTGGAGGACCCATGGCCTCTCATCACCTCATGTCACCCAGTGAGGACCAAGCAACCTCCAGCAGATGGCCTCCTCAAGTTTCTGCAGACCCAAGGACAGCAGACATTACCTCCCTGCACACAAAGTCTCAACCTAAAGGCTTCCTGACTCCTTCCCTGGAGCATAGGAGCTGCACCCAGAATTTTAAAAGGCCTCTGGACAAGGGGTGAATTGGTACCGGGTGGATGATATCTTTGCAGTGTTAGACTGGCGGGTAAGTTTTTAACTGTTAATATTGTTGCTATTATTCTTACATAGCAGCAGCAATAGTAGCCTTTACTTTCCTCAGTCCTTAAACAAAAGCAAACCCCAACCCAGGTTTGCGGTTTCAATACATTTCTGGCTGCCCAGCACTCTCTGTGATGTGAGAAGTTTTTATTTCATTTAAGAGAGCAGATGATGGCATATGTGTCTTTAAAAGCACTGTGCATCTGTAGCTAAAAATCCAAGAGAAATATTAGGGGAATTTCATTTGGCAAGAGGGAAAGTTGAGGATCGGAGGCAGTCTCACACTGGTGCAGTCACCCAGCTCTTCCGGACAGGGCTGTGGGAAGCCTTCTGAATTTCCCTTTCTCTCGATTTGTCAGTCCCTATCTCTCAAGTAGGAATGTGACAAGTGGTGTCTCATTTACCTTCCCCCATACCCAAGTTCAGCTGAGGGGATTCTTGAGAAAACTCCAGTGCCACACAGAGGAGGTTTTCTGAAATACAGGCTTATTTTCCTACCTCCTTATTTTCCTTTCTCATGAAACAATGTGTCCATTCCCCTGTGGCTTCCTGGAATGGCTGACCAGCAACGGCTTTGTGGGCAGCAAGGCACTGACCTGTTAAGTCCATGCCTGTCCTTCTGTGCCAAGGACGACAGTGTTCTCATCTAACTGCTTTTCTTTGGGTGAGAACCCACGAGTGAGCAGGAAAGCAAGCTCCCCTTCTTGCCGTTTCTGGAGCTGATGATTCCTGCTCATGCTGGAGCCTGGAAGGAGGTTGGGCTTTTCCTTTTTGCTTCTTTGGCCTCCTCTTCAAAAACACCAAGGCTTAATAATTAATGCCATTCCCTGCAAGTTTCTCTAAGGAACCACTCTGATTTCACAGTGAAGGAACGGCCCTGGAGTTAGTGAACTCCACCATAACGTACCTTACAGTCACTGAGCATGGCCCAGCTATCAGAGTCTTTCCTTGATGCAGTATCAGTTTACGTCCCTGAGTCGTCCAAAAGGACGTGACCACAGAAGGACAATTTTTTAAGCCAGATTCTCTCTGCATACTCCTCTAAAGTATAATTTTAATTAGGCCATTCAGAAAAGAAAAATACATTCTGGAGATCTGGGTGGCAGTGGAGTTCTCATTTTCCTTAAAACAATTGTTGAAAAGACCTATGAATCTTAGATAGCACACAGTAACGCAAAGGGCAAATCTCTTTAACAAGAGTGCTTGACTATGGAATTTCATTTGTACAGTGAAATTTCTTTCTTCCAAAACATTGTTTTAAAAACCTTGATTCCTGCTCCCCACCCCATTTAACCCTGGTATTAAATAGCCTGCTTCTACATGTTTCTGATAATTTATCGATCATTTGTGGGCTAACTGCTTTCCATACGTAAGTGTCTAGCATTCAGTGTTTGACTTTTTCTACTCTTTCCTGTTACGATCATGCTTCCCCGATGGCTGGCTCCTCCCCACGAGTTAAACTCTGAATCGCACAGAAAAAAAAATGTGAAAATGTGTCTAAGATAATTATTAGAAAAAATATTTTGTTCCAACCCCAGATAAATGCAACTGGCCCCTTATCACCACAGGAACTTGGAGAAGGCTCTTGAGCTCTAGTGAGCCTTGAATCTGATACATTAGTATGTAGATGTCACATAATTGTGAATCCCTCATTTCTCCAGGGCCCTTAGGTACTGATTTATTTTTCTCTTACATGCCTGCTCTACCATGAAAGTTGCTGATAGGATTTCAGGTAAACAAGGGAGGTGCAGATTTGACAAAAAAGAGGCAAGGCCACCACAGTATTGGCTTATTTGGTGTATGTAGAAGGCAAACCTGTACCCCAGTCCATGCCCCCACCAGATTTAGATGAAGAGCTCCATTTCCAATCACTACTTTTTGTGTGTGCTTTCATTAAGGAAAGAGGGTTTTACTGGAGACTGCATTCAGATAGCAAGGAAGACACAGAAAAATCTTGGGGCCAGTCTGCTGTGGGAGGGCAGAGCCTCTGTCCTGCATTCGGGGTGCTGGACATGCCCCCTGGCTGCCACTTTGTTGGGAATGTAAGACCAATTTTCACACAAGTGACTCAAACCATAGGGAAGCCACTTTCACATGCATTCAAGTTTTTATTTTTTACACTTACAGTGGAGAGGGTAAAGGATTCTTTTCATTAGAACTTTTTGCTTTTGGAAGAAAATTTTAGAAATTACTTCCATTTCAATATGCTTTTCTTTTTAGAAAGCCTTATGATAATTTGCTTTTCCTCTCTCTAAAATAAGTCAAGAGGAGGAAGTGCATGGAGCTCAGAGTGTATGAGACAGCCAGATCATGACCTAGGAGATCATATGATGTGAAATATCAGAATAGAACATGTTCTTTTAGCAATTTTTTAAAACAGCAGTTTCTTGTCCCGTAAACCATGTCCCCTCTTCCAGTCCCTCTTTCAGTTTCCCTCCTGCATGCTCTAAGGATATCTTCAGGGCAGCCTTACTTGTCTGGAAAACAGCTGGAGACGCATCCACAGCACTCAGCATGGGTGGGCCAGGCTCAGGTGTGTCCTGTCTCTGGCTCTATCCTCTGACAGGGATAAATCTCAGTCCATGGATGGCTGGGGGCTGCAGAGGAGCAGGGCAGTGTTGGTCACCAGTGAGCTCCATCACATCCAGGGCACCCTCCAAGGCCATTGGAGTAAGATTGAATTTTCATTTACAATCCAAAAATGTTTATTGTCAATTCAAATTCTAAATGAGAACTGGTAAAAATAAACTAACTGGTCAGTAATATAGAGGAGTGGGGTTTGCATTTCTTCTTGTCTTTGTTTTTCAAATTCAGCCTCTGTGGTTGGTCTGCATTGAGTCCAGAAAGAGTAAAATAAAAGCTGGCATTTCTAACTGAATCATGATGCTGGCCAGAGGTCCCATCTCAGCCTCCTTCCAGCACAGGAAGTTGGAATTAATCCACAGGCAGATTCCCAAGGTCTGTGAATTGGCTGCACTCTGCAATGTTCTCAGGACTCAAATCTGCAGGACTTGTTTCCCAGTGAAAATCCAAGTTCCTGAAGACAAGGAAAGGCCTGAAAGGGTGAGTGACCCCTTCTATCACAGGCTCACCTTGCTTTCCTAGGGATTGTAAGTGGGAAATGGGGCACTGCCAGCCCTGCCAGCCCTGTGTCCTCAGCCCCCAAACCATGGACTGATTCCAGTCCCATTTCACCACTTCTTCCTTGGGCAAGTAACTTTGTGTCTCCCAGCCTCAGTTTACCAGTTCTGGAGCAGGCATACAAATCCCATATGCCTGAGTGCTTACCTGAGTGCTCACAGATTGACGCAAGCCTTCAATGCATAAATTCTCTTACGTTCTTTGAACAGGACCTGCCACATGGACCTCCCACTAAACCCCATTGTTAGCTTTGTCAGTCAAGTCTTTTGCATAGTGAACTCTTTCCCTGAAGAGTTCGCAGGCTTGAATCACATTTCAAAGGCAGCATGTTATAGACTTGTAGGGTGAGTATTTTTTATCCACCTCCTCCTGACTCAGTGCATCCTGTCTGAGTTTCTCTCCTGGCAGTGCCAAGATGAGTTCGGTTTATTCAACACATTTCTGTAAAGCTCTGAGTGGCAGCCTTCCCAGAGATGTTTGGGATGGAGGCTTCTGAGGCCTGGAGGCTGGAGCTGAGGTGTGGAGTGCAGCCCCTGTTGGAACTGAACTCCAAAGGCTGTGGGCATCCTGTGGCTTTTTTTCCTTTGTGATCTTGTTTTCTCCCAAAGCAGTGCTTTCTTGAGGTTCAGGTCAGTGATCAGGGCCAGGAGGCCTGGACACGAGCTGAGAATGAGGTTGAGATGTTTGGTGCATCTTGGCTGTCCCCAGTGGCATGCCTGCCCTGTCAGCCCCAGTGCATGCATTACGAGGGCTCCTCTCTGCTGAGCATGTCTTCTCTGTCAGCCAGGTACTTACCTCTGTCCAAAGATGGCACCAAAAATCACATCTGGTGATCTAGCATCTGTGCCTCGGGGTGGGTGCTATCTAATGTGCCTGTATGGCCTCTCAGGACCAGCATCCAACTGGACTCTCCACCTTGAGCACAAGTGACTCAGGGAGGCAGCCTCTAAATGTGTATACTCACACAGGCACACCTGCAGAATAAACATGCACCTGCGCCCAACCACAAGGACTCTTATGCACACAGAGACACACACGAGCATGCATGCATATATGTGTACATGCACACAAGCACACATACACAATACATATGCATAAACCCATGCCTCTGCACATGCACCCCGACAGACTCCTTTGGGCCCTGGCCTCAGCCCTACCCCTCCAGCTGCAGGGTTTCCTGGTAATCTTATACTGCATTTGCTTTTGCTTCCTGCTGATGTTTTAGGTGCGGTCTGCCACAAGTCCTACACACAGTTCTCCAATCTGTGCCTGTACAAGTGAGTGCACTCTGACTGCTGCATGCATATTAAGTGAAAGGACTGTGGACAGATGTTCAGCACTGCCTGCTCCCTCAAGAACCTAGTGCTTCTGTGAGGACAAGAGCCATTACACGTGGAGTGTCATCTTCATTCCTGGACTGGTTTTGACCCCCAGCCCCATGATGGACAAGGCCAAACCTTCCCCGAACCTCAACCACGTCAGCTTGGGCTTCACAGAGCACTTCTCCTCCATGCTGCATCTGGGCAGCCTGCCCTTCTCCATGGCTCCCCTCATTCCCTGTGCTTTCCCCCAGCTTCCCAGGCATTCTCCCTCTGTCCTTGTACCCCTGGCCACCTCTGCTACCTCCCACACCTCAGCTCAAGGAGCTTCTGAACCACACCGAGGACACCAAGCTTCCCTGGGAAAGCTGGCCCTGCCTCTGGTCTCCACCATCAGCAACAGTAGCCAGAGCAGCATGGCCGCTGTGGGATCAGAGGAGAATTTCTAGAGCCACCTGGAGACTCCTACATGGAGAAGGTGAAGACAAGAACAGTGATACGTTGAATGGCAGTGACTTTGAGGATGTTAACAGGATCATGAAGATCGACCTCAACATGACCACGGGGACAGCTTGGACCTGGACAGTGACCCCAACAAAGACAAGGGCAACAATAAGTCTGAAGGCAAGGCAGACTTTGGGAGTGACTTAGCACCCCGGAAGAACCAGTGTGGTGAGGTGCCTATCTTCTACTCCCTGAACTCATTCTTTCCGCCTCCCAACCGTAACTTCTGACCACAATGGGCATCACCCAGGACTCCATCAAGGCCATTGCATCCATTGCGAGAAGTACTTTGGCCCAGGCTTCACAAAAATCTGGGCTCAATGCCCTACCATTCAGCATTCCCTTTCTACCCATCTCCAGCTGTCTTCTTTGGACCGGCTCTCCCAGACCCATAGAAGTCAGAGGGTCCTGGGCTCTCACTTTGTGGTGTTCTCCTGTCCCTCCTGGTGCTCTCCTGCTCTTGGAGTCACAAAGGCCGGGGAAGCTGGGAGATCTCTTTCTGGTGGCTCAGGGGTAATCAGAGAAGGAGCATTATGGTCCTTGGAGAGAAGGAGGAGGTGGAGGATAGAGCAAGCATTGGAGGGTGTTCTAAGCATCAGTGCCCTATTTCTGATACCCCCACCAATGACAGGCAAGTTTAGCATCACTACCCGGTTTCTGGGCAGCTTTGTGCATCCCTAGGATGCAGGTGGTTGGGAAAGCAGGACACGGCTTGGGAAGTGGGGTCCTGACCTGGCCAGCATGTGTCCCTGAGATGCCTTCCTTGCCATACAAGGAAATGAATGGGCAACCCTGAAAAAATCCCATGTGAATAAAGCAAAAGCAGTGCGTTTTGGACATGCTGGAGGTGGGGGCTGTGTCTCTGGGGAGGGTAGCAGGTTTACCAAAGTGCCCTTGATGCTGGGAAACAAGTTACAAATATCAATCATCACTGGGGGAAACTGAGGCAGACAGAGGCAAGCAACATGCCAGCAGGAGCTGCCAGGCCAAAGAGCGGTCAGTGGATGGTCCTGACCACCACCTGTGTTTACAACGAGAGATTTGCATTGTGATTACATGAGAACAGTTCTTATCAACATCTGGAGAAGGTTCTAGAATTGTAATCTCCAGCAGCCCTGGACAATGTTTAGGCAGGACCCTGTCTGGCTGCTGTGGGGAGATCCCTGCTGCCCTCCCCAGGACAGAAACATGCCAGTTACCCACATTCATCAGCACACTCAGGCAAAGTGCCTCATGTTAGGGGTTGGTACAGGGAAGGAGGGGAGCAGGGCCTGCTTCACCACGGGGCTGGCTACCACTTCCTCCCCTATACCCACAAGTGCACTGGTGTCTTCCTGGGTATAACAGAGCCTTCTGCTGCTTCACCTGACCCTGTCCCCACCAGTCTAAGCACTCATCCTCCTCTCCTGGGATTATCCTATGGCTTCTGTGACTCTCATTCCACAGTCAGTGGCTGGGCCCAGGTAACCATGTTCTGTGTGTTCTGAACCCAAATGCAAGCTCCCCTGGGAAGGAGACAGAGAGTATCTTAGGTTCTACAAAAAGAGTATTTGGAATCTGTTTATTCCAAATGCAGGATCAATTCTGTGATACAAAGCAGCACAACGCAAAGTGTTTTCACATATAGCTGACTAGTTTTTATGGCTATGTATTTGTGTTTTTTAATAGCGGCTCAATAGATTTGGAAACATCACTACTTAGAATCTACAAAAACATTTTTCAAACTTGTTGTATCAAGACACAGGTGCCATTCTTTGAGATGATACAGCATGTCACAAAGTATTTTCACAGATAATTTGTTCCTAGTTTTGAAAAATTAATATTTGTATATTCCTGCAAGGGTTCAATAAATTAAGAAATGTCACTTCATAGATTCTACAAAAAGTGTGTTTCAAAGCTGTTTCATCAAAATACATGTTACATTCTGTTACTTAAAACAGCAGGTCACCCGAATGTTTTTTCATTACCCCAACTCATTCCTTACATGTAGGCTCAATCTTTCCATTATTTGCTTTACTGTTTCAGCAAAATCCAGGAAAAACAACTTGGTAGTAATCAGAATGTTATCCAACTACATACTGTTTCCTTTATTGTAAATACTGGTGAACAGTGGCTAATAAATTGTTTTATATTCCTTTATGCAAAAAACAAAAAACAAAAACAAAACTCAGCAGGCTACAAAACATTTACACAGACACCTTGTTCCTAGTTTTAGGATTGGATATTTCTGTGGTTTTTTTTTGCTTGCTTTTATTTTTTTATTTTTATTTTTTTACTGTAGTACTTTATTTTCTATTGCATTAAAGCAAAGCCAAGAAAATACTGAGTTATTTTTAAAGGCAAATCTTTACTCCTTAAAGAAAAAATACAAACTGTGGTATTTTTAAGATAGAATTTTATATTTTGCACAATACAAACAAAATTACCAATGCATCTATATGTTTGGTTTTCTTAAACTACAATCAACCACAGAATGGGTGGAAAAATGCATTTACATTTTGGTGGCGAATAAACATATTGGAAAAAACACATAACACATAGCATGCCTTTTTTGTTCTTACTGTCTACACACAGGAACTGATATAACCAAGCCTTAATAGCTGCCACCTCCACTTTCAGGTCCAAAGTAGCCAGTTTTATAGGCTCCCCAACACCTCCTCACTGGAATCCCCCAGATCTTCTGAAGCCTCCAATAGGCCCTCTGTACTCTCCTCCAGAGTTGCTGCTATAGCCACCTTGGGAAACTCCTCTAAAGCCTCCACCAACACCAGCACCATATCCTTCCCGAAAGGAGTTGGAGCTGCCACCATAGCCTCCACTGCTATAGCTACTGCCATAGCCTCCACCACCATAACTAGAACCTCCCCTTCTATATATGCTTCCATTGTCACATTGGACCATCTTGGGAGGATGTGGACCATCTCCATACCATGTACTGCCAATTGTAATGTTGATACCAGTAGCTGAGGGTCTAGAGATTTGATAGATCATGTTCAGCACACGTTCATTTATGGGGTCCAACTGGCTGATGATAGCAGGTTGTTTGGTTACTTCAACAACCAGGGCCTCTGTGGCTGCCCAGAGACCAGTGATGCAGGCAGCAGCTTCATGAGATATTTGTAGTTTAATCCAGTCATCTATAAACACAGTCTTCCCATCAGATTGGACTTTCTTGGAGGCAAAGAGAAGCAACTACAAGGGGATGACTAAAGTCACACCTTTAGCAGAGATTGCTTGAGTTTTAGTCTTTTCACCAAACCCAAAGAAGGAAGATGGGTACTTTCTGTCTTGGTTACAAAAGGACAATTAACTGATCGTTTGTGGATGAGTGCATTATGCCCTTCAGCGGTGAGAATATTTCTTTTCCTTATTATGGCAAACATTGGAGTACATACCAAAGGCCAGGAGAGAGACAACAACATCCAAATTGTTATCTGGCCCAGTGTAGGTAAAAACTTGTATCAACAATTTTCTGGAAATCTAGAATTAATCAAAATCTCTTTGAGCTGAATTTGGCTTCCCAAGTCATTCTTAGTGTAGCCATATTAAGTCTTTTGTGCTCACAAAAATGTATCTCTGCTTCTCCACCCATTCTAGCATCATCCCAGGCTTGAAATACTGATCAAAGGACTACATGGGTGGAAAATCTGTTTCTAGCAAAATTTCAATGGATATAGCCCAACTGCTTTCCTTCATTGATAAAAGGCTCTGGGAAGCAAGTAGCAGCAGCAATGGTATAGATAGCATCACCTACGTAGAAAATACACCTCATTATCATCATTTTGCCAAAACAATGCTTAATGGGGAGTTTAGCCAGGATTCACCCCAAAGAAGTCAACACATCATTGGAATCTAATGCATCAATCTCTCTAAGAGCATGTTCTGCTTGAATTCCGGGGTCTCTGCAAACTCACTATTTTAAAAATACAACACATTGACAAGTACTTTATTTTTTTTTAATTTGTTTTTTATTGTACTTTAGGTTCTGGGGTAAATGTGCAGATCATGCAGGATTGTTGCATGGGTACTTACATGGTAAGGTGGTTTTCTGCCTCCATCCCCCTGTCACCTATATCTGGCATTTCTCCCCATTTTATCCCTCTGCAACCTCCCCACCCCCTGCTATACCTCCCCTAGCCCCCCATAAAGGCCCCAGTGTGTGATGCTCCCCTCCCTGTCTCCATTTGTTCTCATTGTTGAACACCCACCTCTGAGTAAGAACATGCAGTGTTGGATTTTCTGTTCTTGTGTCGGTTTGCTCAAAATGATGGTTTCCAGATTCATCCATATCCCTACAGAAAACAAGAACTCATCATTTTTTATGATTGCATAGTATTACCTGGTGTATATGTGCCACATTTTCCTCATCCAGTCTATCACTGATGGACATTTGGGTTGGTTCCAGGTCTGTGCTATTGTAAACAGTGCCACAATGAACATACCTGTGAATGTCTTTATAATAGAATGATTTATAGTCCTTTGGATATATACCCAGTAATGGGATTGCTGGGTCAAATGGAATTGCTGTTTCTAGATCCCTGAGGAATCACCACACTGTCTTCCACGATGGTTGAACTAATTTACACTCCCACCAACAGTGTAAAGGTGTTCCTATTTCTCCACATCCTATCCAGCATCTGTTGTCTCCAGATTTTTTGATGATTGCCATTCTAACTGGTGCAAGACGGTATCTCAATGTGGTTTTGATTTGCATTTCTCTATTGACCAGTGATAATGAGCATTTTTTCCATATGTTTGTTGGCCTCATATATGTCTTCTTTTGAAAAGTGTTTGTTCATATCCTTCACCCACTTTTGGATGGGTTTGTTGTTTTTTTCTTGTAAATTTGTTTTAGTTATTTGTAGATTCTGGACATTAGCCCTTTGTCAGATGGGTAAATTGCTAACATTCTTTCCCATTCTGTTGGTTGCCAGATTACTCTACTGATTGTTTTGCTATACAGAAGCTCTGGAGTTTAATTAGATCCCATTTATCTATTTTGATTTGTCGACAATGCTTTTGGTCTTTTAGTCATGAAGTCCTTGCCTATGCCTGTGTCCTGAATGGTTTTGCCTAGATTTTCTAGTATTTTTATGGTGTTAGATCATATGTTTAAGTCTTTAATCAATTTGGAGTTAATTTTAGTGTAAGGTGTCAGGACGGGGTCCAGCTTCTGCTTTCTGCACATGGCTAGCCAGTTTTCCCAACACCACTTATTGATCAGGGAATCCTTTCCACATTGCTTGCTTTTGTCAGGTTTGTCAAAGATCAGATGGTTGTAGATGTGTGGCACTGCCTCCAAAGCCTCTGTTCTGTTTCATTGGTCAATATCTCTGTTTTGGTACCAGCATCCTGCTGTTTTGATTACCATAGCCTTGTAGTATAGTTTGAAGTCAGACAGCGTGATACCTCCAGCTTTGTTCTTTTTGCTTAGGATTATCTTGGCTAGGTGGGCTCTCTTTTGGTTCAATATTAAGTTTAAGGTGGTTTCTTTTTCCAGTTCTGTAAAGAAGGTCATTGGGAGCTTGATGGGGATAGCGTTGAATCTACAAATTCTGTTGGTTGTAGATTCAACATACTACATACTGGTTTGGGCAGTATGGCCGTTTTCATGACATTGATTCTTTTCAGAATAGGAAGACAGACATCTACAGAACTCTCCACCCCAAATCCACAGAATATACATTCTTCTCAACACCACATGGCACTGACTCTAAAACTGACTGAATAATCGAAAATAAATCACTCCTCAGCAAATGCAAAAGAACGGAAATCATAGTAAACCGTCTCTCAGACCACAGTGCAACCAAATTAGAACTCAGGATTAAGAAATTAAATCAGAACCACACAACTTCATGGAAACTGAACAACTGGCTCCTGAATGTCAACTGGATAAACAATGAAATGAGGGCATAAATAAAAATGTTCTTCCAAACCAATGAGAATGAAGACATAATGTACCAGAATCTCTGGGACACATTTAAATCAGTGTCTAGAGGGAAATTTATAGCAATAAATGCCCACATGAGAAGTGAAGAAATATCTAAAATCATCACCTAATCAGCAAAATGAAAGAACTAGAGGAACAAGATTAAAAAAAAACACAAAATCTAGCAGAAGACAAGAAATAACTAAGATTAGAGCAGAACTGAAGGAGAGAGAGACACAAAAAGCCCTTCAAAAAATCAGTAAATCCAGGAGCTGGTTTTTTGAAAATATCAACAAAATAGGTAGACCACTAGCCAGATTAATTAAAAAAAGGGAGAAGAATCAAACAGATGCAATAAAAAATGCTAAAGAGGATATCACCACTGATTCCACAGAAATACAAACTACCATCAGAGATTACTACAAACAACTCTATACACATAAACCAGTAAACCTAGAAGAAATGAATAAATTCCTGGACATTTGCACCCTCCCAAGTCTAAATCAGAAAGAAGCGGAAACCCTGAATAGTTGAATAACAAGGGCTGAAGATGAGTCAGCAATTAGTAGCTTACCAACCAGAAAAAGTCCAGGACCAGATAGGTTCATGGCCGAATTCTACCAGACGTACAAAGAGGACTGGTACCACTCCTTCTGAAACTATTCCAAACAATACAAAAAGAGGGAATCCTTCCCAAATCATTTTATGAGATCAACATGATCCTGATACCAAAACCAGGCAGAGACCTAACAAAAGAAAGAAAACTTCAGGCCAATATCCATGATGAACATAGATACAAAAATCCTCAATAAAATACAGGCAAACTGATTGCAATAGCACATTAAAAAGCTTATCCATCACGATCACGTAGGCTTCATCCTGGGGATGCAAGGCTGGTTCAACATACACAAGTCTATAAATGTAATCCACCTCATAAACAGAACCAAAGACAAAAACCACATGAGTATCTCAACAGATGCAGAGAAATCCTTCGACAAAATTCAACAGCATTTTATGCTAAAAACTATCAATAACCTGGTATTGATTAAATGTATATCAAAAAAAATAAAAGGTATTTATGGCAAACCCACAGCCAACATCATACTGAATGGGCATAAATGGGAAGCATTCCCTTTGAAAGCTAGCACTAGGCAAGGATGCCCTCTCTCTCCACTCCTGTTAAATATAGTATTGGAAGTTCTAGCCAGAGCAATCAGGCAAGAAAAAGAAATAAAAGGTATTTGATTAGGTTAGGAGGAAGTCAAACTGTCTCTATTTGCAAATGACATGATTGCATATTTAGAAGACCCCATTGTCTCAGCCCAAAATCTCCTGAAACTGATAAGCAACTTTAACAAAGTCTCAGGATACAAAATCAATGTGCAGAAATCACAAGCATTCCTAAACACTAATAACAGACTAAAAGAGAACTAAATCAAGAGCGAACTGCCATTCACAATTGCTACAAAGAGAATAAAATATCTAGGAATCCAACTAACAAAGGATGTAAAGGACCTCTTCAAGGAGAACTAAAAACCACAGCTAAAAAAAGTAAGAGAAGTACTTATTTTTTTTTAATTGCATTTTAGGTTTTGGGGTACATGTGCAGAACATGCAAGATAGTTGTATAGGTACACACATGGCAGTGTGTTTTGCTGCCTTCTTCCCCTTCTCCCACATTTGGCATTTCTCCCCAGGCTATCCCTCCCCCGCTCCCCCCCTGCTGTCTCTCCCCTATTCCCCCCAGTAGACACCAGTGTGTAGTACTCCCTTCCCTGTGTCCATGTGTTCTCATTTCTCATCACCTGCCGATGAGCGAGAATATGTGGTAATTCGTTTTTTTGTTCTTGTGTCAGTTTGCTGAGAATGATGTTCTCCAGATTCATCCAGGTCCCTACAAAGGACACAAACTCATCGTTTTTGATTGCTGCATAATATTCCATGGTGTATATGTGCCACATTTTCCCAGTTCAGTCTATCATCAATGGGCATTTGGGTTGGTTCCAGGTCTTTGCTATTGTAAATGGTGCTGCAATGAACATTCGTGTGCATGTGTCCTTATAGCAAAATGATTTATTGTCCTTTGGATATACACTCAGTAATGGAA
>CM052662.1:78070222-78094076 GCA_028533165.1 Leontopithecus rosalia
CGTGTGCCTCACCACAGTGCCCCCAGGCCAAGCTCCTGCCTTTCGGCAGCATCTGCAGGCCCAGCCACTGCCTCCCAGTGGCCTGTCTAGGTGAAGCTCATGCATCACAGCTGCCATTCTGATCGAGCTTTTACTTTTTGGCAGTGTCTCCAGGCCCAGAACTTCCTGAAGTGGGCCTTTGCATGTCCGGCTCTTCCTCCCAGTTGCATCTCCAGGACCAACTCCTGCCTGACACCCTCCTTTGGATCAGCTCCTACACAGCTCTTGGTGGCCTTTGTAGGCCAAAAACTTTCTCAACTCAAGTTCCCCAGCAGGAACTTCTGAGGAACAATGGCTTAAACAGGCATAGCTACTGGATGACAATAGACTCTCGAGGACCAACTCTTATCTCATGAAGGTTTTCCCTGGCAAAGCTCTTGCCGGCCTCCCAGCAGCCTTGAGAGGCCCAGCTGCTGCCTAACACTGACTTCATTAGGCCAAGCTCCTACCCATTAGGTGGCCTCTATAGGCTCTAAACTTCCTCATGTGGGCCCTGTCTGGGCCAGCTCCTGCCTCCCAATGGCCCCCTTGGACCCCGTCGGCCTCTCCAGGAGACCCAGCCTCTGATCACTCCTGGTGGCGTCCCCAGGCTTGGCTCCTACTCCTGGCCATGTCTATAGGCCTATGTCCTGCCTCCCGACAGCCTCTTTGGACTCGGCTCCTGACCAGCTCCCAGTGGCCTGGACAGGCCAAGCTACCACTTGACAGTATTCTCTCTGGGGCCAGATCTGCATATCTGCAGCCTCCCCAAGACGAGCTGCTACCTGCCAATGGCTTCCCCAGGCCAAGATCCTGACTGCCTTCCTGCCTGCATCCTGCCTCCACAGGCCCACCACCTCCCTCACAGTGGCCACTGGGGCCCAGCCCGTGCCTGTGGCAAACCTCTCTGGACCCAGCTCTCACCTCATGCTGACCTTGGTCTAGGCCCAGGTCCTCCTTCGCAGTGGCCTTCGTCAGCCCAGCTCACCTGTCACGGTCTCTCCCAGGTCAGCTCCTGACTCTTGGCGGCCTGTCCAGGCCCGAAGTTTCCTCTCCGGGCTCGGCCTCCCCAGGCCCAGCTTCTGCCTGCACCTGGCCCCTACAGGCCCAGCCTCCACCTTTCAGTGGACCCTCCAGGCCAAGCTCATGACGTCACCGTGGCCTCTGCTCAGGTCCAGCTCCTGCCTCTGTGAGTCTGTATCCACAGGCCCCGCCCCTGGCCTCCCCATGGCCCCATCGGGCCAAGTCGGTGCATCCCGGTGGTCCTCCTGGGCCCAGCATTGGCCTGCTGACATCCTTTCTGGGCCCAGAACGACTTCAGGTAGGCCTCTCAGGGCCCAGCTCCACTTCTTGGCCACGTCTATGGGCCCAACTTTCAAATTTGCCTCGTAACAACCTCTGTGGAGTCGGCTCCTGTCCAGCTCCCGACAGCCATTGTAGGCCCAAAAGCTCAGACCGTCAACTCAGGCTCTCCAGGCCCACCTGGCTCATGCCTCACACTGGCCCAGCTCCTGCCCTCCTGGTATCTCCTCCCCATGGGCGCAAAACGTCATCACATGGGCCCCGCCAGGGCCAGATCCTACCTCCCAAAGGCTCCCTCGGCCCAACTCCTGCCTCCTGTCAGCCTCTCCGGGAGGTCCAGCCTATGTCTCCTTTCTGGCGGACTCCCCAGACCCAGATCCTCCTCCTGGCCGCGTCTTCCGGCCCACATCCTGCCTCCCGGCAGGTTATTTTGACTCAGGCCCTGGCCAGCTTCCAGTGGCCTTTCGTCTGTCAGCCAGAAGTGTTCTCAAGTGGGGCTTTCTGGGCCTCCATTCTGCCTCCTGGTGGCCTTGACAGGCCCTGCTACCATCTGACATTGGCACCTTTGAACCCAGCTCTGGACTCCCCACAGCCCTCCCAGCACCAGCTGCTGCCTGCTGGCGGCTTCCCCAGGCCAAGATCCTGCCTTCCTTCCTGCCTGCCTCCTGCCTCCACAGGCCCAGCACCTCCCTCACACTGGCCCATTGGGGCCCAGCCCTTGCCTGTGGAAAACCTCTCCGGACCCAGCTCTCACCTCACACTGGTCTCAATCCTCCCTCGCAGCGGCCTTCCTCAGTCCAGCTTGCCTATCACGGTCTCTCCCAGGCCAGCTCCTCACTCCCAGCAGCCTGTCCAGGCCTGAAGCTTCCTCTCCGGGCCCGGCCTCCCCAGGTCTGGCTTCTGCCTGCACCCAGCCCCTCCGTGCCCAGCCTCCACCTTTCAGTGGACACTCCAGGCCAAGCTCGTGGCATTACCATGGCTGCTCAGGTCCACCTCTTCTGTGGCAGGCTGTATCCACAGGCCTTGCCCCCGGACTTCCCATGGCCTCATCGGGCCAAGCCAGTGCATCCCGGTGGTCCTCCTGGGCCCAGCGTTGGCCTTCTTGCATCCTCTCCTTGTCTATAACGTCTTAAGGTCGGCTTCTTGGGGCCCAGCTCCTCGCTGCGGTGTCTGCATGCCCAACATGGGAATTTGCCTCGCAGCAACCTCTGTGGACTCGGCTCCTGCCCAGCTTCCAACGGCCTTTGTAGGCCAGAAAGCTCAGACCATCGACTCAGGCTCTCCATGCCCACCTGGCTCATGCCTCACGAGTGGGTTCTCCAGGCTCGGCTCCTGCCCTCCAAGAGCATCTCCAGGCCCCAGATGTTCCCAAATCGGCTTCTGCCGGCCCGGCTCCTGCTGCCTCCTCCTCCTGACCTCAGGAGGCCCAAGCATTGGGTCCTGAGGTCGGCCTCTCTAGGCTTAGCTCCTGCTCTCCTGACGTCTCCTCCCCATGGGTGCAAAACATCCTCACATAGGTGCCTCCAGGGCCAGCTGCTGCCTCCCAACGGCCCCCTGGCGCCCAGCTTCTGCCTCTTCTCAGCCTCTCCGGGAGGTCCAGCCCATGCCTGTCTTCTGGTGGCCTCCCCAGATCGTCCTCCTGGCCTCATCTACTGGACCACGTTCTGCCTCCTGGCAACTGCTTTTTGCTTGGCTCCTGACCTTTTTGCTCGGCTTCCAGTGGCCTTTCTTCTGTAGGCCCGAAGCTTTCTCAAGTTGGGCTTTCCTCCGTTCTGCCTCCTGGTGGCCTTGACAGGTCCTGCCACCACCTGACATTGGCCCCTCGGGCCCAGCTCTGGACTCTCTGCAGCCTCCCCAGCACCAGCTGCTGCCTGCTGGTGGCTTCCCCAGACCGAGATCCTGCCTTCCTTCCTGCCTGCACTCTGGCTGCGTCCACAGGCCCAGCGCACAGTGGCCCATTGGGACCCAGCTCATGCCTGTGGCAAACCTCTCCGGACCCAGCTCTCGCCTCACTTTTGTCTTGAGTCTAGGCCCAGGCGCTCCCTCGCAGAGGTCTTCATCAGCCCAGCTCGCCTCTCATGGACTCCCCCGGGCCAGCTCCTGCCTCCCGGCGGGCTGTCCAGGCCCAAAGCTTCCTCTCTGGGACCATCTTCCCCAGGCCCAGCTCCTTCCTGCGCCAGGTCCATACCGGGCCCAGCCTCTGCCCTTCAGTGGACCCTCCAGGCCCAGCTCGTGGCATCACCGTGGCCTCTGCTCAGGCCCAGCTCCTGCTTCTGTGGCAGCCTGTATCCACAGGCCCCACCCCCAGCCTCCCCGTGGCCCCATTGGGCCAAGCCGGTGCCTCCCGGCGGCCCTCCTGGGCCGAGCATTGGCCTGCTGGCATCCTCTCCAGGCCCAGAACGTCTTCAGGTAGGCCTTTTGGGGCCCAGCTCCTCCTCTTAGCCGTGTCTACGGGCTCAACTTTTGAATTTGCCTCACAGCAACCTCTGGGGACTGAGTTCCTCCCCAGCTTCTGGCAGCCTTTGTAGGCCCGAAAGCTCAGGCCCACCCAGCTCATGTCTCACGGTGGCCTCTCCAGGTTGGGCTCCTGCCCTCCCAGGGCATCTCCAGGCCTCAGATGTTTCCGAGTTGGCTTCTGCTGGCCCGGCTCCTGCTGCCTCATCCTGCTGGCCTCGGGAGATCCAAGCATTGGGTCCTGAAGTCCATCTCTGCACACCCAGCTTCTGCCTTCCCAGCGGCCCCCTAACATTGGCACAATATGTCATCACGTGGGCCCCTCCAGGGCAAGCTCTTGCCTCCCAACGGCCCCCTGGGACACAGCTTTTGCCTTCAGTCGGCATCTTTAGGAGGCCCAGCCTTTGCCTCCCTACTGGTTGCCTCCGCACAACGGGATCATCCTCCTGGCTGTGTCGACCGGCCGACGTTTCTCCCCCTGGCAGCCTCTTTTGGCTCAGCTCCTGGCCAGGTCCCGACGGCCTTTCGTCTGTCGGCCTGAAGCTTCCTCAGGGCTTTTGGGGTGTCCCTTCTGCCTCCCAGTGGCCTCAACAGGCCTAGCTACATCCTGACATTGGCCTCTCCTTGCCCAGTTCTGGCCTCCCTACAGCACCCCCAGCACCATCCACTGTCTGCCGGCCGCTTCCCCAGGCCAAGATCCTGCCTACCTCCCAACTTCATCACACAAACACAGCGCCTCCCTCACAATGACCAGTTGAGGCCCAGCTTGGCTTCTAGCAGATGTGTCTGGAGCCAGCTCTTGCCTGGTGCTGGCCTTGAGTCTGGGCCCAGGTCCTCCCTCGCACCGGCCTTTCTTGGCCCAGCTCACCTCGTAAACTCTCCGGCCAGCTCCTGCCTCCCAGTGGCCTGCCCAGGCCCAAAGCTTCCTCTCTGGGCCCGGCCTCTCCAGGCCTGGCTCCTGCCTGCACTAGACCCCTCTGGGCCCAGCCTCCGCCTCACAGTGGAACCTCCAGACCCAGCTTGTGGCCTCATTGTGTTCTCCGCTCAGCCCAGCTCCTGCCTCTGTGGCAGCCTGTCTTTACAGGTCCAACTCCTGGCCTCCCGCTGCCCACCTCGGGCCAAACCAGTGCCCCCAGGTGGCCCTCCCATGCCCATCGTTGGCCTTCTGGCATCCTTTCCTTGTCCAGTATGTCTTCAGGTCAGCCTCTTGGGGCCCAGCCCCTCCTTCCATTGTCTTCTAAGGGCCAACCTTCCGGTCTCGCCTCGCAGCAACCTCTGTGGACTCCACGGCTCCTCCACAGCTCCCGGAGGCCTTTGTAGGACCGAAAGCTCAGGCCCCCGACTCAGGCTCTCCAGGACTACCCAGCTCATGCCTCACGCTGGCCTCTCCAGGCTCAGCTTCTGCCCACCCAGGGTGCCTATAGGCCCCAGATGTTTCAGAGTTGGCTTCTTCAGGCCCGCTCAGGACTCTTATTAGCCTCTGCAGGCCCAAGCATTGGGTTCTTAATTTGGCCTCTCCAGGCCCAGCTCCAGTCCTCCTGGCGTCTCCTCCCCATGGGCACAAAACGTCATCACGTGGGCCCTACTAGGGCCAGCTTGTGCCTCCCAAAGGCCTCCTGGGCTTAGTTCCTGCCTCCCATCAGCCTCTCCTGGAGGCCCAACCTCTGCCTCCATACTGGTGGCCTCTCCAGGCCTGGATCCTCCTCCTGGCCACATCTTCGGGCCCAAGTTTTGCCTCTGGCAGCCTCTTTTTTTTTTTGAGACGGAGTTTTGCTATTGTTGCCCAGGCTGGAGTGCAATGGTGTGATCTCGGCTTACCGCAACCTCCGCCTCCTGGGTTCAGGCAATTCTCCTGTCTCAGCCTCCTGAGTAGCTGGGATTACAGACACGCACCACCATGCCCAGCTAATTTTTTGTATTTCTTTATTTTTTTGAGACAGAGTTTCACTCTTGTTACCCAGGCTAGAGTAGAATGGCATGATCTCGACTCACCGCAACCTCTGCCTCCTGGGTTCAGGCAATTATCCTGCCTCAGCCTCCTGAGTAGCTGGGATTATAGGCACATGCCACCATGCCCAGCTAATTTTCTGTATTTTTAGTAGAGATGGGGTTTCACCATATTCATCAGGATGGTCTCTATCTCCTGACCTCAGCCTTCCAAAGTGCCGGGATTACAGGCCTTAGCCACCGTGCCTGGTCCCCAGCAGCATCTTTTGGCTCGGCTCCTGGCCGGCTCCTGGCCAGCTCCTGGCCAGCTCCTGGCAGCCTTTCGTCTGTCGGCCCAAAGCTTCCTCAGGTGGGCCCTTCTGGGCGTCCCTTCTGCCTCCCGGTGGCCTCAACAGAAGGGACACCCAGAAGGCCCCACCTGAGAAAGCTTCGGGCCAACAGACGAAAGGCCACTGGGAGCTGTCCAGGAGTCGAGCCAAAAGAGGCTGTCACGGGCAAAACTTGGGCCCTTAGAGGTGGACAGGAGGAGGTTCCAGGCTTGGTGAGGCTGCCAGTAGGGAGGCAGAGGCTGGGCCTCCAGGAGAGTCCACTTGATGGGAATCAGGACCTGGGCCCCAGGGCTTCACTGGGACGCAGGAGCTGGCCCTGGAGGGGACCACGTGGTGATGTATTGTGCCCAAGTTGGGGGGTGCTGCCGGAAGGGCAGGAGCTGGACCTGCAGACGCGGACTTCATGACCCAGTGCTTGGGCCTCCCAAGGCCAGTGGGAGGACAAAGCAGGACTGGGTCTCAGGGCCGAGCTCTGAACTTCTCGCAGCCTCCCCAGCCCCAGCTGCTGCCTGCTGGCTGCTTCTGCCGGCCAAGATCTTGCCTGTCAGCCTGCCTGCCTGCCTGCATCCCGGTTACATCCACAGGCCCAGGGCCTCCCTCACACTGGCCAGTTGAGGCCCAATTCATGCCTCTGAAAGACATCTCTGGAGCCAGCTCTCGCCTGGTGCTGGCCTTGAGTCTGGGCCCAGGTTCTCCCTTGCACCAGCCTTTCTCGGCCCAGCTCACCTCTCATAATCTCTCTGGCCAGCTCCTGCCTCCCCAGGCCTGAAGCTTCCTCTCTGGGCCCGGCCTCTCCACGCCCGGCTCCTGCCTGCACTAGGACCCTCCGGGCCCAGCCTCTGCCTCACAGTGGATCTTCCAGACCCAGCTCCTGGCCTCCGCTCAGCCCAGCTCCTGCCTTTGTGGCAGGCTGTTGCCACAGGCCCAGCTCCTGGCCTCCCGGTGGCGCCCTCGGGCCAAACCAGTGCACCCAAGCGGCCCTCCCGTGCCCAGCGTTGGCCTTCTGGCATCCTCTCCTTGTCCAGAATGTCTTCAGGTCAGCCTCTTGGGGCCCAGCCCCTCCTTCCAGCGGCTTCTAAGGGCCAACCTTCTAGTCTCGCCTTGCAGCAACCTCTGGACTCGGCTCCTCCCCAGCTTCAGCTCCCAGAGGCCTTTGTAGAACTGAAAGCTCAGGCCCTTGACTCAGGCTCTCCAGGACTACCCGGCTCATGCCTCACGCTGGCCTCTCCAGGTTCAGCTTCTGCCCACCCAGGGTGCCTATAGGCCCCAGATGTCCCAGAGTCGGCTTCTCCAAGCCCGGCTCCAGACTCCTATTGGCCTCTGCAGGCCCAAGCATTGGGTTCTCAGTTTGGCCTCTCCAGACCCATCTCCAGTTCTCCGGGCGTCTCCTCCCCATGGGCGCAAAACGTCATCACGTGGGCCCTACTAGGGCCAGCTTGTGCCTCCCAAATGCCCCCTGGGCTTAGCTCCTGCCTCCCATCAGCCTCTCCTGGAGGCCCAGCCTCTGCCTCCATTCTGGAGGCTTCTCCAGGCCTGGATTCTCCTCCAGGCCACATCTACTGGCCCAAGTTTGCCCCTGGCAGCCTCTTTTTTTCTTTTTGAGACGGAGTTTTGTTCTTGTTACCCAGGCGCGAGTGCAATGGCATGATCTCGGCTCACCTCAACCTCTGCCTCCTGGGTTCAGGCAATTCTCCTGCCTCAGCCTCCTGAGTAGCTGGGATTACAGGCACGCGCCACCATGCCCAGCTAACTTTTTGTATTTTTAGTAGAGACGGGGTTTCACTATGTTGACCAGGATGGTCTCGATCTCCTGACCTTGTGATTCACCAGCCTCTGCATCCCAAAGTGCTGGGATTACAGGCCTGAGCCACCTTGCCTGGTCCCCAGCAGCATCTTTTGGCTTGGCTCCTGGCGGCCTTTCGTCTGTCGGCCCAAAGCTTCCTCAGGTGGGGCCTTCTGGGTGTCCCTCCTGCCTCCCGGTGGCCTAAGCAGAAGGGACACCCAGAATGTCCCACCTGAGGAAGCTTCGGGCCGACAGACGAAAGGCCGCAGGGAGCTGGCCAGGAGCTGAGCCAAAAGAGGCTGCTGGGGGCAAAACTTGGGCTCGTAGACGTGGCCAGGAGGAGATTCCAGGCCTGGTGAGGCTGCCAGTAGGCAGGCAGAAGCTGGGCCTCCTGGAGAGGGAGGGATTCCTGATGGGAATCAGAACCTGGGCCCCAGGGGGCTACTGGGATGCTGGATCTGGCCCTGGAGGGGATCACCTGATGATGTATTGCACCCACATTGGGGGGTGCCTTCAGGAGGGCAGGAGCTGGACCTGCAGATGCGGAATTCATGACCCAATGCTTGGGCCTCCCAAGGCCAGCGGGAGGACAAAGCAGGACTGGGCCTCAGGGCCAAGCGCTGGACTCCCCGCAGCCTCCCCAGCCCCAGCTGCTGCCTCCTGGTTGCTTCCTGAGGCCAAGATCTTGCCTGCCTGCCTGCCTGCATCCGGGCTGCAGCCACAGGCCCAGCACCTCCCTCACACTGGCCAGTTGAGGCCCAATTCATGCCTCTGAAAGACATCTCTGGAGCCAGCTCTCGCCTGGTGCTGGCCTTGAGTCTGGGCCCAAGTCTTCCCTCGCACCAGCCTTTCTCAGCCCAGTTCACCTCTCATAATCTCTCCGGCCAGCTCTTGCCTCCCAGCGGCCTACCCAGGCCCAAAGCTTCCTCTCCGGGCCTGGCTTCTCCAGGCCTGGCTCTGCCTGCGCTAGAACCCTCTGGGCCCAGCCTCCGCCTCACAGTGGACCCTCCAGACCCAGCTGTGGCTCCACTCAGCCCAACTCCTGCCTCTGTGGCAGCCTGTCTTTACAGGCCCAACTTCTGGCCTCCCTGTGGCCCCCTCAGGCCAAACCAGTGTCCCCAAGCAGCCCTCCCATGCCCAGCGTTGGCCTTCTGGCATCCTCTCCTTGTCCAGAATGTCTTCAGGTCAGCCTCTTGGGGCCCAGCCCCTCCTTCCAGTGGCTTCTAAGGGCCAACCTTCTAATCTTGCCTCGCAGCAACCTCTGTGGACTGGGCTCCTCCACAGCTCCAGCTCCTGGAGGCCTTTGTAGACCTGAAAGCTCAGGCCCTTGACTCAGGCTCTCCAGGACTACCCGGCTCATGCCTCACGCTGGCCTCTCCAGGTTCAGCTTCTGCCCACCCAGGGTGCCTATAGGCCCCAGATGTCCCAGAGTCGGCTTCTCCAGGCCCGGCTCCGGACTCCTCCTGTTGGCCTCTGCAGGCCCAAGCATTGGGTTCTCAATTCGACCTCTCCAGGCCCACCTCCAGTCCTCCTGGTGTCTCCTCCCCATGGGCGCAAAATGTCGTCACATGGGCCCTTTTAGCGCCAGCTTGTGCCTCCCAAACACCCCCTGGGCTTAGCTCCTGCCTCCCATCAGCCTCTCCTGGAGGCCCAGCCTCTGCCTCTGTACTGGAGGCTTCTCCAGGCCTGGATCCTCCTCCAGGCCATGTCTACAGGCCCAAGTTTTGCCCCTGGCAGCTGCTTTTTTTTTTTTTTTTTTGAGACGGAGTTTTGTTCTTGTTACCCAGGCGTGGGTGCAATGGCATGATCTCGGCTCACCGCAACCTCCGCTTCCTGGGTTCAGGCAATTCTCCTGTCTCAGCCTCCTGAGTAGCTGGGATTACAGACACTCACCACCATTCCCAGCTAATTTTTTTTTTTTTTTGATACGGAATTTCACTCTTGTTACCCAGGCTGGAGTAGAATGGTGTGATCTTGGCTAATCACACCCTCTGCCTCCTGGGTTCAGGCAGTTCTTCTGCCTCAGCCTCCTGAGTAGCTGGGATGACAGCCATGTGCCACCATGCCCAGCTACTTTTTTTTTTTTTGAGACGGAGTTTCGCTCTTGTTACCCAGGCTGGAGTGCAATGTCGCGATCTCGGCTCACTGCAACCGCCACCTCCTGGGTTCAGGCAATTCTCTTTCCTCAGCCTGCTGAGTAGCTGGGACTACAGGCATGCACCACCATGCCCAGCTAATTTTTTGTATTTTTAGTGAGATGGGGTTTTACCATGTTGACCAGGATGGTCTCGATCTCCTGACCTCGTGATCTACCTGTCTTGGCCTTCCAAAGTGCTCGGATTACAGGCCTGAGCCACCGTGCCTGGTCCTCAGCGGCGTCTTTTGGCTACGCTCCTGGCCAGTTCCTGGCGGCCTTTCATCTGTCGGCCCAAAGCTTTCTCAGGTGGGGCCTTCCGGGCATCCCTTCTGCCTCCCAGTGGCCTCAACAGAAGGGACACCCAGAAGGCCCCACCTGAGGATGCTTCGGGCCAACAGACAAAAGGCTGCTGGGGGCTGGCCAGGAGCTGAGCCAAAAGAGGCTACCGGGGGCAAAACTTGAGCCCGTAGACAGGGCCAGCAGGAGGTTCCAGGCCTGGTGAGGCTGCCAGTAGGGAGGCAGAGGCTGGGCCTCCAGGAGAGGCTGCCTGATGGGAATCAGGACCTAGGCCCCAGGGGGTCACTAGGATGTAGGAGTCGGCCCTGGAGGGGACCATGTGATGATGTATTGTGCCCACGTTGGGGGTGCCACCGGGAGGGCAGGAACTGGACTTGCAGACACGGACTTCATGACCTAATGCTTGGGCCTCCCGAGGCCAGCGGGAGGACAAAGCAGGACTGGGCCTCAGGGCCAAGCTCTGGACTCCCCGCAGCCTCCCCAGCCCCAGCTGCTGCCTGCTGGCTGCTTCTGCAGGCCAAGATCTTGCCTGCCTGCCTGCCTGCATCCAGGCTGCATCCACAGGCCCAGTGCCTCCCTCACACTGGCCAGTTGAGGCCCAATTCATGCCTCTGAAAGACGTCTCTGGAGCCAGCTCTCGCCTGGTGCTGGCCTTGAGTCTGGGCCCAGGTTCTCTCTCGCACCAGCCTTTCTCAGCCCAGCTCACTTGTCACGGACTCTTCTGGGCCAAATCCTGTCTCCTGGCAGCCTGTCAGGGCCTGAAGCTTCCTCTCTGGGCCCAGCCTCTTTACACCGGGCTCCTTCCTACGCTAGGACCCTCCGGGCCCAGCCTCCGCCTCTCAGAGGACCCTTCAGAACCAGCTTCTGCCTTTGTGGCAGCCTGTTTCCACAGCCCCAGCCCCCAGCCTCCCCGTCCCCCCCGGGGTCAAGCCAGTGCCTCCCAGGGGGCCCTGCCAGGCCCAGCATTGTTCTGGCATCCTCTCCATGTCCAGAATGTCTTCACGTAGGCCTCTCAGGGCCCAGCACCTCCTCTCGCAGCATCTACAGGCCCAACTTCTGAATCGACCTCACAGCAACCTCTGTGGACTCGGCTTTTGCCCAGCTCCCGACGGCCTTTGTAGGCCCGAAAGCTCAGACTATTGACTCTGGCTCTCCAGGCCCACCCAGCTCCTGCCTCACGAGTGGCCTTTCCAGGCTCGGCTCTTGACTTTCGAGGGCATCTCCAGGCCCCAGACGTTCCCAAATTGGCTTCTGCCTGCCCGGCTCCTGCTGCCTCCTCCTGCTGGCCTCGGGAGGCCTAAGCATTGGGTCCTGAAGTCAGCCTCTACAGGCCCAGCTCCTGCCCTCCTGGTGTCTCCTCCCCATGGGTGCAAAAGACCCTCACATGGGGGACTTCAGGGCCAGCTGCTGCCTCCCAATGGGCCCCTGGAGCCCAGCTTCTGCCTCTTCTCAGCCTCTTCAGGAGGTCCAGCCAATGCCTCCCTTCTGGTGGCCTCCCCAGTTCCTCCTCCTGGCCTCGTCTACTGGACCACGTCCTGCCTCCTGGCAGCTTCTTTTTGCTCAGCTCCTGACTAGCTTCCAGTGGCCTTTCTTCTGTAGGTCCGAAGCTTTCTCAAGTGGGGCTTTCCGGGCCTCCGTTCTGCCTCCTGGTGGCCTTGACAGGCCCTGCTACTACCTGACATTGGCTTCTCTGGGCCCAGCTCTGGACTCTCTGCAGCCTCCCCAGCACCAGCTGCTGCCTGCTGGCAGCTTCCCCAGACCGAGATCCTGCCTGCCTTCCTGCCTGCCTGACTGCATTCTGGCTGCATTCACAGGCCCAGAG
Organism: Leontopithecus rosalia; assembly: GCA_028533165.1. Lineage (NCBI taxonomy): Eukaryota > Metazoa > Chordata > Mammalia > Primates > Cebidae > Leontopithecus > Leontopithecus rosalia. The sequence continues at coordinate 78,082,312 of CM052662.1, forward strand.
CCCCCCTCACAGTGGCCCATTGGGGCCTAGCTCATGCCTCTGGCAAACCTCTCCGGACCCAGCTCTCACCTCACTCTTGCCTTGAGTCTAGGCCCAGGCGCTCCTTTGCGGGAGGTCTTCCTCAGCCCAGCTCGCCTATCATGGACTCTCCCAGGCCAGCTCCTGCCTCCCGGTGGCCTGTCCAGGCCCAAAGCTTCCTCTCTGGGCCCATCCTCTTCAGGCCCAGCTCCTGCCTATACCAGGCCCAGCCTCTGCCTTTCAGTGGACCCTCCAGACCCAGCTCGTGGCATCACCGTGGCCTCTGCTCAGGCCCAGCTCCTGCCTCTGTGGCAGCCTGTATCCACAGGCCCCACCCTCAGCCTCCCCGTGGCCCCATCGGCCAAGCCGGTGCCTCCCGGCGGCCCTCCCGGGCCCAGCATTGGCGTGCTGGCATCCTCTCCAGGCCCAGAATGTCTTCAGGTAGGCCTTTGGGGGCCCAGCTCCTCCTGGCCGTGTCTATGGGCTCAACTTTTGAATTTGCCTCACAGCAACCTCTGGGGACTCAGTTCCTCCCCAGCTCCTGGTGGCCTCTGTAGGCCCGAAAGCTCAGGCCCTCTGATCACAGCTCAAAGGGGAAAAAGGAACTAACGTTCTCAGGCTCTGGTCACCTAATTCCTGCCCTCCTTTGCAGGGTTGGTCCCTGGGATACCACCCACACTTGGCTCTTTTTCCACTTGCCAGCACCGCCTGGCAGGTTCCTCTCTGGGGCAGACTGATTCAGGTGCTTCCCTTTTCTGGTTTCCTGGCTTGAAGCTGGCACTCTGCAGCTTCTCAGTGGAGCTCAGCCGACAGTACAGAGAGCTCAGGGACCAAGAGGCTGGACAGTGCAAATGATGGTTGAGGGTCCTGGCCTGAGTACAAGCACCATTTTGCGATTGTTGTTGCCACCACAAAGAGCAGTGTCCATCCCATAGCACAGCCTCAGCTCCTCTCCTGCTGTGTCCCAGGCCTTACAGGGGCTGCCATCCTCAGGGCCGACAGCTCTACAGCTTTACCTGCTTGTGCGTAGAACAGCTTTACAGAGGTTACACAGCTCAGGGTCACACTGCAAACGATTAAGCCACGGTCCACCCTAGACCTGGTGCTTCCAGAGCCTCAGTTCTCTTCTCTTCATGCTGAAATCCCTACTGGACTTCCTGGCAATCCCTAGCTCCTCTCCTCAAGGAGTGAGCTCTGGTTCCCAGCCTTTGCCCTTGGTCCCATCACAGCCCCCAGCCATCTCCCCATGGCAGCCCTTCATCAGACACAAGCTACAACCACAGAGCACGGTCTTGCCAGCCCCCAGGAGAGATGCTGACCCTGGTTGACTGTGATTGTGATTGGTGTCCAGAGGCACTGGGAGCAGAAACATCAAGCTGCCATCAAGAGTAATGGGCTTGTTTCCCTGTGAGCACCAGCGAGCCAGCTGGCCTTGGTGCCCATGCTGGCCAGTGGAAATTGTCCCCTCCAATAGTGAGAAGTGGAGACCCAGCCTCTGAACTCACAGGGGCTCCTGCCTGACTGGCCGCCTCCCTCTTTGCAGCTGCGGCATGAAGCTGAACTTGGACTACCTGTTGGAGATGCTTTGGGAGTACTTGGCCCTGACCTGCATCTACGCCAGGAAGGGAGGATGTGAGTTACACTGCATGTAGCTGAGAAACAGGCTGAGCTTCATCCTCCCTAAACGGCTGCCAGGCCTGTGGGTGGTGCCCAGAGACCCTGGCACCAGCTCTGGCCTGGCTTATTTAGACACATCTCAGCTCTTTTCCCTTCTCAGCACTGGGCACTGCTGGTTTTGAGGGTGCCCTGGTGGGGCAAGGCTTCCTCGGGGTCCTCACTGGATGCAGCAGTTAGTCCCATTCTGACCTCCCCTCACAGTGACAGACCCAACTGCAGGAGCATTAGTGACCTGAATCCACAAGAACCCTCCCCATGTCTGACCCTCACCCATCCTCCTGGTGTTTGTACTCACACATATGCCCTGGGGTCCCAGCTGCTGAATTCGGAGCACTTTGCATCATCCCTGACCTTGGCAGCAAGGAGCGAGCTACAGTTTTCCTGACGAGACTCCAGTATCCCTTTGGGCCCTGCCCGTTCAGTCTAGATCCCGGTCTCTGTCAGTGCTGTCATGACAGATGGGTGGCAGGCAGTGTGATCTGGGACTTTGATTTATTTTGAGTCACTGTATTCAAGTCAGGCTTGTAGAAGATGGCACAGGGATATATGTGGAGGGCGTGCTGGATATCGGGGACATTAGGCCAAGGCAAGGAGACTGAAAGGGCCTCTGCAGCCATCTCTTCCCTCAGGCAGAATCATGAGGCAGCAGTGTGGGTCCTCGTGTGGTTGACGCTCTCCCCATCTCGCCCTGCAGAGGCCGGACTTTGCAGAAGCCATCGTTCTCCAGAAAGGGGCCTCAGTGGAGCACGTGGTGAGTTGACAAGACCTGCCCTAACAACGGGTGGGAGCTCTGTGTGTCCCCTGGAGCTCTGTTCTGCCTGAGGTGCCCTGGTTCAGGGGTGGGCTCTGCTGGTCTCAATCTCAGATGCTGACACACAGGCTCTGGAGTTGGACAGTCTGGGGCTGCGTCTGCAGCACCCCTTCCTAGCCATGTGCTGTGCCTCCAACCTCTCCTGTGGGAGGATGTGCTGCCTTCCCCCTCGATAGTCAGGAAGACACGTTGGATGAAGTCCAGCATATAGGGCACTCGGCACACTGCCTGTGATGCATAGATGCCAGTAACCCTGCTCCCATGCCATTCAGGCATCAGTCAAGGAGTGGGGAGTGGCACTAGCTCAACACGGAAATCAGGACAGAGGTTTCAAGGAGGCCACCTGAGTTGGCTTGTAGAACTAGCAGGTCTGGCAGTGAAGAGTTGGGGTGGGGAGCATCCCAGATAGGGGAGCTGGCATGCACAGGCCCCAGAGGAGGGGCTCTGGACTCAGGGAGCACGAGGCTGCCTTTTTCTGTCCAGAATTCTGTCACCTGAACATGACCCTGCAGGCACCGGTGGTGGCCAAGTGTTGGGTCACATGGCCGTCCTTCTGGGCTGTTGCTTTCCCAGGTGTTATTTTCCTCAAGCTGATTTCTTCTTGGGATCTGTATCATGGAAGCAAGGGACACTGTGGGCCTAGCTGTCCTTCTAGTCCCTTATGACAGTGGTGGCTGGGCTTGCAATCTGGTCTCATGCATTCATTCCTTCTGCAAGCCCAGCCCCACGTCTCTGGGTGCCACCCTGGAGGTGTTGAACAAATGAGGCCACGCAAAGTCCCCTCTCTCTAAGACCTAGGCTTGAGATCACAGCAGGAGGAGCTAAGACGACTCACAATTACCCACCTGAATCCCTTCAGACACTCACAAGTGGCAAGCTGAGTACAATGTGAGACCCACTTGCAAGCCAGAATCAGCCACCTTCCCATCTCTGTCAGGGAAGTGGACCTGCAGGCCTGGCGCTGCCTCTGCCCCATAGACACTGGGCTGAGGCGTTTTGTCTTTCCTTGGGGCCTGGAAGACTTGTGGGGATGTGTGGGGGGGGATCCTTGAGCTTAAATGATCCCCCCATATTGGCCTTCAAAAGTGCTGGGATTGTAGGCATTAGCCACTGTGCCTGGCCCTCCCCCACCTTTGAGGTCAGGGATGGTCAGACCACTGCAGACGTCCTGCTGCCTGGGACCCCAAACTTAGGCCAGCATTCACCCTCAGGACACACACCCCAGGGATATCTTTCTTGGCCTTGCCCTTGGCCAGTCCAGGCTGAGGTGACCCCTCTGCCCCCATTCCTCACCCAGGGCACCAGTGCCCAGTACAGTCCACAGCGGGTGGGCCTGACCCACACCATGGAGCATAAGGAGGTCATCCAGATCATGAAGAAGTAATGGCACCTGCCAGGCCTCCCGCCCACCTGCCTCATCTCCCTGGGGGTGTCGGTCCTCCTGGGACACACAAACACCCAAACAAAAATACAATTACACACACCCCAGGAAAGGGTCCCTCAAGTCTCTGCTATTTCCAGAAGTTTCTTCAGTAGGCTGATGAAGAGTGCGTTGGGGCAGAGGGGTTCGGCTGGGGGCATTTCCCATAAGACTGAGGCTTCTCGTGGGGATTTTGAGTTTGGAGTGCTGGGCCTGCATCTGTGCCCCCAGCCCCTGCGCTGAGGGAGCAAGCTGCCCACCTGCCTGCCAGCCGGGGCCTAAAGCAGATGGCATGCTCAGTGCCAGGAGGGAAGCTGGGCCTGCCTGGGTCCCTGGAGGCTGTGGCTGCTGTTACAGCATCTCCCTCCCTCAGCTCCTGCAGGCTTCTCTGACAGTCAGGGTGGGGGCCCTTCCAGGAAGAAACCCCCTTGGGTCCTCCACTCAAGGCTCTCCAGGATTGGAAGCAGAGGTTAGTGGCTTCAAAGGCCAAGCTGACACCCTCCACAGCCTAAGGGGTGTCCTAAAGTGCCTCCTACTCTCTGACCCTCCCAGGGCAGCCCCTGCCCAGCACAAAACCCCTGGACCCTGGCTCTACACGCCTGGGCCAGGGACTTTTGAGTTTAGAATCTGTTTTCTAAGTCCCCAGTTCTGGATCTCCTTTCTGAAATAAAGGATTGAAAACCATTCCTGTCCAGACTGGGAACACTTTGTAACCTTGCTGAACAGTAGTCAGTTTGAGTCAGGTGGGCACAGGTCAAGCATTGAGGGTAGCAGTGGGCCTGAGAGTTGGAGAGGGTGGAGCCTGGATCCCCAGGGCAGCCCCAGGCCATGGGTGGCAAGGAGAATGCAGGGTTCCTCAGCCAGGCACGGGCAGGCTCTGCCCAGGGAGTTGGTCATGGGTGTCAGGCCCAGACTGGCCCCTCCAGAGGGGCCTGGCTGCCAAGGTGGGCAGCATCCCAGGAGGCCCTTGTGACCATCTGGGTGGCAGGGAGGCTCCTCTGAGAACAAGGTGGCTGATCATTTCCTGTTGCCTCAGAAGCCAGGAGCAGAGGGGCTGGCAGGGGCTCGATGAGTACCTACAATGTGCCAGGGACAGTGCCAGGCCCCCTACAGTATTCCACTGTCCCTTGGAAGCTGGTGCAAGTTGCACAGTTTTTGAATGCAGAGCCTAGATGTAAGACCTCTGAGCAGAAGAGGAGGCTTCCTGGAGGAGGTGTGCCTTTTCAGAGGGATGCAGCAGGTTCTGTGAGGCTGTCAGGAGAGGTAGAGAGCTCCAGGGGCCTCGGGCCCAGCTCCTGGGCTGTTTGCAGCTCTGCTGTCAGCTGCTCAGTCCTTTCCAGAGACAAAACAGGAATAATAGACATCATTAAATATTCATGGAGCCCCAGGCAGTTGGCCTGGTGGGCTGGGCCTCCCTTCCCTGTAACACCGAGCTGCTCTGCTGGGCCAATTTTGCTCCTGGGCTAGCCAGAGGACCCCCATGAGGTGGCATGCAGGCTAGGAGCAGGCCATGGGACCCAGGAAGGGGACCCTAGCCCAGAGTCCTTGGGGTTGGCCACTAGCTACCCTCCCATCCCAGGCTGGAGTAGCAGCAGAGCTGGGGCTTTGCCCCTAAGTCACCTTGAGGCCCTTCGCTGCCTCACTGTTCATCTGTGAGGGGTGTGATGCCCATGCAGCCTCCTCCTGGTGATGGTGGGATACCAAGACAGGCAAGGGCTCCTTGGCTTCTCTCCCAACAGCCCTGATGCCTGGCCATGAGGCCCTAAGTGAGGGTTTCTACCTGGGTGGTGGCTATTCCCACTTCCACTTTACAGGCAAGGGCTCTGGCCCTGGGTGAGGTGGGGAAGGCCTTGAGTTCACACAGTGTCAGGCTGAGTCTAGGTCTTCGATTAGATCCAGGCCTTTTCTGTCCCCCCTGGCTGGCTGACAAAGGGGGAAAAATGCGGCCAGAGACTGGGGGGTCCTCAGGCAGTGAGGGCTCAGGTGAGAGGTTCCTGCCACTGGGCTGCATATTCCTGGGCTAGGACTGTTGTGGGGGGGGGGTCAGGCAGGCACTACAGCTCTGTTGTATCCTGGGCTTTCTGGATCTGTGGGCAGGATGGTTGTACGGTCTACATTTGCATGTGAGAGAGTGAGCGAGAGATCATGCAGCTGTGTATGCCCAGGTCAGTGTGAAGTGGCAGTTCGTGGTGCCCTTAGGGCTGGGGAAGCTCCCTAAGACCCCCTCAAAGGTCCCAGACCCCCCAACCTGGGCGAGCTCCAGGCTTGGGCCTCACCCTGTCAGACACCTTGTTCTCATCACTCATGCTCCCTGGCAATCACAGGCAGGGGTATGCACCCTCCCTCAGGCCATGCCCAGGAAGCAGAGCTGCACTCAGCTCCCAGCTGGCATCCCTGCAGCCTCCCGGGGGTCATCTGCCCGCAGCTTTAGAAGACTCAGGTACAAAGGAGCCAAAGAAACGCATATTTTTCTGTCCCGTGCCTGTGCATTCGCTCACTCTCCATCTTTCTTCCTCTCCAGCTTAGACTCCACAGTTTTTCGCTTCAGAACCCTCCTTTGGCAAGAAAGCCAAGTTGAGAACCTCTGCTTCCCACTCTGTCTTCCTAGACAGCTCACCCCACCTCCAGCCTCCCTCTCGCCAGACCTGGGTCCGAGCAGCCTTTTTGACTCTCCACTGCACCGTCCCATAGCCATCCAAACGCTCCGTGTCACAGACCAAACATGGCGTTCCCACCCCACCCGGCCTCACCTCAGAGACACTGCGCACCCTCCAGCTGCACCAACCCAACCCCACATTCACCTGGCTCCCCCCTCATCCCAGCCCCATCTAGCCCGTCACCAGGGCCAGCCTGTTTCACCTCATCCTGAATGTGTCCACTGGACTCCATCACTGCATGGTCCCAGCCACGCCACTGTCCCCGCTCCACTCTTTCACATGGCAGCCTGAGCTGCCTTTTCTCCTACTTCCTAAGAAGCCATGTGAGCCAGTGGTTGAGACCGTGGACACTCTGGAGCCAGACTGCCCAGGCTCAAGTCCACCTACAAGCTCTCTGGGCCCATGTCCTCCTCTGCAAAGTGGGAAGAATAATCACACCCACTTCAGGATGTAGTGAGTTGAGTTCTGTGTGGCCTGGCAGTTCTGAACACAGGCCTTGCTGTCACAGGTCCCATTGCCTCCTCACTGTGGGCTCTCGGCTGAGGGATCTAACCTGAGATCAAGCCCTTCATCTATAAAATGTGAAGAACAGTTCCTGTCCTACCTATGTGAGAATCTAGTGTGTAACTTGAGAAAAGCATTTAGCACCAAGCCTGGCACACAGTAAACATCTGGAAATGTGGAACAGTGACCAAAGTCCCATCCCTTCCATGGCCAATTGGGCTAGTCCCTGCCTGCCACCCTGGTCACCTCTCATTTAACATGCCCTTAATCACTCTGCTGCAGCCACAGACTGTCCCTGAAGCCCCTCTTACTACCTGGCCTTTGCACATGCTATTCCACTTGCCAAGAATACTGTTCCCTCTTCCATGTGATCAGCTTACTCCTCTTATCCTTATCTTGGCTCAGGATTGCCTTGTCAGGAGAATCTTCCTGGACCTCCAATGCAGTGTTCGCCCGTCTGGGGTCATGCCCTGACCTTCACAGCTCTTCTTATTGGTGTGACTCTTTGTTTAAAGCCTGCATCCAGGATAGGCATGGTGGTTCATACCTGTAATCCCAACACTGGTAGGCTGAGGCAGCAGTAGTGCTTGGGGGCAAGGAGTTCAAGACCAGCCTGGGCAACTACCTGCCCATGTCCTGCCTCCTGGCAGCTTCTTTTGCCTCGGCTCCTGGCCATCTTCCAGAAGGCTTTCCTCTGTCAGCCCAAAGTGTTCTTAAGTGGGGCTTTCCAGGCCTCCGTTCTGCCTCCTCACTGTGGCCTTGACAGACCCTGCTACCGCCTGACATTGGCTGCTTCAGGCCCAGCTCTGGACTTCCCGCAGCCTCCCCAGCACCAGTTGCTGCCTGCTGGCGGCTTCCCCAGGCCAAGATTCTGCCTGCCTGCCTGCCTGCATCCCGGCTGTGTCCACAGGCCCAGCGCCTCCCTGACACTGATTCATTGAGGCCCAGCTCATGCCTGTGACAAACCTCTCTGGACCCAGCTTTCACTTCATGCTGGCCTCGAGTCTAGGCCCAGGTTCTCCCTTGCAGCAGCCTTCCTCAGCCCAGCTCACCTATCACGGACTCTCCCAGGCCAGCTCCTGCCTCCCGGCGGCTTGTCCAGGCCCAAAGCTTCCTCTTCAGGCCCGGCCTCCCCAGACCTGGCTCCTGCCTGTGCCAGGCCCCTCCGGGACCAGCCTCCACCTTTCAGTGGACCCTCCAGGCCCAGCTTGTGGCATCAGCATGGCCACTGCTCAGGCTTAGCTCCTGCCTCTGTGGCAGCCTTTATCCTCAGGCCCTCCCCCAGCCTCCGCATGGCCCCATCGGACCAAGCTGGTGCCTCCCGGTGGCCCTGCCGGGCCCAGCGTTGGCATTCTGGCATCCTCTCCATTCCCAAAATGTCTTCAGGTCAGCCTCTTTTGGCCGAGCTCTTTCTCCCTGCTGTGTCTGGAAGCCCCAGTCTTTCCTTGCAACAAGCATCATAGGCCCAGCTTCTTCCCACTCTCGGGAACTTCTGTACACCTCAGTCTTCCTCAAATGGACTTCTCAGGCCCTCCTTCGGCCTCCTGGTGGTCCAGACAGACACAGAGCTTTCCTCAAAGCAGTCTATCAAGCCTAGGTGTTATCTCATGTGGGCCTTCTGAGGCTTATTTAATACCTGGTTTTCAACCCTTTGGGCAGGTCTTTCTTTTGTACACACTGGCGTCTCCAAGACCATCTGCTTAGTCATGTCTGCCTCTGAAGATGCAACTTCTGTTTTGCTGTGGACTTTTTTCCTCAGTTCCTGCCTCACGATGGCCTCTTCAGGCTCTTCTCCTGCCTCTTAATGGACACTCAAGTCTCATCTCCTCTCATGGTGACTTTTTCTGCAGTGCGCTTGCGTTATAATGGCCTCTTCTCGATCCAGCTCTATATGTCTTTGATTTTCAACTGCACCTAGAATCCCAAAGCTTCCCTGGACTCTCATGTGCTTAGTTCCTAGCAGTGTGCCTTGACTAAATGTCTATGTCTACTTTTAATCTTGAAAGTGTATTTCTGACCGATTTGTAGTAAATTCTGCCTATGTCATTTTACAGTGTGGTCTGTTTTATTTAATGTCTCATTGTTTTTCTTCTCTTCTGGGGGTTCAGAGCGGATTGGGCCTGTGCTTTGGCTGTTTGTCTTTGCCCTGGACATGGTAGCTGCTCATTTCAGGTCAAAAAAAATATTTAAAAATTTATATTTTTTTCCTGTTAACTTTTTTTTTATCCTCTTGCTCTGTCACCCAGGCTTGGGTGTCATCATGTGATCATGGCTCCACTGCAGCCTTGGCCTTTTGGCCTCCACTGATTTTCCCCAGTCATCATCTTCAGTAGCTGGGACTACCGGCAGATGTTGCCATTTCTGACTAATTTCTGATTTGGTTTGAGACGTTGGTTCTCACTCTGTTGCTTAGGGTGGTCTTTTTTTTTTTTTTGAGATGGAGTCTCACTCAGTTGCCCAGTCTAGGGTGCAGTGGCAGGATCTCAGCTCACTGCAGCCTTGGCCTCCTGGGTTCAAGTGATTCTCCTACTTCAGCCTCCTGAGTAGCTGGGATTATAGGTGTGTGCCACCAAGACCGGCTAATTTTTGTATTATTAATATAGATGGGGTTTCACCATGTTTTTCAGGTAGGCTGGTCTTAAACTCTTGGACAAAAATAATCCTCTTTCCTGGGCCTCTCAAAGTGCTGAGATTACAAACACGAACCATCATCCATGGCCTGTCCTTTGCTTGCCATGAACTACTAAGAATTTACTTTTTGATTAATATACTATCGTTATATACATTTGTGAATATATAGATATTTTAAAGTTTTCTTGGATATCAATTTTTTCTTTCTTTTTGAGACAAGTTACTGCTTTTTCATTCAGGCTGAAGTGCAGTGGTATGATCTCGGCTCACTGCAACTCCTGCCTTCTTGGCTTTAGTGATCTCCCACCTTGGTCTTCTGAGTAGACGGGAGACCTGCCATGCCCATCTAATTTTTATATTTGTATAGAGACAGGGTCTCACCCAGTTTCAAACTCTTGGGCTCAAGTGATCCTCCCCACTCAACCTCCCACTGTGCTGGGATTACAAGTGTGAGGCACTTCACCTGGTCTGCCATTTTCTCTTTATGGATCATTAAGAATTTACCTTTTAATTAGTGTACTATAAACATATATGTAGATATGTGTGTATGTATTTATATGTGAATATTTGTGTGTATATCTTTTCATAGCATGCACACACACCCACCATAAACACTGTGAAAGAGATATTTGCATACCCAGAAATTGATAAGCTTCTTTTAGCTTTTGAAATGACCCTTAGCACAAATATGAAAGAAGTACAAAGTATCATTATTGATGACCATGGACCAAGATGACCATGAGTCAGTAGTACTTTGCAGCTCAACGACCTTCCAGTGGAGCATCTCAAAGGTGGAGCATCATACAGATATGATGTATCTGAACATCATAACCTTTTGCATTCATTAGGATGCTTTGTAATTATTACTTATCTTGAAACCTCAGTGTGACCCTCATCAGTGTGGAATCAGAAACTATTTCCCAAATCTTAGAGATATTGAATAACAGCTTTTGTAAGGAAATAGTTATTGCATTTGGTTTGTCATGACAATTTCCTGGCCTAGGCAGATGAAATATTGCAGAAGTGTGTGTGTGTGGGGTGTGTGTGTGTGTGTGTGTGTGTGTGTGCACGTGTACATTCTTGTACACAGATGTGGAGGTAGAAGTAGGGGGTTGAATTTGATAAAACCAGGTGTAGGCTTTTGGGATGGCAGCAGCTGTGTAACTGTGTAACTCTAGAGTTAAGAAATAATTGTGTCAATTTTCTCTTTCAGAAAATAAAGATTATAATTCCTGCCTTGATACGTCAATTAGGTGGTCCACTATATGCAAAATATCTAGTATATAATAGGTGCTGAATAAATACCACTTTCTGTAGCTCATTCTTAATTACTGCTTAATTTTGAAAAGTTTAGAATAATGATGGCTTTTAAAATAATTATTTGTAATTATTATAAAGAAATCTAAGTTTTATAGAAAAGTACAAAGAGGCTGGGCATGGTGGCTCATGCCTGTAATTCCAACAATTTGGGAGGCTGAGGTGGGCAGATCACTTGAACTCAGGAGTTCAAGACAAGCATGAGCAACATAGCAAGATCCCATCTCTATAAAAAATTATAAACCAGTTATGGTAATGAGCACCTGCAGTCCCAGCTACTCAGGAGGCTGAGGTAGTGGATTACTAGAACCCAGGAGTTTGAGACTTCAACCTGGGAAACAGAGTGAGACCCTGTTGAGAGAGAGAGAGAGAGAGAGAGAGAGAGAGAGAGAGAGAGAGAAGCAAGTAACAAATCATGAAATTTTCAATTACCAAAAAATAACTCAACATTAGGTGATATGGCTGGGTGCTATATCTCATGCCTGCAATCTCAGCAGTTTGGGAGGCCAAAGTGGGTGGATCACTTGAAGTTGGGAGTTTGAGACCAGCCTGGCCAACATGGTGAAACATTCTCTCTACTAAAAATTCCAAAATTATCCAGGTGTCGTGGTTGGCGCCTGTAACCCCAACTACTCGAGAGGCTGAGGGACAAAAACCACTTGAGCCCGGGAGGCAGAGATGGCAGTGAGCCGAGATTGTACCATCCCACTCCAGCCTGGGTAACGGAGTG
>CM052662.1:78094576-78110913 GCA_028533165.1 Leontopithecus rosalia
CCTCTCTTTCCCCTCCCCCTCCTCCTCTTCCTTCTTCTTCTTCTTTCTTCTTCTCCTCCTCCTCCTTCTCCTTCTCCTCTTCTTTCTCTGCTTCTTTCTCCTCCTCCTTCCCTCTCCTCTTTCTCTTCCTTCTCCTCCTCCTCCTCCTCTTCCTCCTTCTCCTCCTTCTTCTCCTCCTGGGTTCAAGTGATTCTCTTGCCTCAGCCTCCCAAGTAGCTGGGATTTCAGGTGTGTGCCACCACATGCAGCAAATTTTTGTAGTTTTTTAGTAGACGTGGGTTTTGCCATGTTGGCCAGGCTGGTCTCTTGAACTTCTGAGCTCAGGTGATCTGTCTGCCTCAGCCTGCCAAAAGGGCTGGGATTACAGGCATACACCACTGCACCTGGCCTAATTTTTAAATTTTTAACTTTTTTTTGAGACAGAGTTTTGTTCCTGTTTCCCAGGCTGAACTGCAGTGGCACTTGGCTCATTGCAACCTCTGCCACCTGGATTCAAGCGACTGTCCTGCCTCAGCCTCCAGAGTAGCTGGTACTACAGGTGTGTGCCACACTCAGAAAATTTTTGGAGTTTTTTAGTAAAAACAGTGTTTCACCACATTGGCCAAGATACTAAACAACTTATTCCTGAAAAATTCCTCAGTGAACATCAAAATTAAAGCATAAATAAGAAGTTCTTTAAAATAAATGAAAATAAGGACACAATTTACCATAATCTCTGGGATGCATCCAAAAAGTTTACAGCCTTAAATTCCTTCAGAAGTCAGAAGTCAGAAAGGTTTCAAATTAACAATCTATCTTTGCACCTAATGGAGTTAGAAAAACAAGAACCAACTAAGTCCAAAGCCTGCACAAGAAAAGAAATAAGTGAAATTAGACAACTTAATGAAATTTGAATACAAAAATCCACACAAAAGATCAATGAAACCAAGAATACATTATTCAGATGAACAAATAAGCTTGGTAGACGCCTAGCTAGATTAACAAAAAGAGAAGATCCAAATAAGTACAATCAGAAACAGCAAAGATGATATTGCAACTAATCCCACAGAAATACGAAAGACCCTCAGAGACTACTGTAAACAACTCTATGTATGCGAATTAGAAAATCTAGAGGAAATGAGTAAATTCCTGGAAACACATAATCACTGAAGATTGAATCAGAAAATACTGAAACCCTGAATAGACTAATATCAACTTCCAAAATTGAACAGTAATAAAGAACCCACAAACCAAAAAAAGTCCTGGACCAGATGGAATCACAGCAAAATATAACAGATGTGCAAAGAACTAATACCAATTCTACTTAAACTATTCCAAAAAGTAGAGGAGGAGAGGCTCCTCTCTAACTCATTCTGTGAACCCAACATCAGCCTGATACCAAAACCTTTCAGAGACATGATGAAAAAACAAAGCTTCAGACCAACCTCTCTCAAGAACATAGACACAAAAATTCTCAGCAAAACACTAGCAAGCCAAATCCAGCAGCATATCAAAAAAGTTAATACAACACAATTGAGTAGGCTTTATTTTTGGAATGCAAGGTTGGCTCAATATATGCCATTTAATAAATGCAGTTCACCACATAAACAATCAAAAGCAAAAATCATATGATCATCTCAATAAGCACAGAAAGAGCTTTCAATAAAATCCAATATCTCTTCATAATAAAAACCCTCAGCATATTTGGCATGAAAGGAACATACCTCAAAATAGTAAGACTCTTCTATGAGAAACCCACAGCCAACATCATATTGAGTGTGCAAAATCTGAAACCACTCCCCTTAAAAACTGGACAAGATAAGGATGCCCACTCTCACTGTTCCTATTCAACATTGTACTTGAAGTCCTAACTAGAGCAATCAAGCAAGAGAAAGAAATAAAAGGTATCCAAATAGGAAAATAAGTCAATATGTTTGCTGATGATGTGATTCCATACCTAGAAAATCCTAAAGACTCTGTCAAAAGGCTTCTAGAATTGATAAATGACGTTAGTAAAGTTTCAGGATACAAAATCCGTGTACCAAAATCATAGCCCTTCTACACATCAGCAATGTTGTGCTCTTGATTTCAGTTGTGTTCAGTAATATCAAGAACAAAATTTCACTTACAATAGCCATATAGAAAATGAAATACCCAGGAATGCAGCTAACCAAGGAGGTGAAAGATCTCTGCAAGGAGAACTATAATACACTGCTGAAAGAAATCAGAGATGACACAAATGGAAACACATTCCATGCTTATGTACCGGAGGAATCAATATCATAAAAATGGCCATACTGCCCAAAGCAATTGGGCCCAATTTACAAATTTAATGTTATTCCTATCAAACTACAAATGTTATTCTTTACAGAATTAGAAAAAATACCCTAAAATTCGTATGGAACCAAGAAATAGCCCAAATGCTAAAGCAATCTTAAGGAAAGAGAACAAACTGGATCCATCACAGTACTTAACTTCAGACTATACTATATAAAACCAAAACAGTGTCATTCTGTTACAAAAACAGAGACATAGATCCATAGAACAGGATAGAAAACTCGGAAATAAAGCCAGGCACCTGCAACTATCTCATCTTTCTTTGACAAGACTGACAAAAAGCAAGGGAGAAAAGATTAGTGTTCAATAAATGGTGATGGGCCAAGGACATGCAGAAGATTGAAGCTGGAATCTTACCTTTCACTATATACAAAAGTTAACTCAAAATGGATTAAGGATTAATGTAATACCTCAATCTATAGAAATTCTGGAAGACAACCCAGTAAATACTCTTCACATAGGCCTTAGCAACCTCAATCCTGAAGCTTTAGAAGATAAGGGTCTCCTTCAGGGCACACACAGAGCCTCAGCTCATTTATATGGTGCTTGAACTAGTGATTTGAATCCCTGAGCTCATTCTTTTACCACTCTCCAGGTGCGTTGGGAGAAAACAACCAATGTCATTGCATTTTGTTTATTTTCTAAAAATGTTTGAATACATTATATATACAATCACCCAGATCCTTGCTTCTTATGAAGGGTTGATTAGCCATATCCAATATAGATATTTTGTATATCTTTATTACTGGTTAATATATTGGTCTATCAATACTCTCCCTACTACTGGATATGAAGTAATTAGAATATGTAAATCTAATCAAATTAGAGAGCCAATTTTAGAACTCTCAAACCAATTCAGAAAACTCACCCTTAAAATTTTGTTCTTTACAGCCACTAGTGGTACCAAAATCTGTATTAAGTTTCCCCAGAGAAACAAAACTAATAGGATGAATAGATCAACAGAGGTATACTACATAGATGATAGATAGATAGTCAGATAGATAGATAGATAGATAGATAGATAGATAGATAGATAGATAGTTTTATTATAAGGTTTTAGCCGATGCAATTATGGAAACTAAAATGTCCAGTGGTCTGCTGTCAGCAAGCTGGAGGCCCAAGAAAGCCAGTGGTGTAGTTTAAAGGCTTGAGAGTTGGAGAGCCAATGGTATCACTTCTAGTCCAAGTCTAATGGCCTGAAAACCAGGAACACCAAGGGCAAGAGAAAATAGTCTCAACTCAAACAGTCAGACAGAATGAATTCAACCTTATTCTATCTTTTTGTTCCATTCAGCTCCACAATGAATTATACAATGCTCACCCACACTGGGGAGAGCCAAGGGCTTTACTTAGTCTACCAATACAAATGTGCCTTCTGTAAATGCTTTCATAGACACACCTAAAAATAATGTTTAATCAGATATCTCCACATTGCATGGCCCAGTCATGTTCAGACATAAAATTAACCATCACAGTGTTAAAGAGACTTCAAAGTGTCTGAGTTCATAATATTAGACAAGAAAGCAAGGCACAACTGTGTGCTGTATACAAGAAGCCCACTTTAAATATAAAGACCTAATAGGTTGAAAGTAAAAGAATGTGAAAAATCATGTTACCTAAACACTTAAAAAGAAATAACAAAAGAAAACTAGAGCGGCTATATTTATTATTGGCCAACTTGATGTAATGACGCTTATAAAACACTCCACTCAATTATACCAAAACACATCATATTTTAAAGTACATAAGAAATATTTATTAAATAATAATAAATCATTGAGTTTGGTGTGTTACTTGTGTGTGCTTTTTTCATTTGAAATATTCCACTGCACCGCATTCTCTGTGGCATAAATTAAATTGGAGATTTTTTTTAAATCAGACAAGAAAATTTTAATTTGTTATGCCAAGTCTTTCTCAAGAAAGAATCTCAAACTCATTATCCTCACTAAAGAACAATAAATGACAAAAGTTAGTTATTTCTCCCAAAGAAATTTACCTATCTTTTTTACTAATCAATGCTTTTAAACAAAGAAATAGTTTGTAGACTGTTGTATTCATTCATTATTTCTTTTTCTTCTTTTTCCTTTTTTTCCTTTCTCTCCCCCCTTTTTTCCTATAAGCAGTTTCTACAAAGCTAACAAATTTATTTATACAGACTATTTGATAGCTAGAGTTTTATACATGAATCAGATTCTTTTAATTGTATGTACTCATGTAACATTTGAAAGCAAAATCTGGAAGATTCTGTCTTTCTCTCACAGTGCAGGTGAATATAAAGACCTAGAAATTTCAAGAAGATAGCAGGCCCTTGAATTTTTGGTGGATTTATATCGCACCCTCTAGCATACAAATGTGTCACCAATAAGTCTAGAACAGTTGTTACTTCTTGTTTTCTATGACTAATCAGCATAATATCATCAGTATAATGGGGAAAGGATATGAAAAGGTGCTCGCCACCACTGATCATCAGAGAAATGCAAATTAAATGCACATCTAATACCAGACAAGGGCTATTATTAATTTATTGATAGATATGCAATGTAATACAATTTGGCTATGAAAAAGTATGACATGTCTTTTGCAGCAATATGGATGATACTGGAGACTATTACCTAAAGTGAAACAATTCAGTCAAAGAAGGACAAATACTACATGTTCTCACAGGTAAGTGGAAGCTAAATAATGTGCACACATGGAATGTGTGGTATGATAGATAGTGGATACTCAGAAGTATGGGGTAATCATAGGGAGGTGGCTGATTAGAAATTAAAGAGTGCAGTGTACATTATCCTGGTGATTTTTTTTTTTTTTGAGACCGTTTTGCTCTTGTCGCTTAGGCTGGAGAGCAATGGCACAGTCTCGGGTCTTGGCTCACTGCAACCTCCGCTTCCCAGGTTCAAGCAATTCTCCTGTCTCGGGCTGCTGAGTAGCTGGGATTACAGGCACCCACCATCACATCCAGCTAATTTTTTGTATTTTTAGTAAAGATGGGGTTTCACCATGTTGGCGAGGCTGGTCTCAAATTCCTGACCTCAAGTGTTCAACCCACCTCAGTCTCCCAAAGTGCTGGGATTACAGGTGTGAACCACCACACCAGGCTCCATCCTGATGATCTTTACACACAAAGCCTTGACTTTTCCACTAGACAATTTATGCGGGTAAAAGATTACACTTTTACCCCATAACTGTATACAAATAATACAAAAAAAGAATGAGACCTACAACTAAAATCTAAAGCCACAATGCATCTAGATGTAAGCAAGAGACTCTCTTTAACAAGTGGGATTAAGTAAACATGTTTAGGCAGCACACAGAAAGCAGTATCAATAAAAAAATAGATCATCGAAATGAAAATTTCTGTCCAGCAAAACACTATTAAGAAAATGAAGAGGCAGGTCACAGATTGAGAAGAAATATTTGTAAAACTATATCTGAAAAAATATATAGGCAAACAAAATAATCAGGCAAGAAAAGGAAATAAAGGATATTCAAGTAGGAAAAAAGGAAGTCAAATTGTCTCTATTTGCAGACAACAGGAAGTCTGGTAGATAACTTTGGCATTAATAAGTAAGACGTTGGAGAAATAGGAATGCTTTTACACTGTTGGTGGGAATGTAAATTAGTTCAACCATTGTGGAAGACAGTGTGGTGATTCCTCAAAGATCTAGAAATAGAAATACTATTTGACCCAGCAATCCTATTACTGGGTATATATCCAAAGGACTATAAATCACTCTACTGTAAAAACACATGCATATCTATGTTTATTGTGGCACTGTTCACAATAGCAAAGACTTGGAACCAACACAAATGCTCATCAATGATGGACTGGATAAGAAAATGTGGCACATATATGCCATGGAATACTATGCAGTCAAGGATGAGTTCATGTCCTTTGCAGGGACATAGATGAAGATGGAAACCATTATTTTCAGCAAACTGACACAAGAACAGAAAACCAAACACTGCACGTTCTCACTCATAAGTTGTAGTTGAACAATGAGAATACATGGACACAGGGAGGGGAACATCACACACCATGGCCTATCAGGGAGTGAGGGACCAAGAGAGGAGTAACGGGTTGGGGGACTGGGGAGGAATAGCATTAGGAGAAATGCCTAATGTAGATGACAGGGTGATGATACAGCAAACCACCATGGCACGTGTATACCTATGTAACAAACCTGCAGGTTCTGTACATGGACCCCAGAACTTAAAGTATGATACAAAAAAATAAATTAAAAAAAAGAAAAGAGTCATAGTCACTTTCTAATGCTTTTTACGCACTAAAGATCCCTACTAGATTAAAAGTGAAAAATCAAGGCTTCCTTTCATGAAATTAACAATAAAGGCTTCTTCCAGTTTCTTTCAATCTATTTGTTATCTCAAAGTGTGCTGTTAGAGGCTAGTTCCTATTCAATACTGATTTTTCATGTATTATAAATATAAATCAATAGCTTCAACAAATCTGATAGAGAGGACCCAGAGGTTCTTACTTTATTATGAAATGAAGGAGAGGGGCATCTTCATATGACTAAAATACATTTTTCTGAGATTATCATCATTAGTCTTTGAAAAAGAATCCATTCACTGAGAGTCACTGGGGACAGTATCTCATTCACTTGTTAAACCAGGACATACATAGAAAATTGTTATGTTCAAAATATCAGAGTGAATATGGGAGTCTTCACTAGAGACCTTATTAAAAGTTTGATGCTTAGAGACTGAGAATTAGGAAACTTCTGTAATTGTAAATATGTATTTATAATTTACATGCAATACTCAGCAGACATTATTAGGGAATCAGTAGGGATTTAGAAAAGGTAACACTGCTGTCATCAAATGAGAACACTGTTTAAGTAATATTGATGAGACCCATGGGTCAATCTTGGCGTGAAGGAAATAGTATTTCTTCTCTACTCGGGCACTATGCCAAGCTGACTGCACATTCACACACCTTCATCTGCTATCAAGCTCATTAGAGCAAGATGCTAGTGATAATGGCTATTCTCTGAAATGTCTTCTACCTCTACTCTGTTCATTCTAATTCTTAGACTTATTATTTTCCCCCAAAATATCTAGCTCCATGCTCTATTGCACACCATGTTGGGGATCCCTTAGATGTGGTTGGAGATCCAACCAAATCTCTGAAAGAGTGGTCTCATTTTCCTTATCCGAATCCAAAGCTGATCACAGATTACATTAATCAAAACTTGTATCAGTTTATTCTCAATTACACCCCCGTGCCCCAATCTTCCTGAACAAATTATGTACAAGAAATGGGCAGGGCAGCTGAATCCTCAATGACCAATTATGGCAAAATAGAGCGCTGAAGTACATAAACTCTAGGCTTAAACTCCTGGGTTTTGAAGTCTGACTCTGCCACTTACTAACCACATAACCTTGACTAATTTAGAAACTCTCTGTTCCTCTTCCTTCATTTGTAAATAGGAAGGGGTGAGAATAATGCCATTAGCTGTAGAGCTCTGCTATGAAGATATGCAAAGGTAACTATTGTAAAATATTTAGCACAGAGTCTGGCAAATAGAGCCCAGTAAATGCTAGTCAGAACACTAATATTCTTGACAACACTGAAGCCTTCTTGAAAGCACACACCTATTCCAGATCAGAGAAGAGGCTAATGACACATGTACTTGGACTTATGGAATCTTTCATTACATATAGATATTGAATGCCCTGGTGCATAAGCAGGTTCTTTTATGACTTTCTAGAATGCTGCAGCACTTTTTAAAATTTCAACTCTTATATACAGGAGGTACACGTGCAGGTCTGTTACCTGTGGATATTGTGTGATGCTGAGGTTTGGGGTACAAATCCTGTCACCTAGGTAGTGAGCATAGCACCTGATAGGTTAGCTTTTCAAACCATACTCCTCTCCTTCCCTCCTCCCAACACTGCTTTTTATTGGATGGCATTTTGTTCATTTACCTGACAGACCTATTCTTAAATGAGCCCTAGGTTCAGGTCATCCTAAATGGGTTATAGCAGTGCCATCTCCAAGTCACTCTCAATAAATAAAATGTCGTTTCTATTTAATATAAAAAATAAAAATTGTAAATAGAATGCATACAAAATATATGTAAACAAAAAACACAGCTTGGTGAATTCTTAGAAAGTGAAAAGTTATGTAATAATCAAATATCAGGACATGGAACGTTTGGTGCCCTCTAAAACTGTGTATTTTTCAATTGCAACCTCATTCTTCACCTTATTATCTGCCAATGATGACATTTTGCTGTTCTCACTTCTGATTCTTACACATTTTACTTATTTTTCTTTTTTTCTTTTTGTCTTATTGAATTGACTAGAATGTTTAGTATAACACTGAAGTAATAAAAGCAGGCATCCTGTGTCATTCCTGATCTCAAAAGGAGAAATTCAAAGTTTTACTATTCAGGTGATATTAAGTCTTTTGCACTTAATTTTGTTAAATAATTTATTTTCTATTAGAAGTTATTAACAGTTTTATCATGAAAGGTTACTAAGTATCGAGTATTTTTTTGCATATTTTTTTAAATTTATTAATGAGGCAAAGTATCGTAATATATTGTCAAACACCAAAGCAGCCTTGGAAGAAACCATGTTGGTCATACTATAGTTTTTGTATAATTCAAGATTCAGTTTGCTGATTTTTAAGTATTTCATGTTAATAAATGAGACTTTCTTGTAAATTTTCTCTGTCATACCAGATTTTGGAAACCTCAAAAAATTTGGGGGACTCTATTCTTTTTTTACATTTCGGTTTTCTGCCAGTTTCAGTTTTACGGTCTATGGAAAAAAGATTATAGACTTTCAAATGGCATCATGTTTCTCAGTTTAGAGATTTGCATTAGTAATTAAGTCAGCTTGTTTTGCCTTGGCAGAGAGAGAATCATAGAGTTTACACCTTTTAGAAATTGGTATTGACATCTGTTTTAGAGCTTCTCTTGGCAGTCCCAAAGGTAAGGCTGCAAACCCCCATAGATGCAATATATTCCTCTGGAGATGACCATTCTCCTTTTTTCAGTGATCTATTCTTACTGGAATGGGTCTTGGACATTAAACATTATAAAACAGGCATTTGAGGTGTTAGAATTATTTGATTTATTTTAGAGGTGAAAGGAGGGATGGCATGGGGAGAAATGCCAAATATGGGTGAGGGGGCAGAAGGCAGCAAAACACACTGCCACGTGTGTACCTATGCAACTATCTTGCATGTTCTGCACATGAACCCCAAATCCTAAAATGCAATAAAAATTAAAAAAAAAAAAAAAAAAGAAAGCTGGCTCCACCAAAGTACACTAACAGACTAGTCATTTTCTCCTGAAAGAACTGTATCTAGCTTCAGTAGACTTCTGAATCCAAAATCACACTAGATAAAAGGGTACAGCTGAATTGCAGAGCATTTGATTGCAAAATCACACTAGTCAATGCTGAAAGCTGGGGGCATTGAGAGTCAGCATAAACATTTTGCCAAAGTCTGTAGTCTGCATGTTTAGGGTTACTTTCCTTACAAAGTCATTTTGTATTAGGATCATATGGCCTAACAGGTTTTTGTTCTATGCTTAATTTAAATATAGATTTATGTTTGCTCCCTTTATGTATCTAAACTAATAAGAACCTCATATGTACTCACATATCCATGTACTAATGCAAAAATTCAAATAGTCATGCAAAGCATATGGCCTCTTGTTATCAGTAAGGTTGCTAATAGTAGAATTTGAAAGGTATCTCATGATTTCAGCCCTTAACTAATTGAGCTGGATTTTATATTTGAACTGGATTGAGAGATGATTTTCAGTTACTCAATTCATATATCAGGTTTGAAATCAAGTACTATCTTTATGCCAAAGCTAGACAAAGACATCACGGGAAAGAAAAACTGAAGACCAATATTTACATCAGACATAATCACAAAAATCTTTCACAGAATACTAACAAATTAAATCCAGCACTATTTACAGTATAATACACCATGATGAACTGAGGCTTATCCCAGAAACGCAAGAACATTTAATATCTGAAAATCAAATCAATTAACATAATATACTAATAAAATAAAGGCAAGATAATATATATTAATATCTTAGTAGATGCATTAAAGGGTATGTGACAAAATTCAACATATATTTATAATAAAAAAATCTTAGGAAACTAAAAATAGAAGAAAACTCCAATCTGATATTCACCTATAAAAAGTATACAGCCAAAACCATACTTAATAGTAAAAAAGCAAATGATTTCTACCTAAGGTTAGCACAGTGGCTCACACCTGTAATCCCAGCACTTTCAGAGGCTGAGGCGGGTGGATCACGAGGTCAACAGATTGAGACCATCCTGGTCAACATGGTGAAACCCTGTCTCTACTAAAAAAAATACAAAAAATTAGCTGGGCATGGTGGCACGTGCCTGTAATCCCAGCACTTTGGGAGGCCGAGGCGGGTGGATCACGAGGTCAACAGATTGAGACCATCCTGGTCAACATGGTGAAACCCCGTCTCTACTGAAAATACAAAAAATTAGCTGGGCACGGTGGTGCGTGCCTGTAATCCCAGCTACTCCGGAGGCTGAGTCAGGAGAATTGCCTGAACCCAGGAGACGGAGGTTGCAGTGAGCCGAGATCGCGCCGTTGCACTCCAGCCTGGGTAACAAGAGCGAAACTCCGTCTCAAAAAAAAAAAAGAAAGAAAGAAAGAAATACTCTCATTACTTTTATTCACTACTGTACTCAAGGTTCTAGTTAGTGCTGTAAGGCAAGGAAGAGAAACAAATGTAGATTGAAAAGAAAAAAGTAAAACTATCTTTATTCACATAATACATAATTGCTTAAGTAGCAATTGTGTAACATATATAAAACTAATAGTGTCACAATGCAGTGTAAATGAAAAATCAACTATTTCTACATATTAGCAATAGAAAATAAAATTAAAATAGAACTCTGTTCACAATATCATATAAAAGTAGAAGACAGTATATTTAATAATAGATGTGCAAAACTTGGTACACTAAAAAGTACAAAAATTATTTATGAAAATCAAGTCATATCAAAATAAAAACTTTGAAAGACTTAATATTGTTGGCATGGCAGTTCTTGTGAAATTGATCTGTAGTACCCAATGAGCTTTTTACAGAAGTAGAAAAACTGAATCTAAAATTTATATTCCACTTGATTTTAAGACTTACTCTAGAACTACAATTATCATTGCTACTGCAATAAGTAAAAACACACCTTTTTTATTGTGTTATAACACTTTAAGTTATGGGGTACATGTGCAGATCTTGCAGGATTGTTGCATAGGTACACACATGCCATGGTGGTTTTCTGGCTCCATCCCCCCATCACCTACATCAGGCATTTCTCCCAGTGTTTTCTCTCCGCAGCCTCCCAGCCCCATGTTGTCCCTCCCAACCCCCTGCCCCCAACCAGATCCCAGTGTGTGGTGTTCCCCTCCCTGTTCCCCTGCATTCTCATTGTTCAACACATGCCTATGAGTGAGAAATGCGGTGTTTGGTTTTCTGTTCTTGTGTCAGTTTGTTGAGAATGATGTTCTCCAGATTCATTCATGTCCCTACAAAGGACAGGAATTCATCCTTTTCGATAGCTGCATAATATTCCATGGTGTATATGTGCCACATTTTCTTTGTCCAGTCTATCCTTGATGGGCATTTGAGTTGGTTCCAGGTCTTTGCTATTATAAAGAGTGCTGTAATGAACTTACATGTGCATATGTCTTCATGATAGAAGGATTTATAATCCTTTGGATATATACCCATTAATGGGATTGCTGGGTCAAATGGAATTTCTATTTCTAGATCCTTGAGGAATTGCCACAATGTCTTCCACAATGGTTGAATTAATTTACACTCCCACCAACAGTGTAAAAGTGTTCCTATTTCTCCACATCTTCTCCATCATCTGTTGTCTCCACATTTTTTGATGATCGCCATGCTAACAGGTGTGAAGTGGTATCTTAATGTGGTTTTGATTTTTATTCCTCTAATCAGTGATGATGAGCATTTTTTCATGTTTCTTGGCTGCATAAATGTATTCTTTTGAACAGTGTCTTTTCATATCCTTCACCCACTTTTGAATGGGTTTGTTTTTCTGGTAAATCTGCTTTAGTTCTTTGTAGATTCTGGATATTAGCCCTTTGTCAGATGGGTAGATTGCAAAAATGTTTTCCCATTCTGTTGGTTGCCAGTTCACTCTATTGATTGTTTCTTTTGCTGTGCAGAAACTCTGGAGTTGTCTATTTTGGCTTTTGTTGCCAATGCTTTTGGTGTTTTAGTCATGAAGTCCTTGCCTATGCCTATGTCCTGAATGATATTGCCTAGGATTTTTTCTAGGGTTTTTATGGAAATCACACAAGGTTTTGAATGGAATCCAATAGCTTCCTGAAATAAATATACATTTATATTGTCAACTGATTTTTGACAAAGGCATCATGATAACTCAATAGAGAAAGGATATGTATTGCAATAAATAGTACTGGGATAACTGAATATTCAGCTGGAAAAGAAAAACTAGCCTTGAAATTTTACTCACCTCTGACCAAAAATGAATTCAAAATGGATAATATTACCCTCATCTGATCACTATACATTGTATATATCGAACCATCACTATGTACTCCATAAATATGTACAATTACTGAGTGTCAAGTAAAAAAATAAATAACAGATGATAAATTCAAAAAACATAGGAGCCCAAATCATAAAATTTTTAGACGACAATATAGTAGAATATGTTTGTGTCATTGTTAAGAAAATATTTTAAATAGGACATAAAAACATAGAAGAGAAAAAATGTTAAGTTGGGTTAAATTGAACTTCATCAAAATAAAGCATTTTGTTGAAAGATTATGCTAAGCATATAAAAAATATAAAAACATGTATCTGACATGTTTTGATTCCAAAACATGTATCTGACAATGAGCTTGTAATCCAATATATAGAAAATCTGTATAATCCAATAACAGAAGGCCAAATAAAAACACATGAGCAAAAGCGTTGAACAGAAAAAAACACTTCGTAAAAGAAGATATATGAGAAGCCGAAAAGCATTTGAAACTATCCTCAACACCTTCCTCATTAGGACTATGAAAAATCAGAACACCATTAGATATCACTGTACACCCAGCAGAATGGCTAAAATTGAGGTTGGATGATAACAAGTGCTGATACTAATGTGGAGAATCTTCATACAATTCTGGAAATGCAAAAATAGGACAGCTACTTTGTAAAACAACTAGTCACTTAAGATGTATGCTAGTCATTTACCACACAAACCAACAATCCCACTTCTTGATGTGTTACCAAGAAAAATTAAAGATTATTTCCACACAAAAACTTGCATCTGTATGCAGATAATAGTGTTGTTCAGAATGGCCCCAAATTAAAAACAACCAAAATATTCTTTCACTGGTACATGGATAAGCAAATTGTAGCATGCCACACATACAATGGAATGCTACTGAGATAGTCAGAATCCAGTCAGAGCAGAGGAACCTACATCCAGTAAGAGAAGTCCTTTTCTCCTAAAGTATATTTAAAGTGTATTTTACTGGTAAAACTTAAGATTTTGCCAGCTGAGAAAGGAATGTTGACAGGGTTCAGCTCTAGTGTCACAAAACAAAAAAATTAAGGCAGAATTTGAAACTGAGAGGCCTAGTCCATGACTGGGTATTTGGCTTCCACATGCACATTACGATATGCATTTGGACAACTGTACAGCAACAAAGCAACACTGTATCTCTGCCTGGCAAAATATGAGAAGAGGTACCATCCCAAAAGTCATTGTATTTGTTGCCAGCTTTATTAGTTACTCTTCAAATTCAGTCACGGTCCCATTGAACACTTTTTTGCCTAAAGACTAAACGGGAAAGTTTTCTTCTAGCAACTTCTATGTAAAAGATCAATGAGAAAAACAGAAAAGAAAATGGTTAGCATATACAAATAAACATATAGGTAGAACACTGATATGGTTTGGCTGTGTCCTCACCCAAATCTCATATTGAATTTCCATGTGTTGTGGGAGGAACCGGATGGGAGGTGATTAAATCATGGAGGCAGTTCTTTCCCATGCTGTTCTCGTGGTAGGAAATAAGTCTCATGAGATCTGATGGTGTTAAAGAGAGGTGTTCCCCTGCACAGTCTCTCTCATTTTTTGCCAGGTGCCATCAGTGTATGATATGATTTTCTCCTCCTTGCCTTCTGCCATGATTGTGAGGCTTTCCCAGACACGTGAAACTGTAAGTCCAATTAAACCTCTTTCTTTTGTAAATTGCTCATTCTGGGGTACATCTTTCTCAGCAGCATGAAAACAACTAATATAGCGCCTAGAGAGAAAAGGGTAAAGATACTACTCTTCATTTCTGTCACTGGCCATGAGGCTGAAGTTTGTATCTATGGCCTTTTTGTTTCACTAAACATTCTAAGTCTCCCTTGCCATGAAACAAAACCTCAGCTAGTTGGAATTCTTTTCCTGGTGGAGTGTTGTAAACCTTAATTTCTAAGGGGTCTGAGTCTTTAATAGCCATTCATTTAGTTGGTGGCTGTAATATCACATTAAAATTTGCTATAAGGAAGGAAATGCTATGAGCAGCCCCAGAGAATCCCATGTGTTTCAAAATAGCTATCTCTGTCTCCATGGTGGAGTAGCAATCCAATTTTTACTTCTAAACAGGATCAATCACTGAAGGCAGTAAAGTAACCCTTTAATTTACTTGTTTGTTCAGTAGCATGAAGAATCCAAAATTGTCAGGGTCTCAGTTTTTAGTTCAATGGAATCATTGTTTCATCCCTGATGGAAGCATTTCCTTCTTGGAGACCAAGACCTCCAAAATAGCAGAGCTTAGTTGCCAGAACAAAAATCCAAAATTCTGTGAGTAGCTTATTTGGGAAAACAGTGCGAAGACCTGCCTATTTGTGGTTCCATCCGATTATTTCTGGACTCACGGATTCTGGCTATGGGGAAATTGCACTATACAGCAGGATTTAATTCAAAGAATATAATCAATCACGTGAGACAGAATCTCGTACTTTGAGGGTGTTGTCTCTAATTTATTATGTAACCACATCTTCAGAATGAGTTAAATCTTTCATGGAGATCACTTGCTTCCTTCCAGGTAATGGAGTAAGACAAGTTAATTTTATGGTAATGAGCCCGTGGCTATACTTCCTTTGAATTTCTTAATCGTAAGAGGCTGTGGAGAAGAGGGAATGCTTACACACTGCTGGTGGGAATACATTAGTTCAGCCACTGTGGAAAGCAGTTTGGAGATTTCTCAAAGAACTTAAAACAGAACCTGCCATTTGACCAGCAATCCCATAAAGGAGTATATCTTGAAGAGAAGAAAACAATAGGTCTACCAAAAAGACATATGCACTCATGTGTTCATTGCAGCACTATTCACAATAGCAAAGGCATAGAATCAATCTAGGCACCCACCAACAATGGATTGACAAGAAAAATGTGGTACAAATATACCATGGAATACTCCACAGCTGTAAAAAGTAACAAAATCATGTATTTGCAGCAGTGTGTATGTAACGGGAGGTCTTGGCATCAGACACTGTGCCCATATAACAAACCTGCATATGAATTCCCTGAATCAGAAATAAAAGTTGAAATTATAAAAATAAGTAAACAAAATAAAAAGACAAAAAACAGCATGCTTATTTTATAACGTTCAAGTTATATAAACAGGTATAGAGTAAAAAGAGAAGGCTCCTCTTTTATCCCCACATCTCCTAACTCCACAGATGAAATTACTGTTAACATTATACTTTTCCAAATTCTTTATTATGTAGATAAAATATCATTTTATTTATGTATATATTATATATGTGTTTGTATATGTACATACATATGTCATTGGTCATATGACATAGATCAGATCATAAGCTATTGTTCAGTACTTGCTGTACTCACTGAACAGTACATCAAATACATCTTTCCAAGTGAATTTATATAAACTCATTTTAACTTTTATTATAATAAATATATGTAGTATTTTCAGG
>CM052662.1:78111413-78134716 GCA_028533165.1 Leontopithecus rosalia
TGGAAAAAAAGGGACTATTTCATGTGTGGCTTGATTTGAGGCTGTTGCCATGGGGAAGCTGTAGCCGTGTTAACTGGATTGGGGCAGCCTATATAATGTGAGTGATGAGGTGTGCATGTTTGGTATTCTCTGGATCATCCTAAATTGGAAGTGGAAACAGAAATTACAAAGCTGACATTTATTAAGTCCTGGTCATTACAGGAGTTATTGTGTAGCTTCCTGAATTGTTACTAAAAATAGCAATCTGGTTTCCTGTAGGTTCAGGGTCAGAGTTCTATTTAACAAAAAATAATATATTGTGGTGCTTAAGAGCACAGACTCTGGACTCTGGAATAAAACCCACTGCGTTCAAATACTGCTTTTTTTCACTTACTAGGTAAGGAGCCTGAGGTAGTTTCTGAACATCTGTGTGCATTTGCTTCCTCATCTGTAGAACTCAAATATAACAAAATATTTGTTATATTTTATATTTGTTCTATTTCTATATATAGGTAACATAGAACTCAAATATAACTTACGCTTACTAACTCATTTAACCTTTATAGTAGTCCTGTAGAGGTTAAATGAGTTGGTAAACTTAAGTTATTACAAGAGTGCCTAGAGAAATGTAACTGTTTAATAAATGCCAACTATCATTATGCTCTACCCATTTATGATTTTACAAATTTAATTTAACTAAATAATAAAGTGTTAAGAAGTCCAGGAGGGACTTCATAATGACTGACTGAAGGCACTAGTCAGCAGCCTCTTTCAAAACAAATAACTAAAATAGCGAGTAGATAATTATACTTCAAATAGTATATCTAAGAGATGATGCTAGAATTTAGCATGGAAGTGACAGGAAATACTTAAGGTACCAAAGAAGAGGTAGGCAAGGCAGACAGCTTTGTCTGGAGAGGCCATATATGACAAGTCCACAGCTAACATCTTACTGAATGGGAAAAAGCTGAAAGCCTTTCCTCTAAGAACTGCAACAAGATAAGGATGTTCATTTTCAGTATTCCTATTTAACATAATACTAAGACAGCACATGTACCCAGGAACTTAAAATAAAAACTAAAATTAAAATTTTTTTAGAAACCCGTAATACTAGAAGTCCTAGCCAGAGCAGTAAGGCAAGAAAATGAATAAAAGGCATCTATATTGGAAAAAAGTATGTCAAACTGGCCTTCTTTGCAGATGACAGGATCTCATATTTAGAAAACCCTGAACACTTCACCACAAAACACTTAGATCTGATTAAAAGTTCAGTAAAGTTGTAGGATACAAACTCAACAGGCAAAAATTAGTAGCATTTCTATACACCAATAACAAACTAACTGAAAAAAAATCAAGAGGGGAATATTATATACAATAGCTACAAGAAACATAAAATACCTAGGAATAAATTTAACCAAGGAGACAAAAGATCTCTACAAAGAAAACCACAAAATACTGATGAAAGAAATTGAAGAGGACACAAGTAAATGAAAAGACACCTCATACTCATGGATTTAAAAAGCTAATATTATTAAAAATTACCATACTGCCAAAGCAATCCATAAGTTAAATGCAATTCCTATAAAAACACCAATAACATTTTTCATGGAAATAGAAAAAACATCCTAAAATTTGTATGGAACCACAAAGAGCCCAAATAGCCAAAACAATCCTGAGAGGAAAAAAAAAAAAAAAGTAAAACCTGGAGGCATCACATTATCAGACTTCAAAATATATTACAAGGCTACTATGACTAAAGAACGTGGTATGGGTGTAAAAAAAAAAGAAAATCAGATAGATGAATGGAGTGCCAAGAATGTGCACTGGGAAAAGCACATCCTCTTCAATAAATGGTCCTGTGAAAACTGGATATCCATATTCAGAGGAATGAAACTAAACCCCTATCTCTCATCATATGCAAAAGTCAACTCAAAATGGATTAAAAACTTAAAGACAACACATAGAAGAAAGCAAATAAAAACCACTCCAGGATATAGGTCTGGGCTAAGATTTTTATGACCAAAGCCCCAAAAGCACAGGCAGTAAAACCAAAAATAGACAAATAGGTCACATCAAAGTGAAAAGCTTCTTTACAGCAAAGGAAGCAATCAGCGAAGTGAAGAGATAACCTGTTGAATGGGAGATTATATTTGCAAACTATTTATCCAACAAATAACTAATATCCAGAATATACAAGAAACTCAAACAACCCTACAGAAATAAAAAATTCCATTAAAAAGTGGGCAAAGAGCTTGAACAGACATCCTCAAAAGAAGGTGTACAAATCGCCAACAGGCATATAAAATGTGCTCAACATCACTAATCAAGGAAATTCAAATCAAAACCACAGTGAGACACAATATTATTCTAGCTAGAATCGCCATTATCAGAAAGACAAAAATAATAGATACTGGCAAAAATGTAGAGAAAAGGGAAGTCTTATACACTGTTAGTGGAAATGTAAACTAAAACTTTTTCTTAGTGGACAAGAACATGGAGCTTTCTCAAAAAACTAAAAATAGAATTACCGTACAATCCAGGAATCCCACAACTGAGCATTTTTCCAAAAGCAAGAAAATCAGTGTATCAGAGGGATACCTATACCTTTGTTCGTATTGCAGCACTATTAACAATAGGAATGGAATCAACCTATGTGTCCATTAATGGCTGAATGGTCAAATAAAATGTGGTATGTTTATACAGTGGAATAGTATTTGGTCATAAAAGGGAAATAAATTCTGTCCTTTGCAGTAACACAGATGGAACTGGAGGTCATTATGTTGAGTAAAATAAACCAGACACAGAAAAACAAATGTTGCATGTATTTATTCACATGTTAGAGCTAAAAATATTTGATACCATAAAGGTAGAGAGTATGATAGTCACCAGAGCCTGAAAAGGAATTAGGGGATGCAGGGGATGAAGAGAGGTTGATTAATGGGTACTAACATATAGTCAGATAGAATGAATAAGTTCTAATGTTCAATAGTAGAATAGGGTGGCTATAGTTGACAACAATGTATTACATATTTCAAAATAGCTAGAAATGAGGACTTGAAGTGCTCTTAACACATTGACATAAATGCTCTGTGTGATAGATATCCTAAAAATCTTGACTTGATCATTAAGTATATTTTATGCATGTAAGAAAATATCACATGTATCCCATAACTATGTAAAAATATTATATATCAATAAAATTTTTTTAAGTTAAATAGTTTACTGCTGAGGTTATTTAGTTAAAAGTGAAAATTAAAGCAATTTTTCAATGGAGAAATGCTTATTCCTCTTTATTGAGTAAAAATAGCTACACTGGATTAAAAATAGTGGAAATAATGCAGAAAAGCAATATGATAGCAAAGTAAAATGTGTTTATTTATTATTAAAAACTGTTTTATGATGAATCAATGAATAGAACAAGTAGGGGTACCACTCCAGTCGAAAATAACTATTTTCATCATGGATAGGCAAGGTATTACATCAAAGAAACTGACACCAAGAGTGCGTGAAATGCATGTCACTGATATGATTAGTTTTTTAAAAAAATAAGATCTTTAAAATATTAGAAACTCTGTGATATCTTATTATGAGTGACCAAATGCCAAACAAAGGTTCACTGGGAATCATGTCAATACTTGAATTGCTGAATTTAGGATGAATTATGTATTTTTTTTCTAATAAAAGATAGGTTTTCTAAATTTGGTAATCCATTCTCTGATGATAAGTAGCTATTGAACAAACATTTTAAATGATTAAAAACCTTTATTGTGTCCTTTATTTTGAGATTTAACTAATTGAACTACAATTACTATCAGTATGAAATCATGCAACACAGATAAAATATTAAAATCATGTTTAGGATGTTTCTATATATCCTCATATAATACTCTGGGCAAAAATTATAATAACATACCTAAAACTCTCATGTTTCCTTGTATTTTTAAAAACTTGGAAGCAAAATGTTTCCACCTGCACAAAAATATTCCACATATCTTAAGTGAAATTTTAACTTATTTTTCAAATGTAAAAATTCAGCACTTTTTAATTTGCTTATAAAACAACTGATTGACATCAGAATACAGTAATTTACTGGCTAAGCATCAAGAAAGTTTTTTCTACATTAGTGACTAGTATTTAAAACAAAGTCCCATAATTTCGTAAAAGTACATAAGGATATACTTTTAGTCTAAGGAATTTGTGTGTGTGAAGAAAGAAGCAAAAGAGGATCTGATAGAAAACATGGAGAAAGAACAGCCAGCCAGAGATGTAGGAATAAACACATGTTAATCACAGAAGCCTGAGAAGCAAATTTGCCGCAGAGTGTTGTCAATAGTGCCAAATCATATAGTTAATTAAGATAATAATTGACAAAAATGCTTTAGGTGTGATAATTAGGAGCTGAATGGTGATCTTAGTGCAAGAGTGATGACGTGAACCTCCAACTCCTTCCCATCATGAGCCCAGACTCTGGCTACTCTGGTGTACTCTTCATTACTTAAATATGCTTTGTGCTTTCAAGTTTCCATGCTTTTACTTTTAATCATGCTGCTCCTTCAACCTGTAATTGTTTGCCACACATTCTTCTTGCCTATTGAAATTTAATTTGTCCTTCAAGAATCATGAGAAATGTCATTTTGTATAATGTCTTCCCTTAGTTCTCTAAGTCCTTCTTTGTGTTCCTATATTCCTTGCTTGTATTTAAGTTGGTAAAATTTAACTCAGTCTGAGTTTCTCTATTATATCGTTATATAAGTGATTTTACCCTCTAGATTAGGAGCTCTCTGAGTGCAGGATTATTTCTTATCTATTCAGGTTTCCACCCAACCTCACTCCTATCGCATGCCCTCTTTGCCCAATGTCTGACTCCATGACTTCTCTATTAAGTCGCTCTATAATGTTGAAGTTAATTTAATTGAAATTTCTGCAACCAATTCAATAAGCATTCACCAAGGGCCTACATTATCTGGAACTATGAGGGTTTTGCAGTGTGGAAAACCAAAAAGAAAATCAATCTAGCTGAGAATAAACAAAACTTGCACATGAAGAACAGCTAAATGAACATAGGAGTAAAGCACAATTTAGAGCTCTTTTGCATCACAAAAAAAACAGTTATCACAATTATCTTGCAGATCTGAAAATTGAGGATGTCTTCATAATGAGAATCAGATCTCATAACAGTTGAGTAGGATTTGGGTAGAAGAATAACCCAAAGAGGGCATTTCATGTGAAGAATAGATTCCGAGTAAATATTCTGGGGTCAAGTTTAAACTCTAGTGAATCAAGAAATAGACAAGTGATAGGCATGTCTCTGGAAATGGATAGTTGAAGGTGAATGGGAGGAAATAAAGTCTTAAGTGATGTAAGCCCTCTATATGGAGCCCTTGGAGTACCAAGATAAAGGACAAAAAATTGGTTTGAAGACTAATGAGAAGCCAAAAACGTTTCTAATGCATAAAAGCATATCCACACACTAGAGAAAAGATGGTGATAAGAGGCCAATTAACAAATAAGTTATCTTATGATTATGACATTGATTATAATAATAGTTTTGTGGATATATACTTATCTCCCAATTTATCGAGTTGTATATGTTAAGTGTGTATAGCTTTTTGCACATTAATCATACCTCAATTAAGTTTTTTTAAGTTAACTTATGACACATAAGTGAAACTAGAAAACGTATCATCAGACTTGTTTTAGAGGATGAATATACAAGATTTGGCCGATTAATTTCGAGAGCAAAAGAAAGGAAGGCAATCCTGGGTGATCAAGCCACATTTTTCCTCTTGTCCACAAATTTAAATATCTCTTCAAATCTCTGTTTAACTTCCATCCCAACTGATCAGTGTAAATCTTTTTCTCTCCATTATAGTTGTCAGGTAAACAAGGGGTGTGTGTGTGAGAGAGAGAGAGAAAGATTCCAAGTATGTGCAAAATCAAGATGAACCTTAAGCTGTTTTTAGTGATAGCTATTTTGATTGAACTTTTGAATTTCAAAATGCATCCATCTTTACATTCTGTTTTAATTTACTGACACTGGGGAACAATGCCCATAGGTTAGAGTCTCTGCAGAAACATTCTGATGCCAATGGTGAGGAAATCCCTTTAGAATAGAAAACTTTAACTTTGCCTGAGACTTACATAATTATTATCACTGACTTATTGGTAAGAAATGGCCTAGCTTTGTATAATTTATTACCTAATGATTTAAAAACCAATGTGTTTATTCTTAATTTTCCTACAAAGAAAAAACACCAGGTGACCAGTCAGCTACTGTAAGATGTTTCTCAGTGAACTTAAAACACACGGACTGATTTCTAATTTTTTATATTATAGTATTAACATGTAGAATATATATTTTCCAAAATCCTTCAGTATTCTTATTGTTTTTAAATTTTAGCCACTTAATAATTTCCTTTGTCTCTAAAGTAAAGGCATTACAGAAAGCCATAAGGAGACACAGTAAGTGGATAAGTCTGATCTATTATTTGTTGAAAAGTACCACAATTTTATCAGCAAATATACAGATGGCTGACAATGACCTGTACAATAATTCTGGAATGTATAGTAAAACTAATTTTTGATTCCATTAAAAAATTATATTTTACATTGGAGAAGAGTAAATGAGTTTTTACTAATTATATTCTGTATATCATCTATGTAAAATAATAATTGATAATAAAATTCATTTTCCACAGTCCATATAATAAACATTTTCTGTTGGTTTACCATTAGATGTTACTAAAATAATGATAAAAAATAGTATTTATCATTTTTACCAAGTTTTTTTCAAAATATTCTGAAGGATTTTTTTTAAAGAGTTATAGACCTAAAATGTAAAGAACAATTGATTGAATTCATTTGATTACAAGTCTCCAGTGATAAAATTCCAGAAAAACTCATCATATTGTGTAAGTAAATAAAAAGGAGAATTTAAAACTTAGTGTAGAAAAAAGTGAGAAACAGAGAAAACCTAACCAAAATATGTTTTTAAAACAATGCACTGGCTGGGCACAATGGCTCACTCCTGAAATCCCAGCACTTTGGGATGCTGAGGTGGGTAGATCATCTGAGGTCAGGAGTTCAAGACCAGCCAGACAAACATGGTGAAAACCCATCTATACTGAAAATACAAAATTAGCCAGGCATGATAGTTCATGCCTGTAATCCCAGCTACTCAGGAGGCTGAGACAGGAGAATTTGCTTGAACCCTGGAGGTGAAGGTTGCAAAGAGCCGAGATCGTGCCATTGCACTCCAGCCTGGGCAACAAGGGTGAAACTTAGTCTGGAAAAAAAAATGTACTTTGAATTAACTATTGTAGGCTTTTCTTTAAAATTGTATATTTGGAGTATGCTGAGGCTAAATACTTTCAAAAACTTCTAGAAGAAAAGAAAGTTAATTTTATTATTCTTTAAAACTCATGTTGCTTCTGCACCTGAAATATTTTAATGTTCTTGTTGACAAATTATAATAACTATATAATAAATTTAGGTGATCATTAAACTCAAATAAATATATAGCCAGTTAGGAGTAAGTAATGAGTTTATAAATTTAAATAAATTGAAAACGTAAGTAGATAAATAGAGAACCTTCATGGAACTCACCAAAAATGAAGACACAGAACCTATGTTTTATGAGAGATGTTTGAGTGAATACAAAATAAGTATTTCCCAGGAAGAATATTCACACTGTGAGTGGAGACATTGCCACCAAATCTTAAAACTCTTAAGACTAGAGACAGAAAGTATTAGGATAAGTGAATAATTAAGAATAATAACTCCTTGGGAAATTTGTCATACCATGATTGGAATAGTATCTAGAATATGTTTAAATGAACATAAAAATGGTATCCAATTAAATTATTAGGAACACCTGCAGATGTTTCATATTCTTATCCTCTCTAAAAAGATGAGTAGATATTTTTTAAAATATGTGTTGGTGACCTTATCTGGAAAGGGTTACTAAGCTAGCAAAAGCATTCTGCAAACTTACTGTGTTTCTGTACAATTTTTAAAATTTAGACATTTAAAATGTCTAAAGAGTAATTCATTTTAAACATCACATTGATCAAGTAAGATACCATTTAAAACTTGTTTATTTTTTTCCTGTAGGAACAGATACCGTAAGAAAATGTCTTTTAATTTTGGAAATGGAAAATTATATATACTGACCATACATTTTACATCAGCATAGGATAATTCATACAGATAAAGCATTCCTGCTCTAGGAATTCACACAGATATTTTCAGACAAGCCCTGTGTACACAATCCATGTTATACTTTTTCTCACTTGACCGACAGTGAGTGTGCTAGTGTTAAGGAGTTGGCACAGGATGATTTGAGGAAGACATTCTTCCCTTTTGTATATAGGGAAATTAGAGCATAAGAATTAGAAACACTCTGCTTTAGAGTCCCAATTAAATTTCTTTACAATTTAGGTGTCAGCAGAGAAGCCAAGAATGGCTAAGGAAAATCACTCCTTGGCAGCTGAGTTTATCCTCATAGGATTTACAAATTATCCAAAGCTGAAGACACTTCTGTTTGTGGTGTTCTCTGCCATCTATCTGGTCACCATGGTGGGGAATCTTGGTCTGGTGGCATTAATTTATGTAAAGCGTTGCCTTCACAGACCAATGTACATCTTTCTGGGCAACCTGGCTGTGATAGATCCCTGCTGTTCCTGTGCTATTACCCACAAGATGTTAGAGAATTTCTTTTCTAAGGATAGAATTATTTCCCTGTATGAATGTATGGCACAATTTTATTTTCTCTGTCTTGCTGAAACTACAGACTGCTTTCTTCTGGTGGCAATGGCCTATGACCGCTATGTGTTCATATTCCACCCACTGCAGTACCACACCGTTATGTCCAAGAAACTCTGCATATGGATTACTGCAGGGGCCTTCATAGCTGGACACCTGTGTTCCATGATTCATGTAGGGCTTCTATTAAGATTAATTTTCTGCAAGTCTAATAAAATTGACCACTTTTTTGTGATATTCGTCCACTGTATAGACTCTCCTGTACTTAGATTCTTATATCAAAGAACTGATGATATATATCTATATCTATACACATATCTTTTCAATACCAGTTCAAATCTGTACCATTGCTACTGTCTTGATCTTATATCTCTGCCTTCTTCTGAATATTTTCAAGATGAAATACAGAGAGAAGAGGTAAAGCATTTTCTATCTGTGTATCCCATTTTTTCTCTGTCTCAATATTTTATATTTGTCTTCTCATGCATATTTGACCATTTGAAGGAGATAAAGATATACCAGTGGCAATATTTTATACAATAGTAATCCCATTACTAAGCCCTTTTATTTATAGTCTGAGACATAAGGAGGTAATAAATGTTCTGAAAAAAAAACTGTGAGGAACTATAACATTCTTAAACAAACTTGCTCTACAGTAAATTTATTTTTAAATTTATTAAAATGCTGTCATAAATAGGGAACATAAAAAATTAATATGTGATATTACACAAAATATAAGACTCTAAATCACTAGGCTGTGTTTGTTTAAAAATTATATTAATGGAATTTTAAAATTGTTTGACAAACCTTTATGCAAATTCCACAACCAGAATAAATCAGGGGAAACTCACTGGTAACTGTTATTACTACCTTTCATGACTCTCATGGAATTGCAGAGAGTATCATCCCAAACCTCAATTAATCAACAAAGCATGAAAGTTAAATGTTTAAATGTGTAGAAAAGTCTTATTTGATTAATGTTGCCTAGTTAATGGAAGACATTATATCCAATTCTATGTAGAATGTTTGAAACATTTAGAATTTCCTGGCAGAAAAGTGAAATGATAGTTTTCTTTCAGAAAACTGACCTGAGAGACACATGTAGATTACTTTAGAGTGGAAAGAACTAGAAGCAAACTAACTGCAGTAATCTTTATTTAAAATAATGAAGTTTCATTTAGATAAGTATTCAAGAATGAAAAATTAAAATGAAAAGGAACACAAACACATGCACATACACGCAGACACACACACACATGCACACACACAAACAGGCTCACCCACAAAGCGTTCTGTTTTACAAAATAATTAACAGTGACTTATAACAAATCAGACAGAGTAGATTAAGATCTACTTTAACCTGAAGCATAACTAAGGTCCTTTGCATTCTTGAAGATATCAACCATGTTATTTGGTATGTATGTATTATAGAGCTGTAGTTTACATATTAAACATTCATTAAACATTTTAAAACATATTAATAATGATACTATTTTGATATATTTATGAGTAATGGTAAACTGTACCAATATTTTATGTGTTTATTCACCATTTTTACTTTTATGAGTTGTCATTTATGCTTTGTCTTATTCCTTATTTATTTATATCATGGTTTACAGAGGAATGATATTACAACTCTGTGGCAAATAATTTCTTTGTGGGTTGATAGTCTTAGTATTTGTTTGTGATATTTATAAACATTTTAATTTAATATACTCATGTTTACTGATTTTTTCCTGTGATCTCTTTCATGCATTTTGTCCAGAATTTCTTTTTTAATCCAAAGTCTACTATTAAGCAATATTTCTTTTTCTAATTTTCTTATTTATCTCTTCTCCTTCTCTGCATTTTCCTACTTTTTTTGATACTTTAAATTTTTGCAACTTGAAGCTTGATTTTTCCTGGAATTTACCTAGTATATGGCATATTAAAGATATAAATTTATTTGTCTGTTTTCCTAACAACTATTTACAAACTAATTTAATTCACATAAATGCTGAAGGAGAACAAGTTTTATTTGTCTTTTTTCCTAAAAATATTTACAGACTAATTTAATTCACATAAAAACTCAAGGAGAACTTCTTTGGGAACATGGCAAAATAAATTTAAATTTTTTTTTAATGCTAGATTTTTCTAGAAAACAAGTAAAAAAGGGGGATTTGATCCAAAGTGGCTGAATAGGAACAGCTCTGGAGTGCAGTTCTCAGCAAGAAGAATGCAGAGAGTGAGCGATCACCACATTTCCAAATGAGTTTTTGCTGCCTACAGACTGGGAGATTTTCAGACTGAAAGCATGACAAGTTTCCAGCATGGCTGTTTCAGTTGGCGCTGTGGGTCTCCACACAAAAACTCAGAAAAATCTGGGCAGCCATTTCAACAGGTGCCTGGAATGCCTAAGCCACCCATTCAACTGAAAAAAAGGGGGCCGACACAGGGAGCCTGGTCATCTGGCTCAGCAGGTCCCACCACCAACAAAGACCAGCAATCTGAAACTCTTTGGTTTGAGAGATTCACAGCTCTGGACCCAGGATGGTTCAGCTCAGTGAGAGGAAGAACATCAGCAATTACCGAGACCGTCCGCCACTACGAAGGTAGTCCTCCATTAGCAAGGCAGTCCACCATTACCAAGGCAATACACCTTTACTGAGATAGTCCGCCATTACCAATGCAGTATGCCATTTCTGAGGCAGACCACCATTTCCTAGGCAGTTCTAACTATACCTCTGTAAACAAAACCACAAGGAAGTTCACACAGCAGCTGGGCAGAGCCCACAGCAGCTCAGCAATGCCTCTGCTGGCAGACTGTGACTAGACTACCTCCTTGCTGGGCAGGGCATCTCTGAAAAAGGGTAGCAGCATGTCAGGAACTTAAAAATAAAGCCCTGGGGGGATCCAAGATGGCCGAGTAGGAGCAGCTCTGGATTGCATCTCCCTGCGAACATATGGAGGGTGAGTGGTCACCGCATTTCCAGAAGGATTTTTATTGCCTGCTGGCCAGGAAATTCCAGGATGGAGGAGTGCCACGGGTCTCCAGCGTGGCTGTTTCAGCCAGTATGGCAGCTCACCACTCAAAAAACACATGGGTCCAGGCACCATTTCAGCTGGCCACTGGAGTGCCTGGGAGACAGATTCATCCATTCAACTGATAAAAAGGGGACTGAAATAGGAAGCCAGGCCAGGAGATTCTTGGGTAAAAAAGTGCCTCGAGTCTCCACCAGCATGGCTATTTCGGCTGGTGCGGAGGCCCACAACTCAAAAAACTCACACAAGTCCAGGCACAATTTCAGCTGGTGACTGGAGCACCTGGAAAACAGAGTCACCCATTCAACTGATAAAAAGGGACTGAAACAGGAAGTCAGACCAGGAGATTCCTGGGCAAAAAAGTGCCACAAGTCCCCAGCGCAGCACAAGAAAACTCACAGAAATCCAGGTGCCATTTCAACTGGTGACTGGAATGCCTGGGAGACAGAGTCACCCATTCAACTGAAAAAAAAAGGGGTCTGAGGCAGGGAGCCAGATTATCAGGCACAGCCAGTCCCACCCCCACAAAGACCAGCAATGTGAAATGCTCTGGATTGAGAGTTTCACAGCGAGCACTGCTGAACCCAGGATGGTCCAGCTCTGTGCGGGAGGGATGCCTGCCATTACTGAGGTAGTCTACCATTTCTGAAGCAGTCCACCATTTCCGAGGCAGCCCACCATTTCCGAGGCAGCCCGCCATTTCCGAGGCAGCCCGCCATTGCTGAGGCAGTCCAGCACTTCAGAGAGAGTCTGCCATTATGGAGGCAGGCCGCCATTGCTGAGGCATTTCTAACTATACCCTTATAAACAGGACTGCAGGGAAGTTCACATGGCAGCTGAGCAGAGCCCACAGCAGATCAGCAACACCACTGCTAGCAGACTGTGACTAGGCTGCCTCCTTGCTGGGCAGGGCAGCCCTGAAAAAAGGCAGCAGCATGAAAGAAACTTATCAATAAAGCCATACCTCCTTGGAACAGAGCACCTGGGGGAAAAAAGCCTGTTATGAGTTCTGCTGAAGCAGACTTAAACGTACCTGTCCAGCAGCTCTGAATGGAACAATGGAGCTCACAGCTCAGCACTTGAGCTCCTGTATATCCAAAGAGTGACCTCATAAAGGAGAGCTCAGATTGACATCTGGCAGGTATCCTTCTGGGACAAGATAGCAGAAGAAGAAACTGGCAGTAACCCTCACTGTTCTGCAGCTGCTGCAGGTGAGCCCCAGGCAAGGAGGGTCTGGAGTGGACCTCCAGCATTCTTATAGCAGAGGGGCCTGACTGTCAGAAGGAAAACTAAGAAACAGAAAGAAATAACTTCATCATCAACAAACTGGACATCCACTAAGAGACCCCATCTGAAAGTCAACAACTATAAAGACCACAGGTAAATAAATCCACAAAGATGGGAAGAATCAAGTGCAAAAAGGATGAAACACCCAAAACCAAAATGCCTCTCCTCCTCCAAGGGATCACAGCTCCTCACCAGCAAGGGAACAAGGCTGGATGGAAACAAGTCTGATGAATTGACAGAAAAAGGCTTCAGAAGGTGGGTAATGCCAAATTTCTCTAGCTAAAAGAACATGTTGGTACCCAGGGCAAAGAAAATAAGAAGCTTGAAAAAATGTTTGACGAAATGCTAATGAGAACAAACAGCTTAGAGAAGTTTATAAATGACTTGATGGAGCTGGAAAACACAAAATGAGAACTTCACAAAGCATACACAAGTTTCACGACCAAGCAGAAGAAAGGCTGAGATTGAAAATCAACTCAATGAAATAAAATGAGAAGGCAATATTAGAGAAAAAAGAGTAAGAAGAAAACGAACAAAGCCTCCAAGAAATATGGGATTATGTGAAAAGACCTAATCTACGTTTGATAGGTGTACCTGAATGTGACAGAGATAATTAATCCAAGCTGGAAAACATTCTTTAGGGTATTATCCAGGAGAACTTCCCCAAGCAAGTGAGACAGGCCAACATTCAAGTCCAGGAAATACAGAGAACACCACAAAGATATTCTTCAACAAAAGCAACCCCAAGGCACACAATTGTCAGGTTCACCAGGGTAGAAATGAAGGAAAAAATGTTAAGGGCAGCCAGAAAGAAAGTTTGGGTTACCCACAAAGGGAAGCCCAACAGACTCACAGTGGATCTCTCAGCAGAAACTATACAAGCCAGAAGAAAGTAGGGGCCAGTATTCAACATCCTTAAAGAAAAGAACTTCCAACCTAGAATTTCATATCTAGCCAAACTAAGCTTCATAAGCAAAGGAGAAATAAAATCCTTAACAAAAAAGCAATTGCTGGGAGATTTCATCACCACGAGGCCTGCTTTATAATAGCTCCTAAAAGAAGCACTAAATATAGA
Source organism: Leontopithecus rosalia (assembly GCA_028533165.1). Taxonomy (NCBI): domain Eukaryota; kingdom Metazoa; phylum Chordata; class Mammalia; order Primates; family Cebidae; genus Leontopithecus; species Leontopithecus rosalia. Next base: position 78,125,539 of record CM052662.1, read on the forward strand.
ATGAAACAGCCAGTACCAGCCACTTCAAAGATGTACCAAATGGTAAAGACCATTGACACAATGAAGAAAATGTGACAACTAATGGGCAAATCATACAGGTAGCATCAAAATTGCAGGTTCAAATTCACGCATAACAATATTACCCTTAAATGTAAATGAGCTAAATGCCCCAATTAAAAAACACAGACTGGCAAATTGGATAAAAAGTCAAGACCCATCAGTGTGTTCTATTCAGGATACCCATCTCACGTGCAAGGATACACAAAAGCTCAAAATAAAGGGGTGGAGGAAGATTTACCAAGCAAATGAGAGCAAAAAATGAAGGAGTTGAAATCCTAGCCTCTGGCAAAATAGACTTTTAACAAACAAGGATCAAAAGAGACAAAGAAGGGCATTACATAATGGTAAAAGGATCAATGCAACAAGAAGAGCTAAAGATCCTAAATATATACACATCCAATACTGAAGCACCCAGATGCATAAAGACAGTTCTTAATGACCTACAAAGAGACCTAGACTCCTACACAATAATAGAGGAAGACCTTAACACTGCACTGTCAATAGTAGACAGATCAACAACACAGAAAATTAACAAGGATATCCAGGACTTGAACTCAGATCTGGACCAAGGAAACCTAATAGACATCTACAGAACTGTCCACCCCAAATCCGGAGAATATACATTCTTCTCAGCACCACATCACACCTACTCTAAAGTTGACCACATAATTGGAAGTAAATCACTCCTCAGCAAATGCAAAAGAATGGAAATCATAACAGTCTCTCAGACCACAGTGCAATCAAATTAGAATTCAGGATTAAGAAACTAACTCAGAACTGCACAACTTCATGGAAACTAAACAACTGACTCCTGGATGTTGACTGGATAAACAATGAAATGAAGGTAGAAATAAAGATGCTCTTTGAAACTAATGAGAACAAATACACAACATACCAGAATCTCTGAGACACATTTAAGGCAATGTCTAGAGGAAAATATATAGCAATAAATACCCACATGAAAAGCAAGGAAAGATCTAAAATTAACACCTATCATCAAAATTGAAAGAGCTAGAGGAGCAAGATTTAAAAAACTTCAAAATCTAGCAGAAGACAAGAAATAACTAAGATCAGACCAGAACTGAAGGAGACACAAAAAAAACCCTTCAAAAAATCAATAAATCTCTTCATTATCCCTCCCCACCCTCCACCAGATATAGGTGATGGGGGGGATGAAGGCAGCAAACCACCTTGCCATGTATGTACTTATGCAACAATCCTGCATGATCTGCACATGTACCCCAGAACCTAAATTACAATTTTAAAAAAATCAATAAATCCAGAAGCTGGTATTTGAAAATATCAACAACATGGACAGGCTACTAGCCAGATTAATAAAAAATAAAAGATAGAAGAATCAAATAGATACAATAAAAAATGATAAAGGGGATATCACCACTGATTCCACAGAAATACAAACCACCATCAGAGATTACTACAAACAACTCTATGTACATAAACCAGTAAATTTGAAAGAAATGGATAAATTCCTGGACGCTTGCACCCTCCCAAGCCTAAACCAGGAGGAAGTTGAAACCCTGAATAGACCAATAACAAGGTCTGAAGTTGGGTCAGCAATTAATAGCCTACCACTCATAAAAAAACCCTGGTCCGAATGGGTTTCTAATCAGCCAAATTCTACCAGACATACAAAGAGGAGTTGGTACCACTCCTCCTGCAACTATTCCAAACAATACAAAAAGAGGGAATCCTCCCCAACATCATACTGATACCAAAACACAGCAAAGACTCAACAAAAACAGAAAACTTCAGGCCAATATCCATGATGAACACAGATGCAAAAATCTTCAATAAAATACTGGCAAACTGATTGCAACAGCACATCAAAAAGCTTACGCCTCACAATCAAGTAGGCTTCAAGTCTACTTGAATATGGGATGCAAGTCTAGTTTAACATATGCAAGTCTATAAATGTAATCCACCACATAAACAGAACTAAAGACAAAAACCACATGATCATCTCAATAGATGCAGAGAAGGCCTTTGACAAAATTCAACAGCCCTTTATGCTAAAAACTCTCAATATGCAGTATTGATGGAATGTATCTCAAAATAATAAAAGCTATTAACGACAAACCCACGGTCAATATTATACTGAATGGGCAAAAATGGAAGCATTCCCTTTGAAATCTCTCACTAGGCAAGGATGCCCTCTCTCCCCATTCCTATTCAGTGTATTATTGGAATTTCTAGCCAGACCAATCAGGCAAGAAAAAGAAATAAAGGGTATTCAATTAGGAAAGGAGGAAGTCAAATTGTCTCTATTTACAGATGACATGATTGTATATTTAGAAGACCCCATCATCTCAGCCCAAAATCTCCTGAAACTGATAAGCAACTTGAACAAAGTCTCAGGATACAAAATCATTGTGCCGAAATCACAAGCATTCCTATACATGAACAGACTTAAAAAGAGCCAAATCAAGATTGAACTCTCATTAATAATTGCTACAAAGAGAATAAAATACCAAATGATGTAAAGGACCTCTTCAAGGAGATCTACAACCCATTGCTCAAGGAAATAAGAGAGAACATGAACAGATGGAAAAATGTTCCATGCTCATGGTTAGGAAGAATCAATATTGTGAAAATGGTCATTATGCCCAAACTAATTGATGGATTCAATGCTATCCCCATCAACCTACCAATGTCCTTCTTCACAGAACTGGGAAAAAAACACCTTAAGCATCACATGGAACCAAAAGAGAGCCTGCATAGCCAAGACAATCCTAAGCAAAAAGAATAAAGCTGGAGGCATCACACCACCTAACTTCAAACTATACCACAAGGCTACAGTAATCAAAACAGCATGGTACTGGTACAAAAACAGACATATAGACCAATGGAACAGAACAGAGGCCTCAGAGGCAATGCCACACATCTACAACCATCTGATCTTTGACAAGTCTCACAAAAACAAGCAATGAGGAAAGGATTTCCTGTTTAATAAATGGCATTGGGAAAACTGGCTAGCAGTGTACAGAAAGCAGAAACTAGACCCCTTCCTGACACCTTACACTAAAATTACCTCTGGTTGGATTAAAGACTTAAACATAAGACACCATAAAAACCCTGGAAGAAAATCTAGGCAAAACCATTCAGGACATATGCATAGGCAAGGACTTCATGACCAAAACACCAAAAGCATTGGCAGCAAAAGCCAAAATAGACAAATGAGATCTAATTCAACTCCAAGGCTTCTGTAAAGCAAAAGAAACAATCATTAGAGCGAACCAGCAACCAACAGAATGGGAGAAAAATTTTGCAATATACCCATCTGACAAAGGGCTTTTATCCAGAATCTACAAAGAACTAAAGCAGATTTACAAGAAAAAGACAAACAAACCCATTCAAAAGTGGGTGAAGGATATGAACAGACACTTTTCCAAAGAAGACATTTATGAGGCCAACAAATATATGAAAAAGTGCTCTTCATCCCTGGTCATTAGACAAATGCAAATCAAAACCACATTGAGATACCACCTCACACCAGTTAGAATAGTAATTATTAAAAAAGTCTGGAGACAACAGATGCTGGAGAGGATGTGGAGAAATAGGAAAACTTTTACTCTGTTGGTATGAGTGTAAATTAGTTCAACCATTGTGGAAGACAGTGTGGTGATTTCTCAAGGACCTAGAAATAGAAATTTCATTGACCCAAAGGATTTTCAATTTTCCAAAGGATTTTCAATCATTCTTTTTTAAAGACACATGCACACGTATGTTCATTGCAGCACTATTTACAATAGCAAAGACCTGGAACCAATGCAAATGCCCATTGATGATAGACTGAACCAGGAAATTGTGGCACATATACACGATGAAATAATATGCAGCCATAAAAAATGATGAGTTTGTGTCCTTTGTGGGGACATGAATGAATCTGGTCACCATCATTCTCAGCAAACTGACACTAGAACAGAAAATCAAACACCATATGTTGTCATAGGCAGTTGTTGAACAATAAGAACACATGGACACAGGGAGGGGAGCATCACACACTGGGGTCTGTCAGGGGGGACTAGGGGAGGGATAGCAGGGTCTAGGGAGGTTGGGGAGAGAGAACATGGGGAGAAATGCCAGATCTAGGTGACGGGGGGATGAAGGCAGTAAATCACATTGCCATGTATGTACCTATGCAGCAATTCTTCATGATCTGCACATGTACCCCAGAATCCAAAGTACAAAAATAAATAAATATATACACCTAAAAAAAAGAAAACAAGTGAAAAATAGACTTTATGTGTTATATATTAAAATATATGATAAAATTTCAATAAGCAAAACAGTTTGGTTTTAAATCAAGGATCAATAAACAAACCAACAGAAGAAATCAGATTGTTCAAAAGTAAACTTCCATATAAAATTAGAATAGCATCGCAAATAACAAAGAATAAAAAGATTGTTTGGTAGCCCTGGGCCAACTGGGTAACTATATCTCTTCCATTTATGTTAAAATTTTTATCTTCCTGTCATATATATTTATATATATAGAGAGAGACAAAATTTGTATTTCCTTCATTTTTCATAGTTTGATTTTTAATATATACCACCTAATTTGGATTTATTTTATAGTGTTATAACATGATAATTAAAATTTGATTTATGGCTAACCAGTACTTTCAGAAGCATTTATTGACAATTTCTTCTCTTACTGATTTCTTATACCTCCTTATTTTTACATGTACACCCATACACTCACTTGTACATGCATACACAGAGAGGTCTATTTCCAGCCTATTTGTGCAACAAAAACAAGACATTCTAGTTCCTATACTTCTGTCTCAGAAGGGAAGATAGACATTTTAAAAGGCAACCAAACTAAAAAGCTATAAGCTATGATTGGGGAAGACTATTCTGCTTCTCCCCAAAGACTATTGTTAGAGTTCTTCTGTGTTACCTCATCTATTTTTCCACTTTTAATGCCATCAACATGAAGATGGTCCAGAATGTGTATTTCCAGCTCTGATATCCTCCTTACTCTCCAGACTCATATGTGCAACTGTCTACTTCACATAATTACTTGTATGTTGCAAAGACATCCCAAATTCAACATGATCAAGGCACAGGTCTTGAATTTCCCCCTAAACATGGCCCTCCCCTGTCTTCTTCATTATGATGGTTACATTCTCTAACCAGTTGGGCAAGGCAGAAATTAAGAGAATCCCACACAACTCTCTCTCCTATCACAACCAAACTTCCATAATATCTGTCAACTCAGTCTCTGAAATCTATCTTAAATGTGCCAAGTCTCTCCACTTAACACTACCTGCACGTAATTTCATCTCTCACCTGAACAAGACCAATAGCTTCAAACTTGTCTCCGTGCTTTTGTTTCTTTTATTTCTTTTTCAATATATATTTATAAATGCAATTTTAAAATAGCACTAAAAGGTGACGTCCGAAAACTAGTCTCTTGCCCACCGTGACTTATGTGTTTCATCCATAACAACCTTCTAATTTTTAAGCGATTTCTCTGAAAATTTATCCTTACATTTCTTAGTATCAGTTTTAGACATATTAATCAAGTTTCCATTATGGTAAATGAATATTAAGTTATTTATTAAACACCTCCCATTTCATATATCCTTGATGATATAACATATTTTTTTTTTTTTGAGATGGAGTCTCACTCTGTTGCCCAGGCTGGCGTGTAGCAGTGCAATCTCAGCTCACTGCAACCTCTGCTTCCCGGGTTCAGGCGATTCTGTCTCAGCCTCCTAAGTAGCTGGGACTACAGGTGCACACCACTGCACCCAGCTAACTTTTTGTATTTTTTTTAGAGATGGAGTTTCACCATATTAGCCATGCTGGTCTTGAACTCCTGACTTCATGATCTACCTGTTTTGGCCTCCCAAACTGCTGGGATTACAGGTGTGAGACACATTACCCAGCTCCAACATAAGTTTTTATAATTCAATAATCAGTTTTTAGGAAGGACATGCAAATATAAGAGCTAGTATACAGGCTTATATATCTTTTTCTTTACGCCTGCAATTTTTTTTTAAGTTAATAAAAACTTTATATTCCCATTTTCTCACTCACATCCATTATGTGTCCCTCAAATATCTTCCTTCAAGGTCAACCATATTAAATAAACATTTTTTTTTCATCCTGGAGATCTCTTTTCTGGTGGCCTCCACCCTCCTGCTCCGGTTTAGACAGTTTGCTTTCTACACCTAATGTTCGCCCATCTGAGACTTTTATTTGTTCATTTCCTGTGTTAGATAACTCAGTATTCAAGCGCTCCATCTTTCTCTTAATTGTTCATTCCCTCATTTTGCTGACTGTTTTTGGGCAATTTTTTTCCACTTTCGGCTAATAATTTGATTTGTTTAAATTTAAAAATTCTACATTAAAAATAATTTTTCCTCTGAACTCTGAAGTTATGCTTCCTTTATATTCTGACGCAATCTGTTGCTTTGGAGAAATTCCATGTTATTCTGATTCCCCTCCTGTTGTTTACCTGGAAACATTTAGAATATTTTCTTTATCTCTGACTTCATTAAATATCCAAAAGAAAAACTTTAGCAATGTTATCATCAATTTTTCTACATATTGGTGGGTTCTTGTTTCACTCCTTCTTCCCTGCTTAGCTGTCTTTTCTTTTCTTTTCTCTTCCCTTGCCTTGTCTTCTCTTCCTCTTTTCTTTCTTCCCTTCCTTCTTTTTTCTCTCTAAAAATTTAAGGTTTTACTTCCTTAATTAAAGCAATCCTGAGGGTACAAAACAGATATAATTTACATAGAAATAATCTTACTTATTTTGAGTTTATCTCAAATGTCACTTCTACTGAGAGATCTTTCTTTATTCCTCAGGTCACTATGCGTTTTCTTCTATATATTTTATAAAACTTATTTACCCTTTTTTAGGTAGAGCATGGTGGCTCATGCCTTTAATCCCAGTACTTTGGGAGACTGAGGCAGGTGGATCATTTGAGGTCAGGAGTTCAAGACCAGCCTGGCCAACATGTGAAACCCTATCTCTACTATAAATGCAAAAAAATTAGCCAGGTGTGATGGTGTGCACCTGTAGTACCAGCTCTTTGGGAGGCTGAGGCAGGAGAATCACTTGAATCCAGGAGGCATATGTTGCAGGTAGCTGAGATTATGCTACTGCACTCTAGCCTGGGAGACGCAGTGAGACTCCATCTCAAAAACAGCTATACTCTAGTCAGCAATCTATATGTCTTTCTTCCCAACTAGATTGTGAGCTTCTTGTCAGTAGCCATTTTTATCTAAAAAGTTCTTATCCCCCACCCTGTTCATACCCTAGTTCCTTTATGCCAGTTGTCTTTTTTCCAGTGCCCTGTATGTTGTAAATACTTAATAAAGGGAAGAACTGAAATTTTTAGCAATCATTGTAGTAAATATGAATCCAGGATCTGAGGATTCAGCTCAGTTTGCTATGAAGTACCCAAAAGATTTATTAACTTGTCTGTGACTTGAAGATATTTAATCAAGATGTACACAATTATAGGACATATTGCTCACACCTTATTAAGTGGCAAGCAGGTAAGTATTGTGTATTTCAAGAAAAGGAAAAATCAATTTGATTTCAAAGATTAGGAAAGGCTGCAAGAAGAAGATCTTCTTTGAACTCAGCTATTCAGATAGAAAAGAGGGAGAAGTTGTTTTAGATAAGAGAAACATTACTAGCAACTTAATTGAAGCCAATGCACAAAGAACAGGGAAGGTTTGCACATGGCCAAGTTTGCTGAGACAAGGAGGAGAAAACAAGTTGATGATAAGATACAGAAAATGATGAGATATCTAGACCACCAAAATAAGAAAAATTGATTTGGCTTGAAAAGTAATAGGGGATTTGATAAATTCTTAAGGAATGCAATGTTATTTTTTCCCTTTCATTCAGCAAGTCCTCAATTAGCACCAAAGCGTGCCAAACACTAGTCAAGATATTTGAAACACAGGACTGAACATGTCAAAGAAACCCCTTCCCTTTAAGCCTGTATCCTAATGATGGTGATGAGACAGGAGTGACTGATTATAGATGTCCTAACAAATATATAGTATATTGAAGAGTAAAGTGTGAAGAAGGAAATGGCAGGGTAAAGGACAGCTGGTACGAGCAGAAAAGACAGTAGAGCAATCTCAATAACTGATATGAAGAACCAAATAATATCAAAGTTTCCCTGAGGGCATTGTAGGATGTGGGGACAAATTCACCTCACAGAGTGAAGAAGTCGATGACCTTGGCTGAATTTTCTGCACTTTCTTGGATCCTCTTTAAATATTAATTACATTCTACAAAGCATATTAGTCACACTTCTCCCAGTAACAGGTCAAACCAGCCCTGACTATTTTCTGTCTGTTTTACATTTTATGTTCAGAATAGTGAATAAAATTGTAAAAATGAGATCAGTTTCATAGGGATCAGCAAGATGATCATAAAATAGACTTTAGTGAAGGTCATTTGTTTTTACCTCATTATCTCACAGGGCATCTTTAATTAATTTCAAGTGGTTTATGTGTTTTTAGGACTGAGTATCTCCACAGAAATACACTGATGTCAGTGCAGAGAAATCCCTTTAGGGTTTGGTGGAAAACTTTAACTTTGCAGTGTAACAGATATAATTATCAACACTGACCTACTAGTAGTCTTCTAGATTTTCATTATTTTAATCCCAAATGTTTTAGAGGCCAAGGTTTATATTCTTTAATTCTATGAAAATTACATCATAAAGGAAACAATGCACTGCTACAAAGCTCATCTCAGTGAAATCTAGGTAAGAGAAGTGTGCTCAATTATTTTTACATCTAATTTTAGGAATCATGAGTATTTACATCTCTGAATTATTTAGTATCTTTTATTGTTCTTAAATTTCCCCTTTTTTCTTTTTTTAATTTTTTAATTGCATTTTAGGTTTTGGGGTACATGTGAAGAACATGCAAGATTGTTGCATAGGTACACACGTGGCAGTGTGATTTGCTGCCTTCTTCCCCATCACCTATATCTCAGCTTTTTCTAATCTTTCTAATGCTTTTCAAAATTGAATGCTATGAAGAACTAGGATGAGATGCAATACTGCAATATATCTGACTTTCTGATTATAAGATGGAATTTAAAAACACAGAGGTA
>CM052662.1:78134816-78145891 GCA_028533165.1 Leontopithecus rosalia
AAAAAAAAAAAAAAAAAAAAAAAAAAAAAACACAGAGGTAAAGTTATGAAGAAATTATGCCAAATCAATTTGGCATGTACATTGAAAGTTATTGCTTACTTAACTGACTACATGGCTTACATTTAATATTTTAAAACTAATAAAATATTCAGCCTGTGCTTTTGTTTTGATATTTTGATTTAAAAATATAAGTCTATCTTGACTATAGAACTTATATGATTCAAATTGTCAGTCAGTATGTCTTAATGTATCACTATGTAGGGAGAGGAAATAGCCTTTTAAAGCAAAACAAAATTTGACTTCAAAAATCCTATTAAGATTTAAAGATTTTCGTTTTTTCTAAGTGTTAGAAAGCTATAGTATAAAGGTAAGCTTGCTTTTATTTAGTACCTCTTAGTCTGTTATAGTATACTTCAGAAAATCTTATATAATTTTCTGAAGGAACAGAAAAATGTAGAAAAGAGTCCATTTATTTTTTTATTGCATTTTAGGTTTGGGGGTACATCTGAAGAACATGCAAGATTGTTGCATAGGTACACACATGGCAGTGTGATTTTCTGCCTTCCTCCCATCACCTATATCTGGCATTTCTCCCCATGCTATCTCTCCCCAACTCCCCACCCCCACTGTCCCTTCCCTATTTCCCCCTGACATACCCCAGTGTGTGATGCTCCCCTCCCTGTGTCCATAGAGAAGAGAAAGACACATAAATTTTTATGTGATTATTTTATGTATTTTTTGGCTGACTTTTCTTTAAAGTTAATAGTCTCTGCAGAAACCAAAGAATCATTAAGGATCATTGGTAGAATTCATAAAGCAACTTTAGTCATTCTGGGTCATCTGGGTGGAGTTAAGATTGAAATTAATACTGCCTTTTCCTCCTTAGCATTTTACAGCTCTGGTCACAGAAGTGTAAGTCACAATTAACATCAAAATGCTTATAATACAATAAGTAAATTGTACAGACTTATATTTTTAAAAACAACGTATATATAGGCAAGAAATTCTGAATTGTATTGAGTATATGAGAGGCTCCACCTTTCAGAAAATGGAAATCTATGTGACCTCAGGCAATTAGTTAAAACTTTAAGTAGCATTATATAAAAATTATTCCTTATCAAAAAAAGGATTTAGTCATTTAAGAAAAAATGAACAGGAATAATATGGACAGAGTAGATGTTTATGAAAATGGGTGTGACACTGGGGAAAGGGATGAGATGCAGTTCCTAAGACATAAATTTAACATATCTGTTGCATGATTTCTAAAAGCATTCAGTCCTCTGGAAGTACATATAAAAACTATTTTCTTGGAGGTTGTGTGTGTGTGTGTGTGTGTGTGTGTGTGTGTGTGTGTACACACATAGCCCCGTATAATATATATATATATGTTCTATATTATATGACATATATTATATTATACATGTATAATAAACTTGTTTTAAGGATCTTCAATACAAAACTGACAGTGAAATTATTTGGGAACAATGAACCAAATATGGGTTCCCCAGTTTTTTATGTTATCCTTGCATAAATTCATAAAGATGAACCATTTCCACTTTAAGCATCTTCCCCATAATTATCAAAATATCCTTGTGAATCCTAAGGGTCAGAATTTGAGGTCATAGACACTGATGCTTTAGGAGAACAAATGTCCTCTAGAAGCACGTGAGGATATATATAGAAATGGCAAGGGAAATATGACAAAGAAATTTCTCTGCTTGTTGTTAAAAGGGAAAAAAATGAAGGAAAAATAATGTGCTATCAATTACAATATTATATCTCCTAATTCATATCTCAACAGACAAGGTGGAGATGCATGAGGACAATCACTCCTTGATAGCTGAGTTTATGCTCACAGGATTTACATATCACCCAAAGATGAAGACCTTTCTGTTTGTAGTGTTCTTTGCCATCTATCTGATCACTATGGTGGGGAATATTGGTTTGGTGGCATTAATTTATATAGAGCATCATCTTCACACACCAATGTACATCTTTCTGGGCAATCTGGCTCTGATGGATTCCTGCTGTTCCTCTGCTATTACCCCCAAGATGTTAAAAAACTTACTTTCTAAGGATAAAAGGATTTCCCTGTATGAATGTATGGCACAATTTTATTTTCTCTGTCTTGCTGAAACTACAGACTGCTTTCTTCTGGCAGCAATGGCCTATGACCGCTATGTGGCCATATGCAACCCACTGCAGTACCACACCATGATGTCCAAGACATTCTGCATTCAGATGACCACAGGAGCTTACATAGCTGGAAACTTGCATCCCATGATTGAAGTAGGGCTTCTGTTGAGGTTAACTTTCTGTGGGTCTCATCAAATCAATCACTTTTTCTGTGATGTTCTTCCAATGTATAGACTTTCTTGTGTTGACCCTTATATCAATGAATTGGTGTTATTTATCTTGGCAGGGTCAATTCAAATATTTACTATTACCATAGTCTTAGTCTCTTATTTCTACATCCTTTTCACAATATTTACAATGAAATCCAAAGAGGGAAGGGGCAAAGCTTTATCTACTTGTGCATCCCACTTTCTCTCTGTGTCAATATTCTATGGTTCCCTTCTCTTCATGTATGCTCGACCAGGTGCAGTTAATGAAGGGGATAAAGATATACCTGTTGCTATATTTTATACTTTAGTTATTCCTTTATTAAATCCTTTCATTTATAGCCTAAGAAATAAGGAAGTAATAAATGTTATGAAGAAAATTACGAGGAAGAGAAAATTTTGTGACATTCTGAAACAAGTGTCATCCCCTCTAGAAAATTGATTACAACTTGATAATACTTTACTTTAAATTGAGGGAGAGTGAGAAAGTGGACAAAGCCACTTTGAATATAAAATATTAGATTACTAAAAATAATGGTATATGAGCCCAAGTGTTCAGAAAAAAATTTCTGTAAAATATACTTCAAAATCTAAGCTACTAGGCTTCACCAAAAGTGAAGTAAATTATTCACGAAGTCTCAGACTGTGTCAGCGTGTAATTTGTTACAATTTTCAGCAAATCCAACACTAGGAATAAATGTGAATACTGATAATAGTAGTATGCATTTACTACTGGCAAATTCCTGGAATCTTAAGGCATAATTTTACAAGCTCAGGCAAATTCCAAGTTCTCAAATAATAGTCCTTACTTAAGCAGAATCATTTGTGAGAAGTAAATTGCCTGTTTGAATTTGATTCTTTTTCTGAGTTATTTCAAAAGATTACTTGGAAAAGGTATTCATGCAAAATATGTATTCTCTATAATATTTTTATATTTAGAGCTAGTCGTTTTACATTCTCAAGTTCTATGAAATAGAGTATCTGTATTGGTTTTTTTCTCCCCCTTTCTGTACTACCATAATTTTAAATATATATTTCTGGGCTTGGCGCAGTGGTTCATATCTGTAATCTCAGCACTTTGAGAGGGTGCTGAAGTGGATAACCCGAGGTCAGGAGTTTTAAACCAGCCTGGCCAACATGGTGAAACCTCATCTCTGCTCAAAATATTGTTTAAATTAGCCTGGCATGGTGTGTGCCTGTAATCCCACCTGCCCAGGAAACCAAAGCAGGAGAATCACTTGAACCCCAGAGGTGGAGGTTGCAGTGAGCTGAGATCAGGCCACTGCACTCCAGCTTGGGTGGCAGCATGAGATTCTGCCTCAAAAAAAGTGTATTTCTGTGTCATTCACTCTCAACTCTTAGTAACACTGAATCCCAGACAGCTGTTAACAGAAGAATTTGTGACTTCTATAAAGCCAGTGAGACAGAAAATATATTTTTCTAAAAAATGGCTTTTCTTATTTTAAAAGAGATCCACAAAACATAGTCTTTCTCTCTCTGAATGTTATGGTGTATGGATGTGAAATCTAGCAGAGCCACCATTTCACCATCGAGAGAAACCAGCCTGGGGATGTAGTCAATACTTAAATGAGGGCATAACTGCGGAAATCAGACAGAAATAAACCCAACATCTTTGGGTAAACCATCTCTTCTGATTGTATAATCCAATAGACCTTCTTATATTTTAAGTTTGTTTGGCAAAGATGTTTTATTCCTGACCGAATAAATACTAACGGATACATTCATGTTCCTTGCCTATCACTCATGTGTCTCTTTATATTCTATTTTAAATTAATCCTCAGGTGGTCTTTTAGTTTTCAAATAACTTTTCAATGGTACTATTTTACTGTTTAACAAATTTATTAGGCTTTTTACTCTTACTACTATTTTAATTTCAGATAACCCTACTTTAAAAAATTGAAGGACAGAGAAATTTCTTGTTTACAGAAATACAATAGTAGAGCTCAGGCTATCTGGCTCCAGAATTCATGGTCTTAACCACTAAATCATACTGTGCATAGTACAAACTAAAAGTAGCAGAAGAGGAAACATTTTAAAAATCTAAGCTGTGAAGTGGGCAGAGAAATAGGGCAGAGATTCAAAAGAGATATGGATCAAAGACATTTACCTCCAAATTTATTTTGAAAAATTTCAAACCTACAGGGAAGTTGAGAAAAGTATGTGATTAATATTCATATACTTCTTTTAGCCAATTAAGCATTCAAACAATTGTTAATGATTATTGAAAAATTAACATTTTACAATACTTGCCTATCACCAAATGTGTATATAGTTATGTAATACCTACATACATGCTTATAATAAATATATATGTTAATGCAATACAAATGTACGTATATTACATGTTCATATGGATAATTATATAAATAATACATATAAACATAAATATATACATACAATACATATATACATACATTTAATACATATATGTGTAGATACATTTTTTAATAATCAAAACTTCTAAAATAGGGTACTGGCTTATTATTAGCAGTTCCATCAACCTGCACTACTTTGATTGTAAATTATTGCTGGACTCACAGCAGTAACAACTTTAAGATGCTGTTAGGCAAAAATGATGCAGAAAATAGGGATTCCAAGCATCTAAACAATGTTTGTTTATTAATTAAATATGCAAATATGAAAGAAAAATAATTTCCTGAGAAATAGCTATCTTGCTAAATTGCTATCTTGGTACTTAGCAGGACAAAAGTTAAAGTGCAAAGTACAAAATTTATTCAGGACTATTGCCATCGGGGCAGGAAAAAAACCCAGTGCAGAACTGGGCTTCATTCCAAATGCAGCAGGGAGAAGGGAGGTCTTATAGCCAAGAAGCAGGGAGTGGTCAGTGGATGAAAAATTATGAAGAAGAGATATCAAGTTTAGAGGGAATTCTGGTTGAACTAATCTAAAAGGATTTATTTATTCTTTTATTTATTTATAGTTGAGATAAATAAATCACTTTGTCACCCATGCTGAAATGCAGTGGTATTACCATAGTCACTGCAGCCTGGGGCTGAAGCAGTCCTCCCACTTCACCCTCCCAAGTAGCTGAAACTACAGCTGCATGCCACCCTGCCTAGCTAACTTTTTTGTTTTTTGTGAAGATAGGGTTTTGCTATGTTGCCCAAGGAGTTTGAAACTCCTGGACTCAAGCAATGCTCCCACTGTGATCTCCCAAAATTCTGAGATTACAGGTGTGAGCAACTGCATCTGAATTCTAACAGGATTTTTTGCTGGGGGCAAGCTAGGGTGATCAGATACCAAGAATGGGAAGTGAATAATTTTGATCAGATATAGAAGGTCATCAGGTATTGAGGATGGGGGGATTCTTGCTAATTTTTTTCAGCATTATTAACTAAAACTAAATTTTACAAGAAAGTACACAAATGGGCCAAGAAAAGGTTTAGAAGCCTGACTATAGTCTATTCAAGGGAAAAAGAGGCATTCTTTCTTTAAGCTCCTTTCTCCTCCAGTTCGTTCATTTATGACCAGCAAAACCATCTGCTGATACCTGTTGAAGGTTGCTGATTGTATTGTGAGATCAATGAGACATTTAATGAGAGGGATATTCATGAAGAAAAACAGAAAGATAAATATTAGAGGCTGCTCTACTGGGTTTTTTTTTCTTTCAGGAAGGAAGATTAGAAGCAGTGTTACCACACCTCTCCCACTTGAAAGGACAGAATAGCATGTCGAGATCTATACTGCGAACTTTTTTCAAGAAGCAACACAGGAACTTAACAAGAAAACTGAAAGAAGCACAGATTCTTTGAAAGAAGTGGCAGGCTACAACCTACACTGTGAGATAGCCAAAAAACTCTAAGTGCCCTGTGGAAGACAGTATGGTGATTTCTCAAGGATCTAGAAATAGAAATTCCATTTGACCCAGTAATCCTATTACTGGGTGTATACCCAAAGAATTATAAATTGTTCTACTATAAAGACACATGCACATGTGTGTTCATTGCAGCCCTGTGTACAATAGCAAAGACCTGGAACCAACCCAAATGCCCATCAATGATAGACTGGGCAAAGAAAATGTGGTACATATACACCACAGAATACTATGCAGCCATAAAAAACAATGAGTTTGTGTCCTTTGCAGGGACTTGGATGAATCTGGAAACCATCATTCTCAGCAAACTGACACAAGAACAGAAAGCCAAACACCGCATGTTCTCACTCATAGGTGGAGTCAGGGAGAGGAACATCACACACTGGGGGCAGCTGGAGGGATAGGGGAGAGACAGTGGGGGGTGAGGAAGGAGGGGAGTGTGGGGAGGGATAACATGGGGAGAAATGCCAGATATAGTATGCACCTACAGTAAAATAAACTAATTAAAGAAAAAACTAAGTCCCCAAAGTGTGAGAAGGGCCTCCAGGATACACATCCCCATCAGGGAAGCTGAAATCCAGGTTATGGTGGAAGGCCTTAACCCTACCCAACACTGGGACTGATTTAGGGACTGGTGAGAAATATAAAAGTAGAATCAGCAGTAGAAAACACCTTGAAGGCATTCCCAGTCTCTAGCACGGAGTGAGGGAAGCTATTCCTTAATATATCGCACAGGGACTCAGGGAAGTCATCCAAGTAGCCCAGGTAGTGGTCACAGGTTAAAAGAAGTCCTCAGTTGAATTTTGGGATATAATATTGAGTGGGAACAAACGCCCTTGGCCAGAACCCAGGGGGCAAGTGGGAAGTACACTACAGCCATGAGTGCAGAAGACAGGCTGCCAAGGCTGCCTGGGTGTTAGCTCAGTGCTGCTAGCAGAACACTTCAGGAGTGAAAACAGCTTTGTCAACTGTGTGGGATCTGGGTGAGGCTTACTGCCACCTGCTGATCTCCACTCCCTGTGCAAAATGCCCTGTGCAACAGAGGCAGTTATACTCACCTCTGGCAAATTTTGAGGGCGTAGAAAGGGCTTATTGGATGTAATCTACATGAAGTTGACTTGGGTCAGGGAAATTAGGCTGGGAGGGGGAATGGAAACCTGTAGTGGCTTGGAGCCTTTATATTAGACTTAGTGACAACTAGATAAATGTAAGGGCAAATACTCATTGCCCAAATGAGGACTGAATTATTGGACCACAGCAGCTCTGGGGGAATAGGTGAGTTGAACTGGCAAGGAGCAACCTGCCCTCACCATGGACCTCTGGAATCTCAGCAGGAGGATATCCCTTAAAAAGCGGCAGGGACAGCAAGCCAGCTCAGGTAAAGCCCAGAAGATTTGGTTCAGTAGCCTCTGTAGCAGAGCGTGGCCAGGGAGATCCATCCCCCTAGGCTAGATTTGCTCCCATAGGTGACTTTAGACCTACGGGAACAGTTAGGTCTGATATCTGCAGGGCAGCCTTGCCTATCAGATGGGACTGGTCTGACCTGAGCACCCCTTGGTCTGCTGCACTCTCCTAGGGCCACAGCCTGGCCATGTCTGCTTGCGGCAGTCTCAGGTGCACTGGGGCCTACATTATAGCTTCTCTGCTGGTGGACTGCGCCTGACCAGTGGAGCACCCTAGTGAGGTGGCCACTATGGCCACACACCAGTCTGTTCATTCCCTTCCCATACTGCAGCTTTCCCCAGGCCCAGAGCAACTCTCTACATCACTTTGTGGCACATGTCTGAACACGCAGATTTTGCTTTCATTGCCCCATCAGAACGTGGAAGTGCAGTTTTCCTCTCCACTACCAACCACCATTGCAGATGGAGCCTCAGCAGGCCCAGAGGCAGTAAACCATTGCCCTGCCAACACCCTGCACTTGTACTAACGCTGCAAATAGAACCACAGATCTTCCCCCAACCTGAGTGATTACTCCTGCTTTTGGGGCACAGAGAAGGCACCCAGATTTGTACCCACAAGCACACTTGCCCCCAAGCCAACACCACATTCAATGCAACCACACACACTGTAAAGCTAAGGAGAGACTCCCTACCCTCCCACCAGCTACATTTCCTCTTCCACTGTGGTAAGCACCTGCAGGGAAACAGGCACCCCGGTACCCATTAATGCTCTGTCACAGTGGCACTTCAGCAACCACCCCACCAACTACAATGGATTCCAAACCTTGAAGAGCCAAAGTTTGGGCCAAATACTAATCCTCCAGGGTTAGAGCACACAGTTCAGGAGTTGGGAGGTGAGTATTGGCCCCTAAAATCACCAAGAAATGAAGCCAGTTGGCTGAATCCACCTTATACCGCAATCAAACTGTGAAGATTATCAAATAATATGAAAGGAAAAATAAACATCCAAAGGCCAGCAATTTCAAAGATTAAAGGTAAATAAGCCTACAAAGATGAAAAAGAATCAACACAAAAATGCTCAAAATTCAAAAAGCCAGAGTGCCTTCTTTTCTCCAAATTACCACATCACCTCTCCAGCAAGGTTCTGGACCAGACTGAGATGGCTGAAATGACAGAAATAGAATTCAGAATACACATAGGAAAGAAGATCATTGAGCTACAGGAGTACCCTAAAATCCAATGCAAGGAAGCTAAAAAATCATGATAAAACATTGCAGAAGGTGACAGACAAAGTAGATAGTATAGAAAAAAAATGTAACTGGCCTGAAAAACACATTACAAGAATTTATTAATACAATCACAAGCATTAATCACAGAATATACCAAGCAAAGAGAAGAATTTTAGAAATTGAAAACTGGCTTTCAGAAATAAGATAGACAAGAATAGATTTTAAAAAAGAATAAAAAGAAACACACTGAACCTCCAGGAAATATGGAATTATGTAAAGACGCCAAGACTATGACTTGTTGGTGTCCCTAAGAGAGATGGGAAGAATGGAAGCAACTTGCAAAACATATTCCAGGATATCATCCATGAGAAATTCTCCAATCCAGCTAGATCAGCTAGAGAGCCTCATCCCAAAGACACATAATAATCTCCAAAATCAAAATGAAAGAAAATATATTAAAGGCAGTTTGAGAGAAAGGTCATGTCACCTACAAGGAGTAGCCCTTCAGAATAACAGTGGACCTCTCAGCTGAAACCCTACAAGGTAGAAGAGATTGGGGGCCAATATCAACCTTTTTAAAAAAGAGAAATTACAGTCCAGAATTTCATATCCAGTCAAACCAAGCTTCATAAGAGAAGAAAAAATAAGATTACTTTCAAATAAGCAAATTCTGAGGGAATTCTTTACCACCAGACCTGCCTTACAAGAGGTCCTGAAGAAAGCATTAAATATGGAAAAGAAAGGCCATTACCACCCGCCAGGAAAACACATTGAAGTACAGAAATTAGTGACACTATAAAGCAGTAACATTAACAAGTCTGCAAAATGACCAGCTAATATCATCATGGAAAGGTCAAATCCACACATATCAATTCTAACCATGAATGTAAATGGGTGAAATACCCCAATAAAAAGACGCACAGTGGCAAGATGGAGAAACCCACTGTTATGCTGTCTTCAAGAGGCCAATCTCATACGCAATAACACATGCAGGCTCAAAACAAAGGGAGGAAAATCTACCAAGCCAATGGAAAACAAACAAAAAAAGGAGGGGTTGCAATCCCACTTTCTCAAAAAGCAGACTTTAAACCAATGAAGGACAAAAAAGACAAAAAAGGGCATTACATAATAGTAAAGCGTTCGATTCAACAATATCACCTAACTAACCTAAATATATGTAGACCCAACATGGGAGCACTCAGACTTATAAAGCAAGTGTTTGCAGGCCTTTGAAGAGACATAGATTCTCACATGATAATAATGGGAGACTTTAACATCTCACTGACAATAAATACTATACAGATCATTGAGACAGAAAATTAACAACCATCAAGACAGAAAAATAACAAAAATATTCGTGACCCAAACTCAGCACTAAATCAAATGGACATGATAGATATATACAGAATTCTCCACCCAAAAGCAACAGAATAAACATTATTCTCATCACCGCATGGCACAGACTCTAAAGTTAATTAACATAATCAGAAGTAAAAAACTACTCAGCAAATGCAAAAGAACTAAAATCATAACAATTTCTTAGAAATCAAGACTAAGAAATTCACTCAAAAGAATACAATTACATGGAAGTTGAATAACCTGCTCTTGAAGTACTTTTGGGTCAAGAAATTAAGGCAGAAATCAAAAAGTTATTCAAAACTAATGAGAACAAAGAGACAATGTACCAGAATCTCTGAGACACAGATAAGACACTTTTAAGAGAGAAATTTATAGCACTAAATGACCATATCAAATGTTAGAAAGTTCTCAAGTTAAAAATCTATCATTACAACTAAAAGAACTAGAGAACTAAGAGCAAACAAATCCCAAAGCTAGCAGAAGGTAAGAGTGACTAAAATCAGAGCTGAACTGAAGGAAATTTAGACACACATACAAAAAAAAATCAAAAAAAGCAATGAATCCAGGAGGTGGGTTTTTTTGAAAAAAATAATAAACTAGACAGCTAGCTAGATTAATAAAGAAAAAAGAAAACATTCAAATAAATACAATGAGAAACAAAAGGGGAATATTACCACTGACCCCACAGAAACACAAACAAATATCAGCGAATGTTATGAACAACCCCATGCATATAAACTAGAAAATCCAGAAGAAATTAATAAAGTTTTGGACAGATACACCTTCCCAAGTATGACCCAGGAAGAAACTGAATCTCTGAACAGACCAATAACGAGATCCAAAACCAAGTCAGTAATAAATAGCCTACCAATCAAAAAAAAAAAAA
>CM052662.1:78146391-78164428 GCA_028533165.1 Leontopithecus rosalia
AAAAAAAAAAAAAACAAAACTTGGTAGAGATACAAAAAGAAAGAAAGAAAATTTCAGGCTAATATTCTTGAAGAAAATTGATGCAAAAATCCTTAACAAAATACTGGCAAACCAAATACAGCAGCACATCAGAAAGCCTATCTACCACAATCAAGTAGACTTCATCCCTGGGATGCAAGGCTGGTTCAACATACACAAATCAATAAATATGATTCATCATATAAACATAACTAAAGACAAAAATGCATGATTATCTCAATAGATGCAGAAAAGGTTTTTGATAAAATTCAACATTCTTTTTATGTTAAAAACTTTCAAGAAACTGGATATTGAAGAAGCATACCTCAAAATAATAAAAGCCATCTATGAAAAGCCCACCAATAATATCATACTGAAAGGGCAAATGCTAGAAGCCATCCCCTTGAAAATTGGCACCAAAGATGCCCACTCTCACAATTATTCAACATAATATTAGGATTCCTGGACAGAACAACCAGAAAAGAGAAAGAATGAACATCCAAACAGGAAGAGAGGAAGTCCAACTATTACTGTTTGCAGACTATCTCTTGACCTTGTGATCTACCCGCCTTGGCTTCCCAAAGTGCTGGGATTACAGGCGTGAGCCACTGCACCCGGCCAAGAAGAAAACATTTTAAACTTCATAGGGAACCACAGAAGAGCCTGACTAGCAAAGGCAATTCTAATTAAAGGGGAAAAAAAGGTGAAGGCATCACACTACCAGAAACATAGACCAATGGTATAGAATGGAGAATGCCTGAGTTATACCACACACCTGATCTTTGACAAACCTGACAAAAACAAGCAACAGGAAAAGGATTCCTTTTTCAGTAAATGGTCCTTACACCACATACAACAATTAACTTAATATGTATTTAAAACTTAAATGTAAAACCCAAAAACTATAAAAATTCTAGAAGACAACCAACTCAATACCATTCAGGATATACAAATGGGAAAAGGTTTCATGATGAAGACACTGAAGGAATTGCAACTGCAAAAATGGACAAATGAGATCTAATTAAAGAGCTTCTGCACAGCAAAAGAAACTCTCAGCAGAGTAAACAGACAGCCTACAAAATGGGAGAAAATATTTGCAATGTATGCATCTGACAAAGTTCTAACATCCCGCATCTATAAGGAACTTAAACAAATTTACTTAAAAAACATTAAAAAGTGGGCAAAGGACATAAATGGACGTTTCTCAAAAGAAGACACGTGTAGCCAAAAATCATGGGAAAAAACTCAACATCACTGATCATTATTATTAGAGAAATACAAATCAAAACCTCAGTGAGATACCATCTCACACCGGTCAGAATGGCTGTTATTAAAAAGCCAAAAAAAAACATATGCTGAAGAGGTTGTGGAGAAAAAGGAATGCTTTGACACTGTTGGTGGGAGTGTAAATTAATTCAAACACTGCGGAAGACAGTGTGAAATTACTCAAAGACTTACAGGCAGAAATACCATTTGACCCAACAGTCCTGATACTGGGTATATACCTAAAGTGATATAAATTGTTCTACCATAAACATACCATGTATGTTCACTGCAGCATTGTTCAGAATAGCAAAGATGTGGAATCAATGTAAATCCTCATCAATAATAGAAGAAAGTAGAGGGAATCAAAGGAGTCAGCCCAGCTGAGCTCCACTTGGAGCCAAGAAAAATTTCCCATTGTGGAGGAAAGATAAATGAGAGATCCCTAGCAGTCCACATCCCCACTGTAGACTCCTGAAATGATGACCTTTTTCAAGATGTGTCTGAAATGTTACCCATCCCATGAAGCTTTTCCTGATTAACTGGAAGAGGATAGGAATGCTCATTCATTTGAAGCAATTAGCAGTTGATGCTTCTTTTATTTTTAATGTTCAACTTTTATTTTAGTTTGGGGGTACATATGCAGGATGTGCAGGTTTGTTACACAGGTAAACGTGTGTCATTGTGGTTTGCTGCACAGATTATCCCCATCACCCAGGCATTAAGCCCAGCTTATGCTAGCTATTCCTCCTGATCCTCTCCCTCCTCCCACGCCCCACCCTCTGACAGGCCCCAGTGTGTATTGTTTCCCTCATGTGTCCATGTGTCTTCATCGTTTAGCTCCCTCTTTTAATTGAGAATATGTGGCATTTGGTGTTCTGTTTGCTCCTGCATTAGCTTTCTAAGGATAATGGCCTCCATCTCCATCCATGTTCCTGCAAAGGACAAGATCTCATTCCTTTTTATGGCCATATAGTATTTCACAGCATACATGTATCATATTTTGTTTATTCAGTCTATCATTGATGGTAGAACTCCTCAGCCCTCATGGGCTCTAATACTAGTATCAGGAGCTACCTGGAGTCCATGCGATAGTGTTGTTTCAGACAGTGCACTCATGATGGATCCCTCACACCCTGAAGACCAAGCAGCTGTAGTAAAACCCCACCCCCAGCAGCAGAGATGGTTTGCACCCCATGCACCTTTAGGGGGCCTGGGGATGGGCCTGTGTGCATATCATCTAGGTGCCTGAGGACAGGTCTACTTCACCCACTACCATGAATGCCATTATGTTCCATCTGGGTTCCTGACAGACCTGCCCAGGTTGCTATTGCTGCTGCCACCTACACATGTTGTCTGAAGGCCTTGGAATTGATCCACCCAAAGCACCACTGGAGATACCTGCCAGCACCTTCTAAAGGCCTCTTTGCAATGTTTTCACTACAAATAAACATTTTATAGAGGTGAATAATAAAAAAGGAACAAATAATATCTCAAATAATCAGAAAACAATGAACAAAACGACAGTAGTAAATTCTCATCTATCAATAAATCTTGAATATGAATAATTTATATTCCCAAATTAAAATATATAGGCTGCCCAAATGGATGGTTTAGGGCTTAGCTCTTCCCCTATGTCATTGACACTAGGAATGGCCAACTCTTCAGGGAAAAGTCCAACCTTAATCACAAGGTTATAGCCACGTCTTTAACAGTACAATCATATCAAAACATCCTACAATGAATCCCATCATTTGTGTAAGACTGGAAGATGACATTTAATCTTGACCTTGAAAGATCTGTAGAAATTTTATCAGCAAAGAAGAGTTGGAAATGGAATGACAAGCAAATACAAGAGGCATAAAAACCCACGAAGTTTTAGAGGAATGAAAAGTACTCTCCAGTCTTGCTGGATGTAGGGTGTATTAGAGAATGTGGTATTCGTAATTATGTGATGGACAAATTACTCAATGGTGATACAATTTTGACATTTTCTGCCTGAAATAAATATTAAATGAATCAGCTATTCATAATCAAGTAATTGCTCAGGAGAAGTTCTAAAGTCATTATGTACATGCCAGAAAGGATGTCCGGTTTTATTGTAGGCAGAATAAAAGTCAGATTTCCTTAGATAGATGTAGGAACCAAGGTAGAATGTGGTAGACCAAGCTGTGCTCAATAGAGAAATTCATAACTAGAGACATGGAACCCACTTGCTTTCACTTTTTTTACGTTTTTCCCTTATTTCTTTCTTCTTTCATATATACATACCCTTATTTCAAATCCTTTTCCTCAAATATATTATATGTCTACTTAATGCCAGCCACAATTCTAGGCACCATGATTAAGCAATAAATAAAAGTAGATATGGTATCTGCACCTCCCTCTAAGAATTTTCATAAAAGTATAAGAGAAAGACATTAACCAATCACCCAAATGCTGTGAAATTACAACTTCTCTGTTACGAAGGTCCGCGGACCTCTAGAATTTATAATGAGGAGGCGTGGCCTAGTCTGAAAAGATTGTATAGTGTAGCAGTTAATCCCATGAACTCTGGAATCAGGATGCCTAGTTTTGAATCTTAGCTCTATCACTTTCTAGCTACTCTTGGGAAAATTACTTAACCTCCCTGAGCTTTAATTTTCTCATAGAATAATATGTGTTATAATGAATTATGTTCCTAAAATGGAGACTAAAAATGATTTAGAAATTCACGTTATCATGTGTAAAGCCCTAGAAAAGAGCCTATTACATACTAAGTGCTCGATAAATGCTAAATGTTCTCATCACCACCATTATTACTTACGGTGAGTCACATTGGGGTGGGGAGGTGCATAACAGCAAGATTTCCATAACCGAGCTGAAATCTGGAGGCTGAGAGAAGTTACCAGGGAAGGGTGGAGTGAGTGAGTTGTGAGGAGAGCATGTATAATAAAGGCCTTACTTCTGGAAGGAACATGGCAAGTTCAAGGGACTGAAAGAGGGTCAGTTAGGCAAAGAAAGTTGGGGAAAATTGTGCAAGAGAGGTGAACAGGGAAGAGATAATATGCAGTGTTGTAAACAATATTAATTATTTGGGTCGTTATTCTAAGAGCAATGAGAATCCATGGAAGGTTTTGATAAAGGTTGACATATTTGGATTCTTATCCTGTAACAATTCTGGGCCGGGCCGGTGGCTCAGCCTGTGATCCCAGCACTCTGGGAGGCTGAGAAGGGTGGATTTCCTGAGCTCAGGAGTTCAAAACCGCCCTGGGCAACACCGTTAAACCCCCTCTCTACTAAAATTTAAAAAAAAGTTAGGCAGGCATGGTGGTGAACGCCTGTAATCCCAGTTACTCAGGAGGCTGAGGTGAGAGAATAGCTTAGGCCTGGGAGGCAGAGGTTGCAGTGAGCCAAGATCATGCCACTGCACTCCAGCTTGGGTGACACAGTGAGACTCCATCTCAAAACAAACAAAAAGCAATGAAAACTAATTCTGGCTGAATAATGCAGAATAATACAGAAAGTTGGCAAAATTGGTTGAGGACAGATGATATGGTCTGGCTCTATGTCACCCAAATCTCATCTTGAATTGTAATTCAAATTGTTATTCCCACATGTTGGGGAAGGGACCTTGTGAGAGGTGATTAGATCACGGAGGCAGCTCCACCATGCTGTTCTCATGATAACGAGTAGATTTTCTCGAGATCTGATGCTTTCATAAGGGGCTTTTCCCCATTCACTCAGCACTTCTCTCTCCTTCCACCATGTGAAAGCGAACATGTTTGCTTCCCCTTCTGCCATGATTGTGAGTTTCATGAGGCCTCTTCAGCCATGCCAAGCTGTGAGTCAATTAAACCTCTTTCCTTTATAAATCACCCAGGGTAGTTCTCTATAGCAGTGTGAGAATGAACTAATACAGCAGACTATTGAAATTGCCTAGGAAAGAGATTATAGTAGCATGTACTAGTTGGTGGAGATAAGAATGGAATGAACACATTGGAAAAATATTTAAGTAGAATGAGCACAGCTGTGTGCTAGATTGGATGTAGGATTCAAAGAAGGGTTTAAATTGTGGCTTATGAAACAGGGTGGTGATGACATTCACTTAGACTGAACCATGGAACAGGATTAGGTTTGAGGAAAGAGGACAGCAGGAAATAAGTCTGATTTCACACATGCTGCGTGTAAGGTGCATTTTTTTTTTTTTTGAGACGGAGTTCCACTCTTGTTACCCAGGCTGGAGGGCAATGGCGCGATCTCGGCTCACTGCAACCTCCGCCTCCTGGGTTCAGGCAATTCTCCTGCCTCAGCCTTCTGAGTAGCTGGGATTACAGGCACACGCCACCGTGCCCAGCTAATTTTTTGTATTTTTAGTAGAGACGGGGTTTCACCATGTTGACCAGGATGGTCTCGATCTCTTGACCTCGTGATCCACCCACCTCGGCCTCCCAAAGTGCTGGGATTACAGGCATGAGCCACCGTGCACGGCCCAGGTGCATTTTTTTTTCAGAGACAGTGTTTTGTTCTGTCCCTCAGGCTGGACTGCAGTTGTATAACAATAGGTCACTTTCACCTTCAACTCCTGGGCTTAAGCAATCCTTTCACCTCAGCCTCCTGAGTAGCTAGGTGCACACCAGCAGGACCAGCTAATTAAAAAAATATTTTGTTTTAGAAACTGGATCTCACTATGTTCCCCAGGCTGCTCTGGAACTCCAGGCCTCAAGCAATCCTCCCACCTCAGCCTCCCAAAACAATGGGATTACAGATGTGAGCCACCATGCCTGTTTCTGAGACATCCAAAAGATGTTTAGTTAGCAATTAAATATAGGGTTTGAGGCTTAGCAATAATGACTGAATGTATTTCATGTGAAGATACATATTTATGCATCAGTTATTTAAAGGTGATATCTGAAGTCTAGGGAGAATGTATAGATAAGAAAGTCTAGAGCAATGCTGTCCAATAGTACTATAATGTGAACTACATATGTAATTTAACATATCCTAGTAACCTAATTAAAATAATAAAAATATAAAATTAATTTTAATAATATATTTATTTAACTTAATATATCCAAAATATTATTTTAACATGTAATAATGTAAAAAATTAATAGGAAATTTTACTTTACTTTTTTTCTCTCCTAGCCTGTGAAATCTGGTGGGTTTATTACTCTTAGAGCACATTGTAATTCAGACTATATACATTTTAGGCACTCAGTAGCCACATGGCTAGTGCTACCAGTCAGACAGCACTTACTTGCCTTGGAAAGGGGTGGAAAGAGATGATAAAAGAAAGTGAAGAAAGAGAACAAGTGGGAGAAGAGGAGAGATAGTGTAGTGTGCTAAAAATCAAGGAGCTAGTATATCCTAGAAAAAATGAGTGGTCGAAATATTCAGCTGACTGCAGCCTTCACCTCTGTAACAGGTATTTTTTCCCCTGAAACTGCACAGTTCTGCCATATATTGGAAAACTTTAATCAACTTCAGGGTCAATTCTTTAATTCCTGTCTCATTTCTCTCAATTTTTAACATTAAACTGCTTTTAAAAAAAAACGGTATGTATATGCTACTCTTATTAGCAATCTGCAACCCAACTATTGTTCCCATCAGTTTGCAAAAACTGGACCTGTTCATCAAGTCAAATGATCTTTCCAGAACTTTTTATCCTTTCCTCTCTAAAATACTGAACAGCTTAAACATTCTCTCATTATAAAATGGTTTCTTCCCATCTCAACATGGACATTTGTTCTTCTCTGGTCGTCTCTTCTCTCTTAGGAAACACTAACTCATAGCTGGATGCAGCTGGCTCTCGAATAATCTGCAGCCCTAATCACTCCACAGAACTCATGTTGGATACATGGGACAGTCCCATAATATCTAATTATTAATTAAACTTCACCATGCTTTAAAGGGAAATTACTTTTTCCAATGAAAGAAACTTTCTTCCTGACTAGTCTGTCACAGAATGTAAGAGATGAGTCAGAAAGGGCATCCCTGAGGATGCTCACACAAGGTGAGGCTGGGGTGTACCTTGTAGTGAACCAGATAACAAGGAAAACAGAGAGAAACAGCATTCCAGGTTGTAGAATCTGTTTGTTCACTTATTCTTTTGTGCCTTTATTCAACAAAAAGCATCAGCTGCCTACTAAGTGCCGCACATGGTGCTATTCTCTTGGAAGTCAGTGAGCAAGCCAACCATGGACTCTTCTCTCATCGGGCTTATCATCTAGTGGTTTAGAAGACACATTAAATAAATCATGACAACTGAATTGGATAGCGTGAAGATAGCATTTGGAGGCTTTGAGTTGGGAAGTAGCTTAGTGCATTCTGGGAACTGAGAAGTCAGTAAATGAGGGAATAGTGGCAGTAAAATGGGACTAGAACAGGAGTCAGGATCAGATATCACAGGGTTTTATAGTCTGGGCTCAAGACTCCCATGTGTGTGCTAAGACCAATGGGAAGACATTCAACATCTCCAGGCTCCATAGTACAGTATTTTCTATGGCACTGCCATTATCCTCACTCCCTGTATCCAATTTGTTGTCAAGTAGCCATCAAGTTCCATGGATTCTTCCCTAATAAAGGTCTCTGATTCTGGTCAGTTCTGTTTTTGTTCAGGTCTGTGTCCTGTGATGCTCATCTCATACGATTGAGAGCTATAAAATACCGTAACAAACATTGTTTGGTATCATAACATTGAACTGGTACCAAAAATATTGAAATTCTATCTCATAAATATGTAAGAGAGCTTGGTCATATCAGTGAGCAGTTCTGTTAATAGAGAAACACTATGACAGAGAACAAAGAAAAGATTTCATTCATCATGGCTACTTTTACAGATGTTATAAAATGTTATTATGCTATAGTAGTAATTTTGTTGTAATTATTCCTGTCTTAATTATCTTGTGTCTTCATGTTTTAGATAGTTGTGCTAAAATATCTAAAATTTAAAGCATATTATAAAAAACACAAAAAGGTTTGAGAATCATTTCTTTATTATCTTACTTCTGTGCTATTACAATACTGCCCCATGTGATGGCTCTTTGTCTGTCTTGCTTACATCCATTTTATACATAGGTCTATCACATTTTATTGCATTTTACTTTATTGTACTTTACAGATATTGTGTTTTTTACAAATTGAAAATTTGTGGCAACCCTTTTTCAAACAAGTCTATTGGCACCATTTTTCCAATGGTGTGTGCTCACTTTCTGTCTCTATGTCATGGTTTTGTAATTCTCACTATATTTCAAAACTTTTCACTCTTATTCACTCTGTTATGAGAGTATATGATCAGTGATCTTTGATGCTACTATTGTAATCGTTCTGGGGTGCTAGAAACTGCACTCTTATAAGGCAGCAATCAATTAATAAATATTGCGTGTGTTCTGACTCTGCCACTTACCAGCTATTCTCTCATCTCTCTCTTCTTGGGCCTCTCTGTTCTGAGACCAAAAAAAATTGAAATTAGGCCAACTAATAACCCCAGGATGAACTCTAAATGATCAAGTAAAAGGGTCACATATCTCTCACTTTAAATTGTAAACTAGAATTGATTAAGCTTACTGAGGAAGGCATGTCAAAAACTGAGATAGACAAAAGACTGCCTCTTGTGTCAGTTAGCCAATTTGCAAATGCAAAAGAAATTAAAAGTGTTTCTCTAGTGAACACACAAATAATAAGCAAAACAGCCTTACTGATTATATGGAGAAATAAAACAACAAAGCTGGGGTGACAGCAAACCTATTTACAGCATGGTTTACTAAATATTGTAAGCCATTGTTGAGAACTACTGCTCAAAAAAAATCAACTTATTTCAAAATACTACTGCTCATTGACACTGCCTGTTCACCCTAGATCTTTGATAGAGTTGTACAAGGAGATTAATATTGTTTTCATGTCTACTAACACAACATCCATTCTGCAACCTGTGAATCAAGTAGTAATTTTGACTTTCTAGTCAAACTTAGGAAATATATTTTATAAGGTAGTAGCTGCCATAATTAGTGATTCTTTGGATGAATCTGATAAAATTAAATTGAAAATTTCTGGAAAGGACTTACAATTCTAAATGTTATTAGGAACATTCATGGTTGATGGGAGAAGATCAAAATATAAAAATAACACCGGTTTGGAAGAAGTTGATTCCCTGGATGACTTTGAAAAGCTCCATACTTCAGTGGATTGGGTAACTGCAAATGTGGCAGAAATAACAAGAGACCTAAAATTAGAAGTGGAGCCTGACGACATGACTGCATTGCTGCAGTACAGTGATAAAAACTTGAATAGAAGAATTGTTTTTATAAATGAGTAAGAAAAATTGTTTTATTTTGAGATAAAATTTGCTCCTGATAAAGATGCTGTGAACATTGTTGAAACATTGTTGAAAAGACAGCAAAGGATTTAGAATATTACATAAACTAAATTGTTAAAGCAGTGGCAGGGTTTGAGAGGTTTGATTCTAAGCAAACCACCTTGCCATGTATGTATGTATGCAACAATTCTGCATGTTCTTCACATGTACCCCAGAACCAAAAATGCAATTATATATATATAAATATATATAAATGGATATATAAATAGATATAAAGAATTTCATCTATAAATATATATAATATATATAAATATAAATATATATTATATATATTTATATAAATATATATTATATATTTATATAAATATATATTATATATATTTAAATATATATGAAATATTATATAAATATTTCATATTTATATATATATAAAAGTTCTGTTATGGGTAAAATGCTCTCAAACAGCACCACAGTGTACAGAGAAACCTTTTGTGAAAGGAGGGTTTAGTCAATGTGGCTGACTTTATTTTTGTCTTTTTTAAGGAAATTGCCACAGCTGTTCTAACCTTCAGCAAATACTATCCTCATCAGTCGACGGCCAAAGCCATCAACATGAAGACAAGACACTCCACCAACAAAAGGTCACGATTTGCTGGTCTCAGATGATTGTTAGCATTTTTTGGCAATAAATTATTCTTAAACTAGGATATATACATTGTTTATTTGATATAATGTTATTGCACAATCTGTAGACTATACTATAGTGTAAATATAACTTTTATGCATACTAGGAAACCAAAATATTTTATATATTCATGCCTTCTGAAGAGATCTGCATATATGCCCTTTGTTTATAGAAACTTTTCTACAACAGCCAAACTTGTGAGCTACCCAACTAGGCAACAGGCTTTCCTGTTTTCTCTTCTTGCCTTTGTCAACCTCCCTATCCTCTTACTCATTTCCTTCTAGAATCTGCCTGGTGTCTAACTGATCTTTAGAGTTTTTCATGGTTATCCGTGTTAGAATCCTGTGCCACTTTTTAGATCCTGTGACAGACACACACTGGCTCTGCCCTGTACCCCTGAACCTGCTCTGTGGGTCACACATACACAGTTTCTGTACAAATTGCCTAAGCTTCTTTGTATCTTTTTTTTTTTTACTTTAGGTTCCAGGCAGAACTTGCAGGTATATTTGTGCCCTGGTAGTTTACTGTACCTATTAACCCATCATCTAGGTTCCCTCCCCTCACCTCCCATGCCCCAACAGGCCCCAGTGTGTGATGTTCCCCTCCCTGTGTCTATGCGTTCTTATTGTTCAACTCCAACTTATGAGTGAGAACATGCAGTGCTTGGTTTTTTCCTTCCTGTGTCAGTTTGCTGAGGATGATTGCTTCCAGCTTTATCCATGTCCCTGAAAAGAATATAATCACATTCCTTTTTATGACTGCATAGTATTCCATGGTGTATATGTACCACATTTTCTTTATTCAATCTATCATTGATGGTCATTTGGGTTGGTTCCATGTCCTTGCTATTGTAAATAGTGTTGTAATAAACATATGTGTACATGTATCTTTATAGTAGAACAATTTATATTTCTTTGGGTATATACACAGTTATGGGATTTCTGGGTCAAATCGTATTTCTGGTTCTGTATTCTTGAGGAATTCCCACACTGTCTTCCACAAATGGTTGAACTAATTTTCATTCCCACCAACAGTGTAAAACCAATCTTATTTTTCCACAGCCTCACCAGCATCTATTGTTTCCTGACTTTTTAATAATATCTATTCTGACAAGTGTGAGATGGTATCTCACTGTGGTTTCTATTTGTATTTCTCTAACGATCAGTGATGTTGAGCTTTTTAAAATATGTTTGTTGGCTGCATATATGTCTTCTTTTGGGAAGTGTCTATTCATATCCTTTGCCTGCTTTTTGATGGGATTGTTTTCTTCTTGGAAGTTTGTTTAAGTTCCTTGTAGATTTTGGATATTAGACCTTTGTCAAATGGGCAGATTGGAAAAATTTTCTCCCATTCTGTAGGTTGTCTGTTCACTCATGATAGTTTCTTTTGCTGTGCAAAAGCTCTTTAGTTTACTCTGGCCATGCAATTTCAATTTGCTTTGGAAAGGGCCAGGATGACATTATGAGAACTTTAACACTGCCAGAATGACCCTCAACCAATACAAAATGAGGGCTGGGGCCGGGTGCAGTGGCTCACGCCTGTAATGCCAGCACTTTGGGAGGCCGAGGTAGGGGGATTACCCGAGGTCAGGAGTTTCCGACCCACCTGGCCAACACGGTGGAACCCCATCTCTACAAAAAATACAAAAAAATAGTCGGGCCTGGTGGTGCATGTCTGTGGCCCCAGGTACTCTGGAGGCTGAGACAGGAGAATCGCGTGAACACTAGAAGCAGAGTTTGCAATGATCCGAGATTGTACCACTGCATTCCAGCCTGGGCAACAGGGCAAGACTCTGTTTTTAAAAAAGCGGGGGAGGTGGGGATTGCTGGAAAAGTACTTTGACTTTATCACTCCATGGTGAAAATTTTTGATGTGTGTTTTGCAGTCTTTTGGAAGGTCCCTGAATTTCTTTCAGATGTAACCTGTTCATTAATGCATTCATGGGCTTTCCTCTTTCCTCTGTCTCACTTCTCCATCCTCATTATGCATCTTGAGATTACTTCCCACATAAACTACTTGCTCCCCTATCCTTTTCTCGAAGTCTGCTTTTGAAGAAACTCAAAGTAAGATTGGACCGGGACAACCTACTCACCAGGATTGTTTTTTATATTTTCTTCTTCAACCCTTACTTACCCAACTGGCATGTTACTTACCTCTTTGAAGGTGAAACTTTAGGAGTTTTTGTTGGGGTTTTGTTAAATGATATTTGTAAAAATCTTTAGTTCTCTATAAGAGCAGCCATTATGGTTGTTACTGAGTGCTTTCGTAGTTGAAGGCCCTCACAACATTTTATAAGAGAAGAGCAAGGAATAGTTACTGACTAAATTATTACAGTGTGATTGTGCTGGAAGGAATTCAAGTCAAAACCAATTCAAGATCCGTCACTAGAGGGGCTATACCATTTTAAAGCCAAAGAATGTAGAGATAGTTTATGAAATAAACCTTTGATATGACTACCTGGGGGACAAGACACTAGGGTGATTTGCCTGACATTAGATTGTCATAGTGTGTTTTTAAATAAAATAAATTATTTTAAAAAATAATCAGCTTTCTGGAGAGATTTTCTAGGGTTCTCTGTTTCATATGATAAAAGCATGATCCTTGAAGAGTAAACTTCAGCCCTTCCTGCTAATGATGTCTCTGGCCCAAAGGGATGACTCAATTCAAATGCTCTTCTCATTCTGTCTCACTAATGTACCTTTACCAGCGATCCCTATCTCCGAATAACATCCATTGTGCATTGCTTACAAATGAAACAAAACCTATTTACAGTTATGGAACTTGTCCAATTCCCAATCTCTGAAGGGACAAACTTTTAATAAAGTCTCCAGTGAGGACATTCAGGTTTACTAAAACTATCACTAGATATTATTAATTTAGGCAAATCTCCCCAGCTAGCCAGTTAAAGTTAAAATTAACCAAGTCATACACAGATTTAATGATTCTCAGTGAGCATTATCTCTTTTCCAATAATAGTACCCAAGAAAATCTTCAATATCTTCTAGTCTGGAGTAAAAATAGAAAACAAAAACAAAAAGAAGCACCTATAAACTGGGCTGTTTAACATATTTTGGTGCTCTGTGTCAGAATCTTTATATATTTGTATACATATAAATAGCAATATTTATATATTACATTAATATATAAACATAAGTATCAAGTTATTTATGTTTATAATCTTGGTGATAACAGCCCAGCCTGAGGTGATAGACTGAAAGGGATTTCCATGTGGTACTGTTGCAAGAAGTCATAGTTTTTCTTTTCTGTTTTTTGTTTTCTTATTTGTTTTTACTTTGCTTTCAATTAGCGTGAATGGATTCTCCCTCACTTAACTCTTTAATTCCTAAGGAGTTTTCAGCCATCATACCATGAGTTCACAGCTGAGGTTTTATACATTTTTAAAAATTAAAATATAATACACCTGGAGTATAGTATAAAAATCTTCCATGTATCAATTGTTCCTTATTCACCTGTGTAATATAGTCACTTTAGCTGTAGATATCCTCTAGTGTACAGCACTTCTTTTCATTTTGCATATCCTTTTCTTTTGTCTCACCTCCTTCCCTATTTCCCTCTTCCCTATAGCTATGGCTATCCCTATTGCCTCCCGTTTCTCCACACTCTCTACATCTCTCTCTATTTACATCCACTTTCTAGTTCTATTCTTCATTTTGTTCTCCTACCTAGTCTCAATTTCCCTTGTGTAGGTGTATCTGGAAGTTCCTAAGCTTGTTATAACCTGTTGCCCAATTTTATTACTCACCACTATGAAGTCTTGCCGACGCTCCTTGAGCCCACGATCAAAGCACTTCTATAGAGGGTAAAGTGGGATGGCTATGATTGGCCCTTTCATACCCAAAGTTTTAGGAGAAAGAGTCTAGCCCCTCTTTTAATAAATGAACAAGACACTGATTCCATCACATTGACTCAAGTTGGCTTTTGAACCAGAGGATCAGGTGCTGAATCAAGTTGTCTGATCTGTCTGGATATGTCACTCTGACATTGGCATTAAAAACAGTAAGTGATGGTATCTTTACGGACAGAAGAAAAAAAAGCCATTATTTACCAGTTTATTATAAAATTATAATTTTTATACACTTGCATAGGAAAAATGAAACAAAAGAAGACACAAGTCAGAAATGTATAAAAAAAGGACTTAAAAATACATGAAATAAACTTTTGATGACTAACTAAAAATAAGTACTATTAACATTTTAATTTATATCTTTCCAGAATTATTCCTCCTATTGTTTTAGAAACTTGGAGTAATATTGTAAAGGATGTTTTAACTTAATATATTGGAAAAATCTGTCCTAATCAACAAGCAAAAATTTTTATAATTAAACATAATGTGTACTGCTATTTGAAATTCATTCCCTTTTAATGGATATGTGGCTTAATTCAATTTTTTATTATAAACAAACTAATTAATATACATTAAATATATTATTGTTTTCTAGTCTAATAAAAATGAAATGCTTGGATCAAAGTGTACGAAAATTATAAAGGCTTTTGATCTATTTTGATAAAGTGCTTCCCAGAAAGATTGTGTTAATCTGGGAAAAGTCTCTGCCACATTACACAACAAACTGGCTAACACCATCCTTTTTAATTTTTTGCCACATTGATATTTCTTTTTCCTTGCTTCATGATGTGTTAAGAGCCTCTTACACATCAAAGGTGTTCTTCTTTCCCTTTCTCTCATAAATGTCCTAAATATTTTTATATTTTTCTTACAATATTATTTGACTGTTAATTGTTTGCTTTTTTTATATATATAAGTTTTAAAGTTTGACATTGTTACTATATCAGGGCATACTCAGGAAAACAGAGCCCTTGCCAACTATTTAAATACAGAAAATGCAATTCAGGAAATAATTACAAAGGGTGGAAAAAGCAAAAAGTCAAACAAGGCAACCTATGATAAGCTCCTACTGGGAGGACTGATGTTAACAGAACTCAGAATTCTGTCCATAGGAGAGGCTATTCTGCAGAAGCTGGAATCACTATGGGAATACAGCTAAGTGCTATAGACACTGCCTATAGTGAACAAAGAGTGAAGAAATATTGTGGCTTATATCCTCCCCTCTCCAATTTCTCATTAGTGTCTGCCAGTGGGAAAATCTAGCCAGAAGTCATTTGGAAGAAATTCTGGGAAATGTAGTGTACAAAGGCCATTTGATTGTGTTACAAAACTGAGCAAGGGAAGATGAGAAATTAAGGGTAAACAGTGAATGTTCAAGAGAATCAGATACATTAATGATTTCTATGTATGACTTCTGGTTTTGGTGTTAATAAAGCCCCCTTTTTTCTCAAGATTATTTCTTCTATTTGCATTTAATTTTGAGTCTTACATTTTTAGTTTACATAAAATGTATTTTGGTGTAAGCTGTGAATATGTTCCTGAACAGAGTGAGGTCTGGCTGCTTGTTTTTGAGGTCTAATAACGAGATGCAGACAAACTGGGAAAGAAGGGAGTTGATTTCTGGAACTGGTTACAAGGAGAAGGTCAGAGTAACTTACCAGATCATCTCAAAGTTACAAGTTTTTTTCTAATGTTTATATACATTTTAAGCTACATGCTATGTGCAGGATTGCCCCTACAAGCAGAAGTGTTTCATTCAATCTACGGCTAATCTTCGGGCTATACTTTAGGCATGGCATGCGAACAAAACAGAGACAACAATCACATTTGCCCGCAGCTCATTTGTAAGGCAGAGGTTCCACACTGGGAGGCCAAGCTCAGAAAATAAGAGGCTACTGTCCCCACCCAATGCAAACTCCTAAAGCAGGCATGTCACTCACAGAGAAGGAGGCCACTGTTCCTACCACCAAGCTTGGGAGTGTATCTCAGAAATTTTTCCCAGAAGAAAACATGGCTATTCACAGACAAAAGAATGACATTGAACCTTTATTTCCAAACATACACAAAAATTAGCTCAAATACCTAAATGTAAAAGATAAAACTATAAACTCTAATAAAAATAACTATAAATATTGTGACATTGTGTTATGCCAGAATTTCTTAAATATGACACCAAAAGCACAGGCAAAATATCAAAAATAGGTGAGATCTCATCAAAATTAGGAATCTTTTTTTT
Source organism: Leontopithecus rosalia (assembly GCA_028533165.1). Classification (NCBI taxonomy): domain Eukaryota; kingdom Metazoa; phylum Chordata; class Mammalia; order Primates; family Cebidae; genus Leontopithecus; species Leontopithecus rosalia. Next base: position 78,162,755 of record CM052662.1, read on the forward strand.
TCTTTTGAGATGGAGTTTCACTCTTGTTACCCAGGCTGGAGTGCAATGGCCTGATCTTGGCTCACCGCAACCTCCGCCTCCTGGGTTCAGGCAATTCTCCCGCCTCAGCCTCCCGAGAGCTGGGATTACAGGCACGTGCCACCATGCCAAGCTAATTTTTTGTATTTTTAGTAGAGACGGGGTTTCATCATGTTGACCAGGATGGTCTCGATCTCTTGACTTTGTGATCCACCCACCTCAGACTCCCAAAGTGCTGGGATTACAGGCTTGAGCCACCACACCCGGCCAAAATTAGGAATCTTTTTGCTTCAGAGGATACCAACAAGAAAGCAAAAGACACTACTAGAATGAGAGAAGATTTATGAAAATCATACATATGAGAAGAAAGTTATATCTAGAATACATAAGAACTCTTGTCAATAATAAAACCCCAAATTACCCTGTTTAAAAATTGGCAAAGAATCTGAATAATTATTTCTCCAAAGAAGTTAAAAAGTTCAAATAGTACATGGAGGATGCTCAGCATTATTAGTCACCAAGGCAATGCAAATCAAAACCCAGTGGGACACCACTTCACATGAAATGTAACAACTAAAATAAAAAAACTGAAAATAAGTCTTGGTGAGGATGTGGCAAAATTGGAACCCGCATACACTACTCTTGGGAAAGTAAAATGGTGCAGCTACTGTGGGAACACAGTCAAGCTGTTCCTCAAAAAGCTAAACACAGAGTTACCATAAAACCCAGTAATAACACTCCAACCTTAATGCCCAAGAGAAATGAAAAGATATGCAAAGTTGTGTGCAAATGTTCAGAGCAGCATTATTCATAACTGACAAACTAATGCTAGAGCTTATAATGAAAGATAAAAGACAAGCATAGCCGACACAACACTGAAGAAGAACAAAGTTGAAGGAAATCACTACTGATTTCAAGATTTGCTATGTAGCTGCAGTAATCAAGATAACATAGTATTACTGAAAGAATAAACAGAGTCAAGGGAACAGAATAGACAGCTCAGATTAACTCACACAAATGTAGTCAATTGATCTCTGACAGAGGAGCAAAGGCAATTTATTGAATAAAGATGGCCTTTCCACAAATGGTGCTGGAGCAATTGGACATCCAGAAGCAAAAACTATAAACCTAGATACATGTTGTACATAATTCGTAAACATTAAATCAAAATGAATCATAAATCTACATGTAAAACTAAAACTATAAAGCTTCCAGAAGAAAGATAGGAGCAAATTTAGGTAATCTTTGGTTTGATCATAAGTTTTGGATTCAACACCAAAAACATAATCTATAAAAGAAAAAATTGATGTTTGTTTTATTAAAATAAAAACTTCTGGCCAGGCACGGTGGCTCAAGCCTGTAATCCCAGCACTTTGGGAGGCCAAGGCAGGTGGATCACGAGGTCAAAAGATCGAGACCATCCAGGTCAACATGGTGAAACCCTGTCTCTACTAAAGATACAAAAAATTAGCTGGGCATGGTGGCGCGTGCCTGTAATCCCAGCTACTCGGGAGGCTGAGGCAGGAGAATTGCCTGAACCCAGGAGGCGGAGGTTGCAGTGAGCCGAGATCGCGCCATTGCACTCCAGCCTGGTTAACGAGAGCGAAACTCTGTCTCAAAAAAAAAAAAAAAAAAAAACTTCTGCTGTGAGAAAGA
>CM052662.1:78164928-78187220 GCA_028533165.1 Leontopithecus rosalia
AGTGTGGCGATTCCTCAAGGCCTTAGAAATAGAAATTCCATTTGATCCAGCAATCCCATTACTGGGTATATATCCAAAGGACTATAAATCATTCTACTATAAGGACACATGCACACGAATGTTCATTGCAGCACTGTATACAATAGCAAAGACTTGGAACCAACCCAAATGCCCATCCATGATAGACTGGACTGGGAAAATGTGGCACATATACACCATGGAATATTATGCAGCAATCAAAAATGATGAGTTCATGTCCTTTGTAGGGACATGGATGAATCTGGAGAACATCATTCTCAGCAAACTGACACAAGAACAGAAAATGAAATACCATATATTCTCGCTCATAGGCGGGTGATGAAAAATGAGAACACATGGACACAGGGAAGGGAGTACTACACACTGGGGTCTGTTGGGGGGAATAGGGAAGGGACAGTGGTGGGGGAGCTGGGGAGAAATGACAAATGTGGGTGAAGGGAAGGAAGGCAGCAAAACACACTGCCACGTGTGTACCTATGCAACTAACTTGCAAGTTCTGCACATGTACCCCAAAACCTAAAATGCAATTAAAAAAATATATATATATACAGAATGACTAAGATTCAACAATAAGCAAATAAATAACCCAACTTTTAAAAGAATCAAAATATAGGAGCAGGCAGCTAATAAAATAAGATAATACAGATGGAAAAAAAATATGAAAAGATGCTAGGCAAAATCCAACAGTACTTAAATACAAAGCGCTGATGAGGATGTGAATCTATCACCCAGATGTTTCCTGGCTGATTCTAGAAATGGAGCAAGAAATATACATTATGAGCCTGGAGCATCTTGTAACATCAGAAAATAAAAAGTTGCTAAAGAAAAAAACAACAGCCCTATAAATCGTAGAACTTGGGAAGAGAGTTATAATCCATGTCAATAGAAATGCAGCAAAAAATGGAGCAAGACAAAGTAGGAGTACATGTACATAAATCAATAAAATAAGTACAGCTAGAACATGAGTCTGATGACTTTTTTTGCCCTGAAGACAATCATCTCATTGGAAACAAAATTCCTGGGAAAAACATGGCAGATGATCAGGACCAAACACAGAGACAAATCAGACTCAGTGATTTTGAAGAAAATATGTTGTTTTTTTGTGACCAATGTAACTGGACTTATTTTTTATCCTATGTTAAGTGACTGAGCTTCAGTTTTCACCTGCCAAAAGTAAAGAGAACCTCTTTTAAGAAAAACCCAAAGCAAGCAAAAAAATACAATCCAATATACACAGTGATGTGTATATGTACAGGGACACAGCAATCAATGGAACAGCTTCCAGTGGCCAAAGATTACATGATGTGATCAATGAAACTAAGGAAGTAATATTTGGATATAGCTTCAAGTTATAGAATAAATATCATGCATCAATACTAATGTCAAAAATTGATTGATAAATAGGTTAAATAAACAAATACTCTGTACAAGAATTTCAACTGATTTACATGACTGTTTTGCCGTCAAAGAGATGATGTATAAATTCCCCATTTTTTAAGTGTTTGGTGTTTATAGTGACTTCGTTCCAAGGAGTACAAGTTGAAAAGGGGGAAAACAGTTAAGTTCATGGTAGAGAAAACTGGCAACTACTGCCTTAGCCAGGTGGTCATAGTCAACATCAAGAGTTATTAGTCGACTGGGCACAGTGGCTCATGCCTGTAATCCCAACACTGTGGGAGGCTGCAGCGGGCAGATCGCCTGAGGTCAGGAGACCATGACCAGCCTGGCCAACATGGTGAAACCCTGTCTCTACTAAAAATGCAAAAAATAGCTGGGTGTGGTGGCAGGCGCCTGTAATCTCAGCTACTCAGGAGGCTGAGGTAGGAGAATTGCTTAAATCTGGGAGATAGAGATTGCAGCGAGCTGAGATCATGCCACTGCACTACAGCTTGGTCAACAGAGTGAGACTCCATCTTAAAAAAAAAAAAAGAGTTATGAGTCATGATAATAGTATTTGCCATTGATACCTGTGATGAGAATGGCAATTTGTTTATAGTCTTTATTCCCCAAGCCCATAACTCTAGTCTAACTATTAGAAAAATATCAGAGAAGGCCGGGAGCAGTGGCTCACGCCTGTAATCCCAGCACTTTGGGAGGCCGAGGCGGGTGGATCACGAGGTCCAGAGATTGAGACCATCTCAGTCAACATGGTGAAACCCCATCTCCACTAAAAATACAAGAAATTAGCTGGGCATGGTGGCACGTGCCTGTAATCCCGGCTACTCAGGAGGCTGAGGCAGGAGAATTGCCTGAACCCAGGAGGCGGAGGTTCCGGTGAGCCGAGATCGCACCATTGCACTCCAGCCTGGGTAACAAGAGTGAAACTCCATCTCAAAAAAAAAAAAAAAAGAAAAATATCAGAGAAATTCCAATTAAGGGACATTCTACAAAATGTCTGACTAGTACTCCTCAGAACTTGCAAGGTCATCAAAAACAAGAGTGGCGGAGAAACTGTCACAGCCAACAGAAGCTAAAAAGACACATGAATAAATATAATGTGAATCTTAGATCGAATCCTGGAACAGAAGAACAACATTAGGTGTAAACTATGGAAATCTGAGTAATAAAGCATGAACTTTAGTTCATAACAATGAATCCATATTGGTTCATGAACTACAAAAAATATATCATAGTAATTAAGATGTTAATTAAAAGGGGTAACAGCTGTGTGATATACAAGAACTCTGTGCTATCTTTGTAATTTTCTATAAACCTGAGACTGTTTATTTAAAGAAAAGGCTTTGATATAAAGCTCTTCTTTTTAGAATGAATACAAATAGTAATTGGAAAATATTTACAATTTTTTTATCCTCAAAGGTAATATTTTGATTCAAGCAAGAATTGTCAGTGGATGCTAACACCATTTATAAAAAAATCATTGAGAACAGTAAATTCACACAATATCAATGTATCAAACCCCACAAATTAGGTTTTATTTAGTAAGGAAATAAGTTATTTTTACCATGAAAATATCTGATGGACACTGCCTTGACCAAGTTATCAAACTTAGCATCCAGTAAGAAGAAAAACTGATGTTACAGATCTCTTGTGATGCAAAAGGGGAAACACAGCCTGCTTATTATAGCTGTAATTACTGAACTTGAATGAATCAAATCATGAGGAAACAACAGGAAAACATACATTGCAGCATTTTTTACATGTCTGACCAAAATACTTGAAAACTTAAATGCCATAGAAGGAAACAAATAAGTAAGATAATTCTCTAGATATAATAATAACTGAAAGTAAATAGTGACCAGTGATTGAATGTTTAATTAAATGTTAAACTGCTCTAGGGAATAATTTTGAGATTATTGGGGAAAATTCAAACTTCAAATACATATTAGTGATGTTAAGTTTCTTGGGATAAACCTGATGTTATGACTATGTAGAAAATGCCTTGGTTCTTTTGAGATATACATGATTTATTGATAAAGTGTCTGGATATCATTAACTATGTATATGTATTACATGTGTGTACATATATATGTATACATGTATTATACATACATATTTGTAGATAGGCAAATGTGGTGAGTTGTTAAAAGTGTCCAATAGTTAACAACTATTTAACAATTGTTTAAATGCTTAGTTGATTGAAAAACCAAACTGGGTATTAATTGTATAATTCTCTAGGTTTTCTGGTAGGTTTTAATTTTTTTCTAAATAAATTCAAGGGAAAATGTTATTGAGCCATATCTCCCTTGAATTTCTGTCTGCCCACTTCCCAGCTTAGCTTCTGGAAAAGTTTTCCTCTCATGCTACACTTCTTTAATATTATGTATAGTGTGACTTAGTGGTTAAGAATCCAAATTCTAGAGGCAGGCAGCCTGGGTTTGATTCCTGAGGTCCACCTTTGTATTTCTGTGGACAAATTGTAAAATCTTTCTGTACCTTACTTTTTAAAAGTGGTTTCTTAGAAATTAAAACACACTTGAGTAAAAAGCTTAATAGGTGTGCTATTAAAATAGACGCCTCTGATAAGTCACTAAACATTTCAAAGTATGAGACTTCTACTGAGCAAAAGCATAAAAAATAATGCCTAGCTAATTGGTAGGTAATATATATGGAAAGTCCAGTGACAAAGATTCTTTGCTTGGCCAAATTTTAGGCCAGTTCCAAACATTCTTTTAGGTCCATCTGTGTACTTCTTTGTAAAATCAAGTTGTAGAAAATAATGCTGCTGCCTGTAATCCCAGCTACTCGGGAGGCTGAGGTGGGAGAATTGCCTGAACCCAGGAGGCAGAGGTTGCGGTAAGCCGAGATCACGCCATTGCACTCCAGCCTGGGTAACAAAAGCGAAACTCCATCTCAAAAAAAGAAAAAAGAAAATAATGCTGCTAAGGCAGTTCAGCAAGAATCCCTCACTCTCAATACCTGATCACCTTTGACATCTTATCAAATTGTTTCACTCCTCACCCCTGGTATCTGATCACCTTGGCCTGCCCTCAGCAGGAATCTTGGTAGCTTGGTTGATTCAGCCAGAATTCTCCCTGTACTTGAAATGTCTTCTTAGTAATTTTCCATCCATGAAACCCCCGTTTCCATGAAATCCCCACTTGTCCTTGCCTCATTGGAGTCCAGTTCTATATTAGGGTCTCTCTTCCCCTATTGTAACAGTCCTGAATAAAATTTGTCTTCACCACTCTACTTGTCTGGCTATTTTTCTTTGGCAGTTTTTAATGCTGAGATGCAGATCTGGATCAGAACCACCACTGGATTCTCAGATGTGGCAACAGAACCTCTCAGCACACACCAGGACCTTTGTCTCCAGACTGAATGCTTGCTCATTCAGGAACTTGATGGTGAGCCCAACTCCAAAATCCATTGCTCCAGATAAATGTCCACTGAAGCATGGTGAGGACAAATTTTGATTATTAAGATTGTGAATATACTCTCTGAAGTTGGGTTACAGTCTCAGTCTTCTTTCGAAAGGTACCTCCGGCCAGGTACGGTGGCTCACGCCTGTAATCCAAGCACTTTGGAGGCCAAGGTGGGTGGATCACTTGAGGTTAGGAGTTCAAGACCAGCCTGACCAACATGGTGAAACCCCGTCTTAAAAAAAAAAAAAAAGAAAGGTACCTCCTAGGCTGGAAGGACTTCCTGCCTCCTTGTTCAGAGTGGGGCTTGTTATTCTTGCTTCTCTAGGCTAAATGTCTTCCTTCCTGTCTCTCTGTGAGGCCCCTCTAGCCTCTCTACTTTTTCTTCTCTCTATTGGATCCTGTTCTCTCATGAGAACTACTTAGTCAACTAAAAACCCCTAGTTTAAAGCCTCTGCTGACCCTATAGTCAACCATTATGGTCCAAACGCTGTTTGCTTTCTTTCCCATGGACAAAACTTTATTGAAAACTTTCCTGGCTCATTTGGGACTCCTGAGATATCATCAAATTAGTCCACCGGAAAGGGAGTCCTAGAGCAAAACATAATAAAAATTTCAGATGCACATTGGTCCACTTATTTTGCTTGGTACAAAGAAGCCAAAAAATGGCTAAATCATTCAGATCTTACTCAAATTACTGAAGCTATTCGACAATGTCCCCAGAAAAAAATTTGCAAGCTGATAAACTTTCTAGAGCCCCCACAACTCTTCCACCCTCCCCTCTCAGCTCTCTTTTATATCAATTTCTCCCTGAATGTTCTTTATTAGCCACATCTCCAGCCTCTGAATTCTCTGTAATCATAAGGTTTACTGGGCCTCTATCTCTTGCGGATAAAGACAAGGGTGAGTCTGGTACACATTCTCAAGCAAGGATAACAAAAGAACTTACATTTAAACCTAGGTCTTGATACAAATTACATGCCATAGCTAAGGACTTTCTGACCCCAGAAAGAAAGGGAAAGATTTATTGAACAATTTAGAATATTTCTCAGGGGATACTCTCTAAGATTCTTTGATTTATCATAACTTACCCGCCCACTATTTGGGCCTGAAGATGCCTCCCTTTGGTTTGAAATAGCCAAATGTACCACCATCTCCGAAGACCTTCAAGGATATTGGACTGCTGGGATTCAGGGGAGCCTTTAGCTCCCCTGAGAGGATGTTTCTCCAAGGTTCTTGGTCTCCTGCTCTCTCAAGAATGTTTGAGGGGACCAGGTGCACTCACAAAGTAAATACCAGACCCCAGAGTTTTTGCAGAAAGTGAATTTATTTTAGGTGGAGACAGAGAAAAAAGAAGAGAGAAAACTTCCACAAAGAGTGTTGAAGGGGATTCCAGAGAGGAAATCCGGCCAGATGAGGGACACAGGGACTTTTAACCTGGGAGGAATTCCCTCCTTCTCCAAGTCCCTTGGCCAATGAAAAGCGTTCCCTTGAACTTCCGCTGGAGTGATTGACTTTTGATTCTTCCCGCACCCGCGAAAATTAAAAGAAAAACTGTTAAATCTCCCGGATTGAGAGAGATGGGAGGGGGGCATGGCCCTGGGAAGTTCTTGCTCTTAAAACTACGCCCCCTTGTGGACCTGGAAAGAGAACATCTTCCCTCAGGACTGTCACTGATTTTCATCAGAGAATGAGGCAAGTAAAGAGAAAAATTACTAGAGCCATCTCTCAAGTCTATCCCACCAAAATTGAGTGCTTACATATCCAAAATTGTAAGTAACTAAAGGGTGAAACTTGCTATCGTTAACAACTACAGACAACATGGGAAGAACACTTTAAGCTGGAACTGACTTGACAGTTACTGCTCTGCCCACAAGCTTTGTAAATGGTCTCAGACTGGAGATCCATTACAGAAAAATAGTATCTAGCAAAATGAAAACATCTGTGAGTTCCACACGTTAGTCTAGCGTTATGTAAATAGTATTTCAAAAAGATTGGAAACTACATACCACAAGCTTATAGCATTGCAAATGAAATGGTTGAAACAACCTGAGAATTTAAACTCACAGCAAGCCCCAAACTCACTGGCTCCTATTGATTTAGACACTTGCTGATATTATAAGGATAAAGGACAATGGGCCTTGGATCGTCCAGACCTGAAGAATAAACAATGACAACTGAGTACCTTTCACATCAAAGATTGCTCCCTCTCTTCCAGGGAAGTAAATTTCTAATGCTTTGAGCTACCACTAAATTCACAAAGAGAAATACCTTCTCTAGGCTTTAGCAAAACAAAGGTCAAAAAGGGGCTAGAGACAAAATTCAGCTATGCTCACTGTTTGTTTTTCATATTTTCATTTATTTATTGAGACGAAGTCTCACTCTGTCACCCAGGCTGGAGTGCAGTGGCACAACCTTGGCTCATTGCAACCTCTGCCTCCCAGGTTCAAGTGATTCTCCTGCCTCAGCTGGGACTACAGTTGTGCATCACCACACCTGCCTAATTTTTTTGTATTTTTAGTAGCGACAGGGTTTTACCATGTTGGTCAGGCTGGTCTCGAACTCCTGACATCAAATGATCTGCCCATTTCAGCATCCCAAAGTGCTGGGATTATAGCTGTAAACCACTGAGCCCAGAAACTGTGTGTTAAATAGCCAGGTCATGATATTTCATCTTCAAGAAAAATCATCAGACTGAGTCTCTACTATTAACCACTTTTATCTCCCTGAAACAATATGACAATAGAAACTTTGGGGTGGGGGATCTTGTGGCATATTGTAAATAAATACCTAATTTCACTGTGATTGTCTCATTATTTAAGACTAGTGACTCATGCCATGACTAGGGATTTATCCCCAAATCCAGTAGCCTGGGAACCTCTAACCAGATTCTTTTGAAAATTTTAAGGACTCTCTACTTTTACCTCTCACTCTTAGACTTCCCAGTTATTTCCTGTCCTTTACTTGTTTTTGTACGAATAGGAAGAACCTGTCCTTTGAGTGTTACCTCAAAAGTATAATGGGCACCAGAGATATCTAAGATATTGTAGTCTAGCCCTAGACCCATTAACTAAGGTATATCCTTGTTGCCTTCAAGCCATGGGCACAACCACCACATTTGTCCAAGATCCTATTATTAATAAAGCATAATACTTGTCTGCATCTCTACTGACCTCTTTGAAACTTTAAAATTCTCCCCTCCCACATCACTGTACATCACTTTTTAAACCTTACCCTTGCCACTTGCTTCCTTTACCAACAGATGAGACACCTCACAATTATGTCACTAACACTAGATCATTACCTTATTCTAGGCTAAGTTTATCAGAAAGCCCTCTTGTTCAAGTTGTGTTGATGGCTGCTACCTCAGGAGGCACGATGGGACCTGCCAGGTCCTACATCACATTGGCAGTCAGCAAGAAAGGGAACTGGTGATTTCAAGTAAAATTAAGTTACTTGATTGAATATAGATTTTTTTGAACAAAGTTCCAGAACTTTGATATCGAGGGAGACTACAGACCTTTCCTGGCAATATCCTTCACTTTGGTCAGTCCCCTGAGCCAGCACTGAAAGCACTTTCAAAAACACTGCCATTTTCCCAGAACAGTGTTTATGATCGCATCAACATACTGAGTTGGAACCCAGCAGTAAGGCTTCTGTGGGGCCCTACTGAAATACCATCATGTTGAAGTATTCATGACCTTAGGTTCACTGACCACATTTTAAATGAAGCCCATTGGCAGTTTCTCAATCTACCTAGACACTGAATCTCTACAGTGCTTGCCAGAAACAGTTGAGTTAGGCATGTTTGCTTCTCTCCAGGAATCTTTAGGGCTGATCTGGACTTGTTCTAGCTTAAGTCTCACATTACCCCCGGGCTAATTGTACATGCCCGGCAGGGGTAGTGTAGGAAGGGTTCCTGGGCACACTTAACAGATCATACCTTCAGGTTTTCCTTTATTCAACACTTAGGTGTGTTATTCTGCCTGCAGAGAGGCCCCTTCTTGTTCTTTCTCACATTTGCATCCTGCTGTGTAGTATCTTTGGTGGGTTTACTGCTTAAACACTGCACTGTGGAGCCAGCCACCCTGATCTTGGCCCTACTGGTCACTTTTGTTTATCTCAGTGGGTCCTATACTCAATATCCTATTCTCAATATCTGTACTAGGGGACCAGTCCCTTATACATGACTTTCTACATGGCAGACGGAAGAACTGTAATCAAGTGAATCTTGTTTTAGCTTGGAGCCTGTGCTACCAAGACGAACTTCTTGTGGCTTTAGTCTCTTTCTAGAGGACCTTCAGGTCCACCAGCTCCCTGTCTGTGCTGCTTCCCACATCCTCTCTTTTACTGACCAAGGTCTGGGCTGTGGATTCCACAGGGAACTGTACTGAGGCCAGTGGCAGGCTGCCTCAAGTGGTGCAGGAGTCCTCAGCCACCATCACCACTGAAGCTTCAGCCTCCATGCACTTGAGGGGCCAGGTGGGTGCCTCAGTCACCATCATCTCAGTCACTGGGTCCATGGCAGCTTTCTCCAAGCCATCTCAGGCTCAAGCTGCCATTATGATGTTGTGTCACCAATTTTTTTTGTTTTTTGAGACGGAGTTTCGCTCTTTACCCAGGCTGGAGTGCAATGGCGCGATCTGCGCTCACCACGACCTCCGCCTCCTGGGTTCAGGCAATTCTCCTGCCTCAGCCTCCCAAGTAGCTGGGATTACAGGCACGCGCCACCATGCCCAGCTAATTTTTTGTATCTTTAGTAGAGACGGAGTTTCACCATTTCGACCAGGATGGTCTCGATCTCTTGACCTCGTGATCTACCCGCCTCGGCCTCCCAAAGTGCTGGGATTACAGGCGTGAGCCACCACGCCCGGCCGTGTCACCAAATTTTAAATCAGCCCAAGTGGCTGCTAGTTGCTCTTACTTGGGCTTGCCTAAGAGAAGAGAGAATGAAGGTTACCATTTATTGTGATAACCACTCTTCCTCTAGATAGCACATGCCATTGACATATTATGGAAACAGAGATGATTCATGACAGCAGCTGACACTCAGTCAATAATGGAACCCAAATGGCAGAACTCTTAGAGGCAATGCTATTACCCCCCAGCAGATTGCTATGTTTTAAAAGATGGACAAAAAATTCCAATGAGAACTGGAGAAATGGATTGGTTGATAAATATGCTAAATTCTCAGCTTCTTCCCCAACAACCCAAGACATTCAGATGGTTTCTAAGTCTTGATATTATTCCTTTGGGTCTTACTTCAAGGCCCTGGACTCCTGTTGAGATTATTCATCCTCTCTTGAAGTGGGTAGTTTTTGGACAACTTCTAAGAAAATAATAAAAGGAATTGCTATGGAGAAAGTAATAGCTTCAGACACAGAAGACAATTGTAAGGGCAAAAGCCAGATGTTTCATTTACTTGGACGGACCACAGTCATGTGGTAGCTTCTAAGTTTATCTCTCAAGTCTTTGTGTATGCTTTACTTAATGTGACCTACTACAGAAGGAACAAAATGGGATATTTATTAGATAAACAGTGGTTTGGACTCTTTAGCTTTAATTTGGACCAAGCCATTGCTACACTTGACTCATCTGCCAGAAACCCAACCCTGGCAAAACTGTAATGTGGGGCAAGGAAGGGAGGTAGCTCCCAGCTGGAAACTTCTTTCACTTGCAAATAGATCTTATTCAATTACCGAAAGTGCAAGGCTAATGATATAATATAGATATTTGTCGCCTCCAACACACATGCTGAAATTTGATCCTCAGTTTGGAAGTGGTGCCTAGTGGGGGCATTTTGGTCATGGGGCAGATCTTTCATGAACATCTTGGTGCCATCTTCACAGTAATGAGTGAGTTTTTCCTCTATTAGTTTCTCTGAGAACTGATTGTTAGAAAGAGCCTGGCATCGCCCTCCTCTTTCTCTTGCTCCTTTTATCACCATGTGATACACTAGCTCTCCTTTACCTTCTTCCATGAATGGAAGCTTCCTGAAGCCCTCACTAGAAGCAAATGCTGGTGACATGCTTTTTAAATAAAACTTTTTAAAAATATTGGTTTTAATGTCAGAGGTACAAGTGCAATTTTGTTGTATGACTCTATTAAATAGTGGTAAAGTTGGGGCTTTCAGTGTATCCACCACCTAAATAATGTATATTGTTCCCATAAGTAATTTCTCATCATGCACCCTCCTCTCTGCCCCATCACCCTTCCGAGTCTCTGATGTCTATCAGTCCACACTCTATGTCTAACACCTCATTTAGCTTCTGCTTATAGGTAAGAACATGCTATATTTGTCTTTCTGCTTCTGAGTTGTTTCACTTAAGATAATGACCTCCAGTTCTATCCCTGGTGCTGTAAAATACATAATTTCATTATTTTTTATCGCTGAATGGTAAGCTATTTTGTATATATACCACAATTTTTATTCAATAATCTGCTGATAAACCAAATTTTTAGGTTGATTCCTTATCTTTGGTATTGTGAATAGTGCTGTGATCTTTTTGAGATAATGATTTCTTTATCCTTGAGTAGATACCTGATAGTGGGATTGCTGGATTGAATGGTAGTTCTATTTTTAGTTCTTTGAAAAATCTTCATACTGTTTTTCATAAAGATTGTGCTAGTTAGCTGAGCACTGTGCCTCATGCCTATAATCCCAGCACTTTGGGAGGCTGAGATAGGAGGATCATTTGTGCCCAAGAGTTTGAGACCTGCCTGGGCAACATAGTGAGACCCTGTCTCTACAAAAAAATTAGCCTAATGTGGTGGTGCACTCTTGTGGTCCCAGCTACTTGGGAGGCTGAGGTGGAAGGATACATTGAGCCTAGGAGGTTAATGCTGCAGTGAGTTGTGATAGTGCCACTGTACTCCAGCCTGTGTGACAGAATGAGACCCTGTCTCCAAACAGTCAAGCAAACAAACAAGATTGTACTAATGTACATCCTCACCAACAGTTTAGTCAGCATTCTCTTCTCTGCATCCTCACCATCTGTAGTTTTTTGGCTTTTCTACAACAGCCATTCTGATTTGTATAAGGTGATAATATCATTGTGGTTTTAATTTTCATTTCTGTAATGCTTAGCAATGTTGAACATTTTTTCATATATTTATTGGCCGTTTGTATGTCCTTTTCTGGAACATGTCTATTAACGTCATTTGCACACTATATAGATAGATAGATAGAAAGATAGATAGATAGATAGATTTTGCACTTTAGGTTCTGGAGTACATGTGCAGAACACGCAGCATTGTTGCATAGGTACATACACGGCAATGTGGTTTGCTGCCTCCATCTTCCCGTCACCTATATTTGGCATTTCTCCCCATGTTATTCCTTCCCAACCTCCCTACCCCTCACTGTCCCTCCCCTATACCCCACCAACAGACCCCAGTGTGTGACGCTCTCCTCCCTGTGTCCATGTATTCTCATTGTTCAACACCCTCCAATGAGTGAGAACATACAGTGTTGGATTTTCTGTTCTTGTGTCAGTTCCCTGAAAATGATGGTTTCCAGATACATCCATGTCCCTACAAAGGACATGAACTCATTGTTTTTGATGGCTGCATAGTATTCCATGGTGTGCATGTGCCACATTTTCCTTGTCCAGTCTATCATCGATGGGCATTTGGGTTGGTTCCAGGTCTTCACTATTGTAAACACTGCTGCAGCAAACATACATGTTCATGTGTCTTTATAGAAAAATTTATAATCCTTTGGCTATATACCCAGTAATGAGATTGCTGGATCAAATGGAATTTCTATGTCTAAATCCTTGAGGAATTGCCACACTGTCTTCCACAATGGTTGAACTAGTTTACACTCCCACCAACATTGTAAAAGTGTTCCTATTTCTCCACATCCTCTCCAGCATCTGTTCTCTCCAGATTTTTTAATGATTGCCATTCCAACTGGCGTGAGTTGGTATCTCAATGTAGTTTTAATTTGCATTTCTCTAATGACCATCGATGATGAGCATGTTTTTATATTTTTTGTTGGCCTCATATATGTCTTCTTTTGAAAAATGTCTGTTCATATCCTGGGCCCACTTTGGAATGGGTTTGTTCTTTTCTTGTAAATCTGCTTTAGTTTTTTGTAGATTCTGGATGTTAGTCCTTTGTTAGATGGGTAGATTGTAAAAACTTTTTCGCATTCTGTTGGTTGCCAGTTCACTCTAATGATTGTTTCTTTTCCTGTACAAAAGCTCTGAAATTTAATTAGTTCCCTATGTCCTGACTGGTTTTGCCTAGGTTTTCTTCTAGGATTTTTATGGTGTTAGGTCTTATGTTTAAGTCTTTAATCCATCTGGAGTTAATTTTAGTGTAAAGTATCAGGAAGGGGTTCAGTTTCTCCTTTCTGCACATGGCTAGCCAGTTTTCCCAACATCATTTATTAAACAAGGAATCCTTTCCCCATTGCTTGTTTTTGTCAGGTTTGTCAAAGATCATATGGTTTTAGATGTGTGGCATTGCCTCTGAGGCCTCTGTTCTGTTCCATTGGTCTATATCTCTGTTTTGGTACCAATATCATGCTGTTTTGATTACTGTAGCCTTGTAGTGTAATTTGAAGTCAGGTAGTATGTTGCCTCCAGTTTGTTCTTTTTGCTTAGAATTGACTTGGCAATGCAGGCTCACTTTTGATTCCATATTAAGTTTAAGGTGGTTTTTTTCCAGTTCTGTGAGGGGGGTCATAGGTAGCTTGACGGGGATAGCATTGAATCTATACATTAGTTTGGGCAGTATGGCAATTTTCACAATATTGATTCTTCCTAACCATAAGCATGGAATGTTTTTCACCTCTCTTATTTCGTTGAGCAGTGGTTTGCAATACTCCTTGAAGAGGTCCTTTACATCTTTTGTTAGTTGTATTTCTAGGTATTTTATTCTCTTTGTAGCAATTGTGCATTTGCCCACTTTTTAATGAGATTATTTTTATTCCATTTTGTTTTAGTTGTTGAATTGAGTTATTTATAAATACTGGATATTAGTTTCCTGTCAAATGCATAGTTTGCAATTATTTTCTCTTATTCTGTAGGTTGTCTGTTCAACCTGTTGATTATTTCTTTTGCTGTGTTTTTAGTTCAATTAAGTTTCATTTGCCTACTTTCATTTTAAACAGCTAGCCAGTTTTCCCAGCATCATTTATTGAACAAGGAGTCCTTTCCCCATTGCTTGTTTTGGTCAGTTTTGTTTAAGATCAGATAGTTGTAGGTATGTGGCCTTATTTCTGGGTTCTTTATTCTTTTCCACTCATCTGTGTCTGTTTTTTAACCAGTACCATGCTGTTTTGGTTACTGTAGTCCTATAGAGTAGTTTGAAGTCAGATAGCATGATATCTCCAGCTTGGTTCTGTTTCCTTTGGATTTCCTTATCTATAGGATCTTTTTTGGTTCCATGTGAATTTTTAAAATGGCTTTTTTTTTTTAGATCTGTGAAGAACGTCAATGATAGTTTAATTGGAATAGCTATGAATTGATAAATTGATTTGGGCAGTATGGCCAGTTTAACAATATTGATTCTTCCTATCCATGATAATGGATTTTTTTTTTAAATTTGTTTGTGTCATCTTTGGATTCTTTGAGTAGTGTCTTGTAGTTCTCTTTGTGGAGTTCTTTCACCTTCCTAGTTAGCTGTATTCCTAGATATATTATTCTTGTGGCAGTTGTGAATGGGATTTGGTTCTTGGCTTGATTGTTGATGTATAGATATGTTAGTGATTTTTGCACATTGATTTTGTATCCTGAGACTTTACTGAAGTTATCAGCTTGAAGGGCTTTTGGGTAAACATGATCAGAAAAGAAAAACAACATTCATTACATTCAATTTGAGTTCTTGTTGTTGTTTTATAACAATCTCAGTTTAAAGCCACTTTTATTCCATGGGTTTAATCTTATGTAGCACATACGAGGCACTCAATATCTGTTGATTGATTTACCATCTATGTCATATTAACATGTAAAATGTAGCACAGAGAATAAAGCAATGAATCACGCATAAAGTTGTTTTCCTGAAACTCAGATTTAATGGGAGTCAGAATTTGGACAAATTTATTCCAGAGCTACCAAAGTAATGTCAAGCTCTATAACTTGTCATCTAGCTTCATCTGTTTTAGGGTACTTCCTGTAAGTTCTATACCACTGAATTTTCCTCCCACCAGGCCATTGCTAGACAATATGGTCTAGTCTAAACCATAGAGACCCAGAGGGCTCTTCCCCAGTCACCCTTCTCTTTTCTACCTTCTTACTGCACCTAGATGATCTCATTCAGTTCTAGCATTTTATTATATGTGCTGATAACCTCTAATCTGCAGCCTTGTCTCTTATATTCAATTGCCTATTTGACATCCCCACTCAGGTAACTGATAGGTATCTCAAACACACTATGAATAAAGTAGAACTCATATTTTTACCTCCTCCCTTCCCCAAAGAGATTATTCCTCTTCCAGTCTCCTTCAACTCAATAAATGCTACCACTTTGCCCTCAGATAATTAAGTCAAAAAAATAAAAATGTAGACATTTTCATGGCTGGATTTTTTTTAACCACTCACCTTCCAAAATCCTCATTATTAACAAATCCTGTTTACTTATCTCCAAATTCTAACCCAAACCCCTCTACCTGTTTCCAGAAATCACACTAGTTCTGAACTACTGCAGTGTCCTAGCAGCTGGTCTCCCATCTCCATTCTTACTTTTCTTTATCTGTTTTCTTAAAAATTGACACAATGTTTTTTTAAAAATGTAATAAGAGTATGCCATTTCTTTGCTTTAAAAATCTCTCACTTGGCGGGCAGAATAATGGCCACCCAAAGATAACTTTATTCTAATCCCTGGAAACCACAAATGTGTTGCAGATGGAATTAAGTGGCTAATCAGCTAACTTTAAAATGAAAAAAAAAATGTCCATATGGGCCCAAAATAATACTTTACATATAGAAGACAGAGGTAGAAGAGTCTAAATCAGAGTGATACAGTGTGAGAAAATGTTTTGTTTTTTTTTTTACATAAGCCACTCACTTTGGCTGGAAAATGTTAAAAAAAATTAACCAATCATTTCAGGGTTTAAAGATGGAAGGGGGCCCATGAGCCAAGGAAAAAGAGCAGACTTCAGAATCTAGGAGAAGATAAGAATGTGAATTTCTCACCAGCACTTCCAAAGCAGAACTTAGCTCTGCTAACATCTTGATTTTAGCTCATTGAGACATATTTAGGACTTCTAATCCCCAGAACTGTGAAATAATAAATTTCTGTTGTTTTAAACTACTGAGTTTGTGATAATTTGTTAGGGCAGCAATAGGAAATTAATATACCCTCCCAAGGCTTCTCATTGCTCTAAAAATAAAATACAAAATCTATAATCTGTGTTATACGCCCAACAAGATCAAGTCTCCAATCCCATCACCAACAACTTTGGTCTTTTATGCGTTCCTCAAATATGCATAGGTGATTTCTGCCTTGAGGAATCTTCGCTACCTCTCCTCCATACCTTCCATGTTCATCTGCCATGGCTGACTTCTTCCTACTCATGTCTCAGCTTGACTGCTCACCTTTTCCTACATGTTTTTCTAATCATTGTATTTAAAGTAACTCCCAGCCATTCTTTATCACATCCACCCTATCTTGCCTCCAGCATAGCATTTACTAATTTCTGCTTTTTTCTTCTTCATGTATTTATTTATATCTGCTTGCATACTGCCCTCAATTAGAATGTAAGTTGCATGAGAACAGACTCTATAATTATGATGATAACAAGTAGGCACTGTAGAGTATTTACTGCATGGAATGTGTGAATAAATGATACAATAAGTGGAAGCTGATTTGTCATTCTGAATATGAGGACTTTTCATAATTTTAAAGAAAGCATAAAAGTTTTCATAAATTTGTAGGAAAGTTAGAGTAACAAGAAATGAGTTACATGATTCTTTTCACTGACTCCTATGAATCTTTTCACTGACCCTACATTGTTTCATGTGTGGGAGCAATATTCATCATTCTTCAATAGTTTTGGTGGAGGTTTTCCACCAGCGAGTCCTAATAAGCTCCACTAAACAAACGGAGACTTGAGACTGGTGGACAAGCAATCAATTAGTAGGAGTCATAACACCATAAATGATGGGAGAGTCCTCAAAGGAGGATGGCATTATGAGAAAAGAAGGCTTTCATGCAGCTGCTTCTGGATTTGGAAGAAAATTTCTAAAGTTTGTTTTAGTAACCAAGGTATGAAGTTGGTGATATTATGAATAAAATGTCAAAGGAAGATTCTGCAAATTCAATATTGCCATTAAAAAGAGATGGGAAAGGTGCTGCTTTCAACTTCTGATCACAGCAAGCAATCTCCTCTATGAGGCACTGAATCCTAGCCCAGTTCCCACTTCCTCCATGAAGCCTTGGCTGACCAGCAGTGGGAATTCTTTCTTCCCACTAAGGATCTTGCATTCAGATTCATGGTAAGGATAAATAGTATAAACTCAAATGAATAAAAATTAAAACATTTCTCTTTTCTTTAAATTTTAGTTTATTTTAAGTTCTGGGATGCATGTGTAGGATGTCCAGGTTTGTTACATAGGTAAATGTGTGCCCAAAACATGGCTCTTAAAATTTGTTTAGAAATTAGAATTTGCCTTACTCTCTAGGTCTCAAAGGAGTAAGGTCTATGGGGTCCAGAGAATCAGGTCTGTCAGGCTGTGCTCTACCAATTTAGTAGGTCTCTGATGTTCAAATGATTAGGTCTCTCAGGCTGTACTCTGAAGTCAATGCCAACTAAATCTCTTTAGAATTATTTCAAATATCCAAACCATTCTCTACTAGTGACATAAATATCGGCATCAACTTCTTTGTGAACATATTCTCCTAAATGATCAAGAAGATAGAGTTTAATTGTGGAATCTACTTTAAAAACTATTGTTAGGCAACGAACTGGCCTCTCAAACTTTTACCAGGAAAATTCAGGTGAGAAAGAACTTAAAATCTATTTTTGCTAGAAATATTAATCACCTGAAACATTTCTTTCTCTAAGTTACTTAGAGTTTTTTTCTTAAAACTCAAATTTTTCAATGTTTTAATATCTTTAAGTTGTTTTCTAAATCTAAAGACTATTGTATAAGCTTCAGACAAATGACTATCATTCATTTGTACCCTTTCTGAATTCAATAGGAGCCCAAATTTATACTGAGAAATAAAAGCACACTTTTATAGTAATAACAGAATACATTAATGAAGACTTTAAAACTTATTTAAATTATGTAATGAGTCATATTACTTATAAACATGATGAAATGGATTATTAATCTCTACAAAGAAATAGTGTTTAAAATTTTTGTGTTGGGCATTCCTATGTATTAAACAAATTATATAAGTAAGGATTGTAACTCCAAATGAGTTTCAAACCCCAATATGACTTTGGGGGCTGTTCTAGTTTCTTTTTGATTCTTAGAAAAATAAAATAGCAATGTGAAACTTATTTCTGTCTGACCAATAAACAACTGGATGTACTGAAGGAAATTTTATATTATATAACTTCAAGCTGCCAAGGGCAAGGCAGTTAATGAAAAAGTTATTCAAATTATATAAGTTTCAAATGTTATTTTAAAAATATTGATCTTAAAGGTACATCAGCCAGGTTCAGTGGCTCATGCTTATAATCTCAACACTTTGGGAGACTGAGGCTGGTGGATTACTTGAGGTCAGGAGTTTGAGACAAGCCTGGCAACATAGTGAAACCCCATCTCTACTAAAAACACAGAAAAAAGAAAAGCCAGGCATGGTGGCACATGCCTGCAATCCCATACTTGAGAGGCTGAGGCAGGAGAATCACTTGAACCTAGGAGGTAGAGTTTGCAGTGAGCCAAGATTGCGCCTCTGCACTCCAGCCTGGGCAACAGAGTAAGACCCTGTTTCAAATAATAAAAAAGATTTTTTAAAAAAATATATATTATCTTCAGATAATCTGAGATTTGAAAGTTAGTAATATTTTTACAACCAAAAAGAAGAGGTCTTCCTGTATCTCTTTAAAACGGTTTTCTTCTGCTCCCAAACTTCAGAGTATAGTTGTGGTCAATGAATATCCGGAAAAGTGTATATCCAGAAGTATCTAGAAGGGTCAGTTAACCTTTTAAAGCAAGTAGGTAGCAGAAAACGGGCATCCAATAAATATCAGCACAATTAATAAATAATTTCCAAAGTGACAAAGATAAATGAGGTAGATTGAAGCAAAATTCTCCCCAATAGGTAAGAACTCTTTGTCTATAAGGACATATAAGGAATAAGTAATGAAAGTTTTAAAAATATACCAAAATTGTAATAAATATGAACACCCTGGAATCTAGGAATACAATGAAAACACATGCCATTCGAAAGAGTAGAAGTTAATACCGAAGTTATATTGCTTCCATAGAGGAGATGACTTTAAGATTGCATTACCAGCTGGGTGCAGTGGCTCATGCCTGTAATCTCAACACTTTGGGAGGCCAAGGCTGGCAGATCATGAGGTCAGGAGTTCAAGAGCAGCCTGGCTAACATAGTAAAACCCCATCTCTACTAAAAATGCAAAAAATTAGCCAGGCATGGTGGCAGGTACCTATAATCCCAGCTACTTGGGAAGCTGAGGCAGGAGAATCACTTGAACCTGGGAGGTGGAGGTTGCAGTGAGTGGAGATCGTGCCACTGCACTCCAACCTGGGCAACAGTGCAAGACTCCGTCTCAAAAAAATAATAATAATAAAAACGCTTGCATTACCACATGATATGAACATATGCCTGAATAATTTGAGATGCATGCAGGATTGCCAGCAAATTATTATTATTTATAACTAGTGACGCCAGTACCATGAAAGTGGAGTAGGCGGTTGCTCAGTGAATCAATTTGTAATAGTATTCACAGTAGAATTGTAAAGTGCAGAAAACATTGGTTGGATTCCCATGATTATTGTGGAGTTCATCACATTATAAAGCACAGCAGACCTAAGAGCATGCCATTTTCTTTAATTAATAAAAAAATTATCTCATAATTATTGAAGCAATAGCCATTGCAGACAATTAGAAATGGAGGAAAATATAAAGGAGAAAATATAATTGACTGCTAATTTTTATTGCATAGGAAAAACTAGGAATATTTTTATGTATTTCCATGCCATTGTTTTTTTTTTAACCTTCATACATAAGCATTTATTTGGACATTGCAATTATTCTGTGTATAAAACTTTCTATTTTGTTTTTTACATAACATACTTCTATTTTATCATTACAATAATGTTCAAGGTAAACAGCATTTTTAATGATTGCATAATATGCCATCATGGGAATGACTCACATTTACTTCATCATAACTGACTAAATGGTTATACCTCCATTTTTAGGTGTTTTGAATTTTTTATGATTATGAATGAAATTACAATGGACATCACTTTATGTCAATCTTTGTGGGAGATTTGAATTATTTATTTCTGGTCAATTCATTATTATTGGTCAAAGGGTGTGAATATTTAAGAGTTTCTTTAATTTATTACAAATTATTTTCCAATAATTGTACCACTTTTAGATAGCACTATATATTATCATTTCTTTCTAAAACCATCTTGCCATTTTGATAGGCAGAATAAATGGAGCCTCATAGCTATTTCACATTATGTTTCTCTGATTAGTAAGTTAAATTTTTTTAATATGTAAAAAAATTATATGTCCTTCAGATTTGTCTGTTCCTGCCATTGACCTATTTTCTAGTGATTGTTTGTACTAATTTCTTCCTAAAATACAGCTGTAGAAACAATATCCTGTTTATTTCAATCTCGCAGGTTTTTGTTTGATGCTTGATTTTTATTCATGATTTTTGATATATACTTATATAAATAAATTTGTCAACTTTTAACCCTTTTCTTGAATTTTTGATAACATTTAAATTTCATGTACACGTGAATAATTTTACATTCTATGCATAAATTGTATTATAAATAACCTGGCTGGTTTCTAGTATAGCTTTTTTTTCTAATTTTCCCTAATCTCTCTGTTTCCTCCCCACTTTAATCCCATTCCTTTCCCTCCTCACCTCAGAGGGGTACAAATACCTTAAAAATAGCCTGTTTCCAAAGCATGTTTTTTTAAGTGTACACTCCAGTAGTATTTGAGATATTAAATTACTAAGAATATGCAACTGAAAATAGGCATTTAATTTTTTATTGTGATAGACACATAACATAAAATTTATCCTCTTAGCCCTATGTAAGAGTGTAGTTCAATATAATTAAGTACATTTGCGTTGTTTCATTAATACAGCCATCACCACCACTCACTCTAGAACTTTGTTTTTCCAAACTGAAACTCTGTAGCTCCCTGTTCCCACTTCCCACTGACAACCACCACTCTATATTCTGTCTGTATAAATTTGACTACTCTAGGTACATGTAAATGGAATCACAGAATATTTGCCCTTTTTGACTGGCTTATTTTAATTAGGATTATGTTCCTAAGGTTGATCCATGTTGTAACGTGTCAGAATTTCATTCCTTTTTAAGGTTGAATAATATTTCACTGTATGTATATACCACAATTTATTTATTCATCATCCTTGGACATTTGTGTTGTTTTCACCTTTCGGCTCTTATGAATAATGCTGCTATTAATGTTGGCCTAAAAATAGTCTTTTAAACAACATTTTTAACTAGTTCATATACATGCATTGAAATTTTTTGGAAGCGTTGATACTAATTGGTGACATTTAAATTATGGATTAGCTTTACTTAACCCACATGGAGAAGTGTTGTTCTCTGGAGCTTTCTCTCAAGACCTCAAAAGCTATCTTTGTGAAGACAATCTGTCTTTCTTCTTCAAAATGTGCTGGAAATATATTCACAATAACAGAGACATGGGATCAACCTAAATGCCCATCAACAGTTGACTGGATAAAGAAAATGTAGTACACATATACCATGGAATACTAAGCAGCCATAAAAAAGAACGAGATCATGTCCTTTGTGGTAACATAGATTGAGTTCAAGGCCATTATCCTAAGCAAACTAATAGAGGAACAGAAAACCATGGATTCCGTCTTCACACTTATAAGCGGGAGTTAAACACTGAGAACACGTGAATAGAAAGAACAGAACATCAACACTGGGGCTTGCTTGATGGTGGAGGGTGGAAGGACAGAGAGGACTGAAAAACTACTATTAGGTATTATTGAAATGGTTAAAAATGATTTTAAATGGTACTGGAAATATATTTCATCATTAGTCAAAAAGGTAACACCTTTAGAAAATTCATTCTCCCCGTGAACTAGGCACGCTCCAAAGTCCAGGCAACATGAGGAAGCATTGTGGAAAATGCTCTCCTTCCTTTGACCTGAGGAGACCTCAACGACTGTGGCATATTCTAAATTTGTGCCTTATTTCTCCACAATTTTTTCTTTTCAGACAAATCAGGAATGGCTGAAGAAAATCACAC
>CM052662.1:78187720-78203750 GCA_028533165.1 Leontopithecus rosalia
GGTGAGCCGAGATCGGGCCATTGCACTCCAGCCTGGGTAACAAGAGCGAAACTCCGTCTCAAAAAAAAAAAAAAAAAAAAAAAAAAATTTAAAACTGATAGTATGGGGGGTTTCCAAGATGGTCGAATAGAGGCAGCTGGGGAATGCAGTTTCCAGCAAGGGAGATGCAGGAGCCAAGTGGTCTCCACAGTTCCAAATGAGGTACCAAGTTCATTTTGTGGGTCTGGTTGGACAGTGGTATAAACCAAAGAGGGCAAGTTGAGGCAGGGCAGGGCACTGCCCCACCCAGGAGGTGCATGCAACTGACCAGAGGATAGGGGGCTCTCTCTCCAGGATTTTGGTTCAGATACTGAGCTTCACCCAAGTCCTCCACAACCCACAGAACAGGAGATCTTTGCAAGGCTCGAAAGCCCCTGCAAGCGCTCTGAGCAGGGCTGAACAGCAACTTCAGCGGTGCCAGGGTTGTCAACACAGATCTAGGCAGAAGCACTGATAGATGACAAGAAAGCCAGCGGGACAGAGCTACCCACCCTCCAGAAAGAAAGGGAAATGAAAGCAGGGAATCAGGCAATACAGCTGAGAGGATCCCTCCCTTGCAGAGGCCACCTAATCTTCCTGAGTAAACAAAAGACACAGGAAATCTATGCAGCAGCTCCACTGAATCTGTGGTAGCCCAGCAGCACCTCTGCAGGCAGACAAAGGAAAGGCCACCTCCCCAAGCAACTATCTGAAATCAAAGCTAGATAAAACCAAGAAAATGGGAAGAAATCAGCACAAAAAGGATGAAACCATCAAGGACCAGAATGCCTCGCCCCAACCAAGGAAACACAACTCCTCACCAGCAAGGGAACAAAACAGGATAGAGAACGAATTTGAAAAACTGACAGAAGCAGCATTCAGAAGATGAGGAATAACAAACTTCTCTGAGCTAAAGGAACATGTTCTAACCCAATGCAAAGAAACTAAAAACCTTGAAAAAGGTTAGACAAAATGCTAACTAGAATAACAAGCTTAGAGAAGAACATAAATGACTTGATGGAGCTGAAAAACACAGCACAAGAATTTCACAAAGCATACACAATGCCTAGCAAGGCAGGCCAACATTCACATACAGGGAAAAGAGAGAACACCACAAAGATACTCCTCAAGAAGAGCAACCCCAATGCACATAATTGTCAGATTCACAAGGGTTGAAACAAAGGAAAAAATGCTAAGGGCAGCCAGAGAGAAAGGTCAGGTCACCCACCATCTGATGGGAAGCCCATCAGACTCACAGCAGATATCTCTGCAGAAACCCTACAAGCCAGAAGAGAGTGAGGGCAAATATTCAACTGCTTAAAGAAAACAGCTTTCAACACAGAACCTCATATCCAGCCAAACTAAACATCATAAGTGAAAAAGAAGTAAAATCCTTTATGGACAAGCAATTACTGAGAGATTTCATCACCACCAGACTGGCCTTACAAGAAAGAGCTCCTGAAAGAAACACTAAACACAGAAAGGAACAACAAGTACCAGCCACTGCAAAAATGTACCAAATGGCAAAGATCAATAACACAATGAAGAAACCAAGTCAACTAACAGGCAAAAAAAAACAACCAGTAACAAAATGGCAGGATCAAATTCACACATAACAATATTAATGTTGAATGTAAATGGCCTAAATGCCCTAATCAAAAGACACAGACTGGCAAGCTGGATAAAAATTCAGGACCCATCAACATGCTGTATTCAGGAAACCCATCTCACAGGCAAAGGCACACATGGACTCAAAATAAAGAGATGGAAGATGATTTACCAAGCAAATGGAGAACAAAAAAAGCAGAGGTTGCAATCCTAGTCTCTGATAAAACTGACTTCAAACCAACAAAGATCAAAAGAGACAAAGAAGGACATTACATAATGGTAAAAGGATCAATCCAACAAGAAGAGCTAACTATCCTAAATATATACACATCCAATACAGAAGCACCTCGATGCATAAAGCCAGTTCTTAAAGACCTAAAATCAGATTTAGACTCCCACATAATAATAGTGGGAGACTTCAACACTCCACTGTCAATATTAGACAGATCAACAATACAGAAAATTAACAAGGACATCGAGGACTTGAATGCAGAGCTGGAACAAGTGAACCTAATAGACATCTACAGAACTCTTCAACCCAAATTCACAGAACATACATTCTTCTCAGCACCACATCACACTTACTCAAACATTGACCACGTAATTGGAAGTAAATCACTCCTCAGCAGATGCAAAAAAATGGAAACCATAACAAACAGTCTATCAGACCACAGTGCAATCAAATTAGAACTCCGGATTAAGAAACTCACTCGAAACTGCATAACTACATGTAAACTGAACAAATTGACACTTTGGGAGGTCAAGGTGGGTGGATCATGAGATCAAAAATCAGGACCATCCTGGCCAACATGGTGAAACTCTGTCTCTACTAAAAATACAAAAATTAGCTGGGCATGGTGGCACGCACCTGTGGGAGGCTGAGGCCCAAGAATCGCTTGAACCCAGGAGGCAGAGGTCGCAGTGAGCCGAGATTGTACCACTGCACTCTAGCCTGGTGACAGAGCAAGACTCCATCTCAAAAAAAAAAAACTGAACAAATTGCTTCTGAGTGTTGACTGGATAAACAATGAAATGAAGGCAGAAATAAAGATGTTCTTCAAAACCAGTGAGAATGAAGACACAATGTACCAGAATCTCTGGGACACATTTAAAGCAGTGTCTACAGGGAAATTTATAGCAATAAATGCCAACATGAGAAACAAGGAAAGATCTAAAATAGAGACCCTATCATCAAACTTGAAAGAACTAGAGGAGCAAGATCAAAAAAACTCAAAAGCTAGCAGAAGACAAGAAATAACTAAGATCAGAGCAGAACTGAAGGAGACAGAGACACAGAAAAAACCCTTCAAAAAATTAATAAATCCAGGAGCTAGTTTTTTGAAAAGATCAACAAAATAGACCATGAGTCAGACTAATAAAAAAAGAAAAGAGAGAAGAATCAAACAGATGCAATAAAAAATTATAAAGGGGATATCACCACTGATTCCATAAAAATACAAACTACCATCAGAGATTACTACAAACAATTCTTTGCACACAAACCAGTAAACCTGGAAAAAATAGATAAATTACTGGATACTTGCACTCTCCTAAGACTAAACCAGGAAGTAGAAACCCAGAATAGACCAATAACAAGGCCTGAAGTTGAGGCAGCAAGTAATAGCCTACCAACCAAAAAAAGTCCAGGTCCAGATGGGTTTACAGCTGAATTCTACCAGACATACAAAGAGGAGCTAGTACCATTCCTTCTGAAACTATTCTAAACAACGCAAGAGGAGGGAATCCTCCCCAAATCATTTTATGAGACCAACATCATCCTGATACCAAAACCCAGCAGAGACTCAACAAGAAAAGAAAATTTCAGCCCAACATCCATGATGAACTTTGATGCAAAAATCTTCAATAAACTACTGGCAAACCAAATGCAACAGCACATCAAAAACTTATCCATCACGATCAAGTAGGTTTCATCCCAGGGATGCAAGGCAGGTTCAACACAGGCAAGTCTATAAATGGAATCCATCACATAAACAGAACCAAAGACAAAAACCACATGATAATCTCAACAGATGCAGAGAAGGCCTTCAATAAAATTCAAAAGCTCTTCGTGCTAAAAACTCTCAATAAACTAGGCATCAGTGGAATGTGACACAAAATAATAAAAGCTATTTATGACAAACCCACAGCCAATATTATACTGAAGGGGCAAAAACTTGAAGTATTCCCTTTTAAATCAGGCACTAGACAAAGGTGCCCTCTCTCACCACTCCTATTCAATATAGTATTGGAAATTCTAGCCAGAGCAATCAGGCAAGAAAAAAAAGGGGGTGTATTCATTTAGGAAAAAAGGAAGTCAAATTGTCTCTATTTGGAGATGAAATGATTGGTTATGTAGAAGACCCCATCATCTCAGCCCAAAATCTCCTTAAGCTGATAAGCAACTTCAGCAAAGTCTCAGGATACAAAATCGATGTGCAGAAATCACAAGCATTCCTATACACCAATAACAGACAAACAGAGAGTCAAATCAAGATCAAACTCCCATTCACAATTGCTAAAAAGAGAATAAAATACCTAGGAATACAACTAACAAAGGATTAAAAGAACCTCTTCTAGGAGAACTACAACCCACTGCTCAGTATAATAAGAGAGGACACAAACAGATGGAAAAAACATTCCATGATCATGATTAGGAAGAATCAATTTCATGAAAATGGCCATACTGCCCAAGTAATTTATAGATTCAGTGCTATCCCCATCAACCTACCAATGACCTTCTTCACAAAACTGGAGAAAACCACTTTAAACTTCAAATGGAACCAAAAGAGAGCCCGCACAGCCAAGACAATCCTAAGCAAAAAAACAAACCCGGAAGCATCACACTGTCAGACTTCAAACTATACTACAAGGCCACAGTAATCAAAACAGCATAGTACTGGTACCAAAACAGAGATATAGACAAATGGAACAGAACAGAGGTCTCAGAAGCAACACCACACATCTACAGCCATCTGATCTTTGACAAACCTGACAAAAACAAGCAATGAGGAAAGGATTCCCTGTTTAATGTGGTGTTGGAAAAACTGGCTAGCAATGTGCAGAAAGCAGAAACTGTACCCATTCCTGACAACTTACACTCAAATTAACTCCAGATAGATTAAAGACTTAAACATAAGAGCTAATACCATGAAAACCCTAGAAGAAAACCTAGGCAAAACCAGTCAGGACATAGGCATAGCACAGGACTTTATAACTAAAACACCAAAAGTTGTGGCAACAAAAGCCAAAACAGGCAAATGGGAACTAATTAAACTTCAGAGCTTCTGTACAGGAAAAGAAACAATCATTAGAGTGAACTGGCAACCAACAGAATGGGAAAAAATTTTTATAATCTACCCATCTAACAAAGGACTAACATCCAGAATCTACAAAAAACTAAAGCAGCTTTACAAGAAAAGAACAAACCCATTCAAAAGTGGGCCAAGGATATGAACAGACACTTATATGAGGCCAAAAAAATATTTAAAAATGCTCATCATCAATGGTCATTAGAGAAATGCAAATTAAAAGCACATTGAGATATCTCATCTCATGCCAGTTAGAATGGCGATCATTAAAAAATCTGGGGACAACAGATGCTGGAGAGGATGTAGAGAAATAGGAACACTTTTACACTGTTGGTGGGAGGGTAAACTAGTTCAACCATTGTGGAAGACAGTGTGGCGATTCCTCAAGGACCTAGAAATAGAAATTGCATTTGGCCCAGCAATCACTTTACTGGGTATGTACCCAAGGGATTATAAATCATTCTATTATAAAGACACGTGCACATGTATGTTCACTGTGGCACTGTTTACAATAGCAAAGACCCAGAACCAGTCCAAATGTCCATCGATGATAGACTGGACAAGGAAAATGTGGCACATATACACCATGGAATACTATGCGGCCATAAAAAACAATGACTTCATGTCCTTTGTGGGGACATGGATGAATCTGGAAACCATAATTCTCAGCAAACTAACACAAGAATAGAAAAGCAAACACCACATGTTCTCACTCATAGGTGGGTGTTAAACATTGAGAACATGTGGACACAGGGAGGGGAGCATCACACACTGGGGTCAGTTGGTGGGGCTACTGGAGGGCAGGTGGGGAGGATGGTGGGGAATAACATGGGGAGGAAAGCCAAATACAGATGATGGGGGAATGGGGCAGCAAACCACCTTTCTGTGTATGTACCTATGCAACAACCCTGCATGATCTGCACATGTCGTCTAGAACCTAAAGTACAATTAAAAGAAAAGAAATAAAAAGAAAAAAGGAAAGAAAGAAATAATACTTTGAGAAAAAGACAAATCAGGCAACAAAATAAAATTTCCAAAAAGTTATAATTCATATCACAGATTAAAAATTTGTAGCATTTAAAATATAAGAATAGCTATATAAAAGTGAAACTTGATATTAAAAATTTGAAGTTTTAAATTAGAATAGCAGAACTTTTTAAAGAAATTTAAGAATTAGAAGATAAAGCTGGGAGATGAACCAAGATGATGAAATAAAACTTTCCAGTATTTGTTCTAGCAGAAACATCTATTAGAACAACTATCCATGCATGAAAATACCTTCACAAGAACTGAGGAAGTCAGGTTGAAGGTTACCGAACCTGGGCATAAAACAGAAATAAGAGAGATTAAAGAGAGTAGAAAGGACAATTTCACATGACACATTTCACCCCGCTCCCAACACATATACCTATGCCTGCATAGCTCAGCTACTATAGAGGTATACTCTGCTTGGGGAATGGAGATTAAAATAAAACCCAAATTTACCATGGACCAAATGCCTGGCCATCCCCTGTGACTTCAGATTCCCACCCAGCACACAGGAACTTAGCCTCCAGGCTGGCCTCATTTACTTATTGCCTCTCATTCTAAGGCCTCAGACCTACCCCAGAACCAGGCCAGCCCTTGCAGACCCAGTTGAGACCAGCACCCACAGCCCATGGATTCAGGCTCATCCCTGTGCCATGCCCCCATTTGTAGTCTGACACTTCAAGCTGTCATCCATGCTATGTTAGTCCCTGCAACTTCAAGCTCCAGGTTAGTATGCAGGGATCCAGGCATCAGGCCAACACCCTGCAGCCCTCGACCGCAGGCTCACCACATCAAAAGGCCAGGTT
Source organism: Leontopithecus rosalia (assembly GCA_028533165.1). NCBI lineage: Eukaryota > Metazoa > Chordata > Mammalia > Primates > Cebidae > Leontopithecus > Leontopithecus rosalia. The sequence goes on from CM052662.1 coordinate 78,194,490, forward strand.
CTGTGGCCCCAGGTTTCAAGCTGACCCCTGTGACACACCAGCACTCACAATCCATGGATTTAAGCTCATCTCTGTGAAAACCTATGACTCCAGCCCAACCCCCTATAGACACAGGTTTCATGCCCAACCCAGTTCCAGGATAACACCTACAGCTCCATGGACCAAGTTGGCATCCAAAACCCCAGGGCACAGAACAACCCAACATCCAGGAAAAACCCTGTGGCCCAGTGATGTAGGCAATTCCCCCATAGATCCAAGATCCTGATGCATCCCAGTGAACACTAGCTCAAGGCCAACCTGTTAAGAACTCCAACAGCAAGTCCACCCACACATGAACGCCACCAAATGGCCTAACAAGAACTGTAGACCAGTTGACTTCTGAAGGGCATCTCCTACTGAAGCCAGTCTATGAACACTGAAATAGGTGCCTAGTTTTTCAAATTTACAAACACTAATACATATCCACAAGGAACACAAACAGTCGGGGAATGGAGACACCAACCAAGGAACAAAATAAAGCATCAATAACTGACCCTAAAGAAATGGATGCTTATGAACTGCCTAAAAAGAATGAAAATCATAACCTTAAAGAAGCTTAGTAAAATCCAAGAGAACATAGATAAACCAATAAAGGTAATCATGAAATCAATCAATAAAATTAGAAACTTAAAGAAATAGAAACCATTAAAAAGAACCAAACAGAAATTCTGGAGTTTTAGATGACTTCATGAAAAAGTCCATAACGAGTTCAACAGCAGATTCAATCAAGTAAAACAATGAATCAGTGAACTTGAAGAAAAGTCATTTGGGGTTACCCAGTCAGAGCAACAGAGGGTAAAAAGAATGAAAAAGGGTGAATAAAGTCTATGAAAATTATTGGACATCATTAAGTGAACCAATATATATATTATGGAAGATCCAGAAGTATCAGCAAAATAGAATGAGACACAAAGTTTATTTAGAAAAATAATGATAAGGCTGGGCACGGTGGCTCACGCCTGTAATTCCAGCACTTTGGGAGGTCAAGGCTGGCAGATCATGAGGTCAGGAGACACTTTTATCAGACAATTTAGACTTTAAGTCAAAATCGGATATAAAACACAAAGAAGGTCATTATATAATGATAAGTAAGTCACTTCAACAAAATGCTGTAATAATTATAAATATATATACACCAATCTCGACACACTTAAATATACATAATGCAAATACTAACAGAACTGAAGAAATAGAAAGCAATATAATAATAGTGAGGGACTTCAATACCCCACTTTCAACAATGGATAGAAAATTAAGACAAAAAAATCAATAAAGAAACAGTAGATATTAGCAACACTATAGCCCAAAGGAACCTAGCAGGCATAGGCAGAATATTTCAACCAACAGCAGCGGTCTACTTGAGCAGTATACATTTTTCTCAATTGCACATGAAACGTTTTCCAGGGTAGATTATATGTTAGACCACCAAAAAAGTCTTTAAAAATTCAAGAAGACTGAAATAATATCAAGCATCCTTTCCAACAACAATGGTAGGCATTCAGAAAACAATAACAGGAAGAAAATTGGAGAATGCAGAAAAGCATCTGACAAAATTAAACATGCTTTCATATGATAAAAACTCCCAATAGATTAGGTATATAAGGAATGTACCTAAAAATAATGAAGGCCATATAGGACAAACACAGAGGTAACATCATACTTAACATGAAAAACTAAAAGCTTTTTCTCAAAGATAGAAAACAAGACAAGAATGCCTACTCTCGCTACTTGTATGTACAATAGAACTGGAAGTCCTAGCCGGAGATATTAGGCAAGAAAACTGATAAAATGTATTTATGTTGGAAAGGAAGAAGTAAAATTTTCTCTGTTTGAAGGCAACATAGTCTTAAGTATAGAAAACCTTAATGACTCTATCAAAAAGCTGTTAGAACTGAGAAATTATTCTATAAATTTGCAGGATACAAAATCAACATACAACAAGTATACTGCTATATAATAGCAATAAAGTATCTGAAGAAGAAACCAAGAAAATAATCTCATTTAAAATAACATTAAATGGAAATAAAATATTTAAGAATAAATTTAACCAATGAGGCAAAAAATCTGTAAATTGATAGCTATAAAACATTGATGAAAGAGATTGAAGACACAGATAAAACAGAAAATATCCTATGTTTATATACTGGAATAATTAATAATGTGAAAATGTCCTCACAACTCAAAACTATACAGATTCAATGAAATCCATATTAAAATTTTAATAACATTTTTCACAGAACTAGAAAACATTATTAAATTATAATGGAACCATTAAAAAATTCAAATGACAGAAGCAGTCTAAAGCAAAAGAAAAAATCAAAACTGGCCCCATTTCAATATTTACTATAAATCAAAACAGCATAGTACTGGCATTCCGTACATAAACCAGTAGAATATCACAGAAAGCCCAGAAATCAATCCATACATTTAAAGTCAATTGCTTTTTAATAAAATTGCCAAGAACGGAACATACAATGATAAATAAGTCACTTCAACAAAATGATGTAACAATGAAGTAAATACCCACATGAAGTGGAGTGACAGATGCTACAGGGAAAGGTGCAGGCCTTCTGAAAGGTCAGAAGGCTCTGCATAGCTTCACGGGAGAATAAGCAGAAGGCAGCTTCCCCTGACACAGAGAGCAAGGAGTAGGTACAAGGAAGTGTAGGGGAATTTATCCAAATAGGTTTATTTATGTTGTCTGGAAACCGACCTTTGATCATCCACATTTGATGATCAAATACATAGTGTGAAATAATGGTTTAATTTTATTAAAAGTTAATATCAAAATTAAAAGTTAAAATAGATCATCAAAAGTTAATGATCAAAAATCAACTCAAAATGTATTACTTAACTGTAGAACCTGAAACCATAAAGCTATTAGGAAAAAATCTTCTTGACTTGGTCTAGGTGATAATTTTTTGGATATAACCTTTAACTCACAGACAACAAAAGCGAAAATAGACAGATGGGACTACATTAAACTAAAAAGCTGCTGCACAAAATGGGAGAGAATATTTGCAAACCACACATCTAATAAGGGATTAATATCCAAAATACATAAGCTCCCAGGTCTGACCCACAGCCCCTAGTTGAGCAATGGATGAAAGGAGTACTCAGACACAGGCATGCTGTGTAGGAGCAGCTAGGGGGTGGCCGGCACTGAAGGCGGAAGAAGAGAGCTCAGCCTCAAACAGCTGGAGCTGCTTGCTTTCATTTAGCACAGACAGAAGGACAAAAACCTGGAGCCAACACAATCTCTAGGTAATTAACATTGTTTCCCCTTACAGGGAGGTGGATGATCAAAGGTCAGTTTTTGGACAACATGAATAAATAAGCAAACCTATTTAGATAAGTTCTCTTACACTTCCTTGTATCTACTCCTTACGTTCTGCCTCAGGGTAAAAGAACAGCTGCCTTCAGCTAATTCTCTCCCCACCTCCAAGCTATGCAGAGCCTTCAGACCTTTCAGAAGGCCTGCTCCTTTCCCTATAGCTTCTCTCACCACTCTCACTGATCTACAATAAGGAACCCAAAGAACTCAATAGTAAGACAACATGATTTTACAAATGGACAAAGGACCTGAATAGACATTACTCGAAGGAGTGAATAATGGATATATAAAAAATTGCTCAACATCATTATTATCAGATACATGCAAATTAAAACCAAGAGATATGATCTTTCAGAATGACTATCATCAAAGAGACAGAAGATAGAAAGTGTTGGTGAGAATATGGAGAAAATGGAACCCTTGTGCACTGTTAGTAATTAAAATTAATACAGCCATTGTAAAAAACATATGGAGGCAAATCTAACCAATAAAAAATAGAACTTCCATATTAACCAGCAATCTCATCACCAGGTGTATATTCAAAGAAAATGAAAACAGTACGTCAAATAAATATCTGCACTCCTATGACCATGCAGCTTTATCTATGATAGCCAAGATATGAAATCAACCTGAGTGTTCATCAACGAATGAATACAGAAAACGTCATGTATATACACCCAATGGAATACTATTCTACTTAGAAGAAAATTCTGTCATTTGCGACAACATGGATGAACCTGGAGGACGTTATGTTAAGGGAAATAAGCCAGATACAGAAGGACAAGTACCATATGGTCTGATTATATGTGGAATCTAAAATAGTCAAACTCATAGAGCAGAGTACCGCAGAGTGGTTATGAATAGTTGGACGGTGAAGTGAGCAGAAATTGATCAAATGATTCAAACTTTTAGTTAGACTGAGGGATTCATTCAGGAGATTTGTTGTACAATATGGTGATTATAGTTAAAACAAGGTATTGATTTCTTTAAAATGCTTGAGTATAAATTTTAAATGTTATTACACAAAAAAAAATAGTAGGTATATTGGCAATACATGTTAATGAGCCTGATTTAGCCATTCCGCAATATATACGTATACTAAACCATCACGTTGTATGCCATAAACATATGCAATTTTTATGAGCTAATTAAAAAATAAATTTAAAAATTACGGTAAGGCCAGAGCTCCTTAAGTAAAATACTGCTATCACTAACCAAAGAAAAAAATATAGAGAATGAGTTAATTTCCAACTTCTGCTCACAACAAGCAATCTCCCCTCTGAGGCAAACCAATCCTGGCTCAGTTTCCAATTCCTCCATGAAGTCTTTGCTGACCATTCTAGTATGAATATTTTCTTCACACTAAGGATTTTATATTCAGATTGATGATAAGGATAAGTGGTGTAAACTCAAATGAATGAAAATCAAAATATGGCCCTCAAAATTTATTAATCGGCTTTTTGCTTTATTCCCCAGGTCTCAAAAGATAAGCTTAATTAATCCAATTTAGTATGTTTGTAATCTTCAGAAGATTAGGTCTCTTAGGCTATACTTTGATGTCAATGCCAAATAAATCCTCTAAGAATTATTTTGAATAGTTGGGTCATTCTCTACGATGGCATAAATATTAACATTGATCTCATTGTACGAATATTCTCCTAAATGATCGAGAAGATAGTTTAATTGCTATGTCTAAGTTAAAAACTAATACCAGGCAACGAACTGGTCTCTTTAAAACTCTTATCAGGAAAATTGAGGTGAGAATTTAACACTTATTATTGCTAGAAAAATTGATTCTTCTGAAACATTCTTTTCTCTGAGTTATTTATGGTTTTCTTTTTCCTTACATTTCTAATTTTTCAATTTTAAGATTCTTAAATCCTTTTTCTAGATCTAAAGTCTATTGTGTAAACTCTAGACAATTGACTATCATTAATTTGTATCACTTATAAATTCAAGAGGAGCCTACATTTATCCAAAAATAAATAAGAGCATGCTGTTATAGTAACAACAAAATACATTGGTGAAGATTTTTAAGCTTCTTTTAATAATGTGGTAACCTCTACAATGAAATAGTGTTGAAAATGTTTGTATTGGGCATTCCCAATTATTAAATATAAATATTTAATAATATATTAAAAAATTATACGTTCAAGGACTATCACTTCAAACTAATCTTTTAAACCCCCAATATAGTTTCAGGGAGTGTTCTGGTTTCTCTTGATTCTTAGAGAAATCAAATAGCAATATAAACCTTATTTCTGTTTAATTTACTATAATCAACTGAGAAAACTGAAGGAAATCCTATGTTGGGTGACTTTAAACTGGAAAAGGTAACCAGTTAAAGAAAAAGTATTCAAAGTATATGTATCTACATTTCAAAGTTCATTTTAAAATATTGTTCCTAAAGGTATCATTCCCCAAATAATCTGGCAGTTAAAAGTCAGCAATATTTTCAAGAAACTAAAATAGAAGAGACCTTTCTATGTCTCTTCAAAACGTTTTCTCTGTTCCTGAAATTTGGAGTGTACTTGTGGTCAATAAGTATCCAGAAAATTATCCATCTGTAAATGTCTAGAACAGTCTCCACTACCTTTTAAAGAAAGTAAGTAACATAAAACAATATCAAGACAATGCATAAATGTTTCCAAAAGTAAGCATAATAAATGAATGTAGATTGAAATAAAACATGCTCCAACAGGTTACAACTCCATGCTCAAGGACACACCTAGGGGGTTAGTCACAAAATTTTTTTAAATATCCTCCAATTTTAACAAATGTGATCATCATACAATCTAGGAATAACATAGAAACGTGATGTTCAAAAGAGTAAGAGTGACACTAAGGAGATACTGCTTTCACAGGTAAAGGTCCGTAAAAATGCATTACCACCAGATGTGAACATATCCCTGAATGATTTGAGGTACATGCAAGACAGTCAGCAAATTATTATTGGAACTATCAGCGTCATCATCATGAGAATGAAGGAGGCACTTTTTCAGTAAGTGCGTTGTGATGTTCTCCACGGTAGATTTGTAAAGTGCAGAAAACGTTAGTTGAATCCCAGATGGTTTTTATGAACTTATCAAAGTTAAGCATATCTAAGAGTGTGTCATTTTATGGACTTAATAAAGACTGTTTTCTGAATATGAGGAATAGTTGACGTAGAAAATTTAAAACAGAGGCAAATATAAAGAAGAAAACATGACCAATAGTCTTTATTATATAGCAAAAACTAGTTATAACATTGTGATGTGCTTCTGCGCTAACTTCTGTTATATTTACATGTAAATATTTATTTGGCAATTAGGGCTATTCTGCATGTAAAACTTTTTATTTTGTTTTTATGCAATATTTTTGTGTCTGTTTTATTATAATAAATGTTCCAGGTAAACACCATTTAAAATATTTGAAAGTATACATTCATATGGATGATTCAATTTATTTAATCATACTGGTTAATGAATTGGTTACCATTTAGGTGTTTAAATTTTTCACTATTATGAATGAGATTACAATCAACATCACTATATGTACCTATTTTCTGAACTTGTAGTTATTATTTTTGACAGACTTATTTTTACTGCTCAAAAAATATGAACCTTAAGAGTTTCTTTAATCTACTACCAAATTATTTTCTAATGATCACACCAATTTGTACGAGGAATACAATAAGGTTTCCATTTTACTGTATTCTAGATAACACTCAATATTATCAGTTTTTTAAATCTTATTTTCATGGGCAAAATAAATATAGCTTCATAGGTGTTTCTGAATGATGTTTCTCTGGTTATAAAATCAAACATTTTTAATTTATTTTGAAAGGTTTTTTTCTTTGAGATTTTTCTATTCCTGGGCTTTACCTATTTTCTAGTAATTATTCCTAGTCATTTATATGAGCTTTTTATAGAACAAAGATACCAAAACTTTATCAAATTTACTAAAAATAATCTCCCAATTTGTGTTTGACATTTGATTTTATTCATAATGTTTTGGTATGTAGTTAGATCATTGATTTTTAACTCTTAGGATTTCTCCGATTGCTTTTACTAGCATTAATTTCTTTAAGCCCATAAGTACCTTTGCTCGTGGTATCATTAGTAACAGGGAAGGCCTTTTTAGTTTTTTGTTTTGAAACGGGGTCTCGCCGTGTCATGCAGGCTGCAGCGCAGTGCTGTCATCATGCCTCCTTGCAGCCTCCATCTCTCAGGCTCGGTGGATACTCTCACCTCAGCCTCCCCAGTAGCTGGCACTACAGGAGCATGTCCATGCCCTGTTAATTTTATTTCCTTTTTTTTTTCTCTTTGCAGAGACAGAGCCATTTTATGCTGCCTAGGCTTGTCTGGAACTCCTGGATTCCAGTACTCCTCCCTCCTCAGCTTCCCAAAGAGCTGAAATTACAGGCTAAAGCCACTGTGCTGGCCAGACTTTTTAAATACAGCCTTATGTTTTTTTCTCCCAGCTTCCATCCGTAACACTTTTACTCCCCAACTCCCAGACACATAAATATCCTGTAAATAGTTATCTTCTCCCCAGAGCATATTTTCAAGTATATACTCCGCTAGTATTGGAGATAGTAATTTGCTAGAAATAGGCAGATGAAAAATAGCATTTTAAAAATATTTTTATTGAGGTAAATTATAGACAGCATAAAATGCATCATTTCAGCCATATTTAAGTGTACAGTTCAGTGGCATTAAGGGCATTAATATTGTTATGCAATAATCACCATCATTTATCCCTAGAACATTTTCATCATCCCAAACAGAAAAACTGTACCCATTAAACAATAGCTCCCAATCAATCCCTTCCCCTGGCAACTACCATTCAACTTTCTTTCCCTATAAATTCAATTATTCTAGCTTTCTCATGGAACTGAAATCATACAATATTTGCCCTTTTGTGTCTGGCTTATTTCAATCAGCATTATGTCCTCAAGGTTAATTCATGTTGTAACGAGTGTGAGAATTTCAATCCTTTTTAAGACTGAATAATATTCCACCACAATGTAGTTTTCCATTCATCTGCCCATGAACATTTGGCTTGTTTTCACCTTTTGGCTACTGAGAGTAATGTTGCTGTTAACATGAGTGTACAAAAAGTTTTTTGAGCGCATTGCTAACCACCACATATACAAACATTGAAACTGGGAACACTGATACCAACTACTGACACTTAAATTATGAATCAGCTTTACCTATCCTATATAGAGAAGTTTTGCGTTCTGAATACTTCTCTCAAGACCTGAAAAGCCATCTTTGTGCATCCAATCAGATACTTTTCTTCAAAAATATGCTAGAAAGGTGTTCAACAGAGAGACAAAATGGCAATCGCTTCAGGAGATTCATTCTCGCTATGAATTGGGCATGCACCAAATTCCAAGCAACATGGAGAAGCATTGTGGAAGATGCCTCTGTTCTTTTGAGCCAAAGAGCTTGATAGTCGTTTTGGGTGTATTATAAATTAGTACCTTATTTCTCTACTTTTTTTTTTCCAGAGAAATCAAGAATGGCTGAAGAAAATCACACCGTGAAAAATGAGTTTATCCTCACAGGATTTACAGATCACCCAGAGCTGAAGACGCTGCTGATTGTGGTGTTCTTTGCTGTCTATCTGATCACCCTGGTGGGGAATACTGGTTTGATGGCATTGATTGTTACACACCGTCGACTTCACACACCAATGTACATCTTTCTGGGAAACCTGGCTCTTGTGGATTCTTGCTGCGCCTCTGCCGTTACCCCCAAAATGTTACAGAACTTCTTTTCAGAGGACAAAAGGATTTCCCTCTATGAATGTGCAGTACAGTTTTATTTTCTTTGCACCGTGGAAACTGCAGACTGCTTTCTTCTGGCGGCAATGGCCTATGACCGCTATGTGGCCATATG
>CM052662.1:78220076-78261388 GCA_028533165.1 Leontopithecus rosalia
CCTAAGACTGGATAAACCTTTGGGCAAGCCTGACAACTCACTGACTCAAATTTTTTCACAGCTATCTGAACTCAAGCAGTGGAAAGTGTTTAATTCAAATATAGGAATTTATAAGTTATCCCAACCAAATTTCCTCTTATTAAATAGGCCCATTAATATTTTTTGAAGATCTAGATCCCATCATCCAATGAAGTAGTTGTCCCTATCAACTTCAAATCATTTGAAATTTGGTAAGCATGTATCTACCTTCTAAAATATGTCATCAACAGAACAGAGTTCATTGGATACTGTTAGAGATCTTATTTAAAAGTTGGCACAATCTACTAACCCATCTTGTTCCAAAAACAGAGTCCAAAAAAAGACAAATAAAATTATCACTGCCCCCCCAGCTGTCCTGGTGAAGTCAAAGTACTCACAGGTCCTAAGTAGATCAATCCCGCTATTGTGGTTTCCAGGATCAACAAATTTCTCCATGAACTGCTCTGTCAGTGTGAAACTCACACATTTCGTGACCACATCAAATGACTCTGGAACAAGAACAAGTGCCTGTTGTTTTCATCATAAACATTTAACAAAAATCTCTTTCAATAATTATTCTCCAAAGTAAAAAGTAAAAGACTTTTCCAGAGGGGTCAGCAACTCCTCTGGCCCTGACTGACACACAGGTTTCATAGACGTCCAATGGATGCCACTGGTCCTTAGTGGCAGGCCGAAGACATAGGCACGAGGAAGAAAAATAAAGTGGAAGCAGTAAAATGAATGGCAGAATAGCTACATAAGAAGCCTAGGAAGAAGGGGAGGAAACAAAGACCGAAATAAATAGGAATGTCGATCTTGCCCACCCCTGCTTTACCAGTCATACCCCCATCTCAGGGAACGGCAACTCCACCTTTCCAGTTACTCAGACCGGAAACTTGAGTAATTTTTGTGCATTTACACTCTATCAGGAAATCCTAGGAGTTCTTTCTTCAAGCTGTGTCCAGAAAGCAGCTGCTGCTCAGGGCTACAACTCTGGTGTGAGTCATAACTCACATAAATCACTTAACCTGAATTACTTCTATAGCCTCCTAACCATAGTCTCTAGCTTCCACCTTTGTCTGCTGCCTCTGTTCTCACAACAGCCTGGGTGACCAGATCATGGCTCACCACTGTACTTGGAGTCAACACCAAAGTTCTCAGTATGCCTAGTCTTCCAGGATTTGGCCCAGTACCACTCCCAAAGCAGGTCTTTGGCAGCATTCCCAACTTCCCGACTCTCCCTTCATTCCAGCCCCGTGGCTTCCTTACTGGTCCTTGAATATTTCAGGCATGCTCCTGCCACAGGGCCTTTGCAGCAGATGTCCTTTCCAACCTAAATGACTACCTCCCCACTTACCCATAGGGCCAACTCTTTCATCTAGTCTTTACATTCTTTACTCAAGTGGTGCCTTCTCAATAAGACCCACCTTAAGTATCCTGCTGAAAATCATAACCTATGGCCCCCAATATTCCTTTTCCCACATATTCCCAAATTCCTTTAGTGTTCTATTTTGCCATAGCACACGTCATCTTTTAACATACTCTTTATTCTGTTTATACTGCTATATTCTGTTTACTGCCTTTCATCCTTTATTAGAATGCTAGTTCCCCAGGAGTAAGATTTTGTTCTCTTTCCTGATGTTCTCCCAGCTAAGAGGCCCTAGAACATGAAGGCATGCAATAAATATTTGTTTAATGAATGACCAAGTGGTACCACTCCACTACCAACTCCAATATCAATATCAAGTGTTCCTGTAACCTCGTAAGTCAAATTGAACATTTTACAATGAATTTTTAACCAACTTCCTCCCCTTTCCTTTCAAATTACCTCTTTATTCAGATACAATGATATATCATCCTTTTGATATGTGGTAACTCAAACTTGTTCTGCTATGATTTGAATACAATGCTTCCCCATTAAGGGGCCAACAGAAGTAATCATAAATAAACTCTAACGTTGTCCCTTACAAAGAGTTCTAAGGCTACCACTTTAATAACTGGAAATTAAAACAGAATGCCTGCAAAATAAACCTGAAAAACTTAGTTTGGGTTTTTTTTTTACTTCTGTAATACAGTATCTTAACCTACAAACTCTGCATCAAGATTGTTGCAAAATAGTCTCATAGTTACACAGATTTAAATGTACAGCTGGTCAAATTATATCCCCTAAGTCATAGGGGCAAATGATAGATATGTAGTATAATACAGCTAACCCATAAAAGAACAATCTGCTGATTTCAATGGTAGTCCTTTACTAGTTACCAGATATTTTAAAAGTCTTTTGATGTACTTTTCCAACTATTTCTTTATGACATGTGTGAGATTAATAAAAAGTATCTAATGCACAAGTAAGTATACAAATTTTAAACAGCTTTCTCAGGATAAGAAAAGTTCCTCATCCAGCCAATATTGATGAGTACCATGGTAACGCAAATAAGGTGGGGAGAGAAGGTGGCAGGAAGAGCAGATACACCATGATTTATTCCTTTAAGGAGAGAGAGAGAACCAACAAAGCTACTTACATGTAATTGGGCAATCATTAGGTTGTTCTGTCTATTATTAAAGAGGTAAAAGAGAGAGAAGTTAAAATAAGAGAAATACCTGTCCTTTCTGGTGGGCTATACCAATGCATGTTTTTGGATATGGTGATACACCGTCTCCACAATCCTACTGTGCCATTGTATCGAAAAAGTGCATCATTGTAAGTCTTTTCATCTGCCTCATCACTAATGAATTCATCCCAGATGCTTTTATTCAAATCACTGGAATTTTCTTGAACTGGACTTCGATATTCATACCAGAAGTCTGTGCCAATGGAGGCTGCCATGTAGATGGTGGAAATGAGGCTAAGCACACAAGCAATAACAAACGCTGTAGCAAAACGGTTATCCATTCTGGCATTCAGACTGCTCTGTTTAAAAGTTGAAGACAAAAAGTTAGACTTTAAGGACATTTAAGAAAGATTATTTTGAATTATTCCAAAGGACCCTTCACCCGATTCCCCATGCCTTCGTACATATAACCATTAAGAATTTTTTTAGAAAGCAAGCATATTTTTAATTAAGTTTAAAACAAAACTCATTCTCATAAAAGTATTTATTGAATGCTCACATACCCAGGATGCTACGGAGACAGAGGTCTTGTTCTCTAGTCTATCACCTGCATACTAAAACAGACAACACTGAAATGGACATACACATTACAGATACAAACAGACATGCCCATGATCAGCAGGGTACCATGCACACATTTTAAATTACAGACTGAATTTCTGCACAAGCTGCAGAGGATTAAGTGTTCTGGATTTGAGTGTTAAAAAGGCACAGGAAAAGGAAGCAGTGGAAATTGGCTTCTCCCAGTTTCCTCTGAAGAGGTAAGCCTCCTAAAAACAAAGGTAAGAGTCAGGAGCCATACGGAAAACAGAGTGGAAGATGTTTGTTAACCCCGAGGGAAAGGTTGTCTCAAGTGTATAAAATAGCAAAGAGAACAATAACATGTAATAATGCTAGATAGCAATCTCTCCCTAATCCATTAAAGCTAAGCCAAGCTTCTTTACGCTGCCAAATGCTTCACTCCTGTCTACTCTCTCTATTCCTTATACTTCTCAATCTCCTCAACTGAAACCTGGCTCTCTCCCTAAATCCTACGTGCAATCTATGTCCGCAAAAACTAAATGATCCCTCCTTAGCCCGACAGAAAACTCTCAAAATATGAACACTCCCAAGGCGTGGACGGGGCTCAACGGCAGTAGTAAATGGCCGCAGCAAAATGACTCAAGGTGGATCGCGCTGAGTCAAATACTACACGGCAAGTGTACACCGTGACCGTACCCAACACCTTAAGAAGGTGCACGAAAAACAGACTCGCAAACTGGGGTTGCTGAGTTTGGAAAATGGGAAGCGATTCAGGAAAGGCAAGGGCAGTGACAACGATAACTCAAAAAGTTGGATTTGTATTTTGATTTTTTTAGAAATCCCCCCTTCATCCTGGTGCTCTCAAATGGCCTTAAAGGGTCCCAGCACTGGGAACGGCGGAGCGTCCAAGCCGGACGACAGGCGCGGCCACTTCCCGGGGCAAGGCGGGGCCGGAGAAGACCGGGTCTGGGGCGGGGCAGCCGTGCGCAGCCCCCTGCCAGGGGCCCCAGGTACCAAACCAGGCCCCGCCCTAGAGGGCTCGGCCCAGGGACAAAACCGCCGCTCGGAACCCGCCCAGTCCCGACCACGCCCGGGAAGGGGGCCCCTCTTCAAACCGCCGGGAACGTCGAACCGCGACGCGACCCCCGCCCGGCCACGCCGGTCCCATCACTCACCGCCCATCCTCCTGCACAGCCGGCTTCACCCTCTAGCTCAGACCACAGCACCCTACTCTCCCCGCGCCTCCTCTGACGCACTTCCCTGCAGAGCCCGCCCCCTCCATAACTCCCGCGCCTCCGCCTCCGCCCCCACCCCGGGCAGGGCCGCGGCCCGGGGGCCGAGGGGCCTTGTGGGAGTTGTAGGAGGGACAGACTGAAAGCTGTCTGAGGCGGCGGTAGGCATTCCTGGCGCCGCTCGCGGTGCATTGCGGGAGATGTAGTTCGGCTCCTCGGGCAAGCTGGTGCGCAGAAGGGAAGTCTAGGCTGTTGGATTCTTGCATTTTAGGGAGGAAGGGACGATGGTCCAGAAAGTAAAGCGTCCTGTTTCCGGTCACCTCTAGTCAATGACCGTGACCCGTATAACTTAGGTCTGACTTAGTCCTGTGCTTTCCCTATCACATATTACCCTGTCTCTACATCTAAGTATAAATGAACAAAAATGGAATTCTACTTGTGAAACGTTGACCCATTTTATTTCCCTCCCCCAGAATCCCTCGCATTGGCGCGAAGCGTCCTTCTGGTTTTATTGCCTAAGTTTAGACTAAGAAGTATGTGACCTGGCAGACAGCATCCATCAAGAATATAATGACATTACTTGGGTTTCATAAAACGTGTGTTTGTAGCTGCCTTCTTTTTACGACAAATGATACTGGTTTTTTATTATAGTAATGTTCCTTTTAAATTTTTTTCATTATTTTTAGAATGTTAATAATATTGAGGACACCAGATATGTCAAAAATGAATAAAAAATTGTGAGTATAGTAGGAAAAAGACTGAAATTTGGAGAACATCACTCAACCAGAGAAGGTCCTGGACAGCATTGGAGATTGCAGATGATGTGTGGCAGAGAGGCAACAATGAATCTGAGCCCTCAGGTTTGACACAGAAGAAATTCATGGACAGGAAGCAGGGACATCTTAGCAGTAACAGGTGTGGAACTATTAACGTGGTGGCCTGGGACCAGCAAATGGTGGATTTCTCAATAGTAACCTACAGAGAAAGCTGACTCAAGGACAGAGGTTTCAAACCCTCACTCTGTCCCCTAATGCTTTGTCATTTAGCACAGGAGAAAGATGGGAGCTTCAAGTTGATATTGAATTTCTACCACTTTGACAGATTAAAGGCATGATATGTTTCTCTATCTGTAGTTACATTTCTTTCACCTGAGTGGGTGAACTGGTATTCACATGCAGCACATAATAAGGTAGCCAAATATAATATTCAAACATGACTCTGGATTTTCACATATAGCATGTAATAAAAAAAATGTTGTCAGAGGCACCAACTAGAGAAAGTGGTGGAGGAGCGCAGGCAAGTTGTCAATGTGTAGTAAGACTCATAAATGCATTTATACACCAGAAAATGTCTTCATCCATCAGCCTTCACTAGAAATCCCCTACTTTCAGATTTACCTCTCCACTGAGATCATGTGTTAGGTAAACCAAGCTAAAGAAAAGTTTAAAGGAGAGAAAAGAAGAAACAATGTCAGTCTATAGATAAAGGAACTAGAGAGAGTAACAGACTTGTAGCAAATTTGGTATTCGAGTAACTGACTATCATGGTAGCACTCTTGAATATACTCATTTGATGACTTTGGAGAATTAACCTTCTTTAAGTCTTGGTTGTCTTTTTTCCAAAATATGGATGTTGACAGTAGCATCTATCCCACATGATCATTGTGAGGAGCAAGTGAGAAAATACATCTAAAACGCCCAGCACAGAACCTGGCACTTAGGAAAGAATCATTAAATTACTAGTATTTGCAAATATTTGTTGCATATTTATAATATTTCAGTAAGCATAGTGAAAACAGCTTTTCTGTGGATTTTTAGTATTCTAATACAGTTCAAATCAGTGTGGCTGGTTCGTTTCAGCACCTCACTGCCAAACTAAGGGGCAGGGACTGCTTCAGTTTCTCTGCCTTTGTCAGTGATGACCAGGATATAAAGATGTGTGCTGCATAGAACTTTAAACTTCACATTGTCCTTTTTTTCTTGATCTTGACAGATTTGGCATCCTTTGGTCGGGCTGTGAGCAAAAATTCTTGATTTCCTCAATTTTCAGAGGCATGACAACAAGGCATGCAGGGAACAGGGGCAGACCAGGGAAACAAGCGGGAAAAAGACAAACAGCTTTTAAAGCTCCTGGATTAACCCTAGAGGTTACCCCAAAATGGAGATAAGCCATTTATAGAGATAGGTGTTCCTGCTCACTTCAGCAAGTTTAAAAAACTCTGGACTAACCACCAAATGACTAGGAAAGATTTGCCAGGACTATATTTTAGGCATCTTTGTTTAGCCCTGCTCAGGAGATTCCCAGGCCTGGGATTCTATCATATATACAAGTCGTCATGACTCAAGAATACACCAGGAAATGTTTCTGGGAGGACCTGAAATGGAGGATGACGCTTGCACCCTTCAAGTCTTCAGAATGCCTAGAAAACACTCAGGGCACATTTCACTGACCAACCTAATGTGAACCTGGAGGTGTCTGCATGTTTGTGGTTTTGATCATCCTGAGAAAGGACCTGAACGGACCCATCACACCCAGTTTCACCAACCACACACCGTATGTCTGGTTTATCTCTCCATCTTTGGTGTTTCCTAATTTCTATTTATGCTTGCTTGTTGTATGAGTAGGTAAAATAGATCCTTAATACATTAACAGAGCTAAATCTCTACCTCTGTTTTTACTCTGCTATTTGAGAAGGGGTAGCTGGCCTCATATTTTCACAAATATAAAAGATGATTTTGTGCAACCACGTAGAGATTATGGAATTTAGCTTTAAAAGCAGAGTTGAATGAGGCATCTAGTTTAACTTGTTAAAGATAGTTCTCGTTTCAACAGGAAGGCATATTATAGTTACAGCACATTTAAAATTAACCCAATAACTGAAAATCTAGATATTCAGAGGTTGTTATTTGTTTGTGTTATGTACTTACGAAACAATTCTTCACACTAGAATTTCCATCAATATCAAATCCCCAATACCTTTAATATTATTTTTAATTGCGTATTTTTAGGAATTATAAGTTATATCTACATTATAAGATATGTCTACATTATGTTTTTCTAATGCAATTTTGCCCTGGTTGTTTTTCTTAACAACTTTGGAGTTCAGAAAGGAAGAAAAAGGAAATATGTACAAGTTCTGGGTTCCAACCAAAAACTATTCTTAAAAATGTACCTATCTTTGAATTTCCTTGCACCCATTCACTGTAGAACAATAACAGAACTTGATCAAGATCAAGGCAAATAAGAAAATACATCTAAAAATGTCTCCTTTTTTTGGCAATTCCTGTAAAGTGCCACATGTAGTAAAAACTATAATTTTCAGATGCCCATGCTTCTGAAAGACAGTGCATGAGCCATATGTAAATGAAAACTTTAAGTTTAAATTATCCTTTATTTACAAATTATCAATGGATCTTTGGTTAATGACCCCTTTCTGGACCCCAGGGTCCTCATTAGTAAAATAGTTGTACTAATGATCATTAATATCACTTGAAGTTATAAAATTTTACAATTTATAATTCTACTGAAAGAATCATTCAACTAGAAAATACGGTTTTCGTAGATCCACAACATAGCGTTTCATTGCAGAATTTATGTGTCCTATACCTCAAGCCTAGGAAATGTACTAGAAGCAGAGATAGTGGCAAATGTAGACTGCAAAGAAAAAGGAGGAATGCCATGTGCATTCTGATTAGAAAAGATACTGAAAAACAGCCCTTGCTGTTTCAAAGATTAGCAGTAATCGTTAGGAAGGCTAAAATTATGGAAGAAACTTTTTTTGATTTCTTCTAAGTGACATTTATTAGTATAGAGTTATGGGTATGAATTGTGGGCCTCCCAAAAATATCTTTTCAAAAAATAATCTTTATTGCAGATAAGAAACTGAAATTATCAATTAATTTAATTATTAATAAACTTAAAAAAGAGTCTTCATTGAGAGAGTCCTCTTCTCATCACTATCCATCATAATCATATGAGGCCATGACAGTGATATTTTTCACATTTGTTTGTTTTCAAGTTGCTTCTGATTCAACCAGATGTGCTAAGTGAAAACATTAGGTTAAGTTGACAGAAAATATGCTGCGTTAACTTAGAAACATCTCTTGATATTAGTTTATGATGTGACGAAGATTCCAGGATTGAATAGAAAGTGAAAGCTGTCTAAGAAGTTTGTGAAAAGTCCCTATTCCTTGGAAATAACTCAAAATTCAAGCATGATTCATCCCAGATCTACAATCATTTGTTGACCATCTATTGCTTGCCAGACACTCTGCTGGATGTCAAGTACACCAACATAAACTCAATTTTTGTTACACACAACCTAAATTCAGATTAAATCTACTATTATGACAAACTTAAAGTATATATTGCTAGAATAGTAGCATCATTTCTATCTATGGAAGTATTAGTTACCAAGGGGAATAACCCAGTAAATTAAATGAGGGGCCCTCATAATAGTGAATATATGCCACTCAATTTGGCATGATGTGATATTACATTATATACTACTAAATTCTTCAAGTAACTGAGAATTTTAAAATAATAATAATCTCCTAGGGTATAAACAGTATAATCAGTTTTCTTAAACTGAACTTTTTGACTTTGCACTTTACGATACTCCTAAGAAATGAACAAGAGAATGTATCTAACAAGTGAATATATAATGACACTGTTTAATTGATAAGATTAATGAGAAATAATTACTTGCTTCATGCTCTTTGCCATTTATTCTGGGACATATCAGCAGAGCATGTGTGAATCAAAGGCTACTTATCCAGGGATTTCTTTCTTCTGTGCTATATACACATAATCGGATCTCCACCTGATATGGATGACAGGGAAGAGGCTGAAGTAATGTTATCGTAAGTCCAATAAGCCTAACTGGGGTGGCTCTATTATTAAATCTTCAGCCTGCCTGTGAAGCAGAGGCTGCAATCCACAGCAAGTAATAATGGATTCACTTGAGCAGGCATTTCAGTAGAGAAAACCTTTCTCTGTCCTCAACACCTGAGCCGGTTCTGATCATAACTCAGGAATTGGAACGTAGAATAAGTAAGGCCTACAAATCTAAATTAATCCCCAAAAGTTTGTGCTATCCAGACTAAAATACTTCCACACATTTCCAATTTTGAGGTAACTTTTAGGTCTTTTTTTAAAAATTAGTCAAAATACTAACAAATAATAACAGAACAATAACAAAGCATAACATAGAAGGTCGGTTAACTTATGTTAATTAGAACAGTGAATCCAAACTTTAGTCTGTTTAGAATCACCTTGGATACTTGTTAAACATAAAGTCCTAGACTTCTTCCCCGGTGGATTCTGACTGAATACATCTAGGACAGGGTTTGGCAATCTACAGTTTAGCAGGTGTTCCTGCTGACTCTAATCTGGGTAGTACGATCTGGCATCCACAGGTTCAAATCAATGGCTTTAAGAGCCCAAAAAGACCTTTAGTCAGGTAACTGCTGTATGCCAGAGGCCAGTCCAGAGATAACGAATAGTTGCTCATTATCAGCTCCAGGGGTCAGATACAAAGAGAGCTAACAGAGTGAAATGAGACAAGTACTTTGCAAGCAGTATTTTTAAAGTTCTTAGGAAATACAAAGGAAGAAGTAGTTATTTCTGCCAGGAGTCAGGTAGGAAAGTTGAGTGTTATTTTCTGAGAAAAAAAATTCTAAAGCGGTGGCATATACGCTCTCATTCAGTTACCAATATTTATATCTTATTCTTTTTTTTGCCATCACTCTGTTTACACAGACTTTTCATATGCTTATGGAACTCAGTGTTGCTTTCGAGTTTTGATCTATGTGTAGGCGTCTATTTTATTGTTAGTATCTGCACATTTATTTTAAAGAACACTCAAAGTCCTAAAATTGACCGTTGTACCAGCTTATTTACAACCCCACTTCAGCCAGCTTTACTGTGGATTCTGTCTTACACTAGCATTGTACTCTGAGATATAAACAAACTGCCCTCTGCTATGTGTCTGTTTTTGGCTTAAAATATTCCATTTGCTTGCTGATTTGGGTACCAAGGTACTGTTGATCCACAATGGCTATTCTCACATTGTAGCTTTTCCACCATTAAATATCATACTGCAAAGTGGCCATCTATGATAAAGCAAACTACTTTATCTACAACGGCTTCAATAGTTGGCTGAGGAAATCAGATTTGAGATAGTTTACATCAGCAAGCCAGCAACTTTCGAAACCTGAAAAAAAATGCAATGGATACAGAATGAATGTGCAGCCAAATATTTTCCTCCATAGTATGAGCATGAATGATTTTTCCATTTTATAATAACTTTATGTTGAATTCTTGAGACATATCAAAATTTTTTTAAAAAAGATAAAAATACATTAGACGCAGAATCAACCATATTTTCTCAAATACCAAAAGAACTTATGGTTGCAGGGTACAACATTCTAATATTAAAATTACAGTACACTTAAACTGTAATTTTAATTATGATTTTACTAATATATATGATTAGCACTTTAACGTACATGCAAACAGATATAGATGACGTGTTTAAATATTCTATATTACCTCATTAATCCTTTTCAAGTAAATATTGTCCTACTTCAAATTTTTTACAAAATAAATTATTCTATTAAATAATTAAACCTTACCCAGTGGGAAAGATTTCTGTCCCAGAAATGTCAAAGCAGTTAATTAGTTTCTCTGATCTGTGGTCTATATTTAGTAAGGAATATGCCCTCCGTGAAATTAAACGAATTGCACACAGCAGCCAGGGCCACAAGAAAAGGCAGGCTCTGGCCCATAAATCAACTCCAGAGTGACTTCTGGGACTGTCCCAGGTCAGAGGAGCCTTCATCCTTCCCTGACCTCAGCTCACTTGCCTAAAACTGAGGTGACACTAAGCCATATCAGGAGAAAGAGGAAAGGAGGAAGTACAACCGGCAGGATGATTCTTTTTAATATACCAACTACTAAAGAAATAAAAATTCGGCAGGGACAGGCTTGGTGGCCCACACCTGTAATCCCAGCATTTGGGGAAGCCATGGCAGGCAGATTGATTGAGCTCAGGAGTTCCCGACCAGCCTGGGCAACATGGCAAAACCCTGTCTCTACAAAACATGCAAAAATTAGTTGAGCATGGTGGTGCATGCCTGTAGTCTTAGCTACTCAGGAGGCTGAGGTGGGAGGATTGCATGAGCCTGGCAGTGAGATGTGTTTGAGCCACTGCACTCCAGCCTGGGTGACAAAGTGAGACCCTGTTTCAAAATTTAAAAAAAAAAAAAAGAAGCTTAAGAAAGGACTTCAACTGTTTAATAACTGTATTTTCATCTACAAGCATACATTTTTCTATGAATAGTAATATCAACCCGAAACTGGAATTCTAAAGATTCAATCAGATTAAAACATCTCCCTGTAACCTAATTAGAAGCTGAAAATACAGTTTTTGGTTTTATAAATTGGCTGACTTGTTAATTTTTCTTAAACAGTTATTAAATAAAAATATCATTTCCTTACATAAGTATTCTTCTGTATTAACTTCTAACAACATATTAATATTAATACTAATTCTAATAGCCTTTTAGTAAATTATTATGGTTATAGAAAAAAGGAGAATACCTGAGAGCCTTGAGTCACTTTGGCCAGTAAAGAGCCAAAATAAATGGAGTCCATTTCAAAATGTGTTATATTTTACTATTGTCATCATAATATAAAAGGAAAGATATGGGAGAAAAATGTGACAATTCTTTGTTTTAGCCTGTTCCCCAAGTGTTTTGAATGTACCAAAAAATCTTCCTTTTTAGAGGAAGATTTATAATGGATCTCTGCTGGCAGCTCCATTATGATGTCACTATCTGTTGCCAGATAAGCAATTCCAAAAGTGATGTTCACTCATGTGTGGAGGTACCAGAAAGCCATGGCTCAAAAGCTAAAACAATCACTGCTACAGAGGTGTGAGATAATGAAGGGAAGATCAAAGGGGATCCAGAGTCCCCATATTTGAGGGTTAGCAGGAAGAAAATCTCCTAATCAATGATGTTAACTCTTAACAAAAGAGAACTTCACTGGTTGAATTACAATAGCAGATAAGAGGGTAAAAATAGCAATGTGAGATTTTTAAACCTGTGTTTGTAAGTTACATAAGTAACAACAATACCTGAAGTTAGACCTCAATCAATTCATTCCTGCTAGTTACACTGGATAACAAAAATAATTTTCTGAATCGACCCGAATAAACTACCATTTCCAAAGCACCAACTATGTGCGAGATGCTATGCGGGTTGTAGTGGGAAATGTAAAATAACAATAATAAGAGCACAAAATGTGGTCCCAGCCTTTGGGGGATTTTTAAAAACTTATGTGACAGCATTAATTATGTGTGAAATGAAAGAGCTAACTAGATGGGGAGACTCTCATGCCCTAATTGGAAGCATGTTGTTGGACCTAGTTGTAGACTGGTATGATTTGGGAAACTGTTCAATCACTCTTTACACAAGGAAAGACTAGTTTTCTTCCTGTTTCGCCAACAAAGTAAATAAAGAGCATATTTTCATCATCATTGCCTTACAGTTTTAAAAGTAGAATGGTAGCTTATATGTGAAACAGAAGGCTAGATCAAAATAAATTTCATTGTCAAAAGCAAAGAAGGTCTTTAAAGGAGGTGAAAAAAATCAAGTTAATTCATTTCTTAATTACTGGCCTTAAAGAATAAATTGAATATCTTGAGAAAAAGAACTCAAAAAGCACCTCAGTTTCACAGGCAAATGCAAATTAAAAAACCACAACCACAACGAACCAACACCAATCAGAGCGCGGCTCCTTGTGGGCCCTTTCTGAGGATTGGTAGAAACTGCATTTTTTAATCTCGGTTTTCATGTTTGTCCAAGATCTTTAAAGGGAGGAGAAAAAAGAGAAAGGCAGGCACTGTATAAAAGAAGCACCCTTGAGGTTTCTAAAATTGACACCGAAACTTCATAGGTGAGGACGCTCACCAGATTTAACATTTGCACTTTGGTGATGGACCCAGAAGATACTTCAGTTTATTTGGATTATTACTATGCTACAAGCCCAAACCCTGACATCAAGGAGCCACGCCCCCGTGTTCCTTACACCTCCGTCTTCCTTCCAGTCTTCTATACAGCAGTGTTCCTGACTGGAGTGCTGGGGAACCTTGTTCTCATGGGAGCGTTGCATTTCAAACCCGGCAGCAGAAGACTGATTGACATCTTTATCATCAATATGGCTGCCTCCGACTTCATTTTCCTTGTCACGCTGCCTCTCTGGGTGGATAAAGAAGCATCTTTAGGACTGTGGAGGACGGGCTCCTTCCTGTGCAAAGGGAGCTCCTACGTGATCTCCGTCAATATGCACTGCAGTGTCTTCCTGCTCACGTGCATGAGTGTTGACCGCTACCTGGCCATTGTGTGGCCAGTCGTGTCCAGGAAATTCAGAAGGAGAGATTGTGCATATGCAGTCTGTGCCAGCATCTGGCTTATCTCCTGCCTGCTAGGGTTGCCTACTCTTCTCTCCAGGGAGCTCACGCTGATTGGTGATAAGCCATACTGTGCAGAAGAAAAGCCAACTCCTATTAAACTCACATGGTCCCTGGTGGCCTTAATTTTCACCTTTTTTGTTCCTTTGTTGAGCATTGTGATCTGCTACTGTTGCATTGCGAGGAAGCTGTGTGCCCATTACCAGCAGTCAGGAAAGCATAACAAAAAGCTGAAGAAATCTATAAAGATCATCTTTATTGTCGTGGCAGCCTTTCTCATCTCCTGGCTGCCCTTCAATACTTTCAAGCTCCTGGCCATTGTCTCTGGGTTGCAGCGAGAACTCTATTCTCCCTCAGCCATTCTTCAGTTTGGCATGGATGTTAGTGGACCCTTGGCATTTGCCAACAGCTGTGTCAACCCCTTCATTTACTATATCTTCGACAGCTATATCCGCCAGGCGATCGTGCACTGCTTGTGCCCTTGCCTGAAAAACTATGACTTTGGGAGTAGCACTGAGACATCAGACAGTTATCTCTCTAAGGCTCTCTCCACCTTCATTCATGCGGAAGATTTTACCAGGAGGAGGAGGAGATCTGTGTCACTCTAAAGGAAACTGTGACATTTCAAGCTCCGTAATGGGTTAAGGAGTTAATTTTTGTCAGCCACAAAGAAAGAAGTGTTAATGATAGGATTCACGTTGCTTCATAGATGCAAGGAAGAGTTAATTTGTAAAGCAAGGTCTGAAAAGTCCCCATGTTGTGGATATAATTAGGCATGTGCTGTTTTCTCAGCTGAGCAGCCTTCTTCAAACCTTGCCAATCAAGTCCACCAGACAAAATGAACTCCCATCTGTCCTTAAACTCTTGGATAAAGGCTCCAGCTTGAACTAGTCCCTTTCTTCATGATTGTTAATGGGCATTTGGGCCTTTCCTTTCTGAAGAAGCTTGGTACCTTCAATCCCACCATCCTTCATGCTGAGCTCCAAATTGGACTACGTTGAAATGATTCTGCCTACTTTCATCTGATGAGAAATGCAGTAACAATGCAGGTAACAACAATGTAATATACCTGCACTCTGTAATTAATTGTTTCTGAGTTACTGAGCTAGATTCTGACCTCAATCTTTAAAGCTGTATAAAGCAATTCTTCATGATCTTCCAACATTGTGCTTCATCCTATGCTTATTCACAATGGCTTTGGACTGGCAAAAAAAAAAAAAAACCTCATGGGGATTTTGTACAGTGTATGTGATTTTGGACTTCCTTTATCATGTTTTAACACGTAAGCATATGGCAAGATCCGACCTCTGTTTGCTTTATAAGATATTGATAGAAATGTGTCCCATTCATAATGGTGTAGTAACTATTTTTTAATGGGGTTTTACTATGCTCTTTTGTTTTCATTGCCTTTATAAATTAGGATTTGACTTTGCTTTAATTACATGTTTTTAATTACCCACTTACCTAGTTATCACAGGAAAATGTTGTTACTAATATAATTGGAACTCATCAAATGCTTAGCTCTACCCCTGTGCAGATTAGTCATTTTGTATTTTAATTAAAATGTTGGTGCTACGCATTCCCTATACCATCATTTGCTTGGTGCATATAATTTCAAGATAAGATCCAGACTGCTCTGTATTCGGCGGAAGTAGAAAATCTCTAACAAAGATGTCATTAGTATTTTATATACGTTTTTTCTGTACCCAGAAACCTTCTTGAATTCCTTTACCCGATAAATATTTATTGAGCCCATTTGTACCTATATTCTTTTTGAAGACTTCGATGTGAAAAACATGTAATTAGTGGCAACCACAGAGACTCTGCCGCAGCAAGCGTGCTATTGTAAACATCTCTGATTCAAGAGAAAGAGGGTTGTTTTTACCTCCACTGTTGACTTGAATGAATTACCATCTTACTTCTAAATATTAGGTTTGAAAATCAGAAAAAACTTAGAGTTATTTCAAAAACTAGCCAATTTAATTTCATCCCATGTATCTTTCACATTAAGAGAAACTTCAAATATTGAATATCTCCCTGTAACCTAACTAGAAGTTGAGAATACAGTTTTTGGTTTTATAAATTGGCTAACTTGTTAATTTTTCTTAAACTGTTATTAAATAAAAATATTTCCTTACATAAGTATTCTTCTGTATTAATTTCTAATAGCATATTAATATTAATACTAATTCCAATTAATACTAATTGTAATAAACTTTTAGTAAATTATTATGGTTGTAGAAAAAAAAAGACCAGGTAAATAATAACAAATAAATCTTCTTGGAAAACTTCAAAACTAAATTCAATGCAATTGAAGAGATCTCCCAAAGGTAAACAGAAACAAAATATAAAAGGTAGAAGACACACATTTCTTTAAAACAAATCAGCAAAAAACAGTGACTAATCGCCTTTGAAAAATACTACCTTTAAAAATAGCTGAATCAATCAGCTAAGTTATTTGTTGGGAATGAAGAAAATCTGTGCTATTAATTTTAGCTTCATCCTTAATGTTGTGATATTGGTAAGGTCATTTTAATCTTTCATACCTCAATGTAGTTGGTAATATGTATGCCAAGGGAATTATCAAGGATACTATAAAAATAATGTGTTTTTAAATGTTGAGTAAAAAGTTACTACAAAAGTAATTAAATTTCTATTATTAATTATTGAATACTCCTTACAAATTTTCAAACTAACATCAAATAATACTTAATCATTCTCATTTTTAAAATATTGAGATTTTGTTTTATTTCTACCTCACTTTAATTTTTGCTGAGAATATTTAAAATAACACCAAATAGAAATATGTATTATTGGTTTTATTAATACTTTAAATAGATACAGTAACTATAGACTTTAATTAAATCTTAGCATATTTTATGTTTATAATGTACCGGTTGTGAAAGGAAAAAAAAGACGTAATTTTATAGGCAGTATAACTCTGAAGAAAAAAGTTCACATGTTGTTTTGTCCTACATGGATTCTGCTGGGATGAAATGTAATTTATATTATAATAGCATTAAAAGGCTTATTACAAATTATTTAGTTGTCTGACATTTTGGGTATTTTTAAAACTGTATTTCTTCATTTTTAATTTGAACAGTTTTTATACACAGATATACATAGAAACACAGACTCCTATTTATAACTTTTCATGATTTTTATTATCTGAATTAAACTAGCCTAAACGCTAATTTGTGATAATTTAATATCATTAAAGAACAAATGAACACATTGCCAAGAATTTCCAGAAAATTACTCTTACATCCTAACACAACTATGTCTTGCAAGTTATATCCAAAGTTAGGAAAACAAAATAAAATTTTAACAATTCAGAGTGAATACCTAAGGAAATCACTAGGAATTAACATTATTTGTTGTCATTTGCGTAAGTAGTCCAAAGCTACTGCCAGGATGCAAATGTCAAATAGAAAAGGATAGTGGTCTCTCAAGCATTTCTCAAATAACTTTTTAAACTTACCCCAGAAAAGTCCTCCATTAAATCCCAGGTAACGTGTTGTCGGATAACTTCATAATTAATTTTAAAAGAGATGTACTCAAGGCATGCAGAGTTGCAAACATAGTCCCAAACACATTTACTCCGTTTGGGCTCTATTGAAAGATAAACTAACCTGATATTCCTTGGAGTCCCTTAACCTGTCCACTCTGAGCAAGTCAAAATCACTTCTGTGGTGAAAAGTTATAACAGTCTTAAAGGGAAGCTATGTGCGTGACTGAGAATGGACTATTACTAGGGGTCACAAGTTAATTTTTAAATAGATGCAGAAATGCACAGTATGATGGTAAGGTGAGTGGAAAAAAAAATCTTCCTCTGTGACTCATCTTGACTCCTCAAATCACTCTCTATTCTACCTAGCAATATCAGAAGTAAGAAATGATTTGTCAAATGTGCGTGCCACAAAGAACCTCAGTTTTCCTACAGAGCTCATTCATAAAAGCCAAGCAAAACTAAAAGAATTACAAATTTGCCTCGAAAATCAGACCACGGGTTTAACCTGCTAGCAAGATAATGGCTCCAGCCCCTTTGGAGAAAGAAGTGCCATAGGAGAAAAAGCAAGAGGGTAATTTTAACTACCAAAATATTTGCAAACGGTTCCTGACTACTGCAAGTTCCTTTTGTCTTTCACACAGTTTGATGTGGATTGGATTTTCACCTGCAAATGCCTGCCATTATGTTAAGTGTTTTTTTAGCCAACATTCTTTGTTGTTATCAGCTTGATTTTATATTGCAGATGTAAAAATCCACCCTAGAGTGAGTTACACTCACTGGTTATTGCTATCTTTGTCATTTCCTTAATAGAGTTATATTTCCTAAACATACATGATAAGTGGAAATTGCATCCTAAGGTAAACCTACAGCATTAAAAACAAAATGGCTCACATCTGTAATCCCAGCACTTTGGGAAGCCGAGGCTGGTGGATCACGAGGTCAAGAGATTGAGACCATCCTGGCCAACATGGTGAAAACCAGTCTCTACTAAAATACAAAAAAGAAAATTAGCTGGGTGTGGTGGTGTGCACCTATAGTCCCAGCTACTTGGGAGGCTGAGGCAGGAGAATTGCTTGAACCCAGGAGGCGGAGGTTGCAATGCGCTGAGATTGTGCTACTACACTCCAGCCTGGCGCCTGGCGATAGAGCAAGACTCCATCTCAAAACAAAACAAAACAAAAATGATCCAAAACAAACAAAAACCCTACTTTAAATATCCAAAGTATAAAACTATTCATAAAGGTTCTTATGGCAAGGTAAATGGAAGTGAAATGTAAATTCACATAACATGATCATTGAATCTAAAAGTAAGGGGAAAGTATTCTGCTAGTTGTGCAGACATTATTAAACTAAAAAATTTCTGGTTGATGTTTCTAAGCACCAAATTTCTAAGATCCAAAGGAACTTTCAAATTACAGTGAACTTTCTGAGTTGCCTGCATGTGCTTAAGGACCGATGATAAAATGTTCTCATTATTATTATAATTATCTGCCAACCTAGTAAAGGATGTTCATCATTTAGCGATTTTTCTTACTTGCTAATTAAAAATATATAATAATTAGCTAGTTTTAGAACACTCAGCGTCATCTATGTGTACCTCGTGTTGGTCGACATTGATAGGAAATCGAACATTTTTACTTGCTAGGTTCTATCAATTCTGATTTAAACTATTTTATTTCTGTGTTTCCATTAGTTCAAAATAAAACAAAAAACTGCTCCTGACTAGCATATTTGTGATCTGTATATTACAAATGCATGCTTCCATTTGCTCTTAATTATATACAAAACAGAAGATATAAAATATTATTGTGATGTTTATAGAGCAAATAAAATTTAATGCATCAAAAATAGCATATGACAAGAGACTTTATTTTTAATTAAAAAAAATTCTGAGCCGGGCGTGGTGGCTCACGCCTGTAATCCCAGCACTTTGGGAGGCCGAGGCGGGTGGATCACGAGGTCAAGAGATCGAGACCATCCTGGTCAACGTGGTGAAACCCCGTCTCTACTAAAAGTGCAAAAAATTAGCTGGGCATGGTGGCACGTGCCTGTAATCCCAGCTACTCAGGAGGCTGAGGCAGGAGAATTGCCTGAACCCAGGAGGCGGAGGTTGCGGTGAGCCAAGATGGCGCCATTGCACTCCAGCCTGGGTAACAAGAGTGAAAACTCTGTCTCAAAAAAAAAAAAAAAAAATTCTGTGGGAAAGTCTTCAGCAAGCAATACTGCTCTTTTCCTTACGGCCCTTTGTATTTCGTAACCATCCATTGTAAAACCTTCACAAATCCGTAAAGTTGTCAATTTCAATATAGCATATAATCAGCTTCATACAAATTGAATAAATGTAATGTTTTCAGAGCTACTGCAAAATGCATAAAAAAATAAAGTCGAAATGAGATAGCTATCCTAAGTGTTTTGCCTGACTCATTAGTTAAGTGACGCATTCCTCATCACGTCATAGGTCAGTGTTTAAATGTATGTTTTTTATGGCATACAACTGTGAAGTTTCTTGATATCAGTCAAAATCTCAAGCATCAAACTGTGAATGAGAAATGTCTACCATACACAATGAACTATGACACCCACAAAAATTGTTAAATGTTTTTTTTAACTGGTGTATTCTAAAACAGACATATTACAGTTACACATTCACAAAATCTCTTTCTTTTTTACATTATTTTTTATTTTTTGAGATGAAGTTTCACTCACTCTGTGGCCCAGGTTGGAGTACAGTGATGCCACCTCGGCTCATTGCAACCTCTGCCTCCAGGGTTCAAAAATTCTCCTACCTCAGACTCCCGAGTAGCTGGGACTACAGGCATGTGACACCATGCCAGGCTCAATGACTTTCTTTCTCTCTCTCTCTTTCTTTCTTTCTTTCCTCTCTCTCTTTCTTTCTTCTTTCTTTTTTGTATTTTTAGTAAATATGGAGTTTCACCATTTTGGCCAGGCTGCTCTCAAACTCCTGACCTCAAGTGATCCGCCCACCTTGGCCTCCCAAATTGCTGGGATTACATGTGTGAGCCACTGCACCTGGCCTCTTTCTCTTATACACATACACAAACACACAAGCACGCTGTATACAGTTGCATCTGAAAAGCATCTGTTGAATGTTGCTGTTAATATTCAGACTGAAGTACTTGAACTGTATATAACTATTATATCCACCGACAAAATACAGAATACAAGAAAGGAGAAAATAAAGCAAAGAAAAAGCGTAGTAAATAAAAAACAAAACAAAATGGCATGTACATGTATAAATATATCAGCAATTACAAAAAGCATACAAATGGATTAAAATTTCTATTAAAAGGTTGAACATGGCTGGCCGTGGTGACTCAGGCCTGTAATCCCAGCACTTTGGGAGGCCGAGATGGGAAGATCACTTGAGGCTAGGAGTTTGAGACCAGCCTGGTCAACATAGTGAGACCCCATTTCTATTGTTTTTTAAAAAAGGGTGAACAAAAGTATGTATCTTTGTTCACAATAAATTTATATAGTGAGATGTGTATATCACTTTATTAGACTCTGTAGGAGTTGAAGTAGAGCAGAACTTGTTTTTCATGGAGTTTAGAATCCACATAGTTGCTTTTTTCTTTTTCTTTTTTTTTGAGATGGAGTCTCACTCTGCAGCCCAGGCTGGAGTCTGGTGGCATGATCTCGGCTCACTGCAATCTTCGCCTCCCGGATTCAAGCAATTCTCCCGCTTTAGCCTCCCGAGTAGCTCAGATTACAGGTGCTCACCACCAAGCCCAGTAATCCTAGCACTTTGGGAGGCCAAGGCGGGTAGATCGCTTGAGGTCAGGAGTTCAATCTGCTTGGCCATCATGGTGAAACCCCATCTCTCCTAAAAATAGTTGCTCATTTTTTAAAATTAAATTATGAAGTTCTGACACCCAAGAAGAGCTTGATATATGTATACAATGAAAGTTAAAAGTCAAATAACTTTCCTTGGTCTTTTCCAATGTTTAGGCGAAGCCCATACATAGTCCATATACAAGTCACTTATGCAACTGTCATTTTGATATGGTTATTTCCTAAACATTGTTACATTTCCTTAAAATGTTCACATTAGCATCCTCAAATGAAAATGCTATCGTCTTTTTAGATTTTAAGACTCCTGAGTCTTAAAAATCTATAAGACTTTATTTTAAATATAGAGACTCATTATTTTAAACCAAGAACACATCTTGAACAGTATCAGGTTTAAATTTATTTCCAAATGACAAATTAAAAAAGGTATGCAAAGCAAAGTAGGTAACTCTACGTGAACCGTACCCAGCACAGTGATTTAATGAGATGCCCTTTCATTTGCCCTTGGTGTAGAGCAAAAGCAAAACTCACTACTCAGGGGAGAAGCGGTAAATGAGAAATGAAACTTGGCCTGTGGTTTCATGTTTAAAGCAAAAACACAGATTCAGAGCATTTGAAAATAGATGAAAATGGCTACCTTATTTATAATTTTAAAAAGATGTTAATGCACTTTGGACCTGACTTGTGTATGTTAATAGAAATAGCTTAAAATTGGAAAATTAGTAAATAATTGAATAAAAGTCAATGCAGAACTGTATAGCTTTGTCCTCAGGATTTCACATCAATGTGTCCTTTCTATAATTCAAACACAGAAAAGAATATTGCCTAAAAAGTTTGTAAATGTATATTTAGCATGATAAATAATATTAAAAAACCAAAATATGGTTTTACCTATTAAACTGACAAAGATTTAAATATTAAATACTAAGGTTGACCAAGATTGGGCCTGCAGGTGTGAGGGAAGCTTATTGAGTATCAATTGATTAAACTTTGTAGAAAAAATTTAGAAATCTAAAGCAATTCCACTTCTGAGATTTTACCCTAGAAAATCATTATGGTCAGGTGAAAAGATATATGCACATGTATTTTTATTGCAGCATTGTTCATAAAAGCAGAAAAGTGAAAATAATCTAAATGTCCAAATTAACTGAATAAATTAAAGTTCATATACTTTCTTATAATGGAATACTATGAAGCCTTTAAAAATACTGTACCATATACTGAAGTGGGAAGATCTTATAATAAATCAAATAAAATTAAGTGAAAGAAGCAGACCACAAAACTGTATCTATAGGATGACCACATATTTATGACAGTTTTATTCATATACGAATGCAAAAATACCAGAACCCTATACAGCAAAATGTTAACTTTGTTCATCACTAGGTAGTGAAGTTACAGGTGATTTTTATTTTTATTCTTACTTGCCTTTTCCAAAAAGAACATGTATTAATTTTGCAGTAATTAAAAAAAAAGCTTAAATTTAGTTTAGGCTTTTAATGAAGTACACAAGACAAAAATAGTAGCTAAACTTATAAAACATTAATTCTGAGTTATATGTCCTCTAGTTTTTCAATCACTGTGTTTCTGACCTGTGAGTGAGTAAAATTCCTACATTGGCCTTGAGACCTCCCCTAGTAATCATTTGATTCTTTCTAGGACAACCCTCGGTTTCCTTTATAAGTACTAATTCCTTAAAAGCAACAGTTTTAGAACTGCTATGCTTTAAAATTTGAAAATGTGATGAACATTCCAGCAGGCAGGCAGGCAGGACCTTTATTTCCCTATAATGGCTCTTAGCAAAGTAGCTCTTGCATCCTGCAGAGGGACTCATCCGGTGCCACGTCTGTCTACCAGGTAGGAAGAGAGCTCCCTTAACCCTGGGGGTGGGGAACAGAAGAAGCCACATCTTCATTTTTATATAGCCACATACTTGCTTCTTCCATATCAGGCATTCATCATTCTTGAACTAACTGAACATGCTAGAAAAATCTCACCATTGATTAAAATTAAAAACATTTACAAATGTTAAATACTAAAATTTTGTATTTATATTTTTGCTTGAATTTCTTTTGCTACTGATATGTTGTAATTATGAGGGACAGGGAGCCTATTACAGTCAAAGGTCATTAGGAACAATCTAGCCACTGTCCTTTCACTTTTTAAAATTATTCCAGCTTCATTTGACTAGAGAAATAAGTGATGAATAGTGCAATATCTTTTACTTGATTCCCATTCAGCCTTTTCTTGGTGTGGCTTTGATTTTCTATTTAAATTGAAGACTTTTCTGAATACAGATTCAATATGACTAGTAACCAAAAATAGTGATTTCTAATCACTGTGTGATAGCCAAGAGTTGCACCAGCTATTGCCAGGGGATTATAAATCCACAGATTCCAAACCTATATTCCATATTAGATAATAAGTAGCTTACATGACTATGCATTTTTGAGAGAGTGAGGGTGATATTATGAAGTCAAATAATTGATCAGAAGATAAATTCCATGAAGGTTGTTGCTGTGTTTTGAATCCCCCTGCCGGAGCTCATGTTGAAATTTAATTGCCATTGTGACAGTGCTGACAGTTGAGACCTTTGGGAGGTAATTGGGCTAAGAGGGCTCTGCCCTCATAAACAGATTAGTGCCATCATTGAAGAAGTGGGTTCATCATCGTGGAAGTGGGCTAGTTATCACAGGAGTTCTATGCTCTTATTCTTTTTCTCCTCACCCTTCCAGCTTTCTCACTTCTGCCATGGAATGACCCTTACCAGGTACTGGTGCCATGCTTCTGTACTTAGAGAACTGTGAGCCAAATCAATTTTTTTTCTTCATAAATTACTAGTCTATGATATTCTGTGATAGCAGCAGAAAATGAACTCAGGAAATGGATACCAAGAAGTAGGGCTATTGCCATAAGCAATATCTGAAGCTGTGGAAGTGGTCTTAGAACTGGGTAATGGATAGAGGCTAAAAGAATTTGAGGAGTAGGCTAGAAAAAGTATAGGTTGCTGAGAATGGACATTAAGGGTGACTCTGTTGAGGGCTCATAAGAAGACCACAGAACTAGTAAGAGCCTGAATCTTCTTAGAAATTAAGTAGTCCTGACCAGAATGTTGACACAAATGTGGACAGCAAAGCCTATTCTGCTGAGATCTCAGAGAAAAATTAAGAACAAGGTATTGGAAACTGGAGTAAAAGCCATTCGTGTTAGAAAGTAAGAACCAGGGGTTGTGGCTTACACCAGTAATCCCAGCTACTCGGGAGGCTGAGGCAGGTGGATCACTTGAGGTCAGGAATTTGAGACCAATCAGCCTGGCCAACATGGTGAAACCCCCTTCTCTACCAAAAAAAAAAAAAACAAAGAGTAGCTGGATGTAGCCGTGTGGACCTGTAGTCCCAGCTACTTGGGAGGCTGAGACAGGAGAATTGCTTGTACCTGCCTTGGTAGGCAGAGCTTGCAGTGAATCGAGATCATGCCACTGCACTCCAGCCTGGGCAACAGAATGAGACTGTCTCAAAAAATAAAAATTAAAAAGAAAAAAAAGTAGGAAAGACTTTGGCAGAATTGTGTTCATGCTCTAGGACTATATGAAACACAGAACTTAAAGAGTAAATAAACTAGGATGTCTAGAGAAAGAAATATCTAAGCAGGAAAGCATTCTGGCTGCTACGTGGTTACTTCTAACTGCATAATGGAGTGACTTAAAGATGAAATTTATCGTTAAAAGAGAATTAGGACATAAAGGCAGAAAATTCACAGAAATGGTTAGGTAAAGAGTGAAAACGTGTGTTTGGGAGAGAATATTAAGGGTGTATTGTTAAAAAGAGATTAATATGGATACAAAAAAAGCCAAGTGCTAATCATTAAAATAGCGGGAGAAAGACCCCAAAGGCACTTTAGCAATCTTTAAGACTACACCCTCATCACAGGTCTGGAGCTCTAGGAGGGCAGAATCATTTCAGAGGATGGACCCAAGGCTCCCTACACAATCTTGTTGCCAAGAGTCACCGTGGGACTCTGTTCCCCACATTCTGGTGCAGCATTCTTTGGCTGCCCCAGTTGTGACTCACGTGGCTCAGCCCACTGCTCCAGAAGGTACGGGCCATAAGCTTTGGCAATGCCCATGTGGTATTTAGTCTGTAAGAGTGAAGAATGCAAAAGCTGTGGGGCATAACTGTCTCCACTTAGGTTTCAAAGTATAATGCCTGGGGGAGCTGTGGAAGTGGAGTGAACCCCAAGATTATAGAACTATAGGAATACCAGTGTGAAACTCCAACCTGAGAGAGCTGAAGCATGGGCCGAACCCAGCAAAGTCTTAGAGACAGGGCTGTTAGAGGCCTTGCAAGCCCATCTCCCTGCTCAGTGTGTCCAGGATGCAGGACATGGAGCCAAATTATTCTCTAGATTTAAGACTTAATGTAGCTTTCCATGCAGGGTGTTGGACTTGTTTGGGACGAGTTACCTCTTGTTTCCTGCTTCTCTCTTTTGGAATGGAAATACGTATTCTATGCCTGTCCCACCATTGTATTGTGGAAGTAGATGACTTATTTTGATTTCACAGGCTAACAGCTGGGGAGAATTAGCCTCAAGATAAATTGTACGTGGAGTGTCACCCATATCTGATTCAGATGAGACTCTGTACTTTGGACTTTTGAGTTGATGCCAGAATGAGTTAAGACTTACAGGGCTCGCAATAAATGTATTTTGTACTTAAGAATAAGATAAATTTTGGGGCAACAGGAATGAAGTGCTGTGAGGTAAAGGTGCCTGCCAAAACTAGTGTTGAAATTTAATTAATTGCCACTGTGACAGTGTTGAGAGGTGGGACCTTTAGGAAGTGATTGGGTCAGGAGGGCTCCACCCGTATGGATGAATTAATGCCATTATTATGGGAGTAGGTTAGTGATCATGGCACTTTGGCTGTTTCCCTCTCTTTTGCCCTTCCACCTTCTGCTCTTCTGTCATGGGATGACTCTCATCAGATACCAGCACCATGCTCTTGGATTTCCCAGCTTCCAGAACCATGAGCCAAACAAACTTATTTTCTTTATAAATTACCTAGTCTGTGATATTGTGTTGTAGCAGCAGAAAATGGAATAAGATAACTGTCAAAATGCTTTTCTGACTAATTTTCCCTTGTTGGCACTTCCTAAAAAGTGCAGAGTTAACTCAGCTATCATGATATAAAATGTTTAAATCATCAATTCACAATTTTTGTTATGACATAGCTGCTACCACTGGGAGGGTAAGATAGCATTGTGGTTAGAGGACACTGAAAGACCTGAATTTGTCATTTATTAGCTAAGGAAGATGAGAAACTTTCTTAACTTTCCTGAGCCTAATTTCTTTCTGTAAAATAGGAACAATTATACTTGCCTTAGAAAAGCAGTGTTGTTTCTAATTAATTAAGATGAAAATGTAAGGAATTTGGCAAAGTACCTGGTACAGACTAAGAGCTTAATAAATAATAGTTGAGAAACATCCCCATTTTATAGATGAAGAAAATAGCCCTCAGAGAAATCATTTCACATAATTATTAATGGACTAAACCAGAAATTAAACCCTGATTTCAATTAAGCTCAGACCTATGTGATCGCAAAGCTCATGGCATTTCCATTTCACTATACTCTTTTCTGATTCCCGGATTTGCTCTCTCTTTCTCTCTCTCTCCCCCACTACCTTTGCCTAATTGCAATAATTTTCAAATTATTTTTCTTACTTTTCTCAAAGCAAGTATCTCAAACGAATCCTTTGCCTATTAATATAAAAAAGATGCTTCTTGAGGGAAGAGGAAGTCCATTTTATTAAAAATATAACTTTTTCTAAAAATTATAACATGTTTTTTTCCTGTTATATAATCTCTTAATTGTGATATATCACAAATGGCCTCTTCTATTCCATAGATGGCCACTGAAAGTCTGTAGTCAATTCAAAAGTATGTTGCACACAGGAAATGGACAGTTATCTATTTTGCTTAATCTAACACCCAAATCCACACTAAAGCACAAATGCTATGACACCTATGACAGTGTCCTTCACCAGAAAACTTTTTTTTAGATAAAACAGATATGGCTTGAACCTGGGAGGTGGAGATTACAGTTAGCCAAGATTGTGCCACTGCACCCCTCTCAAAAAAATAGTGGGGGGAGAATATGTACTAAATTCTATTACCTCATTTTCTCTGTCCCTTAAAATTTTTCTGGTCACAGATTTCTTGTATACCTATGGCAACAAAGAAAGAAAAGTAAATGTAACCCCAAATCTCACACCCTAGATTTTGTGCCTAACTGGCATTAGGAGTTTAAACTTTTACCATCTTCCTTATTAAATGTTACTTGTTAACAAGCTGCCCTGGGCCATGTGCAGAAGAAATATGGTAGATAATGCTCTTGTCTTTCTGGGACTTCATTTACACTTCTTGGAAGGCACATTTGTGTTAATGATTTCATCATTTTAATAGAACTCCCAATTGTAGTTTTAAGAGACAAGGGTTTTGCTATGTAGAACATTATAAACTGCCCAAAACAGAAACTTGATTTAAAGTTACTAAGTAAGAAACAGCATATTCTGTGTATCACTTTTAAGAGAAGTTAAGAATGTTATGAAGTAAAATAATGAGTTAACTAATTACTAACCCACAACCAAGGAGAAAAACATAATTTTTTAAAAGAGAGCATGATACTAGAGTATTAATCCTAACATTTATTTTTAACATTAAGGAATAATTATCCCAGCTTACTTTATTAAGATATATAGCAAATACATTAAAATGTTAATGGCTTTTCTAGGTAGTAGAACCAAGGAGAAATTTATTTTTATCCTTAATTTGTTTTTCTTCATATTTTTCTGAATACTTTATATGTTCTATATTGAATATGTACCTTTTAAAAACGTTAAAATAAAGGATGCTGGAATGTCATGCATCACATAAAACAAATATTTTTATATATTTATATGTTATATAAAGTATAAATATTATATATTGTATTTATTTTGTATATTTGTTATATTACAATAATATGTATAATTTTTGCCTTTTCTTTTAAAGTTAAAATAGGGATTTTTTAAATGTCATATCCAATTTTAAGTTTAACATCCATGACTTTGATATAATTTAAGTTCAGAAAAAATTATGTAAATTAAAGCTCAATCAAATATTTGTTCTCATATCAACCACAGCAAATCATTGTTTTGATTCAAAGTTTCAATTTTGCTTTTACTAAGTTGACTTGTCTATTAAATCAAAGATCAATTTAATTTATGTAGACACAACTTTCATTTGATTTTAAAGTATTCCCACTTTTAGATTAAGTGTAAATTAGAGTTGGTTGGACAGAATAATACTTTGAATACTACTGTTTATTTCAAATGTTCTATTCTAAAATATTTGCAAAGAGCATATTTTATAAAAGTACAAAGATTTTTAAAGTAAAATATTTCTAAAATAAAATTTTTATTTAAGCAGACATAAGAGAAAAATACTCTCTCTGAATGCTTTCGCTTTCCCTTGGGTTTACCTAGAAAGTGTTTTAGCTTCAAGTATGTCTGAAGATTGCCCACTAAGCAATCAAAGAAAGAACCACTGATCTGACATCAATTTTCCATTACAACAGTACAGCTTTGTTACAAAAAAAATGCAAAGGCCAGATGACTTGCAGCAAGTATCTACAATTCTCATTGCAATAATTTTTAAAAATTGAAATTAAAACCAAAACCCATGTTTATGGAGTATGTACTTAGCACCCAGGAACTATTAAATTATTCACATGTTATCTCAATTGAATTCACAAACAACCTGTGAAAAGCAATCTGTATACCAAGTTCTCCTTCCTTTCCTCCTTTTTCCCCATGCAAGTCAGACCTTCATCCCAGTCCGAGGCTTCGCTCCATCTCTTCTAGCTCCCTTTCCCAATTCTTGCCTAATCCCATTTTGGGGTCTTCTTTGTCAACCTGAGCTAACATATATAGAACAATTTTTTTTCTGAGAGAACATAAATTTTCTGAAGGTTCAAACATGTTTTTGAGAAGTGCTTTCAAATATGTCAAAGACATAGCAGACTATACAATGGAATGATAAGTGTTTTGTGCATTTTCATGCCACTAAAGTCATGTATTAAGCAAAGCAGAGAATTGTAAAAAAAGTGTCCCTAAAATGTCTCTTGGCTAACTGGCTTTTAAAATAGTCCTCAATAATTCCTTAGGCTGTATAGGTAATAGTTTTTAATACTATAAATACGACTAGTATCATTGCTATTACCGATGTTTATTTATTTGACTTTTCCACTATTTCCAACCTTCTGTTTTCCTATTTCCCTGGAAAATTAAAATGGGAATGCCTCAAAAATAATGAGCTAGGGCTGGCCATAGTGGCTCATACCTGTAATCCCAGCACTTTGGGAGGCCAAGGCGGGTGGACTGCCTGAGATCAGGAGTTCAAGACCAGCCTGGCCAACATGGTGAAACCCCATCTCTGCTAAAAAAAATAAATACAAAAATTAGCCAGGCATGGTGGCTCGTGTCTGTAATCAGCTACTCGGGAGGCTGAGGAAGGAGAATTGCTTGAACCTGGGAGGTAGAGGCTGCAGTGAGCCAAGATCACACCATTGCACTCCAGTTTGGGCAACAAAAGCAAAACTCTGTCTCAAAAATAATAATAATAATAATAATAATAATAATAATAATGAGCTGGGCACAGTGGTGTGTCTGTTGTCCCACTTACTAGGGAGGCTGAAAGCAGGAGGATTGCATGAGCCAGGAGTTCAAGATCAGCCTGGACAATGTAGCTAGTTCCCCTTTCTAAAAAAAAAAAGAGAGAGAGAGTAAAATAAAAAAAAATATGGTATGATAGAGTGGAAAATATAAAGGCTTTAGAATTAGAAAAATGAAGTTTGAAACCGTAACAGCCTACCACTAGCGAAGTCTGTGTGACCTTGGACAAGTTATTAACATTGTTCTTCAGTTTTCTTATCTGTAAAATGAAACTAACATTATTTCACTTGGGATTATTGAGAACTAAACAAGAGAAGTGACTTATGTCGGTTTCCAAGTAATGTTTGTTTTTATTTTATATTCTTTTTTGGCCCTGTCTGCACTGAGACAGATCTATAAATATTCAAAAACTAATTTTAATTTTAAAACAATTTAAATGTGGAGACAATGTTTATCAAGCTGTTGTTGAAGAAATACATATAAACTACATATAACATACATTAGGCGTAATATATACTTACCCGCATATGCAGACCTATTAGAACCAGAGTACTCATTTGTGGTTAATAAATTTATTTTGGCCTCTGGGCAACAAATTTATAAATTATATTTCAGAATTATTTTTGTTGAAAGCATTATGAATGCATTTTTATCTCTATGTAATGCTGTAAAGAAAGCACATTTAGAAAGATAAGATCGTCCATCTCTATACCTGTGGCTCTTTTTCCTTAGAAGTTTCTCTAAGTAAGTTTTTCATCTGATTTGATTAATGCAGATGTGTATATACATACAACTATATCAGAAATTATATACAAAAAGAAGGAGAAGGACTTAGGGCTCTACTTAGCGATTGGTTTTGCTCTAAAAATAAGAGAAAATTCTAGCTTTAGGCAAGAAGTTTTCAAAGGTCAAAAGCTTTTCTTACCTTTGATATCTTTGGCAACTTGTTCAGAAAAATCTACAAATCTAGATCTGTGAATGTTTGAAATGCTCCATTAGATATACCAAAAATTCAAACTACTACAAACATGTATGTCTCTGTAGAAAAAAATAGTATATATTATTCTTTCTTCCTGCCTGTAATATTGGTGCCTGCAACATTGCCTTCCAGGACAATCAACTGATTTTG
Organism: Leontopithecus rosalia; assembly: GCA_028533165.1. NCBI lineage: Eukaryota > Metazoa > Chordata > Mammalia > Primates > Cebidae > Leontopithecus > Leontopithecus rosalia. The sequence continues at coordinate 78,251,095 of CM052662.1, forward strand.
GGCAAGATGGGTAAAGGAGGACAAAGAAAGGGGTGGGAGGTAGGAAATAGCATCGTAATTGTTGCTGATTTCCCATTTATTTTGGGGGAAAAAAATTGTCCTCTGAGGTTTTTGTATCTAAGATGACAAGCCAGGTAATAACTTAAGAGATTGGGTAGACTTCTCAGGAAGTGTTATAGTGGCAGGTGAAATCCTGGAGAAAAACCCATGCCCTGTGAGAGCATCTGAACCCTTGGGGGAGTGGGAATGACCTGTGCCTACTACCCGCTTCCTCTCCCTCTACCCTTGGACAACCTGGCCAAAGGCAGCTGCCACAAATGAATGACTTCAGCCACTGAACCTTCCTTAGGCGAATGAATTGCCTCCATCTTAACTCTAATTTTCCTTTAGCTATTTCTGTTTTGGTGCCTCCTGAGTTCTCGTTAAGGTCAAAACAGCATTAGTGGTTTTTAAAGTGTTAAGTTGATTGGTTTTTTCTCACATTTTACAGGCAAAACAGAAAATGAGAAACAAGATATCCCTCATGGTCTTAAAAACAATCTGCTTGAAAATTTCAGTATGCAGAGCCAGTTAAATTTAGACTTAAATTCAGTTAAATTTAACATGCCAAATTTCAAATGGAAATTTTGTTCTCTGCATTTTAAAATTTGTAACAACTGCTTACGATATTCTATTTAAAACATATCACAATGTGCATGATAGAATTAAAGGGTCATTTGTATAAACTGTTATAGACTACAACATAAACATTGCTCTCAGAGGAATTGTTAAAAATCATCTAATCCAACCCACTCATTTTTAAAATGAGGAAACTAAGAGAAATGGAGAGTCTATTCAAAAGCAAAATTGCATTGTAGCTTGTTTGTTTAAAAAAAAACAACATTCAGCTGGTACACATGTGTATAAGTATAAAGGTTTTTAAAAATATTGATATATTTCTGCTTTAGTGGGTAAATTGCCACTGCCCTGTGTCCTCTGAGGGCCCCACTCTATCCTGGTCTCCTGGCACCTTCTCTGGTAGCTTTTGGACCCTTCAATATAGCAACTAAGGAGTTAACACCTTGCAAACAAGAGGTACCTGGGAGCCAGGCTTCTCCATTGACAGCCAGGTCCTTTCAGATTGGCTGACTGCATAAACAAGCGGACTGAAAAATAGTTTTTGGTATCTCCCCTGCATGCAATCAATGACAAGAATTTAAATAACCCTGCATGCAGTCAAGGACAGAAAATTAAATAACGGGAGTGGAAACCTGCTGGTCCACCCAGCATCCATTCTCATGCTTTCATTTTTCTCAAATTAATTCAGGGCTCCCTACTCTCATCCCCAGGCAGTCATCTATCTGGTCTTTCCCATGCAGCTTGTGTGTTTTCGTAAAAGTTGAACCTACTCTTAGCCTCGTGACAAAGTCTTGATAGACTTCACTATAGGGTGAACATGTGACCAACCAACCAGGCTGTTTGGAATGCCAGGACAGCATTGCTCTCTCTTCCTCTGTGCCCTATTGGAGCCACCCTATTAAACAAGGGTGCCAGACTTAATAAAGTTTACACAGTTGACTGTAAAGAGAAAAGACAAAGACAAAACTAAGCAACACAACACAAAACAAAACATAAAAATGGGGTCCTTGCTGGCATGACTAAACTTCTAGATTAACCAGCCTACATCTGGACCTTCCAAATAACTGAACGTATAAACTTCTTTCATTATTTAATCTTGTTTGAGTTGAATTTTCTTTTACTTGAAATCCTAAGGGACCTAACTTATAAACTAGTTCCGCACCAGAGCTTTGCCAAAATTCTCTAATACAACTCTTTAGTTACATGATAAGGTAAAATTTCTTAAATATGTTCTGAAAAGCACAAATTCCAAGAGAAATCAATAGTTATGGTTCTGGAGAGAAACAGCTCAATAAACAAAGTGAGATAGACAGACCTGGATTATTTAACAAAGATTTGTGGGATATGCAGAACATAATTTTCATTTATTATTCCCACCCTATCCTTTTAAAATGTATTCATTAGAGCACTCTTCTTCTGCCCTTGCCTGAAGAATCCGGCAAGTCCATTGACTTTTCTTCTTATTCTTTGGGAAGAGCTTTGAGGCATAAAACACAGTGTCGATTTTGTTCTTTCCTTCCTCTCACTCTTCACCTACTCACCAGCTGCTCAGAGAAAGGTGGAGTGGGGGTAAGGTTGCCAGATTTAGTCAACAGACATACAAGATGCCTAGTTAAATTTAAATTTTAGATGAATAGTAAATTATTCTTTAGTATAAGTATGTCTCAAAGAGTACTTGGGATATACTTATAATAAAAAGTATTCATTGTCCATCTGAAATTCAATTTTAACTGAAAGCCTTATATTTTTTCTGATAACCTTAGGTGAGGCAGAAAGAAGAGATAAGGGGATTTGGTTTGTTGAGCAACTTCCTGTTCTTTGGGCATGGCAAATGGCGAAGTAGTTATGCAGCTGAGCCAATTTTAAGGGTTCTTTGAACATTTCATCATAGGAGATGCCTCCAGCATTAACTCTCAAGACTTAAGTGACACTCTTCATTCCCCCAGGATGTCCACCCCTCTTTAGCCTCTGGTCCACCAACAGAGGGACTATACACTAGTTACTACCCCCATCACCAACCCCCAGTTCATAGGCAACAATGAAGCATCTTTCCCTCATGCAAAGTGAATTCCTGGCTTGCCCATTGAAGTCCTAATGAACCGGCTTCTTCATTTAGATTTTTCAGGAGAGAATCAACTTGTCTAGAGTGGCCTGGCATACTGGAAACACACATTAAACTCTTTAAGGAGTCCCACGGAAGCCCCTGCCAGCCTGCTGGGCTTGGTGTAGGAGATAGTAACTTTCCCAGGTGGAAAAGGCTGAGGCCCCAGAGCACAGCTACTAGTCACTCCTAAGGAAAGCTCACAAAAACCCTCTCTTTATTCTCTGACGGGATCCAAGAGTTAGGAATCCATTCCCAGATATTATGCTTGTGCCATCTGCATATTGTGATTTAGCAACTTACTTGAGATTTTTGCATTTATTTTCTCTTTATGCCTTGTTGAAATTTCAATTTTGACATTCTGTTATATAGCTTTCTTTTCTGGGAAAATTCTCACAACTTTTAATATAACATGACTAAAGCAAACCTGAAGGAGAACGGAACTGCCTTCCTAGACTGGCTGTCTCATGCATGACCTCTACTCCTGACTATTTGCTGAAAATATCCTCCCTGTAACAAAATACTGTCAGGCATTTTAGGGGACTAGATTATTATAAGATTCCTGGTGAAACCACAGTTCTCATACCATATCTTGAAAAATTTCTGCAGGAGTTGAAAACATTTCCCCATTATTTTATTCTTCTAATCTCCCATCTCATTCTACAAAACTCCTCCACATAGGCCTTTGCTCCTCAAGCTTCTTATCTAGGTAGTGCCACGTGTCAAGTCCAAGGCCCCTGAATAGAAAGATTAGACTGGGGAAAACAGGAGTATGGGTTTCACAGGATCTGTGACCCATAATAACCTCTAACTATGAAGTGTGGGTGGGAGACTTCCTCATCTGGCTACAAAGACCTCAGTTTCTATGTTTATCCAAAATAACTGTCTATGAAACTATTGGGTGGGTTTCACCGAGTTTGAGTCCAAAGCCTATCTCAAGTTGGGTAATCCATGAATGGAAGTGGAATCTCAATCTCTCTCTATCTCTCTGGTTGTGCCAAACTCTTAGATCACGCTAAAAATGACTCATTATTTTATGGTATTAGGTGGCTTATCAGGATCCCAGGAGGAAACAGCTCCCCAAAATTAATCAAAGCATGCTTTCCAAAGGAGATCACAAGGGATGGTGCAGTAGCCTGGGGTTTGTAACCACAAAACTTTTATCTATGTCCAAAAAAATAGAAGTGAGAGCAGTCCTGAGCCCCTGAAAGAAGACAGCGTGGTGCCCTCTCCACATTTCTCTAGAGAAGACTTCCAACTTGAAGCAGCCCTACAGGGAAAGTGCCAAAACAAGTACCCTTGAAGCCATTAAAAGACGTTTTGAAGTCATCCCAGTCCTTGCTAGTTGAAGTACTTTTCAAAGCAATTCTCTTAATGCTGCCAGTTCATTGAAAGTGTATCCTTTCGGAGGAGAAGCCAGAGGCAGCAAATTCTTCTAGCAATGCACGTGCAAAACAATGCTGACTTTCTGATGTGGGTTGAGGCCAGTACAATCTTAATCTAAAATGATTTCTTAAATATGCTTCTCTACATGCGATTAAGGTACTGGGAAGAAAAAAAGTTCTGAAAGTTTGCTACTTGGTATTCTTTCTAATCAAATACAGGAAAGACTGATTTTTCTTTGGATACAGTCAATGTAAATAAAATTAACCTATGACCTAACTCCTAGATTTAAACTGGAAGGAAGTAAGCTCTAGAGCCTTGTCTTAAATTCCCAGTATTGTTTCAGAAGGCCACTGAAGTCAAACTGTCATAGCCTTAGCATAGAGTTGTTTCATCTGAAGACCGTCTTGTGGGTCCTGCTCTATCCCCTGTATTTCTTCGTTTAAAATTTTCAGTTGGATCTTTTCTCTTTATTGCATTTTTACCCAAAAGAATAAGCCAAATTCCTGCAAGATTTAGCAAATATAAGGCAAAGTACTTCCTCACTTCACTCCCATACTCACAACAGATGTGGCTAATCAACCGTTTCTAGTTTCTGGAAATTGTAAAATATGTTAGTGAGTTTCTCCGTCAACAAATTCTCTGTTAGCCAAAGGAAGTAGCTTCTGCGCCCTGCCTCTTTTAGTCCTTCAGGCCTTTCACGATGCTATTAAACAAAAGCTTTGTCAGGCTCTATTATAATAAATCATTACTACATAGAAATAGCTCGTTCCCCTTTAATTAACTTTTAACCAGCATTACTAATCAATTTTGCCTCTCTTTCTTATCTGCTTCTGTTAATCTTGTAACATCCCTTATGTTAAGAAGTAATCATAACTAATTAACATTTATCCTTTAGGTAGGCCAGGCTACTTACTATAAATACTCTGCAAAACAACTTTTCTTCTTATGGGTTACTGTTTACAACCTGAGCAAGAATCCTTCCACTTCCGGGTAAGACCGGGTTTCAACTGGGATGGGGAGCACATCAAGTAAGGGGGTACATCACTCCCTCCTTGTCTAATGCTTTAAGACTAATCAAATCAAATTTGTAATATTAAAGTTGGAAAAGAACTCTCTTAATGCTTAAGATAAGTAGACAATGTAATACACTTAGAACAAAAGGCTTGTCATACACCATACATAACATAAAAGATGAGCTTTAAGAGAATGTAGATAAGTACATGATGGTAGACTTTATCTTTCACTCATTTGTTCAACAAATGTTAACCATTACCAACCCAAACACTTGCCAGATACTGTTTTAGGCATTGTTTATAGGCTCATCCTAGACTTGAAAACTTGTCTGGAGAGTAACCACCAGGTCACCATACATAATATCCCCGGACTGGTCTAAAACAGGTAGGATTTGGGTGGACAGATTGTAAATCTGATCCAGTTGGGTATTTCTTATAATCTTATAACAATTCATTGTGTATACTGATTTAATAAAACATGCAAACATAATACTACCTGATGCAAACTCTTTGATCTGAGTGATAAAGGATTTGTATAAATAGGTGAAAATTAACACCCAAACTGAAGTCCTACCTGTTCACTTGGTTCAAATCGTATCTCTTTGAAAGATGGATACATCCAAATAAAGTGGCTTTTTCTGTTCTATGTTCTGGGCTACACCAGTTTCTCCAATATCAGAGTTTCCTTTCCCACCACCTTGATTCACCATCCTGCTGTCCAAAGCTCTTATCTTCAGGGTTTCACTTTGTCTTTAAATGCTGAATTCTAGTGAGCCAGAAAGAATGCTCATGGAATACAATTAGTGACCAGACAATACTAAAATGCTATTGGTTTGCTTTCTTTCTAGAGGATGTACTTAAAGAACAATAATCAAAGTTCAAAGGGACCAAAATCTTTCTTCCCACTTCTCTCACATGAATTATCACCTCCATTGTAGACAAGTGATTATTTACAAAGCTTGTTAAAAAAGTAGTGTAGGTTTGCATTTCACTTAGAATTGCTCCATATTTTGTTTTCCCCTATGATTTAAGAATAATTTTATTGTACATATCTTTAAAAATATTTAAAATAAAGAGAATTATTGTAGTGTTAAAAGTAGAAACACAGACGAGGCACGGGCTCATGCCTGTAATCCTAGCACTCTGGGAGCCAACACGGGTGGATCACGAGATCAGGAGATGGAGACCATCCTGGCCAACATGGTGAAACCCCGTCTCTACTAAAAATACAGAAAAGAAAAATTAGCCAGGCATGGTGGCAGGCACCTGTAGTCCCAGCTACTCAGGAGGCTGAGGCAGGAGAATAGCTTGAACCCGGGAGGCAGAGGTTGCAGTGAGCTGAGATAGCGCCACTGCATTGCAGCCTAGACAACACAGCGAGACTCCATCTCAAAAAAAAGAAAAGAAAAACAACAACAGAGGAAAAAAACATGGCATGGGTTATGAAAATAGTTACCGAAACAAAGCTTATCTCAGGTAAAAAAGGAAACTGACAGTGCTACATAAGTAAAAAGATCTTAGATTGTACTTGTTGACCAGGAGGTAACTGGTAATTAGGAGAGTAAACATTTCCGCCCTCATCAACTATGCAAAATACATTGTCTTTTCATAAAATTTTGCAGAATCCTACCTTAAAGGGGAAGATCACAGGTTACTACATCACTGCTTTTTTATTCTAACTAAAAATCATACTTCAGTGTTTTTAAAAAGTTACATGAAATCCAGAAAGCCAAGTAAGAGGCCAATAGAGGAAAAGAGAAGGAAGCCAGATGCATGCCTGTATTTCTGGAAGGAGAGTTTCTGAAAGGCTTTTTTTGAAATCTCATTAGCTAGAGCTAAAGTTTGAGGTTAGCTGAGCATCGCGTGCCATTCTTGAAGGGTCCTAGACACTGACTCATTTGCTTTATCATTTCTCATGAAAACAAGAGGTGGCAGCCATCACCAGAGAGCAAAGGGGTGACTTGGTGACTGATCTCATTACTGAACTAAGGAGAGCACTCACACGCAAGGTTCAGAACCTCCCCACACCCAGAGAAACTCTGCCACTTTGCAGAAAAGAAATTATTTCTACCCAAGAAGACAAGTGACAACTGGAAACAGATGTGAAGAGAATAAGAATAAACACCTTTTTCAGAAATATAATGACTGTAACAAATAATCATAGTTTTTCTTGTTCCCACCTGTACATCATGCTCTCAACTATATATCGCAGCTTAAAACAGAATCGATCACGGTTCTGTATTTTTAAATGCTCTCGCTTTCTAAATACATCAGATCACTTTTAACAGTCCAAAGAGCTCTTTATCATTTACTTCCTCTAGGGTAAATTCAGGTGCACTTTTAATAGACTGGTAGGGGCAAATGCCACATGCCCACCCAAGGGGTTGAGGAATGAGTGATGGACATGGTGAGCCAGGGGAAGTAGAAAGTGATCAGCGCCCTATGGGAAATAATGGGAACACCACAGATTTCTTCTTTTCTGGGTCACTGGGGCATGACTTTCGATTGAGCTTAACTTCAGACACAGAGACTGATGTCATTGCCTGTGGATTTTGGAAAGAAATTGCAACGGTTTTGGTTGATCACTTACTGGAGTGGAGACGGGGAGAGACAGATACTTTTCTACTTTTACTTTTATTTTGATCCCTAAAACAACCAGGAGAGTTAAATATTTTTATTCCAGTTTTAGGACGAGAAAGTGGAGATATGGAGTTAATAGAAAAGGAGAGTGAAAATGGTGGAATTCAGGCAGACTGGCCCATTGCCAATCCAGAGTCTGAATGTTTCAAAAGCACGTCTGCCTTTTGAGTGACCAATAACAAGCATTTTTGTATAACTACAATTAATGAAGCATGTCCTCCTATATTATATCAGTTTATTCTCATTGAAGCACAGAGAGAATGTGCTATTCTTAAGTTTGTTACCCAGGTGAGAAAAATGAGTTTCAGGGAGTTCTCAAGATCACTCATCCAGGAAGTGATACAGCCACCACCAGAAACCAAATCTTGTGCCTTCAAATCAAATCCTCTCCTCTTTCATTTTGCCTCTCACCTCTCGTCTCCGCTCCCATCCTCTTATGATTCATGGGAAGGTTGTGAGCTGCCGTAGACTCACACCCACTTGCAAACCGAGCTGGAGCTTCAGCCCGTCAGCTTTACAGCTTCCTTGTAGCACTTGTATCTTTCATCAGTTATTTGCACTTTAATATGACAAAGGATCTGAGATGAGATTTTTTGTGTGTGTGACATATTATAATAACCCAAAGTTGTTAGTTTACATTAGGGCTCACTGCCGATGTTATATATTCTCTGGGTTTGGACAAATGTATAATGACATATATCCACCATCATAGTATCATACAGAGTCTTTTCACTGCCCTAAAAATCCTGTGTGCCACCTATTAATCCCCCTTACTTCCCACAATCCTTCATTTTTTTACTCTGAGGTGAGTCTTTAATAGTAGGGAAAAAAAACATAAAAATTCTAACAAACAGAAATACAGAAAATGAGGGCATTTAGTACCTAAAATATGTGGGGTTATGTGGGTGGGAGAATTGAAGACCTAAGGAGAAACTTTACAACTTTGTAAATGAATTAGTGACACATCTTTCTCTTCCCCACCCATCCCCACATCTTGCTAAAGACTCAGCTCAGTGGTTTGCAAACATTTTTTTAAATTTTATTTTATTTTAAGTTCTGGGTTACATATGCAGGATATGCAGGTATGTTACATAGGTAAACATGTGCCATGGTGGTTTGCTGCATCTGTCAACCCATCACCTAGATATTAAGCCCAGCTTGCATTAGCTATTTATCCTAATGCTCTCCGTCCCCCAACCCTGACAGGCCCCAGGCTGTGTTGTTCCATTCCCTGTGTTCAAAAACCCTATGGTGAAGTCAAAGCTTACATATATACACATCACATATTAGTAGAATATAATTGACATAAATTTATGTTAAAATAAAAGCATAGCTATTTTAATCAGATTTATAGTCCTATATGCACTTCAGCATTCACTTTAGCTGTTTGGATGAAAAGAAAAACAGAACAAAATAAGAAGCTGGATCTCTCTCAACCCTTATGTCAAAATACATTTCTGGTTCAGTGATGTGCTAGATTAGGTATATATCAGCTGGCAAGAGCCAACTGTGAACATCTTTTCCTAACTTTATGCTCAGTGAAGTCACATTGGCAGCTTGAAATTGGAGATGATGGGAGTATTTACACTTTGGAAATTGGCAAATGCTACAATTCAGAGCTTTTTGCTGTTGTTTTGAGAGCCGATTTCATAGTCATCACTACTGGTAGGAAGAAAACTGGTATCTTATTAACTCAGAAGATAATATGGGAGTTTTCCTTTGAACCATTCCCAGTGTGATAGTGAAAGCTTTTTTATAAAATCTAAAATATTTTTTAAAAGACACATTTTACACAGACACATAGATTACTGGAAAAGAACAGAGAACTCAGAAATAAGACTGCACACCTATAACCACCTGACCTTCGCCAAACCTGACAAAAACAATGGGGAAATGATTTCCTATTTAATAAATCATACTGGGAGAACCGGCTAGTCATATGCAGAAAATTGAAACTGGATTCCTTCCTTATACCTTACACAAAATTAAAACTCAGGATGGGATTAAAGACTCAAATGTAAAACCCAAAATAATAAAAACCTTAGAAGAATATCTAGGCAATACCATTCAAAATATAAGCACAGGCAAAGATTTCATGGTGAAAACACAGAAAGCAATTGCAACAAAAGCAAAAACTGACAAATGGGATCTAATTATCCAAAGAGCTTCTGCACAGCAAAAGAAACTATCATTAGAGTGAACAGGCAACCTAAAGGATGGGAGAAAAATTTTGCAATCTATCCAATGGAAAAAGGTCTAATATCCAAAGTCTACAAGGAACTTAAACAAATTTACAAGAAGAAAAACAAACAACTGGGCCGGGCATGGTGGCTCACACCTGTAATCCCAGCACTTTGGGAGGCCGAGGCGGGTGGATCACGAGGTCAAGAGATCGAGACCATCCTGGTCAACATGGTGAAACCCTGTCTCTACTAAAAATACAAAAAATTAGCTGGGCATGGTGGCGCGTGCCTGTAATCCCAGCTACTCAGGAGGCTGAGGCAGGAGAATTGCCTGAACCCAGGAGGCAGAGGTT
>CM052662.1:78267369-78283408 GCA_028533165.1 Leontopithecus rosalia
AGAATAAAGCAATATTTTCGTTCACCCTCCCTCTTTCTCTTCCTCTTTCTTCCTCTCCTTTACTCATTTTTTTTCTTTCTTTCCCTCTCTCAAAAAAAAAAAAATCGGGAGACAACAGATGCTGGAGAGGATGTGGAGAAATAGGAACACTTTTACACTGCTGGTGGGAGTGTAAACTAGTTCAACCATTGTGGAAGACAGTGTGGCAATTCCTCAAGAACCTAGATATAGAAATTCCATTTGACCCAGCAATCCCATTACTGGGTGTATATCCAAAGGATTATAAATCATTCTACTGTAAGGACACATGCACACAAATGTTCATTGCAGCACTGTTTACAATAGCAAAGACCTGGAACCAACCCAAATGCCCATCGATGATAGACTAGACAGGGAAAATGTGGCACATATACACCATGGAATACTATGCAGCCATCAAAAATGATGAGTTCGTGTCCTTTGTATGGACATGGATGAACCTGATCATTCTCAGCAAACTGACACAAGAACAGAAAATCAAAAACCGCTTGTTCTCATTCATAGGTGGGTGTTGAACGACAAGAACACATGGACACAGGGAGGGGAGCATCACACACTGGGGTCTGTTGGGGGGAAATAGGGGAGGGACAGCGGGGGGTGGGGAGTTCGGGAGAGACAGTATGGGGAGAAATGCCAGATATAGGTGATGAGGAGGAAGGCAGCACATCACTGCCATGTGTGTACCTATGCAACAATCTTGCATGTTCTTCACATGTACCCCAAAACCTAAAATGCAGTAAAAAAAAATTGAGAAAAAAGAAAAAAAAAGTTGCACAAGGATTTGAACCTGTGCACGGTAAGGAGGAGCTGGCACTCCAGCCCTAATGTTGTTCAAGGGTCAACTGTAATAAGAAATATTTGTGTTTTCCTATATTATCCTGGCAACAAAATATATAAATATTTATTGGTCTTATTTCATAATCAAATTTATTAGCAGATCTGTTTAAGACATTGAAGAGTTCATACATTTTGCAGCCCTAAAAAGGCCACATGCAATCACATACATTCAACATGTTCCAAGATAGTGTTTAATAATATATATGAAATGCTGTTCCTTATAAACTTTAATATATTATGAAACAAATAAAATAATACATTCCTATCATTATATAAACAAAGAAGTGATACATTAAGAATTCTGTTGTGATTTTTCTCTTAAGAGTAAAGAGCTGCAGAATCTCTAATATAAAAAGGAGGACATTTTTAATGTGTCCATTTTGCTAAGAAATGTGTGTATGAAATGCCTATAAGTTTCTCGTATCATATATATTTGCTTTAAATAAGGAAATTATTTCTCATTTCACTTTCCAAATGAGAAACACTACCTAAATTCATGACATCCCTAGGATTGTTTTTAGTCTCAACTTCCACATAAAGATGTCTGAAATAGAAAATTTAAATATCAGAATTCAGGGATATAAGCTTTCACATTCAAAAGTACAGAGAATCCCAACATTAACAAACTATGGTTCCACGAAAATCAAAATTACAACTCAGACATCTCTTAAATAATAGTAATATCACTTTAGTTTACAAACTACAGAAATAACTGAATTATAACACATGCAGAGATTAAGAATATTTCAAGTGCTTCTAAATGCCTATTATAAAAACGCATATCTACTTTACAATATTATGTTCTCTGAAAAAAGATATAGAAAGATTACATCAGAGACTTTGGTACTGATAAAATAAAATTTTTACCTTCAAGTTGCATTCTAAATTATTATGAAGCCTCAACTTCACTGAATTAATAAAATGTGTCCCATGATAGATTTTTGTGGCAGAAATGAAAACTTTAAAAAGTACATGAGACAAAAACAAGATGAGAAATTTCCTGATACATATAATACTATTTATATTCCCTTATCTCAATACTTGGAAACTCAATGTCCTATTTTGTAAACTAGTCATATAAAATGATGCTAAATGTATAAATGAGGTTTAATCAATTGACTGACAATCTTCCATCTCACCATTCATCACTGACAGCGTCCAATACATGTTACCATCTGCCCATGAGGCAGGGTACAGAGTTAAGACCAGAGCACTAAGGCACAGGTAACTAACTGCCACACAGTGGCAACAGTGCCAGCCAGTGGCATGGGGAAGCACAAATCTTGTGCCCTCCAAACCCCTGCACGGTCACTTTGCCTGCATCAACGCACCCAGTCCCTTGGATGACGTAGAACTTCCAGAATTTCAGCTTCTTTGGAATTCTCTGAGGGTGAATGCATGTACTCCCATCTGTGCATGTCCAAAACAAAAGCAAAAAAATCATAAAAAAAATGAAACACATACCTCTTTACTTAAAATAAAAAGTAAAATCCTAAGAATTAAAAAAAAAAAGAGTTATACTTCTTTGTCTCTACTATGCCTGATGTGCCTTATAACAACCAGACCTTTAAAAAAAAACTATTTGCTAAACAAATAGTTTCCTAGTAACTCTTGAGTATGCTTTGACTAATATTAATATCCCAGAACCAAAATGCACTTTTAATATAAACCAGGGTTTCATAAAGTGTAGAACTCAGATGATCCACGGGCAAACTTTCTTTAGCTTAATACTTATGCATACCTCTTCTCAGAAAAACAAATAGGTAGGGAAGGTCCAGCTCACCTGCTAGCCACCAGGACCCAGCCTGTGTTTTCTCTCCCTCTAGTGCCTCCTTGCCCTCATAGAGCTGTGGCATTCACCCTGTCACCACTTAAAATACCCAATTTGATTTGCCTTGATTATTTGACTGTGATTTTCTAATAAAATCAGCAAAGTCAAAACTAACAAAGACTGAGGTACAACATCTGCAGTGTCAACTTTCATATTTTGTGGGTGTTTGGGAATTGGGAGTGGACGGATAACTACAATGAGTTATCTCCTTACCGGGCAGTTAGAGGTAAAGACATCAAGATGCTTTCAATTCTGGATCCTGGAGTGAAGAGGCCAAACTTTGTCCCCCTATCATACAGCAGATTAAATTCTACATACCTGTCATAAATACATCAAATAACATTAAGGGCCAGCTCAATAAAATCTTAAGACTAACCCATAACAAATACTTAAAAAGGGGTGGGTTCTTCCCCCCAGTTCCCATCAGCTGGAACTGGCACAGAGGACACCAACCTACAGCCCATTGAGAGCTCTCCATCTGGACAGGCAGAAATAAAAGGGTATTCTACCCAACAAACAATAGAAAATAGATTCTGCCCCAACAAAGAGTGGTTACAATACAAGGTTATGTTTTCCCATAAATAAACAGAATTGACACACAGCTGAGAAGTTTAAGACACAACAATTAAGAAAAAGAAATGGCATCCCTTTTCAGGATAACCCAGCTCCTTCTGGCCTTCCTCATAGTCTGAGATGTTTCAGAGTCAAAGATTTCATTTCATTGCCTGTAACTCACAAGTACTACTACTAAGATGGTGCAAAACTTCTGCATCTGAAAGGCCAACTACAGCTAACAATAATTTATTAATAATAAAGATATTCTATATATTCTTCTTTAAGTAGTTAATTGCATTAATAAGCAGTCAATAATTCAGTCTCTCCACAGATTAATAGCAATCATAATAAAAGGTAGTGTTGAGTTGCAGCTTTTTTTAAAATACCCTTTGCATCAACTCAAACTTGATTCAGTATATTAACTGCCATAGTCAAAGCCAGACTCCATCCAGCTTCAAAACCTGTATCTGCCTTTAACATAGGATGTAAAAGGGTCTCCCTCTCCAATTTCAAAAGGATAATTTCTACTACTCAAAAGAATTTAGAGTGATTCATAAATCTGAAAAGATCAATAAACAGTGTCCCTTTCAGATCATTTCTTATCTTATTCAGAAATTCCTCCCTTGGTCTAAACTTCACTCACATATTCTTATTTACCTACTGGGTACTGTCTTGATGCCCATCTACAGCAAAAGATTCTCTAGATTCCCACAATACTTTAATTTTTAAAAAGCACCTTTTTATGTGGAACTTGACAAAAGCCCTGCAGAAGTGTAAAGAATTTATCTATGGCTCCCTTTCTAATTCTCACCATTTATCATTGACTTTTATGTACAAATAACTATTTAATACCTTCTTATGTCTGTTTCAAAAGATAATTAAAGTGAATCTTCTGAATCCTTTTCTAAGCCCATGGGAAATAATTCCACTTTTTGGCTACCTTTTTCACCTGATATTACCTTTCTGAAACAGGTAACTGGTCAGGACTGCAGTATTAGAAACCAAAAAACAGTGTTGATAGTTGTAGAGAAGAGCTGGGGTTATCCGAGGCCCCAGAGTTCATTGCCATCTTAAGGTCCAGAGATAAGGGAGGCAGAAAGAAGCTGTCTTTGAAGAACAGTCACACACCATACCATAGAAAATTAATCTAACATCCCACACTTCTGCCTATCTCATGACACCAGACATACAATAATACACACACAGTGACTTTCAGAATGACCTGCCATCAAGCAATGTAAAACAAAACCACAAAACAAACCATTACTCCTGTCAATGAAGTTTTAAAGGATTTACTTAATTAGTATTCACAAAATCTGCCAGCTTTGCCTATGAAATCTTGTGGAAAACTAGAACACTGTACTTTGCACGGAGTTCTAAATTGTCCTCTTAGGTATGTCTACCCACTAAACTATGAGGCTCTTTTTGGCAGGTTCATGTTATGGCCACCTGGTAGCCAAGATAATGCCTCATCTCTGGGGCCCAAAAATAAATATCAAGTGAAGGAAGGAAAGAGTGGTAGAGGTATATTCAAGAGATTATGGAAACGAACAAAAAAAAATGTTCAAAAATAGATGCATTATTTAAAAAATTTCTAAAAAAAAATTACTCTCATGTTTTACAAGTTAATAAATGGGAAGCAGATAGCACAGGCAGTCATAAGAAGGATATACACAAATGTTTATCTTTAGACTTGGAATGTTATTTAGGTTGACCTCTTTACGGCAAAAGCTTTACCTCCTTAGTACCCAAAGCCTCTTTTGCCTGACACAGAATTAATATCAGTAAGAAAATCCATTTTATAGCCAGGTTCCAGTACGACACAGGTATTTAAGGTGGTAATGAGACGCTGATCGGGGCCAGCAGGCTGCATAACTTGGAGTGGATTTACAAGTACACCGGTGGCTGGAGATAACCTCAGGCTGGACACCCACTGAGCTCGCCAGGTTCACTGCACAGAGCAGGGTGGCTAAGGTGAGCATCACGGTAAGAATCACAAACCTGCTTCGACTGCTTAGCTGTATACACTACACAGACTACAAGTTTTGAAGTCATTTTGACCCAGTTCCACATCTGAGATCTTATATTTACCAGCTGTGTTTCTTGGGCAACAGACTAACTTTGTGAAAAAAGACGATTACACCTCTCTAACAGGTTTGATGAAAAACATCAGATACAAAATGCTTAACACAGAGGCTGGCAGAATTTCTGAAATTATTTCCATTAAAAAACTTCCGTAAAATCTTTAAGATGAATGAAAAAATGTATGATTCCAAATTTTAAAAGCAGCAAAGACATTAAATGATGCCCACATCTTGACATAAGGCTGGAGGGTATTACTAGAAGACTAACTAAAAGAAATCAGCAGAATTAAATTTAGCAAGCACTTAACTACATAAGCCTACTATGAGTCTCTAATGTATAGATGAATTAAACTTTGCTATATTTATAATACAACTTTAAACAATGTCTTTTAATTCATTTAATATTCATCTAGCTATTAAAAGAAATTAACATAACGATTACAAAGTATCTAACAACACAGCACCCGCTATTATTAAGAGCTGCTCCACCTCCCCCAGTTATGCCATGAAAGAATTCATTCTCCAGTCACTTACCGTCCTCTTCTGAGCTGCTGCCACAGCTTCTCCTGGGGGGTGAATGAGTCATTACAGTGCTTTTTCACAAGGGGAATATAAGAAGGCACTACAGCCTTGGCACAGCTCTGTACAAAGCGAAACACCTCCTCCTTGGATGGAGAGTCAAGATCATCAAAAAAGATACCACCAATGCCCCGCCGCTCTCCACGATGGGCAATAAAGAAGTAATCATCACACCTGGAAAACACAGCAGGGGCCAAACCAGGGATCAAATGGAAAAAAGAGACCTGAAAATCAATGTGAGCTTTTCAGGTTACAGCACTATCCTCAACTAATCTCAGCACAGTGTCCTTACATGCTGTCCAACTATGAAAATGAAATGAAGACTTTAGACAGATTTTTTTGCAGATATCACCCATGTAGAAAATGCTTATCCTCTTATCTTCAAAGCAGCCAGACAACAGAACACAAGTCTATGTAAAGGACGTGAAATTCTTAAGAACTTTGGTGAAAAGAGAAACACTCCAATGTTGACACTGTGTTTCTTGGAACGAGTGATGCTGCTACCTTCAGAAGCACTGCTGCTTCTCTAAGAGCCAGGAAGTCAGGAATCTTCCTCTAACAATGATAGCAACCACGTTGCAAAGCCAAGCTCTCTTGAGTTCTTTATTCACCAAAGGAAGGTACTATAAACAATCTCTCAGGTTTTCTTCAGCAATAAAATTTGATGGTTCTATAGCATGAACAACAGAGCAAAAAGCTGGTGGAAAAAAAAGTTCAGAGAATAGTTTTTCTTCTTTCATATGCCATACCAGACATATGAAAGCTTACCCTGTGAGGCAGCACATAAAACTATTCATCTGTTCTTGAGTCTCCTCGCCTCTGTGTCTACTGGTTTCTTAAGAAGCCATTTCCTAACTGCTAAACCTGTAAAATAGTTTACATCCTAGAAGTAGTTCTTCTGATAATCTCTGCATAAAGGTCCCTAAATGGAAAAATGTGTTCAAACAAAAACTAAAAGCTATGTAAAGGTCACCTTAAATACAGCTTCAATTGCTTAAAAAACAACAAAAAGCAACAGCTGCAAATCCCTAGAACTGACACATTAGTAGAATTCACCTCAACTGTGACTTGTTGGCTTTCTTTATATGCACATTTTATTAACATGGTCTGAAAAAGTATATCCTGAGCAAGGTTGTAAAGTCAGCTCTTAACCCAAGTTATACTATTTCAAAATGTCTCTTCAAAAAATTACAAAATTAAGTGATCTATTAAACACTTATTTCCTAGAAGGTGTTCTATTGCTTATAATAGAATAGCTGAAACTGTATTAATTTATAAATAAATGGAACTTATTTCTTATGGTTATGGAAGCTGAGAAGTCCAAGGTTGAGGGGCTTCATCTAATGTGAGTGTTCTTTCCAGTGGGGTCTCTGAAGAGTCCTGAGGCAGCGCACAGCATTACATGGTGAGGGGGCTGATCATGACAGCTCAGGTCTCTTATAAAGCTACCAGTCTCACTCCCATGATTTAATCCATTAATCTATGAATGGATTAATCCATCGGTCAGGGCTCTGCCCAATCACCTCTTAAAGGACCCAGCTTTTAATACTGCCACATTGGGAGCTAAATTTCAACATGAGTTTTGGAGGCGAAAAATATTCAAACCAAAGCACTTATACTAAAAAATTCTTAACTAGCTAGCATCCTAGATATTTTATTACCTAATACTGTTTAAAGTCATCTCAGTAATAGCTAGCGAAAGGAACCAAAAAAAGAGAACTGTCTACTCTATCAGTCCTCCTAGAAGGATGCTAACTTCTGCGAGAGAGACGAAAAATCAAACAAAAAACCCGTATCTGCATGCATCCATGGCTATGTAGTTTTCAGTAGCAACGTTAAATCAAGAAGAGAATATTCAAATATTTCATCTTTTCTGAGGATTTTAAAGCTGAACTCCATGCTCTTGCATAAATGATATTAACATTTCACAACTATTAGCTCTAAAAACAAAGCAAAAAGACAAAAACTTTTCTGTTCTTCCTTTTTCAAGAATGACAATTAGCTCTAAGCAGAATCAAGTACTTTACTCGGAATCCAAACTATTTGTGCCAAGATTCCATTTGATAGATAACAAATATTCTGGGTCTTCCCACACTTTTGTTTGTTTTCTTATTTTACCTTTAGAATTTCTTTAACAAATTCCCAATTTTTCTTTCCCCTTGGCCAAAATCTCTGGTATGTTAGCATCTCCCTCCAGTGGTTCTCCAACGCTTCCCATGCCCTTACACATTCCCAAGTCAACATCAGGATAATTCTCATTTGGAATGAGAATATAACATCCCACTCTAGATTGAAAAGCCTCTCATTCTCAAGCATAGATCACCTTATAGTTTACAGTCTACCATTCTAAATCATTTGGAATAAAAAGATGTTACTACTCAATTTATAATATTCCTAATAATAAAAACTTAAAACTGGTGTACTAATTCTTCTGATGAGCACAGTAAAAAAAAATAGTCCCATTTTCATATGTAGAAGATATTTAGTGACAGTGGCTTTCAGAAGGAATGGAATGTAATTTGGGGTCATGAAAGTTCAGTTCTTTTACCTACCATTTTTTAAATTTGGGGTAGAGATCTGAACCATGCTGGTCACAAGCCTCCTTTAGAGTTCTGTGAAAATGGACAGCGTCTTCTTGGTTGAGGTATGTTGGGGTGAGGTCACATCCACCACCAAACCACCACTGCTTGTTACCTACAAAATCAAGACATGGGATTCTAATGTGAACTTGAAGATTTAGCATCACTGGCTATATTAGGAAATTTAATATAGCAGCTTAATTTATTAAGCATAAAATGGATGACAATTAAAAAAACATTTTAACTGATTTTAGCTCTGAAGACGAGTAAGGCCCAGGCAGAACAAAAGAGGTAAAAGCAGCTGGGTGCAGTGGCTCATGCTTGTAATCCCAGCACTCTGGGAGGCCAAGGCGGGCGGATCATCTGAGGGAGTTCGAGACCAGCCTGGCCTATGTGGTGAAACCTTGTCTCTACTAAAAATACAAAAATTAGCCAGGCATGGTGGCAGGAATCTATTATCCCAGCTACTTGGAAGGCTGAGGCAGGAGAATCGCTTGAACCAAGGAGTTGGAGGTTGCCATGAGCCAAGATTAAGCTGTTGCACTCTAGCCTGGGCGACAAGAGTAAGTCTCCATCACAAAAATAAATAAATAATAGTAATAATAATAATAAACAACAGAACAACAACAAAAAAGTGAAAGGAAGAAAGTAAAAGGTAGGAGAGTGGAACTTGCAAGGAATTATATGCAGGGCAGTAAAATGATAAAACCGCGTACTGGTGGATCAGGAAGCAGATTGCAACTCCAGCTGTCTATGAGAATCATATGAGGAGCTTAAAATAGCTCTTCTGAGCACCATTAAAAAAAAACACCACACATCTCTGGCCCAGGAATCTGTGGTTTATAAAAGCTCCCCAGGAGATTCTCACACTCCTTGTATTAAGAACCACTGCCACCCCTCCCCTTTCCTAGAAAGAGTAAAAACACTTGCTGACTCAACTTACCACTTGAAAATAACTGTTTCACGTGCTCACAGGTGTTTGAGTTGTCAATACCAGTTACCAATTTTAAACATAAAAGGTTGAACAAAACTGAATGACTTCAAAATGAAAAGTTAAAGCAGGGACTTCAAATGCCTTCACCTACAGAGACACCAACAGGAGTAGGCGTGGCACTGCAGAGGGGCTCTGACGTGTTATCAGATAAGAAACAGGCTGGAACTACAAACTACATGCACAGGAGGCACAATCAACTGCATCCCATTTTAACCCACTGCTAATGCACTGGTGACTAGCAAAGCTATGTACATGTAAAATATTTTCCCAGAACAAGGTCTCAGTTTCAACTCAACCTTGTACATAAGGTGCTCCTTCGGATATAATGAATTTATATTTGCAAAGAACCCTAGGTGCACCCTGAAGTGCAGGTTCATTAAATCATTCCTTATATGTTGGAGGAAATATGGGAAGGTCAATCAACATTATTTATTTTTTTTCTGAGACAGAGTTTCTGTCACCTGGGCTGGAGTGCAGTGGCACAACCTCTGCTAACTGCAACCTCTGCCTCCCAGGTACAAGTGAATCTTCTACCTCAGCCTCCTGAGTAGCTGGGACTACAGGCACGTACCACCACGTCCAGGTAATTTTTTGTATTTTTAATAGAGATGGGGTTTCGCCATGTTGGCCAGGCTGGTCTCGAACTCCTGACCTAAAGTGATCCACCCGCCTCAGCCTCCCAAAGTGCTGGGATTACCGGTGTGAGCCACCGTGCCCAGCCCCATTCTCACTTGTCATGTCTTGTGCATAATCCACTGCACTTGCCAAGAAATTGCCTTTATATGCCTCCTGAAAGACCCAGTTAAGACTACTTACTCTTTCTCATTTTCAGATGTTAGTCTCTCTTATCTGTTTTAAAATGCACATTTTGCACAATAGTACTTTCCCCAGCTCTTGAGATCCTTACCATCAGCTTCTTCTACTTCAAAGTATCTGTAGTTGAAATGGATAGTAGGAGCATGAGGATTCTTGGGGTGGATAACAGAGCTCACGCCCATAGCACAAAATGGCAATTTACCTGGAAAGTAAAATACGAGTAGTGAGCTATATTCAGTTACCTTAAATGGCTTGAAACAATCTAATATGCTTCTAAGTCAATTTTCAAAAGCTGCTTTTTAATTTGTCTCTTAAAAACATAATTTTTAAAAAGGAATTGTCAATATGTGGCATATGAACCCAAATATTGTTTTTTCAGAAACAATATTTATTTTATAAATAAAACTTGTGGGCAAAATAAGGTTTGCAGGGACTAGTAAAGACTATCAAGATTGTCTGATTTACCATCTTTAGTCTTCAGAACTTTTCCTCTGCTTCTCATTTGTTTTGCTGCTTCCTCAGAAAGATTTCCATGAACAACAGAAATGCTCACCCCAGCCTTTTCGAAAACGCGCCCATCTTGAAGTACACAGCTGATGCCGCCACCTCCTGTGTATAGAAATGTAAAATAAGGAAAGAATGTAAGAGTATGTGCAAAACTGAAAGCAAACCTTGCATGAAGATGGTTATTTTCCTGTTTCCCAAATCTTTTATGTCAGTGTATTTATTATTTTATGTACAATAAAATAAGATGACTAGCTTAGCTTTATGACATATGCTATTAATATTGGGCACATACTGGACCTTCTTATATCACTAAACTGAGTACTTCTTCAACATTCTCCTGCCATCATCTAAAATCAATCATTGGAATATTCTCCTTTCAAATACTACTGTTCAGAACAGCATCCAACAGTTATGATATATGAGAGAAAGGTAACTAAGGTAAAAAATAG
Source organism: Leontopithecus rosalia (assembly GCA_028533165.1). Classification (NCBI taxonomy): domain Eukaryota; kingdom Metazoa; phylum Chordata; class Mammalia; order Primates; family Cebidae; genus Leontopithecus; species Leontopithecus rosalia. The sequence continues at coordinate 78,278,640 of CM052662.1, forward strand.
GAATGGGTAGACTTGAAGGGTGTTCTATTATTACTGAATTTAAGAGATCAATATTGTTTCAAAAATTTCTTTCTCAGTGTGCTGCTTGCCTTTTAATTTGATTTGCAGGCAATTAAGAAACAGTTGATATTCAAATTCTGAAAAAATTCAGAACCTTAAAATGAGTGAGATGCACATTAGTATTCAGGTGTATGAGCCTTACTACTCATTTTTTTCTTAAGGTACTAGGGTCACTGCTAGGGCATTGTTTCATCAAATTTCATGTTTGGCTTGTTATTTCTAAGAACATTTAGAGCTGGATAGGACATGAGATGATCCTGTACAACCCTCATATATTCCCAATGAGAAAACTGAGGGCCAGAAAGGCAAAACATCTTATCCAAGATCTTACTGATGACAAGTGGCTGAAACAATTTGTATAAATGCTATGTTTCGGACAATATTCTAAGCACTTCACATATATTCTATCCATATACATGTGTAGTATGAGGATTAAATAAGATGAAATATATATACGTATATGTCATAAATGGGAAAACGCCATAAAAGAGTAACTTCTAGGGTCACACAGCTAGTCTAGTACTTGAGATTGTGTCCTGGTTCAGTGGTCTTTGCTTGAAAACATTACAAGATAGAAAACTAGACTCAACTTCATTCAATATAGATGTGGCAGTATCACAGATCAAAATCTGCTGGTGAGAAGCTGCTGTTGTATTTCCAGCTAGGAAAAGTCAGGAATCCTTCAAGTTTCCACTCAAGATGTGGGGTTTCACTGTATGGGCAACAACGTGTCATGAATGTATGCCTCTATGAGAACTGGATTTTGATGCTCAAGTATTTTGCCATTGAAAGGGAAGATTTTCCTAGCAGGAAACCTGATGGGTGCATTTGGTAGCGCTACTGAGAAACCAATCAAATATATCTTGTGCAATAGTAAAAAGAAGTGGGAAAAGTCTGACACAATGATACTCTAGCTGGAAGAATTTAGTTGACGCTGAGCGAGCATGAGATGAGTTCTATCTCTTGAAAAGGAAAAAGGGCAAATTCACCCAGAGAAGGAGATAAACTGTGTTCCATAATCTATTGAAATTTATGTTCAATAGCAAACTTTGGACATCTACGCTTGTTAGGTGCAAATATCACTTAAGATCTCTACAAAAAATTCTGCTATGGAATTGCAAACATTTTGAAATGCAGTACTCGAGTGACAGCTGACCCGTGTCCATACCTGCAAGCAGAGGGCTGGCGACCCTTTCAGCGTCCCTCTTTTCATCGGCAGCCCCTTAACCAAGCAGCCTCTCTGTGGGTACCCGCTACCTACCACCCTATCCCGTACTGTGAACTATTATGTTTTCTGTCTGCAACCTGGAACCTGACCTTTTTTCCACTCATCTCCACCTTCCGCTAGTGGCCGGCTTCCTTACCTTCTTTCCTCTCCCACCGGTCCACAGAAAAGCTGGCGCCCCCGTCTACCTGTGCCAGAGCCTGGCACACCTGCGCCTGGGTCTCCAGGATCAGCAGCTCCATCTTGGTCTTCATGTCGGACGGCCTCCTTCGCAGCTCCCCCAGGTCGGTCACAGGCGCGGCCATGAAGCAGCTGCAGCGGCGGGCCAGCTCATCCTCCTCCTCCGGCCTCCCCAGCGAAGGTTCCCGCGTCCCCGAGCTCTTGGGCACCATCTCCGCCCGCTGCACATGCCCGAAGGCGGCGGCGGCCAGCCCCACCACCCCCGCCAGCGCCGCGGCCAGCCCTGTCCCCTGCCAGGTGCCGCCTCTCGCCGTCGGGACGTGCCCCAGCCCGCGGCTCTGCTCCGTGCCAGCCGGGCCAGGGGGCCGGCAGATGCGTCCGGCTGCGCTGCGCGGGGACCCGGCGCAGAGACCTTCATAGCCGCGGTGGGACCAGGCGCGAGGCCCTCCGCAGCCGCCCCGCGCCGCGCGCCAGCAAGGGCCTGCGTTCAGCCTGCCCAGCTGCAAGGCCATGCTCCCCGCACAGTCTCCCGGGGCAGTGCCTGGGTCCCAGAGTGGAGCCTCAGAGCCCCCCGGCGGTCCCGAGCCCGCGAGCCCCGCAAGCAGAAAACTCTTCTGGAAGGGCCGCCGCCGGCGCGTCGGGCTCCGGCGGCGCGGGCGCGAAGCGGGGCACGCTGGGAGATGTAGTCCTGCTCCTATCGCCGCCTGCAGCGTCCCCGCGCTGGCGGGAGATAAGAATCCCGAGCGCCCGGAAGGGCTGATCTGGGGCGAGGAGAGCGGGGGCGGGGGGGAATGGGACGTGCTGTGGAAGCGGCAGGAGAGATAAGAGGGGCTTTCTGGTCACGTGCAACCTTGGGGTGGCTGTCTTTCGGCCTCGGGAAGAAGATAGAGTAGGGCTGGGAGGCTGAGGGCGGACCGGGGCAGAAATGTGGCAGAGGCCGTAGTCGCGCCTGCATTTTCAGAGTTTGCAGAATACAGATCCCGGCCCAGGATATACAAACCCGCCCTTCGCCCTGGGTCCTGGTCCTCTAGAGTTTCTAGGGCTTGAGGGGGCGGGGATGAGCAGGCTGGGAAACGTCTTGCTTAAGGATGATTTTCTAACGAGAGTGGGAGAAGCTAGTAATGGGCTCGGAAGAGAATCTGGGAGAAGAGTTTCTGTGATCCAGTCCGCACCACGTTCTGTCCTTAAGATTTACCCGGGTGTTGCTTCCATAGTGCCTACTTGTTTTAGAAAAACGAAAGGCAAAGTGACTGTTTCCGTTAACCAGTAGAAAATTCCTGACTTGGTGCGTTTTGGTGATTAAGAAGAATTTTTAAATAGTTCTTGTACTGTAGGGTCTCTCAAGTATTGCTCACGTTTTGTACTTACAACAACCGCTGCAAACTAGGTAGGGCAAACGTCCACACTTCCTCCCACTCTGTATCCCTTCCCCCACCCTTTAAAGAAAGGAGGAAAGAAGCTAACAGATGTGACAGGCAGCGCTTTGTCCCCGCTGTAACCAAATCACAGCTTCATGGTTCCTGGCGCAAAAGTGTGAGAACTATTGTCATGGGCTAATTTGTCCCATAAGTCTCCACGATTATTTTAATTTCTAGTAGTAGATAATAATTTAAGCCACTGGTAGCTGTTGCCACAAGTTTTTTCTTAGTGGCGGGATGCACTGACGGAATCTCAATGGCTTTTGAGTCAGACCAATTGGTATCTTATCCACCCACAACTGCACCTGGCAGTTCTCCCACTGGGACATGATGTTAGCAAGGTGGGTGTGCTTGCCCAAGTCTCACCACTGAGAATCAATGGAAAGTAAGGGTTTGGGTTGCGAAGTGACTAAGCTACTTTTTTTTTTTTTTGAGATGGAGTTTCGCTCTTGTTACCCAGGCTGGAGTGCAATGGCGTGATCTCGGCTCACCGCAACCTCCGCTTCCTGGGTTCAAGCATTTCTCCTGCCTCAGCCTCCCGAGTAGCTGAGACTACAGGCGCGTGCCACCATGCCCAGCTAATTTTTGTATTTTTAGTAGAGACGGGGTTTCACCATGTTGACCAGGATGGTCTCGATCTCTTGACCTGGTGATCCACCCACCTCGGCCTCCCAAAGTGCTGGGTTTATAGGCGTGAGCCACCGCGCCCGGCCTGTGACTAAGCTACTTTTAGGGAAGAAAAACAATTATCTTTTAGCCATAGCACCACCTGCCAGGAGGCCAAGTTAGAAGTGGAGGCAAGGAAATGAGAATGATCTTTGTAGGAAGGGTTGATGCCCTCTTCTGGATGCCTGTGATGGGGTTGGACTGGGCTTGGTGATGAGAAATGAACCTCATCAAATGAAAAGAAGCCTCTCTGCTCGTTTATTTGTAAGAACTCCTTCATTATTGCTCTAATTCTGCAAATACCCATAAGGCTAGTAAAAGCTAAGTAAGAACAGACTGTTTTAAACATTCGCCCAGTCACAAAGGTTGAGGCTGAGCAAATTGTGTACTAGCTTCCAGGTTTCCATCCCTCTCATCCTTAACTTTTCTATGCAAAGGGCCTCTCCCTTCTTCCTCTGGTTCCCCACACCCTCCCTACTGGCAACCTGTTATTTAATGCATAAGAAAGGCTTCAATAGCTTGGTTAGTGTGAGTTTAAATCACCTTTCTGGGGGTTCAAATTGTTCCCAAGTTGGATACTCGTATTTAAGTCATATTTGTCAGTGTGGAGAAAAAAAAAAGATGTCACCAATCTAAGTAATTTCTTACATCAGAAAACTAGTTGGGACAAATAAAAAGTTTCTAATTAGTTGTAGAAAGTAAGGTGTAAATTAGAAGTTCTCATCTATTTTTTAGCTTAGTTTCTTGAGTTGCTTTGCAACTTTATTTTTTATGTGATCCTATCGCAGAAATGATTCTGACTAGACTTACAGGTATTAGTTTTAAGTATTATTTTTCAAAATAATACATGCTTCTCAGAATCCTTTTGAACTTTTCCTTCTCCTAAAGCCCTGTTGAACATAACTTATTTGGCCTGCTGGTGCATATTAGAGAGAGTTCTAATGTTAATCCCTCTGGTATATTTACTGCCTTCTAACACACACACACACACACACACACACACCCGCATTCTCACTATTTTTACTAAACTATACTATTTTCAACAATTATCAAATTCTGAAAGCCAAAGTTAAGAAATGTATTGCTAAATTCACTTAGTTCTATTGCTTTCAGATAGATATAGAAACTCAGGCTAATTAGTAACAAAATATTACGGAAAAGCTGTGTTTACCTTGGCATGCTTCTGTCCAACTCATCAGAAATTTTGGTGGGGTGATGGG
>CM052662.1:78283908-78303685 GCA_028533165.1 Leontopithecus rosalia
AGGTCAACAGATCGAGACCATCCTGGTCAACATAGTGAAACCCCGTCTCTACTAAAGATAAAAAAATTAGCTGGGCCCGGTGGCGCGTGCCTGTAATCCCAGCTACTCGGGAGGCTGAGGCGGGAGAATTGCCTGAACCCAGGAGGCGGAGGTTGCGGTGAGCCAAGATCGCGCCATTGCACTCCAGCCTGGGTAACAATAGCGAAACTCCGTCTCAAAAAAAAAAAAAAAAAAAAAAGAAAAGAAGGTTCTTAACAGAATCAGCAGCATCTCTATAAAAATTCTATTATTTTATTAACTTGAATTCTTAAAATACTAGACTTATTTTTCTGCCTATTTTCTGTGAATAATTGACGCTTGTAAAATCACATAAAAATATACAAACATAAGAAGTAGTTTGTGGCAGAGACAGCTAGTTGTCCAACAGAAATCAATTTTTTCTCTTCTTACTTTAATAATCATATTCCAGGTTTTAGTGGAGCATATAGCAGCTTCACGTCACAGCTCTAGTAGAGTGAAATGCTTCCACTATCCTCCTATCCTCTCTTGAAGCTTATGTTCAAATTCTGGCCAGTACGATGTGAACAAAACTACTGTGTGTCACTTCTGAGTTTATTCTTCAAAGGAACAAATATGCTTCCTCTGGCCTCTTTGTTACCGGCTAGGATACAGAGGTGAAGGCAGGAAGTGGAACAGCCACTTTGAACCCAGAATGAAATCTGTGTGTTAAGTAAAGATGACAGAGCACTGTTATACATCTTGGACTATGTCTCTAGAAAGTTATATCAGAGACAATGAACTTCACTTTTGTTTTAGCCACTGAATTTTGAGGTCTTTTGTTATAAACACTTAACTCTAACCTAATAAATGCAGGCATAGATTCCTTTCTGAGAATAACCAGTAGCTTAACGTAGTCACATAGGTAGTTTATGCATATTACACTAAATAGTGAATGGATTGTCTCTATTCTAACTTTCATTTAAAGATGACAGGAAGAAAGGCTGAGGGTCCCTAGTGTAATGGCATCCCCTTCTGAGGGAATAAACTGAGCAGGAGCCACTGAAGACAAATAATGGTCTAATGCAACCAACATAGACAGGTTGGATAAAACCTGCCTGTTGCAGAGTGGATGTGATGTTTTCCATTTAGCATTTATTATACCCTAAAGCTATGAACCTCCATTCTTAACAATCAGCTGTATTGGGAAGGGGGACCTCCGATAATTGAATTTCCAGGAGCTGCTGGTATCTAACGAGAGAGAGATACTTGGCAATACTGTATTTATAGAATTTGTGTCAAAAATACATTTAAGGCGGTACAAATCAGTTTAGTCATTAACATTAATATAATTTATCCAGCTACAACTATTGAAATATGTGCATCATGAAATTTGTCTCTTTTTTACGGAGCCCATTGAAAAGGATCTGATACATCAACAAATGTTTGATGCTCATATGTGTACACTAGAGGGCACTCACTTTCTATTAATTCGTAAACCAGTATCTAGAAGCATCACCTTGGGATCTTGTTAAAAATGCATGTTTTGAGGTTGTAGAGGAGCCCGTGAACCTGCTTTTTAATGGGATGCTGTCTAAGAGCATAGGAAAGAAAATGGTTCATGGAGTCTGACAGCTCATGGAGTCAGACAGGGTTTGAAAACTAACTTTGCCATTTGTGAACTTAGGCAATTACGTAACCTCCCTGTGCCTGGATTTCCTCATCCATTGAATGAAGTTAGAAATACCTGCCTGTTAGGGTAGTTGTGATGATTAGATCAGTTAACTTAGAACACAACCTAGTACATGTCAATATATACTAGCTCTATTATTGTAAGCATTATTTTTAATAATCATATTAACCTATGGACTCCTTGGAGAAGCATTACCAGTTCCAAACTTTCTCTCTTTCCTCTCTCTGTTGACAATTAAACTCCAAACTTACCTGGTCCAGAAAATGTCAACCCACCTGATTTTACTTGCCACTGTAGCAACTTTTATTCTTTTTTTTTTTTTTTTTTTTTGAGATGGATTTTCGCTCTTGTTACCCAGGCTGGAGTGCAATGGCAGGATCTCGGCTCACCGCAACCTCCGCCTTCTGGATTCAGGCAATTCTCCTGCCTCAGCCTCCGGAGTAGCTGGGATTACAGGCACGCGCCACCATGCCCAGCTAATTTTTTGTATCTTTAGTAGAGATGGGGTTTCACCATGTTGACCAGGATGGTCTCGATCTCTTGACCTCATGATCCACCCGCCTCGGCCTCCCGAAGTGCTGGGATTACAGGCTTGAGCCACCGCGCCCGGCGACTTTTATTCTTAATTTACTTTGCTGAACCTCTGTTCCTCACCTGTAACATAAGAATAAGAAAATTTCTTACTGTTTTTATATGAGAAAACAGGAACAAGATATGTTAGCTTGTTTTAGCACAGTGCCTGACACTTAAAACTTTTGGTTCCTCGTCTGATGTGAATCTCTGATAGACTTAGTAATTTGACTCAGTCAAATATTGTATAAAAATAAGAAATTTTCTTAATATTCCTATCTTATAGGTGAGAAACAGAGGTTCAGCAAAGTAGATTAAGAATAAAAGTTGCTATAGTGGCAGATGGAGTCAGGTGGATAGACATTTCCTGATCTTGTACGTTTTGAGTTTAATTTTCAACACGGAGGGTGAACAGAAAAAGTTTGGAACTGGGTAATGTTCTTCCCATGAATCATCAGAAAATCACCACGTTGTTGTCTGTCTAAACTATGATCTGCAAAGAATTTGAAATAGATCAAATTTCTTTTTATCTTCCCATCTTTTCTTTTAGAATACACTAGTTTCTGGGGCCCTGTTACTTTTTGTTTCATCTGTTCCCCCTTTTGTGTCTTTTATTCTGGAATGATAATAAAGTTAACTGATGATGTTAAAGTGGAGACTAAAGTTGATACCCATATTTAACACTGTTGTTTACCTTTAGTTTCAAAGTTTTTAGAATTTCTTTTCTTTTCTTATTTATTTATTTATTTTTGAAACAAGGTCTTATTCTGTCACCTAGGCTTTAGTGCAGTGGGGCAATCTGGGCTCACTGCAACCTCTACCTCCTGGGTTCAAGTGATTCTCCTGCCTCAGCCTCCCAGGTAGCTGGGATTACAGGAGCCCACCACCACGCTAGGCTAATTTTGTATTTTTAGTAGAGATGGGGTTTCTCCATGTTGGCCAGGGTGGTCTCAAACTCCTCTCCTCAGGAGTTCGCTAGCCTTGGCCGTGCAAAGTGTTGGGATTACAGGCATGAGCCATGGTGCTCAGCCAACATTCTCATTTCTAATGCTTCTTTCATCTTTAGGTGGTTAGAAAACATCTTTTAGCTGTGCTTAACAAGTTTTATAGCTTTGACCAAGGATAAGTATCTCTGAAGATAAACATGTGGTCAATCCAGATGAGCTAAAATTTACCCATGTTATTCAAGTGGAAATTCTAGACTGAAAAATTCAGTATCTGAAATAAAAAGTCTGAAGATCCACTTACCAACAGATTCAAGATTTCAGAAGAAATCTGGAGATTGAGGTTCTTGAGATTGAGGACAAATCAATAGAACTTATTCAATCTAAATAATAGAGAAGAAAAAATGATTGAGATAAGAATGGACAGAGCCTCAATGACATGTGGGACAATATCAAAGATCTCTATACCTTTGTAGTTACAGAGAGAGAAAGGAGAGGAAATGGAGCAGAGAAAACATTTGAAAAGATAATGGCCCCAATTCGTCCAAATTTGGTGGAAAACATCAGTTTACAAATATGAGAAGCTCAGCAAACACCAAGAAGAATGCATACAAAGAAAATCCTACCTTTGGAATATTATAGTCAACCTCATGACCACCAAAGATAAAGAAAAAAGTTTGTACGGAACCAAAGATGAAGGGCACATTCATACAAAAGGAAAAATAATATGCACAATGGCTGACTTTTTTTCTTAGGTTTCAATATTTCATTCAAGTTTTTTTAAGTGATGTTAATTATAGCATTTTAAGGGGAGGATCTAACTCCACACAAAATGGAAGACTCTAAACTACCCATTAAACTGCTAAAAAACAGATTGAGTGGTGAGAATACAACAGAAATCCAGTTTAGATTCTGAGTGTTGTACCATGTGATTACAATCACACAGACTCTTCTGAGCTTATAGCTGGAGCTCCTGGAAGCTATTTTATACTCTGGTACAAGGGCAAAAAAACACAACACAAGAAGGAGTAAGTCCTGAATTATTGGCTTCATCACATCCACCCTCTCCACCCCAAAATGGCACAAAAGAAACAGTGACCACACCCTACAGACCTTTTGGTGTAAAAGAGGTGACAATAAACTGGGGTGGAAACAGGTCATGAAGGTCTACCTTAAAAAGTCCCATTCAGGTGAGTTTGTACACACCATCTGGCAGCGAGCCTCTCATCAATTAGTGTTGGGAAAGCAAGGTTCAATTCTCAGGAAATCACAATTTCATTGATTTACTCAATATGAATTTACAAAGTGCCTACATATTATCAGCTTCCACTTGCAGGCATTTCTAGATAAAAAAGAAACCTGGCATCTCAAAGGGGCCACCAAGTTCTGCCTGAGTCTACCACTGAAACGATCTTTTTTGGAAATGGGTTTCTTCTGTACCTCTGAAAGGGTAGCATCTTAAAGTTGAATCATCTTTAACCTGGAGGTCTAAAATATTTAGCAAAACTTGATCCCAGACATATAACATTAAAATATACACTAAATGCTGAAGGTAGGTATGCTGCAAAATAGTTTAAAATTAAACAGTTGTACAGTATTCATTTATGCTTGAAATTCCAGTCCTAGACCAAGCTTGCAGCCACCAGCATTTGAAGTCCTTGCCACCCAGAAGAGCCGACAGTGTCAGTTTGATACCTGGCTTTAGAGTCTGAGTGTATCCTAAATCTATCAGGCTGGAGTTCTTCACTTTAGCCGAGAAGCAGGCCTCAGGGTCAATCTGATACTTGGCTGCTATTCCGAAGCCCGTGTTACTGTTTCCTGCTGTCCAGGCGAGATTGACAGCGGTCTCCAACTTCTTGTTCACCTTCTGGTAAATGGAGCCACCAAACTCTGTCCCATTATTCACATTAATATGAAGCTGAAATTCATCGGTCTTGTAGCCAACTGCAAAGTTGCTCTGGGTCACTCAGGACTTTGCAGTCTCAAAACTCATCTGGTAGCCGGCCAGCCAGCCTTCGTAATCCAGCACCAGAGCACCCCATATGGAAGGCCCAGCAATGTCAAAATCCAGGTTGCAGCCCAGGTTAATGTGCTCCCACTTGTACCCTGTCTTGATTTTAGCATTTCTTTCCCCAGTGTTAGGTAAGAAGGATGAATCGAAGGTCTGAGTCCACGTACAAGCTGATCTTCCACAGTAATCTCCGTGCCTAGCTTATTGTCAGTGTTCCATTTCTCCGCAAACGTCAGGCCGTCCTCAGTCCATCTGTACTTGGTTTCCAGACTGCCACTTTGGTGGTTTCAGTGTTGGCTGAGCCTGAGCTTGTAAATTCCAATCCATTCTCCGATTTGTTTTCAAGTCAAGCTTTATTAAGCCAAATCCATAGCCCTTGGTGAAGACATCCCTGGCAGATTTGCCAAGATTGGCATACGTGGGTGGCACAGCCATCTTCTGCTCTGAGGCTATGGTGGCGGATTCGGCAGTGGCTACAGCGGAATGGCTGACTTTTGATGGAGGCCAGAAGGCAATGGAATGACACACCCAGAGTCCCAAGAGAAAAGCAAATCTATCAAACCAGAATTCTATATCCAGTGAAAATATTCCTCAAAAATGAAGATAAAATGAAGACTTTTTTCAGATTTAAAAATGTTGAAGGAATTAATCACTTTCAGACTATAAAAAATGACTTTTTCATAATTTTTCTGAAAAACAACCAAATGCTTAAAGCTAAAATAACAAAAATGTGTGACTGATTTCATAACATATGTGTGTGTATACATGTTAGGTGTGTATATATATTATATATATGTGTGTATATATATATTATATATATGTGTGTATATATATTATATATATGTGTGTGTATATATATATATATATATAAAATGACAGCACAGTAGCACAAAGAATAAGGGAGTAGGCATACTGGATTATTCTGTTGTAAAGTTCTTAACTGTATATAAAGAAATACAATACTAATTCTAAGTAGACTGTGATAATTTAAGGATTAATACTGTAATCACTAGAACAACCACTTTAAAATACAAAGAAGTACAGCTAAATGCATAGTAGAGAAATGAAGACAGAATACTAAAAACAATGTGATTAATTCAGTGAAGGTATAGAGAAGTAAAAACATGGAAGTAACAGAAAGCAAATCACAAGATGACCCTTCCCAGTCATTTTAAACAGGAGAAGGGACCAGCTCTCTTTTCTGAAACCCCTAATCATTCTCACAGAATTTTTTTACATTATACCTGGCATGATAGTTATTTGTTTACTAATTTTTTCCTCCTACTAGATTAAAATTTCTGGAGGATTAGTACTGTGATAAAACAGAAGAAGAGATTAAAAGTATGCAGATCTTCAAATTCACTAGCAATTCAGTTTAAGGGTCTTCTAGAAGTCTTGTTTGCTCCTATTTGGATTTAAAAAAATAAGTATCCAAGAGTAGGTTCAAGCAATTTTAGAAGTTCTTTTCATATTCCAAGTTAAGTTTTTGCCTCTTGACCTATGGAACTAATCATTTTCACACAGTGCCAACTGATCAAGAGGTCACCATAAACTACATCTAAATCAGATAACAAAGAAGTTTCTTATTAATGAGGGTCAATTCTAATTGGTAGATTGTGAAGCCACATCACCCTCAGCAGTGAAGTGTGTCACAGTTGCCTAATGTCAGCCATTGGTATGGTATGGGAGTGGGAAGTGACAGCATGACTGGTGTATATGATGATCTCAGTTTCAGGTGTAATGATGCTAATGTTTACTGTGACCAAAATTCCAGAATTTTTCTATAAGTAAGTGCTTAGTTATCAGATATGTGTTCAAATTTGGGATTCAGGAAACAGGTGATCATACTTAGGACAATAGTATTCACTTGAATTAGCATGAAGGTTCCTAAAAACACTCTTCTTCAAAAGTTTATCAGTATTCGGGAGGCTGAGGAGGGAGAATTGACTGAACCCAGGAGGCGGAGGTTGCAGTGAGCAGAGATGGCGCCATTGCACTCCAGCCTGGGTAACAAGAGCGAAACTCCGTCTCAAAAAAAAAAAAAAGTTTATCAGTATTACAGTATCCATAATTGTTCTTCAAATGATGACATAAAACTTGCTAATTTTGGTCCAAGAGTAAGTGAACTCACTCTATTTTTACTACTGGTAGCTCTAGTAAGTGCTACCTAGTAATTAGTTTGTAAACACTTTGGAAAAAATAATGTTTTTATTTGTAACCTTGATAAGTTAGGTATAGATATATTGAATGTTTTGTCAGTAGTTCTTTTTTAGTCCTTTAATTTTCATATATTTTAAAAATCAAAAGAAATGAATTTGCTATTGACTACATGAAAATGTTTAGAATGAATTGATCCTCCCTAAAGCTTACTAAGATGAAAAACTAACTCTAAAGTCATAACCAAATGTTTAACAGTGTGAGAAAATCAGAATACCCAGAAATAAAACCAGAAAATTGTATTCATTTCATTCACATTCAAATATCCTTTTACTCAGTGTCCAGTTCCATTACATTTTTTAAAAATTCTACCACAGAGGCAGCCAATAACTCTATCAATGTTCATTATCAGGCTTCTAATCAGATGAGTATCAAGAAATCATTTTCTAATTCCATTTAAAAAATAAAGCAAATAATTTTCCTTGAAATTTAATCTTCTCTTGAGCGTCTGTTCTCCTGAGAGACTGATTTTTAAAACCTTACAAATGTAATTTAATCTTCAAAATATGAAATCATCTAAATGTTATGCTTTTCTCCAAAAGCACAAAAAGGATAGATGCAAATATGAGAAAACTCATTTTCGTCAAAAAGAGAAAGGGATTACTAAAAACGGCATGAATATTTGCTTTTCTTCTTTTAACATTACAAGTCTCACTTTCTTTGATCTCCTTTTGTACTTACAATTAACAGTTTATAATTTACTTTTTACATTTAACAGGTTTATTAACAATTATATAAAGATATAATTCACATACTATACAATTCACCCATTTAAAATGTATAAATATCTGTTAAGTCCATTTGTTTTATGGTATAGTTTAAGTCCATTGTTTCTTTGTTGACTTTCTGTCTTGATGACCGGTCTAGCGCTGTCAGTGGAGTATCGAAGTCCCCCACTATTATTGTGTTGCTATCTCATTTCTTAGGTCTAGTAGTAATTGTTTTATAAAATTGGGAGCTCCAATGTTTGGTGCATATATATTTAGGATTTTGATATTTTCCTGTTGGACTACTCCTTTCATCATTACACGATGTCCCTCTTCATCTTTTTTTCTGTGGTTACTTTAAAGTTTGTTTTGTCTGTTATGAGAACAGCTACTCCTGCTTGCTTTCAGTGTCCATTTACATGGAATATCTTTTTCCACCCCTTAAGTTTATGTGAGTCTTTATGTGTTAGGTGAGTCTCTTGAAAATGGCAAATACTTGGTTGGTGAATTCTTATCCATTCTGCTATTCTGTATCTTTCAATTGGAGCATTTAGGCCAGTTATTAATACGTTCAATGTTAGTATTGAGATGTGAGGCACTATCCAATTCATTGTGTTACTTGTTGCCTGAATACCTTGTTGTCATTGTTGTTTCATTGTGTTTTTGTTTTATAGGTCCATTGAGATTTATGCTTTAAGGAGGTTCTATTTTGGTGTATTTGAAGGATTTGTTTCAAGATTTGGAGCTCCTTTTAGCGTTTCTTGTATTATTGGCTTGGTGATGATGAATTCTCTTAGTATTTGTTTATCTGAAAAAGACTGTATCTTTCCTTCCTTTATAAAGATTAGTTTCACTGAAACCAAAATTCTTGGCTGATAATTGTTTTGTTTAAGGAGGCTAAAAATAGGACCCCAATCCCTTCTAATTTGTAGGGTTTCTGTGAAGAAATTAGCTGTTAATCTGACAGGTTTTCCTTTATAGGTTACCTGATGCCTCACAGCTCTTAAGATTCTTTTCTTTGTCTTGACTTTAGATAACCTGATGGCTATGTGCCTAGGTGATGATCTTTTTGCAATGAATTTCCCAGGTGTTCTTTGAGCTTCTTGTATTTGGGATGTCTAGATCTCTACCAAGGCCAAGGAAGTTTTCATCAAATATTCCCTAAAATAAGTTTTCCAAACTTTTAGATTTCTCTCCTTTTTTGAAAACACAAATTATTCTTAGATTTGGTCATTTAACATACTCTCAAACTTATTGGAGGCTTTGTTCATTTTTTAGATTCTTTTTTCTTTGTCTTTGTTGGAGTGGGTTGATTCAAAAGCCTTGTCTTCCAGATTTGAACTATTTTCTTCTGCTTGTTCAATTTCAGTGCTGAGACTTTCCAGTGTATTTTGCATTTTTCTAAATGGGTCCTTCATTTCCAGAAGTTGTAATTGTTTTTTATTTATCCCATCTGCTTCTCTGGAAATTTTTCCATCTGTGTCCTGTAATATTTTTAACATTTCTTTAAGATGGTATTCTTTCTCTGGTGCCTCCTTGAGTCGCTTAATAATTGGCCTTCTGGGCGGGACATGGTGACTCATGCCTGTAATCCCAGCACTTTGGGAGGCCAAGGCGGGGGGGATCACCTGAAGTCAGAAGTGAGACCAGCCTGGCCAACATGGCAAAACCCCATCTCTACTAAAAATAAAATAATTAGTTGGGCACCATGGCATGTGTCTGTAATCCCAGCTACTCAGGAGGCTGAAGCAGGATAATCACTTGAAGAAGGGAGGAAGAAGTTGAACTGAGCTAATATCACACCACTTCACTCCAGCCTTGGTGGATTGAGATGAAGCAAGACTCCATCTCTCAAAAAAAAAAAAAAAATCGGCCTTCTGAATTCTTTTCCTGGCAATTCAGAGATTTCCTCTTGGTTTGGATTCATTGCTGGTGAGCTAGTATGATCTTTTAGGGGTAAGAAAAAAACCTTGTTTGTTCATGTTACCAGAATTGTTTTTCTGGTTCTTACTTATTTGTGTAGACTATGTCAGAGGGTAGATCTGGGGCTCAAGGGCTGCTGTTCAGATTCTTTTGTCCCACAGGGTGATCCCTTGGTATGGTGCTATCCCCCTTACCTTAGGGATGGGCTTCCTGAGAACCGAACTGCAGTGATTGTTATTTCCCTTAGGGGTCTTTCCACCCAGTGGAGCATCCAAGTTCTGGGCTGGTACTAAGGAGTGTCTGCAAAGGGTGCCATGATGTGATCTGTCTTCAGGTCTTTCAGTGGCAATAGTATAGGGAGTATACAAGTTTGCTGTAGGGTTGTCCGGATAAGTTTTGTGTTAGTTGGCCTCCAACCAGGAGGTGACACTTTCAAGAGAGCATCAGCTATAGGTAGGATAGGGAAGGAGGATACAGACTTCCCTAGTGTCACCTGGATAAGGATTTGGGTTTCTCAGGTGGTGGGTGGGGCCACAGAGCTCCAGGAGAGTATGTCCTTTATCTCTGGCTACCAGGGTGGACTGAGAAAGACCAGCAGGTGGGGGCAGGGTTAGGTATATCTGAGCTCAGTCTCTGCTTGGGTAGGGCTTGCTGCAGCTGCTATGGGGGATGAGGGTGTGGTTTTCAGTCCATTGGAGTTATGCTTCCAGGAGGATTATGGCCGCCTGTGCTGTATCATGCAGTTCGCCAGGAAGTGGGGGAAAGCCAGTGGTTGCAGGCCTCACCCAGTTCCCACACAATCCAAAAGGCCAGTCTCACTCCCACCCTGCCCCCACAACACCACCAAGCTTATAACCAGGCAGCCAATGAACAGGGCTGAGAACTTGTCCCAGACTACAAGCCTCTCTGCTGAGAATGCAAGCATTCTGCATTCTCGGTTCACTCCTTCCTCCAGGTTCTATCCCAGAAACTTCACATTTGGTTGAAATTGTTACAAAGTTCATCTGGAAGTTTCCTTCTCCCTGTGGTCTTTTCCCAGTTTCATAGGCAGCTGTCCCTAAGGATTCCTGTGAGCAAAGTCAGAAATGGCTTTCCTGGGGACCAAGAGTGCCCACATGGCTCTTCCCACTGCTTAGAGGTAGAGACCCCAGCATTCCACTCGGCTCTCTAAATTTGTCTCAGCTCCAGGTAAAGTCAAATACTTTTCCATGATTTGGATCTTCAGGTTTCCCAGTGAGAACGTGTGTTTAGGGGCAGACGATCTCCCTTTCACACTTTCACACTTTGGGCACTCACAGTGTTTCAGCTGTCTCATGGAACCTGCAGCGCCAATCCACTTCCTTTATAGAGTCTGTGGATTCTTTCGGCATTCCTGATATATTCCTGTGGTAGTTCTTGGAACAAAAGTTCACAATGGGAGTCTCCACATGCTGCTGTGTCTGTCCAGTTGGAACTGCAAGTTAGTCCTGCCTCCTATCTGCCATTTTTTTGGTACCATCATTTTTTTAATATATTATGATCGAAGGGAACTGGTAAAGAAAACAGAATTTCTCTGCATTATTTGTTACAACAACATATTAATCACAATTATGTCAAAATAAAATATAATCTAAAAACAAACAGCAAAGTAGGAATAGATAAGAACTTCCAATTTGATAAAAAAAAAAAAGAAGTTCTAAAATACATACAACAAATATACTAGACAAGAACCTGTTCTCACCACTTTTATCCTGCACTGTATTAGAGGTTCTAGCCAATGCAATAAAGCAAGATAATGAAATAAAAATTATAAGTTTAGGAAAAGAAGAATTAAAACTGTCAGTATTCACAGATGGCTATACATATACAAATTCCAAAAAAAGGAGAGATAATTTTTGAATTAATAGATGCATTTGCAAAGATACTGAATGCAGAGTCAATACATAAAAATCAATTCCATAAGCTAGAAAAAAAAAACAAAAAAAATTGAATACATCATTTTCAATATAATCAAATATCATTAAATTCTTCAAAGGTTTATGTCACCTCTACAGGTAAAGAATCACAGCCAACCGAGGGACCTGCTGAGGCAAAGGGAATATTGAATGTAGAGTAGAAGAAGGTAGTTACAAATACTAGCTATGACCCATGACCGGTTACTGAAACAAGAACTATAATTGTCATATTGAGGGACTGTGTTCAGGAAAATTGCCGTGTTTCAAAGGCAGGAATTTGCCAGCACCATACCTTCATCCATGCCCCCAGCTGGGAATATAAAGTTCTTTGTCTAACTCCCCAACCCCCCACCCCCGTGTGGGCTAGGTAGAAATTCCAGGTGAGCTTCTTTTGTTCAGAAAGCTGCCAAAAGCCCTAGGAGGAGGGGCTCTGTTGTGGGACCAGGCAACCAATCCAGGATCAGAGTCAAAGAACAATCCCTCCTGAGGAAGGTTGAAAGAACTCCTTTCACTGGACAAGAACATGAATGTGGCAGGAGTAACTTCAGGGTTAAAATCACCCTGCTTCTTACCTACAGGGATTTCTCTCTCTGGGATCCCCTCCCATGGCAACATGCTGTCTCTCCCCTCTGTCCCTATACAGATATCCTCTTCAGATTCCCCTCCCATGGCAGCATGGGAGCTCTCTCTCTTTCTCTTTCTCTCTCTCTCTCTCTCTCTCTCTCTCTCTCTTTCTGCCTAATAAATTGCTTTCTGCTAAACTCTTTGGATCCAATATTACTTGAACAGTAAGCTCACCATGCCACCAGGGCCCTTTCCTGGTTCCTGGGGCAAGTGAGCCCAAGAACCTGGACATCTGGACATCTTTGGTGAGCATGGGGAAGGAGCTGAGCCCCTGTCTTCCTGCCACTGGTTACAAGATTTCCTCATTTTTGTTATAAATACATTTGTATGTGTGTGTACAAAGCACATATTTTTTTTCTTATCACCTTATCATGTAGCATAAGATATATTGACTTTATATCATGGTATTTAAGTATTATTAATGCTGCATCATAGTGTTTAAGTTATAGGACATCAAGAAGAGTAAACATCAGCCAAAGACTTTGCATCTTCTTCTGGGAAAAGGATTGGTGCATTTTCAGTTTTACCCACATAATTTCATACCTCGCATTAGGCAGAGGCATAACCTTGTTATTGTCCCTATTTGAAGATTAAGTATGGTTTAGGGGATGGGTATGAGTGCCAAGGTGACAAGGAGTAAGCTTGTGATGGTTAATTTTCTGTATCAAACCTTCTGGGCCACAGTGTCTGGATAGTTGGTCAAACATTATTCTGGATATTTCTACAAGGGTGTTTGTGGATGAGATCAACATTTAAATTGGTCGATTTTGAATAAAGCAGATTGTCCCCCATAATGTGAGTTGGGTTTGTACAATAGTTGAAGGCCTTAATAGAAAAAACAACTGACTTCCCCCAAACAAGAGGGAATTCTGTCAGCAGGTAGTCTTCAGACTTCAATTGCAACATGAACTCTTTCTGGCTGTTTGTGGGGCAGGTAGAAGAGGGACAATGGGGGAACTGTACTTTCTGCTCAGTACTTCTATGATCCTAAAAAATGAAGTGTATTTAAAATAGAAATAAAGTCTTTTCAAAAGAGAAAATAATATCTTTTTAATATTATGAAGAAACACAATACAGTCTTAGAGGAAGGGAGGCTGGTTAAAAGGTTAATTCGTTGGGAGTCCAAGGTGGGTGGATCGCAAGGTCTGGAGTTCAAGATCAGCCTGGCCAGTATGGTGAATCCCATCTCTACTAAAAATACAAAAATTAGCCAGACATGGTGGCATACACTTGTAGTCTCAGCTACTCAGGAGGCTGAGGCAGGGAGGCAGAGGTTGCAGTGAGCTGAGATGGTGCCACTGCAGTCCAGCTTGGGCAACAGAGTGTGAAACAACATCTATTAAAAAAAAGTTAATTCAATGAAGTCATGAGGGTTTTAGTTGAGATAAGCTATAAGAAGTTGGTGAATATAGCTCCTAACCTCTTTTTGTTTTTTATTTTTGAGACAGATTCTCCCTCTGTTGCCCAGGCTGGAGTGCAATGGCTATCTCGGCTTACTGGAACCTCCACCTTTGGGGTTCATGTGATTCTCCTGCCTCAACCTTCTAAATAGCTGGGATTACAGGCATATGCCACCATGGCTGGCTAATTTTTGTATTTTTAGTAGAGACAGGGTTTCACCATGTTGGCCAGGCTGGTCTTGAACTCCTGACCTCAAGTGATCCACCCACCTTTGCCTCCCAAAGTGCTGGGAATACAGGTGTGAGCCACCATGCCTGGTGTCCACTTAACCTTTCTAATGCTATTTAACTTTCTGCCTTTTAACAGTGAAAAGTAAGAAATTTAGCCTTATCCTTTTCTGAACTGTTGAAAATTAATTTCAAATTGCTGACCTACTAATTAACAATTTTCATATATATTTATAATGGAAGCAATGCTGCAACTTAAATAGTACAAGTTTGATATGCATTGACTTAAAGCATGGCAATAACTTTTGTTTACTGGTGGATTCCATATTTTTTAAAACTGTGAATAGTTCCACATTACCAATAGTAATGCTAATACCTTGAGACCTAAAAATACAGTAATAAGAAGTTATCTTTATTATTTTTTAAACCATTATTTACAGTCATGTGATTGTTTAAATGTCCCAAAAGAATTACAGGTAGTTTTAGAATTTAGAAATTTATTAGCAAAGATACTGGATGTGAAGTCAATATACAAAAATCAATTCTACATACTAGCAAAAAAGAAAATATGCCATTTATGACATAATCAAATAATGTTAAACACTTAGAAATCTATAACACAAAATGTATGTACAAGGCCTCCACACAGAAAACTATAAGCATTATTAGGAAAAAAGAAGGATGATCAAGTAAATTAAAGAACAGAACACAAATAGATTTTTAAAATCAGTATTATAAAAATGTCAACTTCTGGAATTGACCCATGAAGCCAGTGCAATCCTAGCCAAAATCCTATAAGTTATTTTTGTTGTTACTAAGAAATAGACAAGCTAATGATATCACTTATATCGAGGCAAGAATAGTCACGTCACTGTTAAAGGAAAACACCAGAAGAGAATTTGCTCCACTGAGTACTAAGTCCTATTGTAAAGCTACAGAAATTAAAAGAATATAGTACTGGCACAAACGCAGATCATCAGACTATTGAAACAGACTGAACGATGCGGAAACAGACTATGCAATTATGACAAAAGTGTAACTGCAGAAGAATGGGTAAAGATGGTTTCTTTAATAAGTAATGCCAGGCCAATGTATTCATTTCCTTTAGCTGTTGTAACAAATAACTACAAACTTAATGGCTTAAAACAATATCAGTTTACTACTTTACAGTTAGGTCAGAAATATAGCACAGGTCTCACAGGGCTAATATCAAAGTGTTGGTAGAGCTGTGTTCTTCTTTGGAGGTTTCAGGAGTGAAGTATTTCCTTGCCATTTCTAACTTCTAAAGACCACTTACATTCCCACCATGTGCCACACTGGCTCATGACCCCTTTCTCCATCTTCCAAGTGAGCAACGTTATGTCTCGCTATCATTCCCTAGTCACAATCACCTCCTACTACAGCCTGGAATTGTTCTTCCATTTTAAGGACACATTTAATTAGACTGGGTTCACTGACATGATCTAAGACAACCTCCTTATGTCAAGATCACATCTGCCAAGTCTTCTTTGCCATGAAGGTAACATATTCACAGTCTCGAGTGATCAGGACGTGGACATATTTGTGGGACCATCATTCTGCCTACCACAGTCAATTATACATTCCTATGTAAAAAATAGGAAACATTTCTCTATCTCTCACCACACATAAAAATCAGTTCCACATGAATTGTAATTCTAAATGTGATAGTTAAAAATAAAGGTTTCAAAAATATAGAAGAATGTCTTTACAATATTGGAGTAGTGAAGAATTTCATAGCCAGAATATAGAAAGAAAAAAAATTCTTAAGATTGAGAAAGTGATCTAGATTTAAATGAATAACTTCTTTTTATTTAAAGATCCTGTTAAAAAGTGAAATGCAAGCCACAAAGTGAGAGAAGACATGTGGAGCAAATATCATCCATGAAGGAGTGTGTCTAAGTTTGGGATCCCTTGAAAGCAGAGGCTGAGAAAAGGGCTGTGCAGGAGCTTCCAAAGATTCTGGTATGCTTATACGTCACAATTCAAATTAACAGAAAACAAAGAGAAAAATACGGTCTTACATGTAAGAGTTCACATTCACTAAATGCTTTCTATGTGCAAAGCTTAGTTCTAAGCATTATTTTGTGCATCAATTCTCTTAACACTTCAATCAGGCCAAAAAAGTGGGGACACTTATGATTCCTACTGCAGAGGAAGCTGAGTTACACACTAGTTAATGTCCTAGAGCTAGTAAGTATGGTTTGTGAAAGCAGGGATTTTTGTCTATTTCATTTTCTTTTACATTCCTTGTGCCCAGAAAATTGCCTTGACTAGAATACAAAGAAAGGATTCAAATCCAGACTGTCTCTGGTAAAGCCTACATTCTTAACCATGGCACTACACAGATCATAATATCACGCATTCATTTAAACTCTCTTATTCAGGTCCAATCTAGAAGAATGAAGATAATAAAAGTATAGGAAAATCAAACGCACTTACAAAATTTCATCCATTAATCTAGATTTCGTAGACGAAAGGAGGATGGGATTAACCAAAGGCCTGAAGAATGGTTTAAAATACTTCTCTTCTCCACCAGGTTTATCTGAGATCATACTCCTCTTGCTCCCAGCCAGCATTTTAGCCCTTGCCAATGAACTTCACAGCCTTCATCACTCTTCTCCCAACACCTACACCTAATCCCTGCATGACCCTTTTCCAGGTGAAGGATGTGTTGCTGTTGGCTGTTAGTTCAGTAGTCCTGTTTCCAACCACTGAATGGTATTAAGCTGAAATCAAACCAAATACATATTCCTCTAAGAAGCAGACAGCCAGGGTTTTCACACTGAATACTGAACATTTTTTTCCCAGCAGTCCAGGAACTCCAGCAGTTCAAGGATGCTGACCAAGAAATGAGGGTCCAAATTATCGATCACTGTAGAAGTGTCTTGTTGATGGTGGTGGTGGCAGTGGGGAAGTGTTTGAAACAGATGTAGAAAATTTCCTGCAATAGCGGTCCCCCATTTTAAGAGATAATTACCAGTATAAGTTTATAGAATATAGACACTAAGGTCTCTTTTGAGAGATCACAATTTCCCTTCTCAAAGGAGATGGCCATGTTGTATTTTGGTGGGTAAGGGAAATATTTAAATTATTATTCATAATTTTTCATTAAAATGTGCATTTAAATGAACCACAAACCAACATTTGTCAATTGAAGTGGCTATTACAGTGACTTTAGATACAAGTTTTTGGTGTTTGTGATTATGTCTCCAGAGAAACCACACAGTCTAAAATACTAACAATTCTCCCTGTTCATTTTATTTTGTATAAAATATAATTATGTATATATATATATATCCATTATTATATGAAATTAATATGCTTGTTTATTGATATTTCCTTGAGCCTGCTGAAAGTGAATTAAGCATAGTTTCCTTAGAATACATTCAGCTTATATACAGTAATCTTTCGGTCACAAAACTGTATTCATTTTGAAAGCTCTAATTTTACATACTTTTATTAGGATTACACATAATAAAGTTCCAGACTGTAGAGAATCAATTAGAAGAAACATACGCATATTTGGAAGAAATAAATTTCAATATTATACATAGGGGTATTTAAAATTTATCAAATTGAATATTTTGTTTACTATATTTTCATTTTTTAATATAGAGTAGTTCATAAGCATCACTAAATGTGTTTTAAATGTTTGTATCCTAATAGTTCTTTTCATATTTTAACATTAACAAATCAGAAAAATAAAGTATTTATTTGAACACAATGAGATGAATGATATATTAGAAAGAACCTGGATTTTTAGAGTCAGAGCTGGATGAGTTCAGATATTGACTCTGCCACTAACTAGCTGTGCAACTGTAGGTGAGCAACTTGACCTCTCTTAGATTTTGTTTTTCACCTTCACAAAAAGGAGTAATAACACCTGCCTAGCAGGGTTGTTGAAAAGGATTTTATACATCAATTTTTTCAACACCTAAGCATTTGTAAATCTTACAACTCTATAACATGGGCATTGAAATAAATAAACCTCTCCCTCACCCAGTTATCCTACAGTTGTCAATGTCTCAGAAATGTAGTGCCAGAATTAAAATATAAACTTAACAAAATGTGACACCTGAAATAAAATGCAAATATGACAAAATAGTAGACAAACTTTCTCAAGTCCGTATTTATTTCTTATTGCCATGTAGCACTGATCATCTACTTCTGGGAGGCCCGAGGTGTAAGTGTGTGTTAGATGGCTGGACCCCAAGAATATGAGTCACTGTATGGTTACAACAGGATGAGCATCTCTTGGAATTTAGTCACTAAAACTGCTTCTTGAAAACTGAACAATAGCCATGAAGCTTCAGAAAACGCTCACCTCCAGAGTCCCTGCTACTAAAAGGAGGACTGGTTAGACCTGGGCAACACCAATGTAATCACCAAAACGAATGTCTCCAGCAGATCCGGAAGCTGATCAAAGATGGCCTGAACGCTGGCAAGCCTGTGACTGTTCATTCTAGGGTTGATGCCGGAAAAATAGCTTGGCTCCCTGAAAGGGCAGCCATATAAACGTAGATAAGCAAAAGGGGATTGTCAATGCTCAGCTGCCCAAGAAGCTAATTTGAATGTGATGGATGAGAGTTCTGCACCTGCTGCTCAGAAGATGCTGTGGATCTAGTTTAACCGTATGTGAACATACTTGAACACAAAGGGAAATGTGTTCAAAAACAAGTGGATTCTCGTGGAACATGTCTATATGCTGAAGGTCTACAAGGGCTTCTAGCTGACTAGGTTGAAGCTCATAGGTCGAAGATCAAAGGAGCAGGTAAGTACCATGAGGAGCACCTCCAGACCAAGAAAGAGAAGATCATCAAGACTAAAACAAGAAATAAATCTTCCCTTCTCTTGTCTTTACATAGTGGCTTCATCAATTATATAAACCAGTTACTCAATAAAACAAGTCTACTTGCCTGAGAAGGAACAAAATGAATAGCATTTGCTTTGCTGTCAACCCTCTGGTCATACTGATCATTCAACTAAGTAAAAATCTATGTCATTGTCACTTGAACTACTATTTAATATGATTTCCTCTTTCTATTGATAAGATATAGATCTACTGATCTGAAATATAGGAGTTAATGGGTTTTTTTACCTAGGTTTAATGATATTAACTGTAGCCTATTTGATTTAACCTGTCAAGTTCTGTTGACCCTGTTTCTATCACACAGCATGCTAATTAGTCCTTTAAGATTTGTGAAATTTCTACATCTATTTAAATATAAAATTCAATGCAGCTAAATTTTGGCTTAGAAAAAGGGAAAAGAGGATGTGATTGAATACAATATCTTATGTCATTTGGTATTGTATGCTAAATTTTGGTATTGAACTTTTGCTAAATTTTTCCCAATCCAATAAATAGCCTTCTTTGATTTTCAGATGCGAATTGGCCTGTTATCATCCAGTTCAAATGTCTGCATTTTGCCAAGAAGATATCATAAAAGTCTTTGGTTGTATTTTGGCATTTTCCACCAGTATTCTTTGTTTTTTGTTTTGTTTTGTTTT
>CM052662.1:78303785-78322056 GCA_028533165.1 Leontopithecus rosalia
ATACTCCTCTCTTCAAAATTCTTTTTGTTGATCTTAGCTTTAAAAATACATATATATTACCTGAACACACATGAAAGTTTGTATTTTCTGATATTCTTTTTTTTTAGTACCGCTCTTGTCACCCAGACTGGAGTGCAGTGGTGCCATCTCAGTTCACTGTACCTTCCACCTCCCGGGTTCAAGCAATTCTCCTGCTTCGGCCTCCCAAGTAGCTGGGACTGCAGGTGCACCCCACCAGGCCTGTCTAATTTTTTGTATTTTTTGTAGTGATGTGGTTTTGCCATGTTGGCCAGGCTGGTCTCAAACTCCTGGCCTCAGATGATCCACCCACCTTGGCCTCCCAAAGTTCAAGGATTATAGGTGCCTGGCCCCATGCTTTTTTTCTACAAATTGCTAAGGTCAGTTTTAAATGGTCAGATAGTAATATTTCTTAATAATATCAAACAACAAGAACAGAATGTTTGTTCATTTTGTGCTGCCATAAAGGAATACCTGAGGCTGTATAATTTATAAAGAAAGGAGGTTTATTTGGCTGACAGTTGTACAAGAAGCATGGTGCCACCATCTGCTCCTGGTGAGGGTCTCAAAGAGCTTTTACTCATCATGGAAGGCAAGGGGAGCCAGCATGTCACATGGCAAGAGGCAGAGCAAGACCAAGAGGAAAGGGAGGTCCCAGAGTCTTTTTAACAATCAGATCTGCCCTGGATTCATTACCACAGGGAGGGCACCAAGCCATTCATGACCCAAACAGCTCCTAGTAGGCCCCACCTCCAATACTGGAGATCAAATTTCGACATGAGATTTGGAAAGAGCAAATATCCAAACCATATCAAACAGGGATAGTTTATTCATATGCATCCAGCACTGTTTTGGCCTAGGTGGAATGATAGAATCCTGGAATGTTTACATGGAAGAATATAATAGATCATCCAGAAAAATCCAAACTCTCTTCAACATCTCCCAGTAAGTAAAGTCTGTATCTTTCAGATTTACTGTCTTGCAGATTTAAAAGTAACAGTAACACTTCAGATTTCATTGACACTTGTTCATCTGCTCGCACAGGATCCTAATCTCCTGAAAATTTCCCCAAATTTTGGAGGGAGTTGAGGTAATGTTTTACATATACTGTGAAAAAAAGTTAATTATATGGTGAGTTATCACTTTCTTTCCTCTTCACCTGCAGTAACTTCATAGGCTGGGTACTGCAGAGTGTCCTGGCCCTGCCGCCTCCCCTAGGATGCTGCCATGATGGTCCTGGGAACTCTTGCATGCCAAGCAATACAGGAGTCTGTGGAGAAGCAGCAGAGACTGTTTCCTTTTCCTCTCCTATTAGAGGGTTCCCAGTAGTGCCATTTCTGTTTTATGGAATTTTTACTGAAACAGCTTCTTAAGAATGTGCTTAAACCCTTGCTACTCAAAGTGTGGGCCTTGCACCAACAGCAGTCGGCAGCATTATTAGAAATGCCGACTCTCAGGTCTCCACAATCAGAATCTGCATTTTAACCACAGCCCTAGGTGATTCATATGGAAGTTACTCTTTGAGAATCACTGACTTAAAGCACCTCTCTCTTCTTGGGACTAAGGCATTAAAACCAACTGGGGACAAGAGCCGTGCTGGGTCAGGGAATAAAAGTTCTCAGGAGGCTGCCTCATTCCTCATTGCCTCAAGAGGTAGACTTCGGTGACCTGCCACGAAGTCTACTTAGGTTCAAGCAGACTCATCATGAGAAACCTTGCACTTCACTTACACACAAAATATATTTTTCATTTAATCAACATTGTTTCAGCATATATCATTTACAAAACACTCCATTATGGCTGTACATACACCAAACAAGTGAAACAGTCTTTGCCCTCAAAGGATGAAAATTAAGGTGTATGTTGCAGCAGGTAGGGCCTTTGGGATACAGTATAAGGAGGAGCCAAAGGTTCCCAACTGGATAAGTCTTCTACAGATTGGAGAAACCACTAACTCCTCTCATATGTACAGCCTGTGTAGCTTGTTTTCCCGGTGGAATGCCCTTCTTCCATTTCCAATTCTCTACATTCTTGTTCAGTTTCCAAGGAAAATTTATTAATTAAATCTGCCCTATTATATTGCCGAGACCAGCTCCCAATACATCAATGTGGGTTTAAGATCCCTCAAAGTGATCGAGTGGTCGGTAAAAAAGAGAGACAAGAAAAAAAATTTCCTTAAAGCTGGGCCCAGGGAAGACACCACATAATGCTGCTCCATGGATGTCTGACACTCCCCTGAAAACCTGTTTTTTATTGTGCTCTTTCAATAGGAGAGGGGAAGCAAGGTTATGCAAAGTTTCAGTGATAATTATACAAAAAGAATACATTTGCAAAAACTGGCACACAAAAATCACAACGTGGTATTATAAAAGCAGAACAATGTAAAGATAACTGTGTGTCGGCGTAGAAATCATACATCTTAGCAAGAATATAGATTAAACATAACCTTATGATTATCAGCAAGAACATATTGGGCTCCCAGCTACAGGGAGAACAGAATCTGACCCAAGACAACCAGCCTGACCACAAAAACGGCAAGAGGAGGGGGCTCCACAGAGGCCTGGAGGGGCAGTGGGAGAAAAAAGACTTTTACATCCTTATCTCAACCACAGAGACAAACGCCCCTCACGAGTCCATTTATAGGCTCTCCATAAGGGTCGCATCCCCTTTCCAGGGCCCTAATCAATATGCCTTTCCCGGGAAAGGAATCCAGGTAATAAGCCTCTCCATTACACATCGGTTTATAGGCTCTCTGCAACGAGAAGCCCATTACACGCTGTCGTCTATCTCCCGCGGTCAAGCTATGTGGCTAGTCCCTTTCACAGAGTTCCTGTTTTTACCAGAACTGTTCAGCAGAGCCAAAGTTACATGTTGACGCTCAGCAGAGCCAAAGTTACAAGTTACAGCATTTCACATTGTCCTTCATTTTCTCAAATATCATTGGTACAGTAACAAGCATCACAAAGCAAATAACTCATTTCAGGAAAACAAAATTCTAAGAGAATTTACAGGTTAAAAATCAACAACAATTTCTTCTTGTTATTTCAGATAGCTTGGGTTTTGCCAATTCTTCCAGAAGCTTGGGGTTGCTCGTCACCACAGAGGGGTTCAGAGTATTCCCAGCACTATTCCCCTTGCTGAATATGGTATTGACATCTCAGAACTCCCATCATATCCCACCTTGAGATCAATTATGTGTGTTGGGGTCTTACACAGAAAGGAGGGAGATGTATGGTCCCTCATAGACAAAATGCATTTTAGCCAGTTTTCTTAGATTCACCATGGGATCCAGCATGCAGTGCCATGATAGTTTCTGAAGAAAGGAAAACAATTAAAGGAAATGCATCCTTTCTGTTAATGCTTCTCTACTCTTGATATATATCAGCCTTCTCCAACTGCAGTCAGAGAGAAAACACTGAATACTGACTGGGATAGTAAGAGCACTAACCCCCTCTTTCTTCACTATTTTCTCTGACTTGATTGGTTCTTTCATCTGGAAACAATGTGCTCATTGGTAGATTAGTAGCTGTTAATCTCAGCTGAAGGGAATTTCATCTTATAAGAAGTGGGCTGGCTATCTTCCTGTTAGTATTTAAGAAATCCCTTACCTTAGTAGGTGTTATTTCTTATGGCTGGATTTCCCTAATGCTGAGATGGAACACGAGGCCCACGTTCCCTTCTCTGAAGAGTGTAAAGTTGCTATTAACCGAGTAGCAGCTTATCAGCTGCTTATCAGTGATGTTTATTTATCCATGGTAGGTATGGGTTCTTGAGCAACTGAGAGGAATGTTTTAGCTCTGATCCGGGTGAAAATATATCTTCTATCTTTTTAATAATAGTGTTATGGCCAGATTGGTGGTCAAATACCAGACAAAACAGAGATTCAGTGGTTGGAATATTGCTTCTCTGCAGCCCTTGGATTACAAGCTATGGGCTTTGATAGGGAAAGTTACAGTTCTTTCCAGTGTGTTTCCAAACTACACGGGCATCAAACACTGGTGACAGACTGAATACACAGTTTTATACCTATACGCTATTTCAAAATTAACATGGATGTGTTAGGATTGATGAAATGTGTTTTTAAAATGTAAATTTATGCTATACTTGTCATATCTACAAAATTAGAAGATATAAGTACTCGCATCTAAGTTAAAAAAATATGACCCTTAAAGAGGCCATAAGAGTAAAACATTAGGCACCAGCATATTGGGACTGGATGGCTGATCTCTGAGGTAGACTAGGTTGTGGGGTACAGCTAGAGCCTTCTGGAGGTCAAAGAACAAACAGCCCCCAAGACTGACCAAAGAAGGCCTCTTCCTGGACAACCACTGAGACAACAAGGTGAGTTTGTGTGAGAGTCGGGTCTTAAAAACTACTTTATCTCACCCTCAGCTTTCCCTCTTCTTATATTTGACCAGGCCTGTTATTACACTGAAGATACAGGAATACCTCCTTTTGCCAAGTTCTTCTCGGAGCAGGCTGAGATGAAAAGGGAGCACGCAAAGCAGTTCCTAAGATATCTAAGAAAGCATGAGAGTATGATCTGCCTTCCAGTTACTAAGGTGAATGTCAAACTTTATGATGACTTCTGTGGGGCCTTTGCCAGGTCTAGAGAATTAAACTAAACTGGTTAGTTGCTACTAACTAGTTAGGTTACTCATGTTCCAACATGGGCTTCTTAGCAACTAACCGACATTGAGAGCAAGTATATGTCAAGTTCATTGTAGCCACTAAATGCTCATTTGGCTGGTCTTAATGAGCTTCACAAAGTGTGACCTCTGGATGGTCAGTATCACCTGGGCACTCATTAGAAACGCAAATTTATGGTTCTCACCCCAGACGTAGGCCCAAAGAACTGTATCTTAACCTCTTCAGATGATTCTAATGATACGTGTAGTTCTAGAAGCTCTATTCTAATGCCTTGTTCCCAGAGGTGTTAGCATCCTATTTCAGATTGTTAATCTAATTCAGATACATGTTCAGGTATTTAATATGGCGGTCTCTTTAAAGCAGTGAAACAAACTTTTTTTTTGCTTGGGCACATACTCCAAACAACCTGAAATTTAGTTGGAAATATTACACCCGGCACATACCTAATTTTCCTAAGGTTTTTTTTTTTAACTCCAGCTTAATAAAAGAGAAGTCAATGTCTGCTAATAACAGTTGGACCACCATCATAGAATTCCAAAGCTAATGGAATACTTGTATGTGTACCTGTGCTAGTAGTACCCTTGCTCTGTAGTGCATAAAAATCACCTGGGAATCTTTTAAAAATCATCATGCCCACGTTGCATCCCGTACCCCAATTAAGTCACAGGGTCTGCGATTGAGAGCCAAGCATTAGCATTTAAGATTCTCAGCTGATTCCATTGCATCTCAAAGTTGGGAGACCATTACATTATGCAAATCTACTCATGGTCCTACACAGGAAGCAGAATGCAACAAAACTGTGCCTAAAGCAGAAAAGTGACTCTCCTGTTCCTCTCCAATAGAGGCCTGACAGAAATAACTGGGAAAGTGGCTTACAAGCCCTGAAATGCGTTCTGCAGTTGGAGAACATGTTAACCGATGTCCTACAGGACCTGAAAACCACAGCTTCTAAGGATGAAGAAACTGAGGTAAGTAGTTAACTGGTTCTGACAGTGTCATCTTTCACTTCTGGATTATGATTTGCTTCTGGGAAATATGACCAGGCAACAGATCATGCAAGGTGTGTTTGTTTCCCTCCAAGGAAGTCTGGGAACTTATTTCTAGGAGTAGTTTGGGAGTGGGGAGACAGCTGTCCTGGTAAGGAAAAATGAAACTTAGTATATGGTGAAAACATCTTCCCAGGAGTAGCTCTATAAAATTAATCCAAGCAATGGTTTTTTTGCTGCTGGCTTGTAAATCTCCTAAACCAGAAATGCTTAAGATTTACTGAGCTTAAGCATTTACAAGATTAAATCAAATGCTTAAGATTTACAAGAATCCCCTGGAGGGCTTACTCAAAGTTCTAGGGCTCACTCCCGAAAGTTTTTTTTGGGTTGGTTTTGAATGGGTCTCAAGAATGTATTTCTAACAAGTCTAGGTGGTGATCCTGCTGGCTGATAGCCACAGTTTGAGGACTGCTGTCCTAGACTGTCCCTGCAAAAGTAGATGTTAATGGTGGCCTATTACAATACAGACTTCTCTGAAGTCTTCCTGGTTATTGGTGAACACTCTACCTCAATGTGGTAACTTCTCTAACTCCCTAGCTTCTCAGGAAGTCAAAGTGAAGCAAATGGGCCTAATACAATAGCTCTCAACTCTAGATACATATTGGACTCAATAAGGAGCTCTGAAATGGCACAAGTGCCTGAACCTTCTGCCAAGTCACTTAAATTTCAGTCTTTAGGAATGAGGTCTGGGGAGCTACTCAAAATCTCTGTGATTCAAATAAGCAGGATTGAAAACCATTGCAGTAGTAGCCTGTTACTTAAAATAACCTGTGCTTTTGATGAGACAACCTAATACTCATACCCATTGGAAGTAGATGCTTATATTCACTCAAAGGTCTTGAATATCTTAGATCAGGGCTGTTGGATCTTGAGTATGCACGTGAATCACCTAGTCTCTTTTAAAATGGTTGGTTTAGTAGATCTAGGGTGGAACCTGAGATTTTGAAATTCTGACATGCTCCCGGGACTGCTGGTCCCTAGGCTAGAAGATGGGTAGCTTCTTGCTGCAGACGTGGTCCTTAATGTAGGTGCTTCCTTGTTTTATTTCTATAGCTCACAAACATCGTAATGGAGTTCCTACATAAACAGGGAGCAAACATAGCTTTTTTGGAACACCAACAGAAGCTATTAGAAGAGTTTCTCCAACAGAAAGGCCCATCTGAAAAGTCTGCTAAGACATCAGGTGAAGACACTTAGCTTCTGAAGGCAGCACAGCAAGTCTTCCCATTGTAGTGATCCCAGAGTCAGCTACTTAAGTCCTGATCAGTTCCACTTGCCTGAAGACTGCTTTGCTTTTTATGTAGTTTCCTAACCCTCTTCGCTATGCATGCAAATAAATCTTCTTTGCATTATAATTATGTGTAAGCAGATTGTGGATTCGGTATAAAAAGCTTCCTGAGATGGTGGGTGCATTAAGTTAAAAAAAACTTTCCTCTACCATGCCCCTACCCCACCTTGACACCCAGAGTCAGGATTTGGTAAATGAAGCAGTACAGGTGAATATACTAGAAATTAAGTGGTGAAACCTTACCTCTTAATGTTCTCTTCTTATTTGTATATGTACTTTAAAGTTATGATAGGGGTTCCTTTATATTAAATGCAGAGCTAAGATTAAAACAATTCTTGGTCTAGAAAATTGACCTTCACCTGAAGGATGTGCAGTGCCTTTTCATAGTCAGGGGTAGGTGTGGGCTGAGGAGGATACACAGAGGTAATTAATGCATTGCAGCTAAATGTGTGGATGCCTCTATCCATTGCACTGTAAGCCAATTAGCTACTAATGTAATCATTTTCAGGAGCACGGAATGAGCATGCAAGCTTGAATCAGGTTTCTCAGGGCCTCAAATGACTGGTACCCTCTGGGAAAATAGGGGGTCAATGGGATTGTATGCAGGCTCCAAAACTTATTAACTCCTTGGCCTTGAGCTTTTACCTCTTCATTGCCTCAGCTGGGTTATCTGTAAAGTGGAGTATATTAGGGTTTTCTAGAGGCACAGGATTAATGGAATAGACTTATATAAAGGGGGATTTTATTAAATATTAACCCACATAATCACAAGGTCCCACAATAGGCTGTCTACAGGCTGAAAAGCAAGGAGAGACGGTCCAAGTTCCAAAACTGAAGAACTTGGAGTCCACATCTGGTACAGCAGCTGCAATGGGAGTCACTACTTGGTTAAGCTTACAATAATTGGCTATCATTCTCCAAGATCCATCTGTCTTCTGCACAGGCCATATGGGAGAGTTGAATGGGGATGTGATGGGAATGATCACCCCTGCATCTTTCAAGTCCTTGATGGTGGCACTAATCTCCACAATCCTTGCAGAGATGTGATATTGTTTTTTATTTACTATTCTTGTAGATAGAGGCAGCTCCAATGGCTTCCATTTGACCTTTCCCACCTTAATAGTTCTCACCCTACCAGTCAAGGAGCCAATGTGGGGGTTCTGCCAGCTGCTAATTATATCTATGCCAATTATGCCTTCTGGCACTGGGGAAATGACTACAGGATGAGTCTGGGGACCCATTGGACCTACTGTAAGTTGGACCTGAGCTAAAACTCCATTACTTCCCTGACCTCCATAAACCCTTTAACTGGAGGACCAGCAATGATGTTTTGGGTCCCCTGGAATCAACGTCAACTCAGAGCCAGTGTCCGGTAGTCTCCAAAATGTCTGATCATATCCCTGTCTGCAAGGCACAGTTGCTTTGGTAAAAGGCTGCAAGTATCCTTGGGAAGGAAGGGAGATTCACTGCATAAATTGTTGGCAATGTAGTGGAGGTCCTTCCTCAAGGGGACCAAACCTCTCTTTCATTCAAGGGGTTCTGGACCCATAAACTGGCTCAAGTCTAGAAATTGGTTGAGGGGCTGTGATTCTGTTTTCATAATTAGAATTAGTCTTTTTTCCATTAAACCTAGACGTTTTCTTCTTGCATAAATTAAGTAGTTCCCATTGAGGGAAATGACTCAAACGTTACCACTTCAGAAAATCATCAAACTGCAAGGATAATCAATCAGAGAAAGAAAGGAACAAATGATATACAAAACCAGTAAATAATTAGCAAAGCAACAGGAATAAGTCCTCACATATCAATAATTTTAAGTGCAAATGAATTAAGTTTTCCACTTAAAATATATAGACTGGCTGAGTGATTTTTTTATATTACCCAACTATATGCTGCCTACAAGAAATTTACTTCACCTGTAAAGTTACATATAGATAGAAAATAAAGAGATGGAAAAAGACATTCCCTGAAAACTGAAACCAAAAGCAAGTGGAAGTAGCCATACTTACATTAAATAAAGAACACTTTAAGTCAAAAATAGTAAAGATACAAAGAAGGTCATTATATAATGATAAAGGTATATAAAGATAAATTCAGCAAGATGATATAACAATTTTAAATAGGTATGCACCTAACACTAGAGCACCCAGATATACATAGCAAATTAGATTGCAGGAGAGAGATTTCAATACAATACTAGTTGGCAACTTAATCCCCTACTCTCAGCCTTAGACAGATCATTTAGACAGAAAAGCAACAAAGGAACATTAGTTTTAAACTGCACTTAGACCAAATGGAACTAATGAACATCTACACAACATGTTATCTAAGAATACATATTCTTCTCATCAGTACATGCAACATTCTCTAGGATAGGACGTAAGTTACATCTAGAAAAACAAGTATCTACAAATTTTTTTAAATTTGTGATACATCACATCAATGAAATGAAATTGTAACAAGTATCTGCTCAGACCACAATGGAGTAAAACTAGAAATCAATAACAAGTGCAACTTTGGAAACTGTACAAGTGCATAGAAATTGAATAATATGCACTTGCATTGGGTCAATAAAGAAATTTTTAAAAAATAAAACAAATGTATTGAAGCAAATGAAACAGGAAACATAGCATACTAAAACCTATGTGGTACAGCTAAAGCAGTGCTAACAGGAAGTTTATAATAATAAAATGTTCACATAACAAAAAATAGATTTCAAATAAACAATCTGAAAGCATTGCCAAAGAAACTAGAGAAGCAAGATAAACAAAATCCAAAATTAGTAGAAATAAATAATGAAGATTTGAGGAGAGGTCAATGAAATAGTGACAAAAAAAGTACAAAGTATCAGCAAAACAGAATTTGATTTTTTAAAAGATAAGAAAAATCAATAAACCTCTAGCTTGACTAACCAAGGAAAGAACAAAGACCCAAATAAACAAAGTCAGACTCAAAAAAGGAAATATAACAACTATTCCCACAGAAATCCAAAAGGTCACCAGACTCTATTATGAATAACTATACACGAACAGCTGGAAAACTCAGAGAAAAGAGATAAAGTCCTGGCCACAAACAACCTGCCAAGACTAAATTAAGAAAAAATAGAAAAACCCAAACAGACTAATAAGGAGTAACAAGATTGAGACTGAATCAGTAATAAAGTTCCCCACCATAGAAAAGCCCAGGACAAGATGATTTGACTGCTGAATTCTACTAAACTTAAAAAGATGTATTCTCTTAAGAATATTCCAAGAAACTGAAGAGGAGGGAATTCTCTCTAACTCATTCATAACTCTGCATTACCTTGATACAAAAACCAGAGAAGGAGATGTCAAAAAAAAAGACTGTAATTATAGTCCCATATGCCTGATGAACATAGATGCAAAAATCCTCAACAAAATGCTAACAAACTGAATCCAACAGCACATCAAAAAGATTATATACCATGATCAAGTGGGGTTTATCCCTGGGATACAGGGGAATTTTAACATACAGAAATTATTAAATGTGATTCATTACATCACTGAAATAAAAGACAAAAATCATGTTCATCTTAGTAGGTCTAGAAAAAGCATTTGATCAAATCCAACATCCCTTCATGATAAAAATCTCAGCAAACTAGGCATAGAAGAAACATACATCAATCTAATAAATGCTATATGTGAAAAACCCATTGTCAGCATTATACTGAGTGGGGAAAGCTGAAATCCATTCCTCTAAGAACTGGGACAAGATACAAATGCCCACTTTCACTACTCTTGTTTACATAGTACTACAAGTTCTAGCCAAAGCAGTGAGGCAAGAGAAAGAAATAAAAGGCATCCAAATTGGAAAAGAATAGGTCAATTTGTCCCTCTTTGCTGATTGCATGGTTTTTTATTTAGAAAAACCAAAAGACTCTACTGAAAAACTCTAAGATCTGGTGAATCAATTTAGTAAAGTTGCAGGACATAAAATCACATATAATAATCAATAGTGTTTCTATCTATCAGTAAAGAAGTAGCTGAAGAAGAAATCAAGAAGGCAATTTTATATACAATAGCTACCAAAAAAAAAATAGGAGTAAATTTAACCAATGTGGTGAAAGAACCTTACAAGGAACACTATAAAACACTGATGAAAGTAATTGATGAGGACACAGAAAATAAAAAGACATTCCGTGCTCATAAATAAAAGAATTAATATGCTTAAAATTACCATTCTACACAAAGCAATCTGCAGATTCATTGCAATCCCTATCAAAATAGCAATGTCATTTTGCACAAAAATGTTTTTTTAAATGCTCATATTTATATGGAACCAAGAAGGAGCCTGAATAGCCAAAGCAATTCTCAGCAAGTAGTCATACTATCTGATGTCAGAACACATTACAAGGCTATGTGAACCTAAACAGCATAGTATTGGCGTAAAAATTGACATATAGACCAATAGAACAGAATAAAAAAGTCAGACATCCACATATTTACAGCCACCAGAGTTTCAGCAAAGTTACCAAGAACATACATTGGAGAATGGACACCCTCTTTAATAAATGATGCTGGAAAAACTGGATATCCATCTGTAAAAGAATAAAACTAGACCCCTTTCTCTCACCATATACTAAAAGTGAGTCAAAATAGATTAAAGACTTTCACATAAGGTGTAAAACTATAAAACTGCTAGAAAAAAAATACATTAGGCAAATATTCTACGGCTAAGATCTCAAAAGCACAGCCAACAAAAACAAGAA
The DNA here is from genome assembly GCA_028533165.1 of Leontopithecus rosalia. Lineage (NCBI taxonomy): Eukaryota > Metazoa > Chordata > Mammalia > Primates > Cebidae > Leontopithecus > Leontopithecus rosalia. The sequence continues at coordinate 78,315,517 of CM052662.1, forward strand.
TAGACAAAGGGTTCTATTTTAAATGAACAACTTTCTGCACAGCAAAGGAAACAACAAAGTGAAGAGGGAAACTGTTGAATGGGAGAAAATATTTGCAAACTATTCATCTGACCAAGAGACTAATATCCAGACTATAAAAGTAACAGCCACAATAATAATCTCATTAAAATCTGCAAAACTCTCATTAAAATTGGGCATAGGACATGGACATCCATTACTCCAAAGAAGACATAAAAATGGGCAACAGATATATGAAGATCAACATCACTAGTCATCAGAGAAAAGCAATTCAAAACTGCAATGAACTATTATCTCACCCCAGTGAGAATGGCTACTACTCAAAAAACAAAAATCAACAGATGCCAGTGAGGACAGAAAGAAAAGGAAATTGTTTTATACTGTTAGTGTAAATGTATCACTATTCACAATAATGAAGATATGTAATAAACCTAAGTGTCCGTCAATGAATGAATGGATAAAGAAAACACTATATATGTACTCAATGGAACACTACTTGACTATAAAAAGAAATGAAATCCTGTCTTTTGCAACAACGTAATGGATGGAACTGGGTATTATTAGGTTAAGTGAAATAAGCCAGAAAGAGAAAGACAAATATCATATGTTATCACTCATATTTGTGAACTAAATAGTTGCTCTCATGGAGGTAGAGAAGTAGAATGATAGTTAGCAGAGGCTGGGAAGGGTGTCGGGTGGGGAGGGGAGGGATGAAAAGAGGTTGGTTAATAGCTACAAATATGCGTACAGATAGGTAGAAGGAATAAGTTCCAGTGTTCAGTAGCAGAGTTGGGTGACTATACTTAGCAACTATGTATTATGTATTTCAATACAACTAGAAAAGAGAACTTGAAATGCTTCCAACACCAAAATGACAAACACTTGAAGTGATGGATACCTCCAAGTACCCTGACTTGATCATCACACAGTCTGTGCATATAACAAAATATCACATATACCTCATTAAGGGGTACAAATATTATGTATCAGTAAAAAAACAAAATCAAAAGTATAATAATTTGAATAAAATAAGTTTATCTCTTACTTACAGGCAGTAAAATGCACTGAACAACTTTCCACGCCTCCTCCACAGAGCCTTTCAGAGATTCAGGCCAACAAAGTCTATGCTTTGTTTAGTATGTGGTTTGCAAACTCTGTGGGAGTTACCACAGCCAGAAAGGATGATAGCATGGTAGAGCCATACCCATGCATGAGATTTTTATAAACATAGCCTGGAAATGGTGCTTAGCACTGCTTAAATTTCACTGGGTTGAACTGCAGAATAAAGTAGGAAATGTATTCCAGCTTTGTCAGGAATAAGAGGAAACATGGACGTTTGTGAGCAGCTGGCCTACTTGGCCTTACTTCCTTTCCCTATTTATTTTTTAAAATCATTTTAGCTGTTTTTTTCTGTGGGTTTGTGTGTGTGTGTGTTTTGAGAATTTGAGAATTGAGGGATAAGTTCTTTTTAGGAAAGTGGACAAGATTTTAATACAGCTCTACAATTTACCTGTATATAATCCATGTAAACACCAATGAAATTAATCTGTACAATTTTTTTAACATCACCAATGGTCCCTGTGTCCTCTTCTAATCAATATACCCTACAAGGATAACCACCATTCTGACATCTATGAAGAGATACATTGGTCTGTTTCTTAACTTCCTATAAATGGAAGTCTGCAATGTGTAGAATCTTAGATCTGCTATATTCCACTTGGTGTTATGTCTGGTTTTTCATATATAAATAGTCAAGGATTTTTTCATTCTTGTTTAATATATTCCATTGTATGAAACCATCACAACATATTTACCCGTTGAACTTTTGACAGGTATTTGAATTAATTCTAGTTTTGAGCTATTACAAATAAAGCTATAAATGTACTTTTTGGTAAACATATAACCTCATTTTTATTGGCTGTATACCCAGAAATAAAACCTTTAGGATGCAGAATATAGGTATGTTTAGCATAAGTAAATTCTGTAAAGCACTTTTCCGAATGGTTGTGCTAATTTATCCTCCTTCACCAGCAACTAAAAAAACTTTCAATTTCTCTATAACATTTGGTATTTTCAGTCATTTTTTATAAACTTTAATTTGACTACAATTTTAAAAATGCAGAACAGTTGCCAAGATTTACCTAAATATCCAGGAACCAGTCTAACTTAGAGCTAAAATTATGTAGTTAGGAGCTGGACTACTGCTCACAGCTAGGCCATGTTCTCCTATTAGACAGAAGTCTGAGACCATAATAAAGTGAGAAAAACAAAGACCACTTCTTAATTTTGTTTAAGAGCAGACCAAAACAAGGACACTGTGCAACCCACATAATACCAAACATCCCCACTCCTCGCTAATATGAGTAACTATTGCTTCTTTACTAATTACAACTTTATCCTTACTGTACTCTGCTCTAAGTAAGCTTTATTAAAATACACCAAAACAGAAATCTCTTACTTCCTGAAAAAGCAAAGTTCCACTTCCTTAAACCCTTCCCAAATTCATTCAAAAACCAACTGAAGCCGGGCGTGGTGGCTCACACCTGTAATCCCAGCACTTTGGAAGGCCGAGGTGGGTGGATCACGAGGTCAGGAGTTCGAGACAAGCCTGGCCAATATAGTGAAACCCCCATCTCTACTAAAAGTACAAAAATTAGCCGTGCGTCATGATGCATACCTGTAGTCCCAGCTACTTGGGAGACTGAGGCAGGATAATTGCTTGAACCTGGGAGGCAGAGATTGCAGTGAGCCAAGATTACATCACTGCACTCCAGCCTGGGTGACAGAACTAGACTCCATTCAAAAAAAAAATTGGGAAAAAATAAAATACTTTACAAGTGTTTTGTGATATCCTGTGATATTGTTTGGATTCACGTCCCCACCCAAATCTCATGATCAATTGTAATCCCCAATGCTGGAGGTGGGGCCTAGGTGGGAGGTGATTGGATCATGTGGGTGGATCTTTTATGAATGGTTTAACACCATCCCCTTGTTGTTCTTGTGACAGTGAGTTCTCACAAAATCTGGTTGCTTAAAAGTGTGTACCACCTCCCCCTGCCTTGCTCCTACTCCTGCCATGTAAGATGTGCTTGCTTCCCTTCACCTACTGACCTCTCCAGCAGCCAAGCAGACTCCAGCATCATACTTCCTGTACAAAGCCTGCAGAAACATAAGCCAATTCAACCTCTTTTCTTTATAAATTACTCAGTTTTGAATATTTCTTTATAGCAAGAAAGAAATATTCTAAGAAATACACACTGAATTGAAAGATGAGAATGAACTAATAATACACGCTGTCATTGAAATGTCTCACAATTCCTCATGGTAGGTGTTCTTCCATACTGCAGCAAGTAATAGAACAAATTTGTTCTAATATAAATGTGCTCCTGAGGTTTTGGGCTAGAGAATATTGACAGCAGATATTAATGAAATAAAATGCAAGAGCAAACACAAAATGTCTATGAAGCTTAAAATGTATCCTTTAAAAAATAAAAAAAAAAAATTGACACCAGGTTCAGTGGTTCATTCCTATAATGCCAGCACATTGGGAGGCCAAGATGGTAGGTTCACTTGTATCCAGAAGCTCAAGACCAGCCTGGGTGAAAGAATGAGAGCCTGTCTCAAAAAAGCAATAAATAAATAATAAATAAACAAATAAATAAATTCAGTAAATAAATCTTAGAGTGATTCTAAGAAATACACATGAAGTGAAATATAAACAATATTACAAATTAAAAAGGAAGATTACAGATATAGCAGATTTTTTAATGTTAAGATGAAATTATAAATATTCCATTAAAATGTTAAAACTTGAGTAAAATAACTTTAATAACAATAAAAAACAATACACCAGTTGTCAAACTGATTCAAGGAAAGGTACAAAACCTAGATATACTGATGAACATTAGAAAGGATGAATAGTGGTAGGAGATCCAAGTTGGCCAAATAGGAACAGTTCTGGGGTGCAGTTCCTAGCAAGAACAATGCAGAGGGTGAGTGAACACTGCATTTCCAAATGAGTTATTACTGCCCACACACCAGGAGATTCCTGGGCTGAAAAGCACCATGAGTTTCCAGCATGGCTGTTTCAGTTGACACAGTGGGTATCTGCACAAAAACTCACAGAAATCTGGGCAGCCATTTCAACTGGTGCCTGCAATGCCTGGGAGACAGAGCAGACAACTTAACTGAAAAAGGGAGCTGAAACAGGGAGCCAGGTGATCTGGCTCAGTGGGGCCCATCCCCACAAAGACCAGCAATCTGAAACTCTGGATTGAGAGTTCTGCAGCAAGCACAGCTGGACCCAGGACAATCCTCTGTTGGGGAAAGGGCATCCACCATTACCGAGGCACTCTGCCACTACTGAGACAGTCTGCAATTCCCAAGGAAGTCCACCATTACCAAGGTACCACCATTACCGAGGCAGTCCATGCTTACCAAGGCAATCTGCCATTACAGAAGCAGTCAGCCATTACAGAGGCAGTCCAACATTACTGAGGCAGACTGCCATTACCAAGGCAGTTCTAACTATACCTCTATAAACAAAACCATAAGGAAGTTCACACAGCAGTTGGGCAGAGCCCACAGCAGCTCAACAATGCCTCTGCTGGCAGACTGTGACTAGGCTTCCTCCTCGCTGGGCAGGGTAGCTCTGAAAAAAGGCAGCAGAACATCAGGAACTTGCAAATAAAGCCCCACCTTCCCAGGACAGAACACCTGGGAAAAAAAGGCGGTTATGAGTTCTGCTGTAGCAGACTTAAAGTACCTGACCAGCAGCTCTGATTGGAACAACACAGCTCCAGCTCAGCACTTGAGCTCCTGTAAGGGACAGACTGTTTCCTCAAGCAGGTCCCTCACCCCTGTATATCCAAAGAGTCACCTTATAAAGTAGAGCTCACACTGACATCAGGCAGGTATCCTTCTGGGATGAAGATAACAGAAGAAGAAACTGGCAGCAACCCTTACTGTTGAGCAGCTGTCTCAGGTGATCCCCAGGCAAGAAGGGTTTGGAGTGGAACTCCAGCAGTCTTACACCAGAGGGGCCTGATTGTTAGAAGGAAAACTAAAAAATAAAAGAAATAACTTCATCATCAACAAAAAGGACGTCCACCCAGAGACCCCATCTGAAAGTGACCAAATACAAAGACCACAGGTAGATAAATCCACAAAGGTGGGAAGAGGATGCAAAAAGGATGAAAACACCCAAACCAAAAGACCTCTTCTCCTCCAAGGGATTACAACTCATTACCAGCAAAGGAACAAAGCTGGATGGAGAATGAGTATGATGAACTGACAGAAACACACTTCAGGAGGTGGGTAATAACAAATTTCCCTGAGCTAAAAGAACATGTTCTAACCCAATGCCAAGAAACTAAGAAGCTTTAAAGTTTAATGAAATGCTAATTAGAATAAACAGCATAGAGAAGAATATAAATGAATTAATGGAGCTGTAAAACACAACACGAGAACTTTACAAAGCATGCACAAGTTTCAGTAGCCAAATTGACCAAGCAGAAGAAAGGATATCAGAGACTGAAGATCAATTCAATAAAATAAAACTAGATGGCAAGGGAACGATCCAAGATGGCCGATCGCTAACATCTCGGTATTGCAGCTCACAGTGAAAGCGCACAGAACTAGAGGACGCCACACTTTCAGACAAATTCTGGTCGCTCAGGAGCAGAAGATTCCTAGTGGAGGACCACGCAGGTCGCCGGCATGACTCTTGTGGCCTGTGGAATGGTTTCACCGGCACCGCGGCACAGCAGTTTCACCAGCACCTCCGCACGGCAGCTCTCAGAGCTGAGTAGGCGGGGCTGGCTCCCCTTCTAACCAAGGTTTGGAGGAGCCACGCGGGTCCCCAGCGCAACTCCTGAGGCCCACGCAGCAGTTGTGCCGGCACCTCAGTGCAACAGCTCTCAGCGCAGAGTGAACTGGACTGGTTCCCCTTCTGACCGAGGTTTGGAGCTCCGGGAAGGCAGAGTTGCCTATTATAGACACAAGAAGGAAGCAAGACAGGAGAATCCTGGGCAGAAAAACACCATCAGTCTTAACGCCGCTGTTCTGGCCCTGGGAACTAACAACTTGGACGTCCACTCAAGAGAACTAATCTGAAAGCTGGTAATTTCAAAGATGACAGGAGGATAAATTTACAATGATGGGAAGAAACCAGCATAAAAAGGCTGAGAATACTCAAAATCAGAATGCCTCTCCCTCTAAAGATGATCACAGTTCCATATCAACAATGGAACAAGGCTTGATGGAGAACGGAGCACATCCCAATAACAGAATCAGGCTTCAGGGTATGGAAAATAAGAAACTTCCGTGAGCTAAAAGAACATGTTGTAGCCCAAAGTAAAGAAACTAAGAACTTTGAAAAAAGGTTTGACGAAATTCTAATGAGAATAGACAACTTAGAGAGGAATATAAGTGAATTAATGGAACTGAAGAACACAATACAGGAACTCTGAGAAGTATGCACAGGTTTAAACACTCACATTGTTCAAGCAGAAGAAAGGATAT
>CM052662.1:78322556-78367556 GCA_028533165.1 Leontopithecus rosalia
CATTCTCCATCAAGCCTTGTTCCATTGTTGATGTGGAACTGTGATCATCTTTAGAGGGAGAGGCATTCTGATTTTGAGTATTCTCAGCCTTTTTATGCTGGCTTCTTCCCATCATTGTAAGTTTATCCTCCTGTCGTCTTTGAAATTACCAGCTTTCAGTAGGTCTCTTGAGTGGACATCCAAGTTGTTAGTTCCCAGGGCCAGAACAGCAGCATTAAGACTGATGGTGTTTTTCTGCCCAGGATTCTCCTGTCTGGCTTCCTTCTTGTGTCCGTAATAGGCAACTCTGCCTTCCCGGAGCTCCAAACCTCAGTCAGAAGGGGAGCCAGCCCCATTTACTCTGCTCCAAGAGATGCCTCACCAAGGTGCCAGTGAAACTGCTGCGCTGGCCACAAGAGTCGCGCTGGTGACTTGTGTGGCTCCTCCACTGGGAATCTTCTATTCCTGAGCGACCAGAATTTGTCTGAAAGTGTGGCGTCCTCTAGTTCTGTGCAGTTTCACTGAGAGCTGCAATCCCAAGATGTTAGTGATCAGCCATCTTGGATTGTTCTTGACTTTCTTTTCTTTTCTTCTGAGATGGAGTCTTGCTCTATCGCCCAGGCTGGAGTGCAGTGGCCTGATCTCAACTCACTGCAACCTCTGGTATAAGCAATTCTCCTGCCTCAGCTTAGGATTACAGACACCTGCCACCACACCCGGCTAATTTTTGTAATTTTAGTAGAAATGGGGTTTCACCATGTTGGTCAGGCTGGTCTCAAACTACTTACATCAAATGATCCATCCTCCTCACCTCAAATGATCCACCCTCCTTGGCCTCCCAAAGTGCTAGGATTACAGGCATGAATCATTGAGCTGGGTCATGACTTTCTAATAGGATAATATAGCACATAGCAGGTAATCCCCAGATCAATGTCCTGAGACAACAGTTTGGGAAAATCTTGTGCAGTGATAAGAACCTGAGATTTGGAGCTGGAGACCTTGGCTGGGTCCTAATTCTGCTAGTCACCATGTGACCTTCTGCAAATCACTTGACTTCTAAAGTTCAGCCTTATCATATGTAATCACTGATAATTATACTGTACCTCTAGGGATTGCAGTGAATTCAAAAGCAGGTAGTAATTTTATAGATGTATTAAGATTTGTTCTTTTTTCTTAAAAAAAAAAAAGAGAGGAAATTGTACTGCGAACAGGAAAAAAATTAAATGTAGGAGAGAAAAAGAGAAAAGGAAGGGAATTTTTTTTTTTTTGAGACGGAGTTTCTCTTGTTACCCAGGCTGGGATGTAATGGCACGATCTCGGCTCACCACAACCTCCGCCTCCTGGGTTCAGGCAATTCTCCTGCCTCAGCCTCCCAAGTAGCTGGGACTACAGGCATGTGCCACCATGCCCAGTTAATTTTTTGTATTTTTAGTAGAGACGGGGTTTCACCATGTTGACCAGGATGGTCTCGATCTCTTGATCTTGTGATCCACCTGCCTCGGCCTCCCAAAGTGCTGGGATTACAGGCTTGAGCCACCGTGCCCGGCCTCATTGTTTTTATTTAAAAAGGTTGTAAAAGCACTTTTCATTTTGGTTTAACTGGGAGTTAGTAATATTTCATCTTTTTAATATGTTTTGACAAACATAAATTGTGTATGTTTATGATGTACAACACAATGTTTTGATATATGTATACTTTGTGGAATGGCCAATTCAAGCTAATTAACGTATACATTGTCTCACTTTTTTGTGGTAAAAACACTTAAAATCTATGCTCTTAGCAATTTCAAGTATACAATACATTGTTAACTATAGTCATCATGTTTTACAACAAGCTTTGGGTCTCACTGAAACCTTACACAATTGACCATCTCTACACCCCCCTTGTAGCCTCGAAACCACCGTTCTTGTCTCTGTCTAGTCTGTGTCCATGTGTTCTCATTATTCAACACTCACCTATAAGTGAGAATATGCGGTATTTGGTTTTCTGTTCTTGTATCAGTTTGCTGAGAATGATAGTTTTGAGATTCATCCATGTACCTACAGAGGACACAAACTCATTATTTTTATGGCTGCATAGTGTTCCATGCTGTATATGTGCCACATTTTCCTTGTCCAGTCTATCATCGATGGGCATCTGGGTTGGTTCCAGGTCTTTGTTATTGTAAACAGTGCCACAATGAACATACATGTTCATGTCTCTTTATAATAAAACAATTTGTAATTCTTTGGATATATACCCAATAATGGAATTGCTGGGTCAAATGGTACTTCTATTTCTAGGTCCTTGAGGAATCGCCACACTGTCTTCCACAATGGCTGAACTAATTTACACTCCCACCAACAGTGTAAAAATGTTCCTATTTCTCCACATCCTCTCCAGCATCTGTTGTCTCCAGATTTTTAAATAATCGCCATTCTAACTGGTGTGAGATGGTATCTCAATGTGGTTTTGATTTGCATTTCTCTAATGACCAGTGATAATAGGCACTTTTTCATATGTTTGTTGGCCTCACATATGTCTTCTTTTGAAAAGTGTCTGTTCATATCCTTGACCTACTTTTGAATGGGATTGTTTGCTTTTTCTTGTAAATCTGTTTTAGTTCTTACTTCTTCGTAGATTCTGGATGTTAGCCCTTTGTCAGATGGGTAGATTGCAAAATTTTTTTCCCATTCTGTTGTTGCCAGTTCACTAATGATTGTTTCTTTTGCTGTACAGAAGCTCTGGAGTTTAATTAGATCACATTTGTCTATTTTGGCTTTTGTTGCCATTGCTTTTGGTGTTTTAGTCATGAAGTCCTTGCCTATGTTTATGTCCTGAGTGGTTTTTCCTAGGTTTACTTGTATGATTTTTATGGTTTTCGGTCTTATGTTTAAATCTTTAATCCATCTGGCATTAATTTTATTGTAAGGTATCAGAAAGTGGTCCAGTTTCTGCTTTCCACACATTACTAGCCAGTTTTCCCACCACCATTTGTTAAACAGGTAATCCTTTTCCCATTGCTTTTTTTTATCAGGTTTGTCAAAGATGAGATGGTTGTAGATGTGTGGTGTTGCCTCTGAGGCCTCTGTTCTGTTCCATTGGTCTATATCTCTATTTTGGTACCAGTACCATGCTGTTTTTATTATTGTAGCCTTGTAGCATAGTTTGAAATCAGGTAGTGTGATGCCTCCAGCTTTGGTCTTGTTGCTTGGAATTGACTTGACTATTCAGGCTCTCTTTTGGTTCTATATGAAGTTTAAGGTGGTTTTTTTCAAGTTCTGTGAAGAAGGTCAATGGTAGCTTGATGTGGATAGTGTTGAATCTATAAATTACTTTGGGCAGTATTGCCATTTTCATGATATTGATTCTTCCTGACCATGAGCATGGAATGTTTTTCCATCTGTTTCTGTCCTCTCTTATTTCCTTGAGCAGTGATTTGTAGTTCTCCATGAAGAGGTTCTTTACTTTGTTAGCTCTACTCCTAGGTATTTTATTTTCTTTGAAGGAATTGTGAATGGGAGTTCACTCTTGATTTGGCTCTCTGCTAGTCTCTTATTGGTGTATAGGAATGCTTATGATTTCTGCACATTGATTTTGTAACCTGAGACTTTGCTGAAGTTGCTTATCTGTTTCAGGAGATTTGGGGCTGAGATAATGAGGTCTTCTAAATATACAAATCATGTCATATGCAAATAGAGACAATTTGGCTTCCTCCTTTTCTAATTGAATATCCTTTATTTCTTTTTTCTAGCCTGATTGCTCTGGCTGTATTGAAGAGGAGTGGTGAGAGAGGGCATCTTTGTCTAGTGCCAGATTTCAAAGGGAACGCTTCCATTTTTTGCCCATTAGTTATGATATTGGCTGTGGGTTTGTCATAAATAGTTTTTATTATTTTGAGATATGTTCCGTTGATACCTAGTTTATTGAGTTTTTAGCACAAAGTGCTGTTGAATTTTCTTGAAGGCCTTCTCTGCATCTATTGAGATAATCATGTGGTTTTTGTCTTTGGTTCTGTTTATGTGGTTGATTATGTTTATAGACTTGCATATGTTGAACCAGCCTTGCATCCTTGGGATGAAGCCTACTTGATCATGATGGATAAGCTTTTTGATATACTGTTGCAATCAGTTTGCCAGTATTTTATTGAAGATTTTTGCATCTATGTTCATCATAAATATTGGCCTGAAGTTGTCTTTTCTTGCTGAGTGTCTGCCAGGTTTGGATATCAGAATGACGTTTTTCTCATAAAATGATTTGGGGGCCGGGCACGGTGGCTCATCCCTGTAATCCCAGCACTTTGGGAGGCCGAGGTGGGTGGATCACGAGGTCAAGAGATCGAGACCATCCTGGTCAACATGGTGAAACCCCGTCTCTACTAAAAATACAAAAACTTAGCTGGACATGGTGGCGTGTGCCTGTAATCCCAGCTACTCAGGAGGCTGAGGCAGGAGAATTGCCTGATCCCAGGAGGCGGAGGTTGCGGTGAGCCGAGATCACGCCATTGCACTCCAGCCTGGGTAACAAGAGTGAAACTCCATCTCAAAAAAACAAAATGATTTGGGAAAGATTACTTCTTTTTTGGGTTGTTAGGAATAGTTTCAGAAGGAGTGGTACCAACTCCTCTTTGTACATCTAATAGAATTAGGCTGTGAACCTGTCGGCTATGAACCACTGGACTTTATTCTTTTGGTAAGTCATTAATTGCTGCCTCAACTTCAGACCTTGTTATTGGTCTATTCAGTTTCAACTTCTTCCTGGTTTAGGTTTGGGAGGGTGCCAGTGTCCAGGAATTTATCCATTTATTCCAGGTTTACTGGGTAATGTGCATAGAGTAGTTTGTAGTAATCTCTGATGGTAGTTTGTGTTTCTGTGGAATTGGTGGTGATATCCCTTTTATTGTTTTTTACTGCATCTATTTGATTTTTCTCTCTTTCTTTTTTATTAACCTAGCTAGCAGTCTGTCTATTTTATTGATTTTTTTCAAACACCCTGCTCCTGGATTTATTGATTTTTTAAAGAGTTTTTTGTGTCTCTATCTCCTTCACTTCTGCTCTAATCTTAGTTATTTCTTGTCTTCTGCTAGCGTTTGAGTTTTTTTCATCTTGCTCCTCTAGCTCTTTCAATTTTGACAATAGGGTATTGATTTTAGATCTTTCCTTGCTTCTCATGTGAGCATTTATTGCTATATGTTTCCATCTAGACACTGCATTAAATGTGTCCCAGAGATTCTGGTACATTGTGTCTTCAATCTCATTGGTTTTGAAGAACATCTTTATTTCTGCCTTCATTTCATTGTTTATCCAGTCAACATTCAAGAGCCAGTTGTTCCGTTTCCAAAAAGTTGTGCAGTTCTGAGTTAGTTTCTTAATCCTGAGTTCTAATTTGATTGCACTGTGGTCTGAGAGACTGTTTGTTATAATTTCCATTCTTTTGCATTTGCTGAGGAGTGATTTACTTTCAATTATGTGGTCAGTTTTAGAGCAAGTGTGATGTGGTGCTGAGAAGAATATGTATTCGGTGGGTTTGGGGTGGAGAGTTCTGTAGATGTCTATTAGGTCAGCTTGGTTCAGATTTGAGTTCAAGTCCTGGATATCCTTGTTAATTTTCTGTCTCATTGATCTGTGTAATAATGACAGTGGAGTGTTAAAGTCTCCCAATATTATTGTGGGGGAGTCTAAGTCTCCTTGTACATCATTAAGAACTTGCTTTATGTATCTGGGTGCTCCTGTATTGGGTACATATATATTTACAATCATTAGTTCTTCTTGTTGCATCAATCCTTTTACCATTATATAATGTCCTTCTTTGTCTCTTTTGATCTTTGTTGATTTAAAGTCCATTTTATCAGAGACTAGGATTGCAACTCTTGCTATTTTTTGCTCTCCATTTGCTTGGTAAATCTTCCTCCATCCCTTTATTTTGAGCCTATGTGTGTCCTTGCACATGAGATGGGTTTCCTAAATACAGCACACCAATGGGTCTTGACTTTTTATCCACCTTGCCAGTCTGTGTCTTTTGATTGGGGCATTTAGCCCATTTACATTTAAGGTTACTATTGTTATGTTTGAATTTGATCCTACCATTTTCATGCTAGCTGGATGTTTTGCCTGTTAGTTGACACAGTTTCTTCATTGTGTAGATGTTTTTTACCACTTGATATGTTTTTGGAGTGGCTGGTACTGGTTGTTCCATTCTATGTTTAGTGCTTCTTTCAGGAGCTCTTGTAAGATAGGCCTGGTGATGAAATCTCTCAGCAATTGCTTGTCCATAAAGGATTTTACTTATCCTTCACTTATGAGGCTTAATTTAGCTGATATAAAATTCTAGGTTGAAAGTTATTTTCTTTAAGGATGTTGAATATTGGCCCCCACTCTCTTCTGGCTTGTAGGTTTTCTGCCAAGAGATCCACTGTGAGTCTGATGGGCTTCCCTTTGTGGGTAACCTGACCTTTCTCTCTGGATGCCCTTAGCATGTTTTCTTTCATTTCAACCCTGGTCAGTTTGATGATTATGAGCCTTTGGGTCACTCTTCTTGAGGAATATCTTTTTGGTGTTCACTGTATTTCCTGGACTTGGCCTGCAGTGCAAGGTTGGGGAAGTTCTCCTGGATAGTATCCTGAAGAGTGTTTTCCAGCCTGGATTCATTCTCCCTATCACATTCAGGTACACCTATCAAACGTAGATTAGGTCTTTTCACATAATCCCATATTTCTTGGAGGCTTTGTTCACTTCTTTTCACTCTTTTTTGTCTAATCTTGCATTTTGTTTTATTTCATTGAGTTGATCATCAATCTCTGATAGCCTTTCTTCTTTTTGGTCTACTGGGCTACTGAAGCTTTGTGTATGCTTCACAAACTTCTCGTGCTGTGTTCTTCAGCTCCATTAAATCATTTATCTTCTTCTCTAAGTTGGTTATTCTAGTTAGCATTTCATCTAACCTTTTTTCAAGGTTCTTAGTTTATTTGCATTGGGTTTGAACATGTTCTTTTAGCTCAGAGAAGTTTGTTATTACCCACCTTCTGAATCCTCTTTCTGTCAATTCATCAGACTGATTCCCCATCCAGCTTTGTTCTCTTGCTGGTAAGAAGTTGAGATCATTTGAAGGAGAAGAAGCATTCTGGTTTTTAGTATTTTCATCCTTCTTACACTGGTTTCTTCCCATCTTCATGGATTTATCTACCAGTAGTCTTTGTAGTTGGTGACTTTTGGATGGGGTCTCTTGAGTGGACATCCTTTTTATGATGTTGAAGCTATTACTTTGTGTTTTTTAGTTTTCCTTCTAAAAGTCAGGCTCCTCTGCTGTAGGACTGCTGGAGGTCCACTCCAAACCCTGCTTGACTGGGAATCACACAGGGTCTACTGAACAGTAAGGGCTGCTTACCAGTTTCTTCTTCTGGGTTATCTTTATTCCAGAAGGGTACCCACCAGATGTCAGCCAGAGCTCTCCTTTATGAGGTGCCTCTTTGGATGAAAAGGGGTTGGGGAGCACTTTTCCCAAGGAGGAGATAGTCTGTCCCTTATCAGAGCTCAAGTGCTGTGCTTGGAGCTCCATTGTGCCATTCAGACCTGCTGGGCAGATATGTTTAAGTCTGCTGCAGTGGAACTCATAACTGCCTCTTTTCCCAGGGCTCTGTCCTGGGAAGGTGGGGCTTTATTTGTAAGTTTCTGTTGTGCTGCTGCCTTTTGTTCAGAGACTTGCTGCCCAGCCTGGAAGTAGTCTAGTCACAGTCTGCCAGCAGAGGTGTTGCTGAGCTGCTGTGGGCTCTGCCCAGCTGCTGTGTAGACTTCCTTGTGGTTTTGTTTACAGACATACAGTTAGAACTGCCTCGGTAATGGCAGTTTGCCTCAGCAATGGTGGACTGCCTCGGTAATGGTAGATGCCCTTCCCCCGACAAGCTGGACTCTCCTGGGTCTAGCTGTGCTTGCTGCAAAACTCTTAATCCAGAGCATTTCAGATTGCTAGTCTTTGTGGCAGTGGGACCCACAGAGTCATATCACCTGGCTCCTCGCTTTCAGCCCCCTCCTCTTCAGCTGAGTGGGTGGCTCTGTCTCCCAGGCATTCCAGGTGCCAGTTGAAACGGCCACCCAGATTTGTGTGAGGTTTTTGGTGGAAACCCACAGCACTGGCTGAAACAGCCATGCTGGAAACTTGTGGTTCTTTTCAGCCCAGAAATCTCCTGGTCTGTGGGCAGCAAAAACTGTGGGAGAAGCACAATATCTGAACCAGAGTGCTGGAGTGGATGGAAAAGCCCTTGATGGCCTCCATTTGGTAGAGAGGGGGTCCTCTGGGCATTGCACTTCCCATGTAAGCCAGCGCCTTACCCTGCCTTGGTTCACCTCTCTTGGGCTATACCCTTTGTGTGAACAGTCCCATTGAGATGCACCTGGTACCTCATTTGGAAATGTGGTGATAACTCACCCTCTGTGTATATCTTGCTGGGAACTACACTCCAGAGCTGTTCCTATTTGGCCATCTTAGAGCTCCCCTTAAAATTATTTTTATATTTTTCTTTCTTCTTTTTCTCTGTGCTTTGTACTGAATATTTTCTCCAATCTATATTCCAATTTACTAATGTTTTCATTGACTGTTTCTAATCTGCTTTTTTTAACTTTTAAATTTTAGTCATTGTATATATTTTTTCAGTTCTAGAATTACCAGTTGAAGAATTTTTAGATTTGCTAGTTCTATGCTGTGAATTTTTATTTTGTCATCTGATTTCTGGAACATATTAATATCAGTTATTTTAAAGTCCATGTACAATGATTTCAATATTTCAATTTCCAATGGATATATTTTCATAATCTATATTTTCTCTTGATTTTCAGTTCTGTGGTCTCATATCCTGATATGTCTAGTAATGTTTTATTGACAGCTGGACAGTAAAATGATAAATTGTACAGATATTTTAATATTCTAGATAATATTATCTTTCAGACATAATTCACTTTTCTTTAAAAGTTAGGTAAAAAGAACATTAATTTTAACTCAACCAGCAATTTAGTTGATTCTAGAGTTACAACTAAAAACTACTACACATTATAGGAAAGGAAAAAGCAAACTCTGCTGTCTTTCAAAGATCTTATTAAAGTAATATGAAGTATTAACCCCATATGCCACTAACATCTAAACATAGCTAAAAACTAGTTGACATTATCTTCACAGTAAAACTAATGGGTCACCAAGAGGTAAGGTTCTCACCTACAGCAATAAGTTGCTCCATATCTATATATTGACTCCTCCAATAAGTTCAATAGATGCTTTCAATGTCTAATTGCATATAATTTATTCAGATTAATCACTAACTGTATCATTCATCTTACATAAATTCCCATTATAAATAAAGTATTAATCATGGGTAGGGCCATAAAAAAGTGATTAATCTGCTCTTTATAATATAGCACAGTTGCCAGGGCAGTGGCTTATGCCTCTAATCCCAGCACTTTGGGAGCACAAAGTGGGTGGATCACCTGAGGTCAGGAGTTTGAGACCAGCCTGACCAACATGGACAAACCACATCTCTACTAAAAATACAAAATTAGCTAGGTGTGGTGGCCTATAATCCCAGCTACTTGGGATGCTGAGGAAACAGAATCATTTGAACCCGGGAGGTGGAGGTTGCCATGAGCTGAGATGACACCATTGCACTCCAACCTGGGCAACAAAAGTGAAAATCCATCTCGAAAAAAAATGTATATACATATATATATAGCAGAGTTGATGTGGATGGCAAGATGGCTAAATAGAAATAGCTCCAGTCTGTAGCTCCCAGAGAGGTCAATGCAGAACGCAGGTGATTTCTGCATTTCCAACTGAGATATCCAGTTCATCTCACTGGAACTTGTTAGACAGTGTGTGCAACCCAATGTCAAAGGGTGGGGTATAACCTCACCCAGGAAGTGCAAGGGGTTGGGGAACTCCCTCTGCTAGCTAAGGGAAGCCAAGAGGGACTCTGCCATAAGGAATGGTGCACTCCAGCCCAAATAATATGCTTTTCCACAGTCTTTGCAAACCTGCAGACCAGGAGATTCCCTTTGGTGCCTACACCACCAGGGCCCTGGATTTCAAGCATAAAACTGGGCAGCCATTTGGGCAGATACTGAGCAAGATGCAGGAGTTATTTTTCATACCCCAGTGGCACCTGTAATGCCAGCTAGATAGAACCATTCACTACCCTGAAAAGGGGGCTAAAGCTAGGAAACAAAGTGATTTAGCTCAGCGGATCCCACCCCCGTGGAGCCCAGCAAGCTAAGATCCACTGGCTTGAAATTCTCCCTGCCAGCACAGCAGTCTTCAGTAGACCTCAGATACTCAAGCTTGGTGTGGGGAGGGACATCTGCCATTACTGAGGCTTGAGTAGGTGGTTTTCCCCTCACAGTGTAAACAAAGCCACTGGGAGTTCAAACACAATGGAGCACACCACAGTTTGGCAAAGCTGCTGTAGCCAGAATGCCTCTCTATATTCCTCCTTTCTGGGCAAGGCATCTCTGAAAGAAAGACAGCAGCCCCAGTCATGCAGTTTCTTCATAAATAAAACTCCCATAGATAAAACTTCATAGACAAAACTCCCATCTTCCTGGGACAGCACCTGAGGGAAGGGGTGGCTGTGGGAGCAGCTTCAGCATATTTAAACATTCCTACCTACCAGCTCTGAAGAGAGCAGTGGATATCTCATCAC
The DNA here is from genome assembly GCA_028533165.1 of Leontopithecus rosalia. NCBI lineage: Eukaryota > Metazoa > Chordata > Mammalia > Primates > Cebidae > Leontopithecus > Leontopithecus rosalia. The sequence goes on from CM052662.1 coordinate 78,333,194, forward strand.
AGCACTTGAACTCTACTAAAGGACAAACTGCCTCCTCAAGTGGGTCCTTGACCTCTATGCCTCCTGACTGTGAGACACCTCTCAGCAGAGTTAAACAGAAACCTCATACAAGAGAGCTCCAGCTGGCATCTGGCAGGTGGCCCTTTGGTATGAAGCTTCCAGAGGAAGGAAAAGGCAGCAATTTTTGCTGTTCTGCAGCCTCCACTGGTGATACCCAGGCAAACAGGGTCTGAAGTGAACCTCCAACAAACTCCAGCAGACCTGCAGCAGAGGGGCCTGACTGTTAGAAGGAAAACTAATGGAAAGGAATAACATCAACATCAACAAAAAGAACGTCCGCACACAAACCCCATCCAAAATTCACCAAACATCAAAGACCAAAGGTAGACAAATCCATGAAGATAAAGAAAAGCCAGCATAAATAGGCTGAAAATTCCAAAAACAGAACACCCCTTCTCCAAAGGATCACAACTTTTTGTCAGCAAAAGAACAAAACTGGAAGGAGAATGATTTTGATGAATTGACAGAAGCAGGCTTCAGAAGGTGGGTAATAGCAAACTCCTCTGAGCTAAAGGAGCATGTTCTAACCCAATGCAAGGAAGCTGGGAACCTTGAAAAAAGGTTAGAGGAATGCTAACTAGAATAACCATTTAGAGAAGAACATAAATGACCTTATGAAGCTGAAAAACATAGCACGAAAGCTTCATGAAGCATACACAAGTATCAACAGCTGAATCAATCAAGCAGAAGAAAGAATATCAGGGACTGAAGATCAACTTAATGAAATAAAGCATGTAGACAAGATTACAGAAAAAAAGAATAAAAAGGAATAAACAAAGCCTCCAAGAAATATGGGACTATGGGAAAAGACCATCCTAAGTTTGATTGGTGTACCTGAAAGTGATGGGGAGAATGGAACCAAGTTGGAAAACTCCTTAGGATATTATCCAGGAGAGATTCCACAAATTCTAGAAATTCCTGTCTAGCAAGACAGGCCAACATGCAAATTCAGGAAATAGAGAGTACACCACAAAGATACTCCTCAAGAAGAGCAATCCCAAGGGTACATAATCATCAGATTCACAAAGGTTGAAATGAAGGGGAAAATGCTAAGGGCAACCAGAGAGAAAGGTTGGATTACCCACAAAGGGAAGCCCATCAGACTGGAAGCAAATCTCTCTGCAGAAACTCTACAAGCCAGAAGAGAGTGGGGGCCAATGTTCAACATCCTTAAAGAAAATAATTTTCAACTTAGAATTTCATATCCAGCTAAACCAAGCCTCCTATGTTAAGAAGAAATAAAATCCTTTACATACAAATGCTGAGAGATTTTGCCACCACCAGGCCTGCCTTTTAAGAGCTCCTGAAGGAAACACTAAACATGGAAAGGAAAAACTGGTACCAGCCACTGCAAAAACATACCAAATTGTAAAGACCATTGACACTATGAAGAAACTGCATCAACTAATAGGAAAAATAACCAGCTAGCATCATAATGACAGAATCAAATTCACACATAATAATAATATTAACTTTACATGTAAACAGGATAAATGCCCCAATTAAAAGACAAAGACTGGCAAATTGGATAAAGAGTCAAGATCCATCAGTGTGCTATATTCAGGAGACTCATCTCCCAAATGCAAAGACACACATGGGCTCAAAATAAAGGGATGGAGAAAGATTTACCAAGCAAATGGAAAGCAAAATAAAGCAGGGGTTGCAATTCTGGTTTCTGATAAAACAAACCAACAAAGATAAAAAATGACAAAGAAGGGCATTACATAATGATAAAGGGTTCAATGCAACAAGAAGCTCTAACTATCCCAAATATATATGCACCCAATACAGGAGCACCCAGATTCATAAAGAAAGTTCTAAGAGACCTACAAAGAGACTTAGACTCCCACACAATAACAGTCAAAGAACTTAACACCCCACTGTTAATATTAGATAAATCAATGAGACAGAAAATTAACAAGGATATTCAGGACTTGAACATAGCTCTGGAGCAAGTGGATCTAATAGACATCTACAGAACTCTCCACCCCAAATCAACAGAATGTACATCCTTTTCAGCAACACATCACACTTATTGTGAAATTGACCGTATAATTGGAAGTAAAACACTCCTCAGCAAATAAGAAAGAAGGGAAATTATAACAGTCTCTCAGACCGCATTGCAATCAAGTTAGAACTCAGGATGAATAAACTCACTCAAAATCACCCAACTACATGGAAACTGAACAACCTGCTCCTGAATGACCACTGGGTAAATAATGAAATTTAAGGCAGAAATAAATAAGTTCTTTGAAATCAATGAGAACAAAGACACAATGTACTAGAATCTCTGGGACACAGCTAAAGCAATGTTTATAGAGAAATCTATAACACTAAATGCCCACAGGAGAAAGTGGGAAACATTAAAAATTGACACCCTAACATCACAATTAAAAGAACTAAAGAAGCAGGAGCAAATAAATTCAAAAGCTAGCAGAAGACAAAAAATAAATAAGATGAAAACAGAACTGAAGGAGATAGAAACATAAAAAAACACTTCAAAAAAATCAATGAATCCAGGAGCTGGTTTTTTAAAAGAATTAACAAAATACATAGACCACTAGGCAGAACAATAAGGAAGAAAAGAGAGAAGAATCAAATATACACAATAAAAAATGATGAAGGGGAGAGCACCACTGATCGCGCAGAAATACAAACTACCATCAAAGAATACTATAAACAACTCTATGCAAATGAACTAGAAAATCTAGAAGAAATTGACAAATTCCTGGACACACGTATCCTCCCAAGACTAAACCAGGAAGAAGTAGAATTCCTGAATAGATCAATAACAAGTTCTGAAATTGAGGCAGTAATTAGTAGCCTACCTACCAAAAAAAAGCCCAGGACAGATGAATTCACAGCTGAATTCTACCAGAGACTCAAAGAGGAGCTGGTATCATTCCTTCTGGAACTATTCCAAACAAAAGAAAAAGAGGGACTCCTCCCTAACTCATTTTATTAGGCCAACATCAACCTGATAACAAACCTGGCAGAGACACAAGAAAAAAAGAAAATTTTAGGCCAATATTCCTGGTGAACATCAATGTGAAAATCCTCAATAAAATACTGGCAGACAGCATCCAGCAGCATGTCAAAAAGCTTATCCACCACGATCTCACCGACTTCACCCCTGGAATGCAAGGCTGGTTTAACATACAGAAATCAATCAATGTAATCCATCACATAAACAGAACGAATGACAAAAACCACATGATTATCTCAATAAATACAGAAAGGCCTTTGATAAAATTCAACACCACTTCATGCTAAAAACTCTCAATAAACTAGGTATTGATGGAACATATCTCAAAATAATAAGAGCTATTTATGACAGACCCATAGCCAATATGATATTGAATGGGCAAAAGCTGGAAGCATTCCCTTTTAAAACTGGCACAAGACAAGGATGCCCTCTCTCACCACTCCTATTCAACATTGTATTGGAAGTTCTGGCCAGGGCAATCAGGCAAGAGAAAGAAATAAAGGGTATTCAAACAGGAAGAGAGGAAGGCAGATTGCCTCTGCAGATGACATGATTGTATATTTAGGAAAACCCATCATCTCAACCCAAAATCTCCTAAAGCTGATAAGCAACTTTAGCAAAGTCTCAGGATACAAAATCAGTGTGCAAAAATCACAAGCATTTCTATACATCAATAACAGAGAGCCAAATCATGAGTGAACTCCCATTGACAATCGCTATGAAGAGAATAAAGTACCTAGGAATACAACTTACAAGGAATGTGAAGGACCTCTTCAAGGAGATCTACAAACCACTGCTCAAGGAAATAAGAGAAGACACAAACAAATTGAAAAGCATTCCATGCTCATGGATAGGAAGAATCAATATCATAGATAGAATCAAAACGGCCATACTCCCTAAAGTAATTTATATATTCAGTGCTATCCCCATCAAGCTACCATTGACTTTGTTCACAGAATTAGAAAATACTATTTTAAATATATGGAACCAAAAAAGAGCCCATATAGTTAAGACAATCCTAAGCAAAAAGCACAAAGCTGGAGGCATCACGCTACCTGATTTCAAAGTGTACTACAAGGCTACAGTAACAAAATAGCATGATACTAGTGTCAAAACAGCATGGTACTGGTACCAAAACAGAGATATAGACCAGTGGAACAGAACAGAGTAGTTGGGATTACAGTCATGCACCACCACACCCAGCTTTGTGTGTGTGTGTGTGTGTGTGTGTGTGTGTGTGTGTTTTGTTTTGTTTTGTTTGTTTGTTTGTTTGTATTTTTAGTAGAGATGGCATTTCACCATGTTGGCCAGGCTGGTCTCAAACTCCTGACCTCAGGTGATCTACCCACCTTGGCCTCCCAAATTGCTGGGATTACAGGCGTGAGCCACCATACTTCGTTTCAACTCTCATTTTATTTTTTTATTTTTATTTTTATTTTTTTTGAGATGGAGTTTCGCTCTTGTTACCCAGGCTGGAGTGCAATGGCGCGATCTCGGTTCACCGCAACCTCCGCCTCCTGGGTTCAGGCAATTCTCCTGCCTCAGCCTCCCGAGTAGCTGGGATTACAGGCGCGTGCCACCATGCCCAGCTAATTTTTTGTATTTTTAGTAGAGACGGGGTTTCACCATGTTGACCAGGATGGTCTCGATCTCTGGACCTTGTGATCCACCCGCCTCGGCCTCCCAAAGTGCTGGGATTACAGGCTTGAGCCACCGCGCCTGGCCTTTCAACTCTCATTTTAAATGGTGATATGTATTGCATACCAAAAAAAAGAAAAAGAGAAAAAAGAAAGAGAATAAGAAAGGCCTGGTACAGTGGCTCATGCTCATAATCCCAGCCCTTTGGTTGGCTGAGGTTGGGAGATCACCTAAGGTCAGGGGTTCGAGACCAGCCTGACCAACATAGTGAAACCCTGTCTCTACTAAAAAACACAAAAATTAGCTGGGCATGGTGGCAGGTGCCTGTAATTTCAGCTACTCGGGAGGCTGAGGCAGGAGAATCACTTGAACCCAGAAGGTGGAGGTTACAGTAAGCCAAGATTGTGTCACTGCATTTCAGACTGGTGACAGAGTAAGACTCCATTTCAAAAAACAAAAAAGAAAAAAGGAAAAAACACACACATCCTATAACTGGACAGACCACTGGCTCATGCCTGTAATCCAAGCATTTTGGAGGCCAAGACAGGAGGATCACTTAAGTCCAGGAGTTACTGGCTTGAGCAACATAGAGAGACCTGGTATCTACTAAAAATAAAATTAGGCTAGCATGGTGATGCATGCCTGTAGGCCCAGCTATCTGGGAGACAGGCACGAGAGGATAGTTTGAGCCCAAGAGTTTGAGGTTTCAATGAGCTATGATTACCCCATTGCACTCCAGCCTGGGCAACAGAGCGAGACCTTCTCTTAAAAAACCAAAAACTATAATTGACTGGACTTGTAATAAACAGCATTCCTTTCATTTATGGAATACCTGGGAATTAAGAAATATATACAAGATATGTTACACAAACACCTCTAATCCTTAAAAGAATCTTGCAAGGTAGCTATTATCATTTGGACTTTACAAATAAGAAAACTGAAACTCAGCGAGCTTAAAACGAATCTGATAGTATTGCTAGTAAGTTGCCGAACAGGGAATTTGAGCCCAGACATATCTGATTCTCAAACCAGAACATTAGCAATCTAGAATTTAAAAAGGGTAAAACAACATTTTCTTGTTAGTCACAAAAATCAAACTAAAGTAAATTTAGGAATTCCCCTCTCCCTTCCAGAGGGTTGTATCAGGATGGGACAGAAAAACATCATGAAGCTTAATCCAAAACATTACTTTGGTTTGGCCAGATAAACTGGGGAGAACTTTCTTGTTCACTGACCCTAGTAGAGCTTCAGATAGCTATAGCAGAAGGCAAAAAGAAAAGGCTGAGAAGCTCAGTGTTTCCTGCTCTCTATGTTTATTTAACAATGGCATGGGGGAGGGGTGGGGGTGGGGGTGGGGTGGGAGCGGAAATCAAAGCCCAAAGGAATAGGCAAATTGATAATTCATAAACATAGAATTAGCTGTTTATTACTGAAAAAAGAAAAACCCAAATTCCTGAATTTTTGTAAGAAGCCAGCAAATGGCTACAAAGCTATGGTGGCTATTCAGATCGATTTATAACCTACAGTTCATCATTGCACTTTTAGGAGACAGTAATCATTCAGTTTGCATCAGTAGCTTATGTTGAGCTTACTCTGACATCCTGTTTTCTGTAAGTGTTGATCAGGTGCACTGGCATTTTGTTCTTTATAATTCCTTGTCAGCACTTCCTACAGTTGTCCAACACTATCTGGCACATAAATTAGTCACATTTGTCAACATTCCTCAGTAAGATTACATTAAGTTCAATTTCTCACGGTACCTATATAAAAAGCTCCTGATTTGACTCTCCTATAGCACAATAAATTTCACTAGCCAATAGAAAATTCTGTGAAATACGTGCAAATGCATATATATATATATATATATATATATATATATATATATGAGTGTGGCACTTCTTGTGGTAGGTTTGGTCTATATCCTCAAACAGGTGACAATTTTTTTGTTCTAAAGGAATCAAGGTAGAGAGGGCAGGCATGGTGGCTCACACATGTAATCCTAGCACTTTGGGAGGCCAAGGCAGGCGGATCACTTGAGGTGAAGAATTTGAGACTAGTCTGGTCAACGTGGCAAAAACCCATCTCTAAAAATACAAAAATTAGCCTGGAATGGTGGTGCATGCCTATAGTCCCAGCTAAGCTGGGGGCCAAGGCAGGAGATCACTTGAACCCAGGAGGTGGAGGTTGCAGTGAGCCGAGACCTCACCACTGCACTCCAGCCTGGGTGACAGAGTAAGATTCTGTCTCCAAACAAAATAAACAGAAAAGAAGGCTGTACAGCGTCTATGGGTGTTAGCAGTTAAATGAAATACATGGATAACAAAGAAAAAATAAGAAGGAGGGAAGCAGTGAAAGAAGGAAGAAAGAACTGTGTATTATAGGGCAAGGGAAGGGGGCAGACAGTACCATCACTGCTGTCCATTCTGCTGTGACAATACATTGTAGAACAGACTGGGAAACAGCACAGGGCAAATGTTTCTGTCCCGCCAGCAGGACTACCAGAGACAAAGCAAAACTGCTGTCACTGATTGCATCACTGCAGGTTGTCACTGATTGCATCACTATGATTTGTCTTCTTGGAGGACACTTTTTTCGTTCCTCTCCACCCAGGGACTTGGACACTTGATTACAAATTCCCTGAACAGTTTCAGGCACTTTAGATCCAGTCTCACTTATTTTCCTACCCACTTCCAGGATGTGCTCCAAAGGGCTTTCCCAATATACCCCTCCTGTCAATGACCAGTCCCATCTCTTGCTTTCCCTTCTCCCCATGTCATTCCTGCCCATGGCGTGGGTGGTTCTGTGAGAAAGGTGACATAAACAGGTTCCTTCTGGATTCAACGCAGCAGAGCCAAATAGGAAATGATGTTGGCAGCTTTCCTTGTGAGGTTAGTCACTGAAAAGTGCTGACAGTCTAGCAGATCGGAAATCAGAGTTCCTTAGAGAGCAGGAAACACTGAGCTTCTCAGCCTTTTCTTTTTGCCTTCTGCTATAGCTATCTGAAGCTCTACTAGGGTCAGTGAATAAGAAAGTTCTCCCCAGTTTATCTGGCCAAACCAAAGTAATGTTTTGGATTAAGCTTCATGATGTTTTTCTGTCCCATCCTGATACAACCCTCTGGAAGGGAGAGGGGAATTCCTAAATTTACTTTAGTTTGATTTTTGTGACTAACAAGAAAATGTTGTTTTACCCTTTTTAAATTCTAGATTGCTAATGTTCTCAATCTTAGCACCTTGTTAATAACATATCAGATTTATTTACCCCATCTTCTTTTACTCATCATCTTTCTCCTGTCTTAAATAAACCTCACACTTGGAGCACATACATTTACCCAGTTTATCTGAAAGAACAGACTTTGAAGAGCTACAGATCTGGGTTTCATACTGGCTCCCACGTGTCTTAGCAAAGTGACATTGGACAAGCTGGTCAACTTCAAGAATCACTTAATTGTGTCATCACCAAAATGAAGGTGATGATGTCTACCTCAGAAGGTTGTTCAGATTTAAAGGAAAGGATGTCCATCAGGTCAAAGGCAGGGAGTGACTGAGTAGAAATATCCATTCCCTTTCTCCTCTCTTTAACCTATCAGACCAAAAGAATATACAATTTCTTTTGTTTTTCAACAAGTTTTGAACACAGAAAATCTGAGACAGGTCTCAGGTTATTTAGAAAGTTTATTTTGCCAAGGTTGAGGACACACCCATGACACAGCCTCAGGAGAGTCCTAACGACATGTGCCAAGGAGGTCCGGGCACAGCTTGGTTTTTATATCTAGGGAGACATGAGACATCAATCACTGTATGTAAGAAGTACATTGGTTCCATCTGGAAAGGCGGGGCAGCTTGAAGCAAAGGCAGGAAGACTGGAAGCAGGGAAGGAGCTTCCAGGTCACAGATAGGTGATACACAAATGGTTACATTCTGTTGAGTTTCTGATTAGCCTTTCCAAAGGAGATATGCATCTATCTCAGGGAGCAGAGGAGTCCCTTTGAATAGAATGGGAGGCAGCTTTGCCCTAAGCAGTTCCAAACTCAAGTTTTGATTAGTAATTTTGAGGACCCAAGATATTCTCCTTTCATATTTCCCCTCTTAGGCCGGTGCGGTGGCTCACGCCTATAATCCCAGCTCTTTGGGAGGCCGAGGCTGGTGGATCACGAGGTCAAGAGATCGAGACCATCCTGGTCAACAAGGTGAAACCCCGTCTCTACTAAAAATACAAAAATTAGCTGGGCATGGTGGCGCGTGCCTGTAGTACCAGTGACTCCGGAGGCTGAGGCAGGAGAATTGCCTGAACCCAGGAGGCAGAGGTTGCGGTGAGCCGAGATCGCGCCATTGCACACCAGCCTGGGTAACAAGAGCGAAAAGCCATCTCTAAAACAAAACAAAACAAAACAAAAACAACAACAACCATATTTCTTTCCCCTCTTTTGTTTATTTACAATTTTTTGGAGGAAGTATTTTACAAGAAAATGGTCTCCAGTCTCAGGTTTCATCTAATCTCTCATGGGTAGGTTGGTTTATTCCTGGAAAGGTAGGTCCCAAAATCTCACTTTTTAGCAAGTTGTGAAGTCTTTTTGTCCTGTGAAGAGAAAATAGCAGGAAGGGAAAGAAAAACCACAACAAACAAAAGAACAATCCTGGAAAACTGCAAATGTAAATCCTGGAAATGTATAGGCCACATTACCCTAATGTTGAACATTAGTTGGAAGGTATGAAAGTGGCTTAAATGAAAATAGATCGCTGTTATTTTCTTCTGAAGTTTAAGTTGTCTCGCGTCAGTTCGCAGAGCTTTAGAAAAGCACAGCTTAGTTTTCAGTGACTCCAAATTAGGGAAATAGAAAAAAGAAGGAAAAAAATTGAAAACATGATTTTGAAGACTTGTAGCAAGGAAAAATTAGAATTTGGTCCAAAATGTAGAAAATGATAAAAATTGGAAAAAGAGTTAGGCAGACTTGAATCTAACAGCAGGTCTACTACAGTTTTGAAACATAATTATTCTTTCTCTAGTTTCCCATTTTTACTCAAGACAAGTCATGCTAGAACTAGTTTGCTTTATTATTCGTGGGCTAATTATTTGTATACAGTGCAGCAAAAATAATTAGTTTTTACATGGGCTTCGAAGGAACTTTGTTCCTTAGGAGGAATCTCAGATGTTTTAAAAGCCAAGCCCAGCCATAGATTTGTGCGATCAAATATCTATGAGTTGGGTGAAATTTCCTTTTTTCTTGAGGTTCCAAGATAAACCTGGGGCTTCTGCGCCTGTCAAGAAGTGACATTCTTTACTTACCACACGTCAGAAACCCTATACAGGGACCATGTACACAAAATGTGAGGCCAGTTTTTCAATGGCTTTATTGGCTCCATAAGTCATTTGAGTCCTTAGAGGAAAGCACACCATTCCAGTCAAAGCCCTCATTAAATAACCAATTTCTCCAATTGTGTGCTGTTGTAAAAGAAAACAGATTCTGTTGCACTAATGCAAATAACTAAATTCACATTTGATTGAGCATACCCATAGTTTCCAAATTCTGGAGTAGGTAGAGAGAAACAAATATGCTCCAAATCTTGTTCACAGGAGTGTACTTTATGCAATTTTTAAAAGCTGCAAATTGCTTAAAAGTTTTCTTAACTCTGAACAACAAAACAAAGTATTAGCAACGTTTTAAGCAAGAAGTCAAAAAGATTACTTCAATTATCTATTGGTTCAGCTAATTCAGTTAACTCTTGTTCTGTTTGAGAGTCATGAACATTTCAACTCTGCATGAGAGTTCTGAAAGCTTTTCCCTTTATTTCAAAGTCACAATTTCCAAAGTCATCAGTAAACCTGCATTTAAGTGCACCTGTAAGAGTCCTATAGATGATTATAAACCCACCTTTTAAAGACAGTTTATACCGAAAAAAGATGGATTAAAACAAGACAACTGTCTGTTGATGGAAAAAAAGTTTTCAGTGGCCATAGTTAAAAGACACAATTGGCTGGTGCAGGGGCTCACGCCTGTAATCCCAGCACTTTGGGAGGCCAAGACAGGTGGGTCACCTGAGGTCAGGAGTTTGAGATCAGCCTGGCCAACATGGCAAAACACCATCTCTACTAAAAATACAAAAATTAGCCAGGCGCGGTGGTGGGCACCTGTAATCCCAGCTACTAGGGAGGCTGAGGCAGGAGAATTCCTTGAATCTGGGAGGCAGAGGTTGCAGTGAACCAAAATAGCACCACTGCACTCCAGCCTGGGCAATAGAGCAAGATTGTCTCAAACACACACACACACACACACACACACACACACACACACACAGACATACTTTATAATTTGACTTTAAAAAGTTTGTCAAATATAAAAGTTTTAAAACATTTGATAATATAAAATAGGATTACAGGTCATTGTAAATCATTTATTTAAGTGATAATTCAAGCATTTCCAAAAAAAGTAAAAACCATTCTTTGAATGAGGAGACTTAATTTTCTGAACAGAAATCCTAATAAAAACAGCATGAAGCCAATTGTATTTGTTTTTCCAAAATTTGTAAACAATTTATAAAATTTAATCATGATTATAAAATATCACTTCCATAAACCTTTTATAATGTTTGTAATCTTTATTAAGAAGTTGGTTAATACTTCAAGAAAACCTTGTTAATCTGATACGGCGGTCCACATACTGTTTTTGCATCAGTGTGCCTTTGACGTTAATTTATAGAAAAAGTGAACTTATTTTATCTTTCAAAATCAGCTCTTACAATGTTCCACGCTCACCTTTCTGTGCTCACCTCTTCTGTGATAGTCCCTGGGTTTTAAAGAGTTGAATAGCTTTAATTTTTTGCCCTGCGTCTCAGGAATGCAGTTTGTTTTGATTGGCATCTTTTATGGGGCCTGAGGATGAAGCTTTAACTGTTGTCAGGGTTTAAGATTTAGCAGGAGTTGGTGTCCCTTTTAGACTCAGGAGTTAAAGCCCTCTAACTCAATGTTACAAGGACTTTAAAAGAACATACAGGAAAATACATTGATGTAATAACCTTAATTGACAAAAAAATTATCTGTTTTTTTCCTAAGCAAACCAAAACTTAATAATAACATGACAACTTGATTTTTTTTTTTTTTTTTTTGAGACAGAGTCTCGCTCTTGTTACCTAGGCTGGAGTGCAATGGCGCGATCTCGGCTCACCGCAACCTCCGCCTCCTGGGTTCAGGCAATTCTCCTGCCTCAGCCTCCTGAGTAGCTGGGATTACAGGCATGCGCCACTGTGCCCAGCTAATTTTTTGTATTTTAAGTAGATACGGAGTTTCACCATGTTGACCAGGATGGTCTCGATCTCTTGACCTTGTGATCCACCCGCCTCGGCCTCCCAAAGTGCTGGGATTACAGGCTTGAGCCACCGCGCCCTGCCACAACTTGATTATATAACATTTTTGTTTTGTTTTAATACATAAATCCTCTTATTATGACTTGCACTGACTGTTCATGAAATGGTCAGACTTTCTGAGTTGTTTTGAACATCCCTCCTTTTTAAACAATAATTTTTTATCACAACTAAATTTACCATAAGAGATTCTTTTTTACATAAAATTATTTCTCTTTAAGTTTGTTCACCTAAAAAAATTAAGTGTCTTCATTTTTATAACTTTCTTTACATCTATTGCTAGTTCCTTTGCCTTGTTTTATATATAATTTTTAAATAAGCTTTGAATTAGACAAAACTTGTTCACTTTTTTTTTCTTTTTAAAAGGGCACACTTCATTTTATGATGAGCATTTTTCATATGTTTGTTGGTCGCATAAATGTCTTCTTTTGAGAACTATCTCTTCATATCCTTTGCCCACTTTTTGATTTTTTTTTTTTTGTAAATTTGTTTTAGTTCTTTGTAGATTCTGGATATTAGGCCTTTGTCAGATGGGTAGATGGTAAAAAATTTTTCCCATTCTGTTGGTTGCTGTTTCACTCTAATGATAGTTTCTTTTGCTGTACAGAAGGTCTGGAGTTTAATTAGATCCCATTTATCCATTTTGTTTTTGTTGCCATTGCTTTTGGTGTTTTAGTCATAAAGTCCTTGCCTATGCCTATATCCTGAATGGTACTGCCTAGGTTTTCTTCTAGGGTTTTTATGGTGTTAGGTCTTATGTTTAAGTCTTTAATTCATCTGGAGTTAATTTTGGTATAAGGTGCAAGGAATGGGTCCAGTTTCTGCTTTCTGTGCATGGCTAACCAGTTTTCCCAACACCATTTATTAAAAAGGGAATCCTTTCCCCATTGCTTGTTTTTGTCAGATTTGTCAAAGATCAGATGGTTGTGGATGTGTGGTGTTACTTTGGAGGCCTCTGTTCTGTTCCACTGGTCTATGTCTCTGTTTTGGTACCAGTACCATGCTGTTTTGATTACTGTAGCCTTGTAGTATAGTTTGAAGTCAGGATGCCTCCAGCTTTGTTGTTTATGCTTAGTATTGTCTTGGCTATGTGGGCTCTTTTTTGGTTCCATATGAAGTTTAAGGTGGTTTTTTTCTAGTTCTGTGAAGAAAGTCAACAGTAGCTTGATGGGAATAGCATTGAATCTATAAATTACTTTGGGCAGTATGGCCATTTTCACAATATTGATTCTTCCTAACCATGAGCATGGAATGATTTTCCATCTGTTTGTGTCCTCTCTTATTTCCTCAAGCAATGGTTTATAGTTCTCCTTGAACATGTCCCTCACATCCCTTGTTAGTTTGTAATCCTAGATATTTGATTGTCTTTGTAGCAATTGTGAATGGGTGTTCGCTCTTGATTTGGCTCTCTGTTTGTCTATTATTGGTGTATAGGAATGCTTGTGATTTTTGCACATTGATTTTGTATCCTGAGACTTTGCTGAAGTTGCTTATCAGTTTAAGGAGATTCTGGGCTGAGACAATGGGGTCTTCTAAATATACAATCATGTCATCTGCAAATAGATAAAATTTGACTTCCTCTTTTCCTAATTGAATACCCTTTAATTCTTTTTCTTGCTTGATTTCTCTGGCTAGAACTTCCAGTACTATATTGAATAGGAGTGGTGAGAGAGGGCATCCTTGTTTCTTGCTAGTTTTCAAAGGGAATGCTTCCAGTTTTTGCCCATTCTGTATGATACTGGCTGTGCGTTTGTCATACATAGCTTTTATTATTTTGAGATATGTTCCATCAACACTTAGTTTATTGAGAGTTTTTAGCATAAAGCGCTGTTAAATTTTTTCAAAGGCCTTCTCTGCATCTATTGAGATAATCATGTGGTTTTTGTCTTGGTTCTGTTTATCTGATGGATTATGTTTATAGATTTGCATATGTTGAACCAGCCTCGCATCCCCAGGATGAAGCCTATATGATCAGGATGTAGTTTAGTCCTAGAAGGGTGTAAATGTATAAGAATTTATTAATTTCTTCTAGATTTCTGGCTTATGTGCATAGAGATATTTATAATAATCTCTGATGTCAGTTTGTATTTCTGTGGAATCAGTGGTGATATCCCCTTTATCATTTTTTATTGCATCTATACATTCTTCTTTAAAAACCCAAGAGTAGGGACAGGTGCGGTGGCCCATGCCTGTAATCCCAGCACTTTGGGAGGCCGAGGTAGGTGGATCAGGAAATCAGGAGTTGGAGACCAGCCTGACCAACATGGTGAAACCCATCTTTACTAAAAATACAAAAATTAGCTGAGCGTGGTGGCATGCATCTGTAATCTCAGCTATTCAGGAGGCTGAGGCAGGAGAATCTCTTGAACCGGGGAGGTGGAGGTTGCAGTCTGGGTGACAGAGCAAGGCTCCATTTCAAACAAAACCAAACCAAAACATAAGCCCCATGAGTAGCCTCTGTTGCAATAAATATTTTAGTAAAAAAAAAAAATCAGGCAAAAACAGAATTCAGACAACTGAGAAGAAAAAAAAAAAGGATAAGGTCTTAGGAGAGGAAAACAAATGAAACCCAAAACCATGAAGGCCTTTCAAACAGAAACATGCACACATGCATACATACCCACACATGTCTTGGATATTAGCTTTTTAATTAAGCTGACTTTTAACCATTGAGCTTTTTATAAAAATTTTTGTTTAAATCTTATTACCATATTTCAGCTAGGACAATATGCTGCTAAACTAACAATGATAGCACAAATTATACGATTTCTGAGCATTCTAGGTGTTTGCAGAAATTAACACCAGCCGGTGTTTAAATGCTAAGGCTAGTCATTTAAAAGAAATTTCCAAGACAGAATCCCAAACCAGTTTCTTATCTAGTGATGGGTCTCAGGCTGTAGACTGCTCTCTACCATCCTAAATGCAGGAAAAAAACTCATTTTCCCTGTTGGAAGTCAGTTCAAACTCCATAAAGGAGTTACCTGCCTTCCATTATCATGGAAGCAGGAAAACTCGGGCTGGACGTGGTGGCTTATGCCTATAATCCCGGTGCTTTGGGAGGCCAAGGCTGGTGGATCATGAGGTCAGGAGATTGAGACCATCCTGGCTATTTAATTTTTAAAAAATTAAAATTAAAATAAATAAATAAATAATAAAAAGGAAAACTTGCCTTCCTGTTGGAAGCAAGTAAAACTCCAAGAAAAAGAGGAGTTATAAAGCAAAATACACTTAAGATCTCAACCAAATTTTGGGACATCAGGGATTGTCTGGAGACAGTGCTCTCAGACCTCAGCAAATTGTCCTATTGGTTTGAGCCATAAAGTTAGCTCATGCTAGTACCAGTCACTGATAGGAGATTTGTCAAAGGTCAGGGGCGCCGGGTGCGGTGGCTCACTCCTGTAATCCCAGCACTTTGGGAGGCCAAGGCGGGTGGATCATGAGGTCAAGAGATCCAGACCATCCTGGTCAACATGGTGAAACCCCGTCTCTACTCAAAATACAAAAAATTAGCTGGGCACGGTGGTGCGTGCCTGTATTCCCAGCTACTCAGGAGGCTGAGGCAGGAGAATTGCCTGAACCCAGGAGGCGGAGGTTGCGGTGAGCCGAGATCGCGCCATTGCACTCCAGTCTGGGTAACAAGAGCGAAACTCCGTTTAAAAAAAAATAAATAAATAAAGGTCAGGGGCATCTCAATACAGAATCCCCTGTGGTTACCACAATGTGAACCCAGAAAATCTGAGATAGGTCTCAGGTTATTTAGAAAGTTTATTTTGCCAAGGTTGAGGACACACCCATGACACAGCCTTAGGAAGTCCTAACGACATGTGCCCAAGGCGGTCCGGGCACAGCTTGGTTTTTATATCTAGGGAGACATGAGACATCAATCACTGTATGTAAGAAGTACATTGGTTCCATCTGGAAAGGCGGGGCAGCTTGAAGCAAAGGCAGGAAGACTGGAAGCAGGGAAGGAGCTTCCAGGTCACAGATGGGTGATACCCAAATGGTTACATTGTCTTGAGTTTCTGATTAGTCTTTCCAAAGGAGATATGCATCTATCTCAGGGAGCAGAGGAGTCACTTTGTTTCTTTTCAGTTTTGTTTTGTTTTGTTTTTCTCTCTTTTTTTTTTGAGACAGAGTTTCGCTCTTGTTACCCAGGCTGAAGTGCAATGGCACGATCTCGGCTCACCGCAACCTCCGCCTCCTGGGTTCAGGCAATTCTCCTGCCTCAGCCTCCTGAGTAGCTGGGATTACAGGTACTCACCACCATGCCCAGCTAATTTTTTGTATTTTTAGTAGAGACGGGGTTTCACCATGTTGACCAGGATGGTCTCAGTTTCTTGACCTTGTAATCCACCCGCCTCAGCCTCCCAAAGTGCTGGGATTACAGGCTTGAGCCACTGCATCCGGCGGGGATATAATGTTAAGTCACTCCAACAGTAAAAGAACAATTCAAGAGTGATTATTAAGTAATCAATTGTATAATGTGTGATTTAGATTAATTAAAATTAAATAAGAAAAGAAAAAAAAAGACCAGTTTTCTGTCAAGTAGGCTTTCATCTTCTAGAATCTTTTCGACATTATGTGACGTGAGAAATACATCTAGGTTGAGGTTAATTAGATGAACATATTAATTTATAGTTTTCCTTATTAAACATAGACTGACATATTTGGTGACAAAATTTCACAAATCCTTTAAGGACTAGCCCAAACAAACTCTCTCAAAAAAATACTCTAAAAATCTATGTTAGAGGCTGGGTGCTATGGCTTATGCCTGTAATCCAAGCACTTTGGGATGCCAAGGTGGGCAGATCACCTGAGGTCAGAAGTTCAAGACCAGCCTGGCCAACATGGCACAGGTCTGTACTTCTGTAATCCTAGCTACTCAGAAGGCTGAGGCAGGAGAATCACTTGAACCCGGGAGGCAGAGGTTTCAGTGAGCCAAGATCTCTCCACTGTACTCTAGCCTGACAGATAAAACAACAACAAAAAAAAACTCCTTTGCCCTCAGGAGATCTAAATTCTGTAGTGGGGGGGAACGAACATACCAGAGCTTTAAAACAGTTAATGAGAAATATTTGCATTTTTGAAAGAATTTTCATGAGTCATGTTCCTCTTTTGCCACGTAATACAAATTCAAGATATTTGTTATCTCTGTAAAAACTATTTTTCCATATATTTCTGGACAATTATTTTGCCACAACCTAAGGGGTTATGATGATTTTCCTCTCAAGAATCAAAGTACTAACTGCAGCAGAAAGACAAGTATCCTCTGCACAAAAACCAAATAAGCTGACTCAGAATTAAAGAAGAGAATAAAAGGACTTTCATGTACTTAGCTTACTATGTGCCAGATACTGTTCAAAACGTCTCATAATTAACTCATTCAGTCCTCACAACTGTCCTAGGCATAGGGTAGATATAAACATCCTCATTTTGTAGATGAGAAAAATGGGGTGAGACAGATGAAGTCATTTACCCAAGGTCACAGTGCCAGAAAATGGTAGAACCAGGATTCTAACAGGCAGTAAGACTCAAAACCTAAATGAGTGTTGCCAGACCAGAATTTCATAAGCACTGGTGAATTCTGAGCAAGCACAGGAGAATCTTTACTTAGTATAATTAAAGAATGTCATATTCTGTTAGGCCAGAAATTCCTTTCTATGATAATCTATTGCTGTAAACCTCTCTTTAAACTCATCTACTTCCTTTCCTTATAAAGTTCATATGGATGTTTACATACAAATTATACATAAACTGATACAACATGATGTGGATGTGCATGTATGTGTATGTAGGTAGGTAGACAGGCAGACAGACAGAAGAATTGGCTCACTGGAATTTGGAGGTTGGCAAATCCAAAATCTGCAGGTTGGGCCAGCAGGCTGGCGACCGGAGAGTTAATGGTGCAGTTCACTACTGAAGGCTAGCTGCTGGAAACGGCTCCCTTCTCTGGGGAACCTATTGTTTTGTTCTATTGATAATTGGATGAGGTCTACTCACATGATGGAGAGCAAGCTGCTGTACTCAAAGTCCACTACTTTAAATGCTAATTTCATTTATTACCCCCCGAAATACCCAGTATAATCTTTGATCACATAGCTGAACAGTGTGACCCAGCCAAATTAACACATAAAATTAACTCTCATAGATATATGTACACACATGTATCATATATATAACCTCTCTCTATATATAGTTTTTATAAATGAAAGGTGATATTTTTGTAGTACCTTAGGAATCATGAATAGGAACATCTGAAATCACTGTTGAAGGGCTAAAGACCTAGAAAGCACTGGGTCAAATTCCATATTGACCACAAGACATAACTAGGAATTTAGTTTCATGAATAACTTCTGACTATTAGCTTTTATTGTGATCAATTTCATTCTCCTAAAGCTTGAGGGCAAACAAAACAAAACTCAGGTTAATCAAGATTTCCAAATAAAATGATACATTTCTGCATATGAATTATCTAATTTATCTATTTGTGTGTTCATCTATCTATTGAGCCTTAAAAGTAGATCTACATTCAACCTCAGCCAGAACTTAAAATAGGGCAGACTGGATAATACATGCTGCCTTCTTTGCTTTTCAAAAAGAAAATGACCAGAGCTTTCATTACCACCCTTAAACATTATGTAAAAATTATGCAAAAATTGGGCCGGGCGTGGTGGCTCACACCTGTAATCCCAGCACTTTGGGAGGTTGAGGCGGGTGGATCACCTGAGGTTAGGCATTCAAGACTAGTCATAGTGAAACCCCGTCTCTACTAAAAATATAAAAAAATAGCCAGCGTGGTAGTGGGCGCCTGTAATCCCAGCTACTTGGGAGGCTGAGGCAGGAGAATCAGGGAGGCAGAGGTTGCAGTGAGAGGCAATCACGACATTGCCTTCCATCCTGGCGACAGTGTGAGACTCTGTCTCAAAAAAAAAAAAAAAGTGTCATCTGCCTGTGAGAAAGGCAGGGCAAGATGATTAACAATTATATTTACTGGAAAAGGAAGAGATGAGTCACTATGCCTGAAGCATGAAAATATCTTATGTCATTTTGCAGAATGCAGGATCTTATAAATAGAAATAGATGCTCCTCCCAGCAATGAGTTCCTTCCTTTCTTTGAGAGTCTTCAATCATGCATCCCAAATGGAAGAAATGGGTTTAGTAAGTTAAGAAAATAATGTTCATTTCATGACATTTAAAATATGAATTATGACGGTTATCTGGGCAACGGTCCACTGAACTTCACAGAGTGAAAGAACCCAGGACTCATTCTGAGTCTTTTTTTTTTTTTAAGTGCTATCGCTTCCACATATAAGAAGTGTTACATCCGGCCGGGCATGGTGGCTCACACCTCTAATCCCAGCACTTTGGGAGGCCGAGGCGGATGGATCAGGAGGTCAAGAGATCGAGACCATCCTGGACAACACGGTGAAACCCCATCTCTCTTAAAGAGAAAAGTGTTCCATCTTCTTTTAAGCCCATGGCCCTTTGATCTCACAGTAGCAACTGTAGTTTAAGATTTTTCTTTCTATGCCTTGTGTTTCAGAACACTTTTGCTAAAGAAAAGATTTTGTGGTGAGAGGTGTACTGACTTCAAAACACTGCAGAAAAAGTAAATTTAGTTGGCTACATGGTAGCTGTGTTTGAAATGGCTCAGTGTTGAGTGAGGAAAGGAGCTGAAGATTAATGGCGTTACCAAAGAACCGTAACATCGGCTTAATCCAGGGCTGCGAAACAGGAATTGTTTTCCCTTTTTAGTGCTCTGCCCCTTGCCAAAGTATCAGGAACTGAGTACCGCCAGCTTTGTATCCTCCACAGCTACTCCAAGCACTACCTTATCTGTGGATATCTTATTTTCCATCCTCACATCTCATCAAATCAACTGTTAAATTGTTCTAATTTCCATGCTTCCACTTCCAGCTATTCTTTTTTTTTTCTTTTGAGACGGAGTCTTTGTCGCAGGTGCCAGGCTGCAGTGCAGTGGCACAATCTCGGCTCACTGCAACCTCCGCCTCCCGGGTTCAAGCAATTCTCCTGCCTCAGCCTCCCAAGTAGCTGGGATTACAGGCGCGTGCCACCACGCCCAGCTAACTTTTGTATTTTTGGTAGAGACAGGGTTTCACCATGTTAGCCAGGATGGTCTCGATCTCTTGACCTCGTGATCCACCCGCCTCGGCCTCCCAAAGTGCTGGGATTACAGGCTTGAGCCACCGCGCCCGGCCCCAGATATTCTTATTAGGAAGGAGCTCATCATATATGTAGTATTTTACAATTCTGTCATTTTTCTTCTCTCACAGAAGAAAAATTGCAAGGATGATACAATCCATGACTTTGTTTTTCTCCTCAAAATGTCCATCCGTTGACCCAAGAGCGGTTTTCTCCTGTCCCTGCCAAGTCAGTTTCATACATTCATGTTAAATGTTAGCAAGCCTGAGAGGTGGAGGAGAAAGGAAAGAAGTTAAGCTAATCTTTAAAATAAGCGGCCAAGAGAATTTTGGGAATTTAGGGCAAATGAAAGGTGCCAGAATAATGCAGAGCTAAGACAATTGGGGAAGAGGGAAAAAGGTAAAATAGCTGTTGCTAGGGGTTTGGTAAAGAATCAACTTTAATACATTTTCAAAAGCACAAAAATTAGAACATAATTCCATTGTCCTTACTAACAGATATTTGATCTGAGCTTCTATGGATGAGACTGTATGCATGGACTGGACCATACGTGTCAGAGGCTAAAAGGGCTACACGCTAAGTTTAGGGGGACCAACTTGTATCAGTTTTCCTAGGACTTCCCCAATGTTAGCACTGACATTTTCACAGCCAGGGAACTAACTCGTTTGGTCTTTGCCAAACTGAGATGGTTGTTTACGCTAAGTTGTAGTGACTAATAATGGCTCCATGGGCTACATTTTCTGGGAGAGGTAAGCTCTTGGTTTACCGAAGAAAAGTTTAGGGGATGAAGAAACCATTATGGCATTTGCCCTTCAGGGTTGTCCACAGAAATAGTATCTTTAGTTGAAATGCAAACACTTATAGTATATTTTACATAACACAAGTGCTTCTTGGGATTCTAATTCTAGAATCTGCATTTCTCCTTCTCCTGCTTGCAAGAGAAGACAAATATAGTTCTCAGAAAAAGAAACAATCTGCGGGGGGGGGGGAATTCAATGGAAAAGAAGGAGGTGGAGGACGAGAAAGAGGTGAAAGGGAAGAGAAAGAGGAAGAAGAATGAAATTAAGTCCATGTGTGTTTATAAGGGAGGAAACTCTTTTCTCTAAAAATGTAGTTCTCAGGGATATTTAGCAACGTCTGGAGATATTTTTGGTTGTGACAACTGGAAGGAGGACACTACTGGCATCTAGTGGGTCTAGCAGCTACAGGGCAAGAATGCTGCTAAACAACCTACAATGCCTTTCACAACAAGATCTAGCCCAAAGTGTCAGTAGTGGCAAGATTGAGAAATCCTGACCTAAAGAATGTATCATTAGGCCGGGCGCGGTGGCTAAAGCCTGTAATCCCAGCACTTTGGGAGGCCGAGGCGGGTGGATCACGAGGTCAGGAGATCGAGACCATCCTGGTCAAAATGGTGAAACCCCGTCTCTACTAAAGATACAGAAAATTAGCTGGGCACGGTGGCGTGTGCCTGTAGTCCCAGCTACTCGGGAGGCTGAGGCAGGAGAATTGCCTGAACCCAGGAGGCGGAGGTTGCGGTGAGCCGAGATTGCGCCATTGCACTCCAGCCTGGGTAACAAGAGCGAAACTCCGTCTCAAAAAAAAAAAAAAAAAGAATGTATCATTAATGATGGACTAACATATACCAAGTAAGTGAAATGAGGGCCGGGTGTGGTGGCTCATGCCTGTAATCCAAGCACTTTGGAGGCCAAAGCAGGTGGATCACCTGAGGTCGGGAGTTCAAGACCAGCCTGACCAACATGGTGAAACCCCAACTTAAAAAAATAAAAAAATAAATAAGTGAAATGAAAAGATAAAAATTAAAAAAATAATGGACTAACATACATCAGAAAAATGTATAGTCTGAGGAATGAGAACACAGCCTCCCTATCTGTCCTTAAATCACACCATCTATAGAGTGATGCTGAAAAAAATGATTTTCAAGTGTCAAAATGGTAGTGTTAGCATAGAAACAGAATGCTAAAAGAACATGAGCAAAAAGCAGAAAACAGGTATCAATGTTTTATTCAGCTACCCGTATCTCAGATAAAGTACTTGATGTAGAAAATAATACTTTTCTCCAAGGTTTTCCAGTGTTAGGACAAAGAGAAGCATCTCAACTCACTCAGAATCTATAAAAGACACTGTCAAACTGGAAATAAGTCAGCCATTAGGTGAGGTGAACTTTGCCTTATGAATGTTAGAATCAGCCGATTTATTCGTTCAACAAGCATATTCTGTCATGCCAGAATTCTTGAGGAAACTGGGGATGCAGAGATGAACCTGATAGGCTGAAGGTACAAAAAATATAATCCTTTGCTGAAGGTGAGCATTGTGTCACGGGAACACAGCAAAGGAAAGACTCATTCTGCTTGAAGAAGGTGTCTCAGAATAGATAAAATTCTATCCGGCCCTTGAAAGATGAGTAGTAAATAACTCAGCAGCAAAAGGGCAAGATAAGGAAAATGCAGTCCAAGGCTGCAGTGAGTGCAAATCCTGGGGGGTCTTAAGAGGGGCAGACCTTGACATTTGAGCAACTCATCTTTGCAGCTAGTAGATTTCATGGAGAAAAGAAAGAAATGATTGTGTATCAGATGTCAAGAAAAAGACTACCAGAATGCCTATATGTCATCCTCTCAAGTCAAACAGCAGATATATTCCCCCCCCATGCCCATCATTGTCCTCTCCCAACTCAGAGTCTTAGACCACATGTCCTCTTTTCTCTGCCTATTCAAGGTCCCTGCAAATATCCCACAGACCAAAGAGATGCTTCCGTGCTTGTGCTAAGCATAGTTTATATCATTTAACATTCATTTGTAGCTCTGCTAGGGTGGCTGCATCTCCTGAGCATAAATTGTATCCTTACCCATCTACGTCATGAACTTTCTAAAAGATGGAACAGATATATATGGCTTGAAGCTCCCAAGGACATACTGCCACATCCCTGGCAATCATACATAGAGAATAAACGTTAGTGAGTTACTATTATAAGAATACTGTTGATGTCGACAAAATGGAAAAGGAAACTTAAGTCTGAAACAATTTGGTGCTCCGCTAAAGTGTTATTTCAGGAAGAAAAATTAATCATTCTTCTAAAAGTGTGGCTAGTAAAGCTTACGTATTTAGTACCTGGCACAAACTGGACACTCAATAAATATTTGTCCCATAAATAAAGTATCATATAAAATGCCCAAGTTGAGTTGATGTTAATAGTTAGATTGCTTACTCCACAGGTCATCTCAGTCCAAATCAGCAATCTATTCCTGTGTTTCGGCTTTCGACCCATAAAGGCAATAATCAATTACCCTGATACTCTCTTACATTCCCCAGAATGTACGATCATCTGAACATATTGGCTAAGCCTCCAAAAAGTTTTACCTCAGTACCAATAGAAAATAGATAACAGATAGTGTATTGAAAATACAAAGTCCCTATCATAGCTTGTGACATATTGGAGGTGCTCAGTGAAAGGTGGCTATTATAACTTATCTTGTTACTATGGAAACTGATGGTCATAATTCCCCCAAACTCTGTGTGTGTGTGTGTGTGTGTGTGTGTGTGTGTGTGTTTTACACACCTGCACAGAAACAGCAATTATGCAGTCAGTGATCATCTGCTCAGTACAACATGTTCTTTAGAAAATCTGACTGAAACTTGCCCCAGAATCATTTCCCTAATCAGTGCCACTGTTTAATATTGCCGTAATCCTTTATCCCTTATTTCAGTGATAGTCACAGTCTACCGAGGTAGTATTTTTCTCTTTGTCTGAAATTTCCTGTTCAGACTTGATTGCTGATTTGTACTGCAGTTTTTCTGTACCTGTATAACAGAATCAACCTGTAAAATGTAAGTAATATAATTTCTCAGAACCAGCCATTAAACACTGGCTAAATAATAAAACTTACATTTTTCTTATCATTAAAAAAGCATATGGGGCTAGACATGGTGGCTCATGCCTATAATCTCAGCACTTTGGGAGGCTGAGGTGGAAGGATTCCTTGAGTCCAGAAGTTTGAGACCAGCCTGGGCAATGTAGTGAGACTCTCATCTCTAAAAAAAAGAAAAAAATAGTATAAAAAATAAAAAGTAAAAAAAAAAAAAAGAAAAAAATTACTAAACAAACAAAATATGGTAGCACATATTATAGATATCTATACCTATCATGCAAAAATAAATAGGTGGCTGGGTTTCTTTGCTTTGAACTGAGAAATATTATAATTAAAAAGCTTCACATGTTAATAAACCTTACTTGCTTTCATTATAGAAAGTACTATCTAGGCCTTCAGTGGTGAGATGACCAGCCTATAACTGGTCACAGGCTATAAATCCTAAGGCCAAGAGAATGACAATTTACTGTAGGCTACCAGATCAGACAAAAACAAACAAACAATGCTGAAGAGGGAGGGCAGGTGAGGTGGCTCATGCCTGTAATCCCAGCACTTTGGGAGGCTGAGGTGGGAGGATCACGAGGTCAAGAGGTCGAGACCATCCTGGCCAACACAGTAAAACCCCATCTCTACTAAAATACAAAAATTAGCTAGGCGTGGTGGTGTGTGCCTGTAATCCCAACTACTAGGGAGGCTGAGGCAGGAGAATTGCTTGAACCCTGAAGGTGGAGGTTGCAGTGAGCCGAGATCGCACCGCTGCACTCCAGCCTGGTGCCTGGCAACAGAACAAGACTCTGTCTCAAAAAAAAAAAAAAAAAAGAGGGAGCTTATTGTGCTCTGGGACCCAGCTAGTAGTAAGTCCAGCAGGAACTTGGGTGTAGGCCTGGCTAACCTCAAAGCCCATGACCCTTCTCTTATTCTTGCCCCCCCACTGCTTCTGGAAGGCAGAATGCAGTGTGTGAATGACTCCTGACACCCACTTTTCTCACTGAATATTGGGAACCTAATTCATTATTCTATCAGGATATGCAAGGAGGTAAGCCTTCAAATAATCAGTCCAAAAATAAATTTATATCTCCTTTACATATGAAGATAATTGGAGACTAGAAGGTAGGCAGTTTCTTGCACATACACAAATAACCTTGACCCTGGTCAACCATTTGTCCCATGTTGGTTTCTGGATAGTTTAAGATGAGATGGACAATTTCACAGTAAAGGAGGTAGGGGAAGGGGTGAATATCACTGCCTTTCTCCTTTCTCAGGGCTTGTCAGACCAGGGGATGAGCTTGTCAGTTGCTGGAAGCAATTTTCAGGCGCTGTGGACTTTAGAAAGGGTTTGAATCAATCCATTATTTCCTATCCCTGACTCTTGTCTGCCAAATTTGACCCAACGAACTTTCCCACTTCCCTAGGGGGTTCCCTTTCTTTTTAAAAAAAAAAAAAATTTTTTTTTTAAGACGGAGTTTCACCATGTTGGTCAGGCTGGTCTTGAACTCCCGATCTCAGGTGATCCACATGCCTTGGCCTCCAAAGTGCTTAGATTACAGGCATGAGCCACCACACCCGGCCCTGGGGGTTCCCTTTCTTAAGGAGATAACTCTCCTTTGATTTAGCCAAGGGCTAGGATTAGGTGTGGGGAAGGAAGTTTTTAAATAATTTGTGCTTTAATTAAAAGAGGAAGTTAAAAAAAAAAAAAGAAAAAGAAAAAAAACAAGGAAGAGGAAAAGCCAGCTGTTTTCTGCAAACCTTTGACACAACAGCTGTTCACTGCCTCCCACTCCAGTAGAAACTGGCTTCCTCCCCAACCTTGAATGTTGCTTTTCTAGTCTCCCTAGCCTATCCCAATGTCTGTGACCTTGCCACTATCATTTCACCTACAAGTAAGATTCTGAGATATATTAAGTGAGCTCAGAGACAGCTTGTTCACTTCCTTACTCAGCTATGATCAAAGCTATGCTTTTCACATAATTGCCATAATAGATAACATTTTATGAATACCTCCTCGTTTAATCCTCAAAGTTACCCTATGATGAAGATTGTATTATTAACTTCATTTCACAGGTGAGGAAAGTGAGAGGTAGGTCCTGTGTCTGAGTCACCTAACTTCAAAACCTATTCCATAAACAAACCAGAGGATCACAAAATGGCTTCATATTAGAAGGCTGCTTGATCAAAAACATAGATTTCCAGGCAGCCAGCTCAGAGATTCTGAATGAATAAATGTGGAGTGAACCCCAGTAATCTGTTTTTTAACAAATGTCTCTGATGAAGCAAGAGTTTAAATCTTTATAATGCTACTCTGTAATTTTGTATATTCTGCTTGGCACAGCCCTATCTCAATTCTCAGTTCTAATTAATCACTCCTTCCACAGGGTTCCTGTTCTCATGTCTACCACAGCAGGAACTGCACTGTGTTAAAAATAAGCTGCTTTGTTTTTGTTTTTTTGAGACAGAGCCTCTCTGTCACCCAGGCTAGAGTACAGTGGCAAGATCTTTGCTCACTGCAACACCTGCCCCCAACTTCAAGTGATTCTCCTGCCATCCTGAGAAGCTGGGACTACAGGCACCTGCAACCACCCCTGGCTAATTTTTCTATTTTATTTACTTATTTATGTATTTATTTTTGAGACAAAGTCTTGCTCTGTTGTCCAGGCTGGAGTGCAGAGGCACCATCTCAGCTCACTGCAACCTCTGCCTTCCGGTTCAAGTAATTCTTCTGCCTCAGCCTCCCAAGTAGCTGGGACTACAGGTGTGTGCCACCATGCCTGGCTAATTTTTTGTATTTTTAGTAGAGATGGGGTTTTACCGTGTTAGCCACTATGGCCTCGATCTCCTGACCTTGTGATCCACCCACCTTGGCTTCCCAAAGTGCTGGGATTACAGACGTGAGCCACCGCGCCCAGCCTAATTTTTGTATTTTTAGCAGAGACGGGGTTTCACCATGTTGGTCAGGCTGGTTTTGAACTCCTGACCTAAAGCAATGTAGCCACCTCAGCTTCCTAAAGTGCTAGGATTAAAGGAGTGAGCCATCTCGCCTGGCCAAAATGAGCTCTTTTTATGTCTGTTTCCCTGACTAAATGGGGAACTACTTGATGTCCAAGATCCTGTTTCTTCTTTCTTTTTCCTGGGTTGCTCATTCCATTGAGCTTTACGTAGCTGGGTTGTCCTCATCATTTAGGCCTCAACTTAAAAGTTCCCTCCTCAGAGAAGCCTTTTCTGACAACGTAATCAGGAAACCCAGTCATTCTGTGCCATATCCCATTTCCTCAACCAATGTAAAGCACAGCCCTTAGCACAGCAGACGTTCCACTGCAACTGGGTAATCCAAATGCAGATTTAATACGTTCTTAGGACACCAGAAAAAGAGGCATCAAAGTACTTTTTTAAAAGTTAACAAGTAGTGGCTGGGCACAGTGGCTCATGCCTGTAATCCTAGCACTTTGGGAGGCCGAGGTGGGTGGATCACCTGAGGTCAGGAGTTCAAGACCAGCCTGGCCATCATGATGAAACCCCATCTTTTTTTTTTTTTTTTGAGACGGAGTTTCGCTCGTTACCCAGGCTGGAGTGCAATGGTGTGATCTCGCCTCACCGCAACCTCCACCTCCCGGGTTCAAGCAATTCTCCTGCCTCAGCCTCCTGAGTAGCTGGGATTACAGGCACACGCCACCATGCCCAGCTAATTTTTTGTATTTTTAGTAGAGACGGGGTTTCACCATGTTGACCAGGATGGTCTCGATCTCTTGACCTCGTGATCCACCGGCCTCGGCCTCCCAAAGTGCTGGGATTACACGCTTGAGCCACCGCACCCGGTGAAACCCCATCTTAAAAAAAAAAATGCCTGACTCAAGATTTTTTACCAGAAGATCTTCTTCCCCTGGTTAAAGCAACTCATCATTCTATCAAAGAAAGAAATGATCTGGCGTTATTTCTGCTTCTCAGAGTCCCACTTCTTATTCTGCTGGAGCTTGAGCTTGTCTCATATGAGACTGGCCTTTGATTTCCTGCATTCTTTATAGTAAGTTTAGATGCCACCGGGCTCCGTATCCATAGCTGGCAGCATGGTCCAAGCCACCGTCATTTCTTGCCTCAGCTCCTGCGGACTCCAGACTGGCTTTTCTGCTTCTACTCTTGCATCATTGTAATTCTTTCTCCATGTAGACCCCAGAGTGATTTTTCTAAAAATATGCCAGATTGAATTACTCCTTGCTTAAAATCTTTTAGTTACTTCCTTTTGCATTTAGAATCAAATCCAAACCCCTTACCCTTGCCTTCAAGGCCCTGGGTAACGCACGAGCTAGCTCCCACCTCCTCTTTGGCCTCCTTGCCCGTTACGCTCCCCTCATGTGATATGCTCCAGCCAGACTGATCTGCTGGTTCTTCCCTGCATGCGCCAGGCTCATTCGTACCCTGAGAGTGTGCACGAACCATTCCCTCTGCCTGACTTGCTCTCATAGCAGGTCCAGCAGTTTAACTGATGTTTTCAAATGTGCTCGGGATTTGCTTAAATCAGGTAGAGTATAACATGGAAACGACTGTCATGAAGAAAGAAGTTGTTACACTCGCAGGTTCCTAGAAACAGGAGGTAAGCCACAAAGGAAAGCACCAGGGTCAGTCAGGAGACAGAGGGAGCAGAGGGAAAATGTGGCAAGAGCCTTTATTGTATTTTCCAAGGAAAGAGCTAAGGTCGAGGTACGGCAATCAGCTTAGAATTGTCTAGTTTGAATAGTCAGTGGGTTCTGGGGTATAGAGGCCATTCTGATTTGCCTGGTACCTGGCCCCAAGATGATTAGAGCAGGGGAATATTGGGTTGAAGAGTAAGAGTCTTATGGAGGAGGTTGAGGGACTATGGGCTCCAGTTTGAATAGTCTGCATATGAAAAGCGTGCTTCCTCCATCTCTAAAAATTAGCGATTCCTGAGAAGAGGTATCCCTCCCTAATTATCAAGGCCCCAGTGGCCAGCACATCAAAACCACACACAAAATAAGAAATATAGCCGGGCGCGGTGGCTCACGCCTGTAATCCCAGCACTTTGGGAGGCCGAGGCGGGTGGATCACGAGGTCAAGAGATCAAGACCATCCTAGTCAACCTGGTGAAACCCTGTCTCTACTTAAAATACAAAAAATTAGCTGGGCGTGGTGGCACGTGCCTGTAATCCCAGCTACTCAGGAGGCTGAGGCAGGAGAATTGCTTGAACCCGAGAGGTGGAGGTTGCAGTGAGCCGAGATCCTGTCATTGCACTCCAGCCTGGGAAACAAAAGCGAAACTCCGTCTCAAAAAAAAAAAAGAAATATGGAAAAGGGCCTGGACGGAAATACCTCTCTTTTTCTGTTGTCTCAGACTTCATAAAGTTTCACTTGATATTCTTCCCTAGACTAGGGAATGACAGATGAAATGTTCTTGCTCTTCTTAGTTTTTATTTTTATTTATTTATTTAGCAACCGCGTCACTTGCCAATCTCCCCAATTTTTAATAACGAAATCCTTGTAAATACGTTGTCCTTTACCAATATTCTCATAAATTGTGGCAAGGATGTGACACCAAATGAAACTATTCTTTTCAGATGTAAATGTAGGAAGAGGTCCTGTAGATTCTTTAAAGAGAAGCAGTGTAAGAGAGAAAAGCATGTCACCATCATCTCTGCATAGCTGTCCCGTTCTAGAATCTGAGCTAGGCCGTCAAACTGTGTGAACTCATCTGAATTCAAAATAAGGGTGAGATGGAGGGGCTAGAAAAGAAAATGAAGCTGTGAGAGGCCCAAGAAAATCATGAGGATATTTAGGGAAATATGGTTCAAAAGCGAGAACAGCTCTTTTCCATATAAGGGGAGAAAGTCTGTTAAATAAACTTTTGCTGCAGTCTTCGTTAATTTGTTGTTGCCTCTGACCCATTTTCCTATCACTTGGTTGCATTTTTGCAATAGCAAAAGAATCAGCTTATCCATATACATTGAGAGTTTTGTGTAGTACTTGCAAGTTTTGATATCATAGAATCTTAGAGTTGTAGAAATGGTAGGAATTAGAGAATTACTCATTTACCTATTAATTCTGAAGGAGGGTTATATAGTTAATACAGGTGATGTATTCTGTTGCTGAACACTTCACGGTATTAATTGTAATGGACTAAAACATAGCTCTTTAATGATAGTTTGATTCAAAGATAAAATTGAGAAAGATTTTCTCTCCTTTTTTTACTCAAGAGAAAAAAATGAATTCAAAATTTTGTCTAATAGGATCTTTCACCTAAAAATCACATCAGTGAATTTCATTCATAATTGAATCTCAAAGCCAGTGTTTTGATAAGAGCATAGTTTGTGGTTGATTTCTGACAAGAGGTTTGTCAGGATTCTGTGCTGCCAGTTATATATGCAAGATACTTTTGAGGCTGTAAGGATGGGAAAAATATCACGACTGACTTTAGCATTGAATGTATTTGAATATACTACATGTAAACATACTAAGTGACATATTTTATTATTATTCTACTTTTGGATAATTGAGCAGCTCATTTACCTCATCATGTAAACAGACCCCTTTGGTCTGCCTTCCTCAGATGCTGGCTTCCTTCTCGGGTCCTTGGCTGTTTCACAACGGATGCCACATCTTCAGGTATCACATCCTCACCCACCAGTATCTCACCACCGGAAGAGAATAGAATGCAGCCACATCCCTTATTAATTTATTACTTTTGAGGCCTCACTGTGTTGCCCAGGCTGGAATGCAGTGGTACAATCTCAGCTCACTGCAGCCTTGACCTCCCAGGCTCAGGTGATCCTCCCATCTCAGACTCTCAAGTAGCTGGGACTATAGGCACATGCCACCGTGCATGGCTAATTTTTGTATTTTTTGTAGAGATGGGGTTTTGCCATGCTGCCCAGGCTTGTCTCAGACTCCTGGGCTTAAGTGATCTGCCAGCCTTGGCCTCCCAAAATGCTGGGATTCCAGGTGTGAGCCTCATTTATCTCGTTAAGAGACAAGAAAAACTTTTCCAAAGCCTTTCCTCTCCTGTGTCATTGGCAAGAATTGCACCACACATCCATCCCTTACCTAGCCAATGATAAAGGCAATGGTTGTGATGATTGGCTCAAACCAATCCTGATTTGCACTCTCAGGACTGGAGAAAAGCCAAGCCTCCTTTAAAGTTTATGGTCCAC
The DNA here is from genome assembly GCA_028533165.1 of Leontopithecus rosalia. Classification (NCBI taxonomy): domain Eukaryota; kingdom Metazoa; phylum Chordata; class Mammalia; order Primates; family Cebidae; genus Leontopithecus; species Leontopithecus rosalia. The sequence continues at coordinate 78,364,437 of CM052662.1, forward strand.
TGATAGTGAAAATACTTGGGCTCCTATTAACAAAAGTGGGGAGGAAAATGGATGTAAAGTAGATATCCCACAAAGAAGACAGTGTGTTTTGCCAGTGAGTGGTGTACAGAGAAGGGTTTACATTGTCCTCAAAAAATTAAGGAAATCCTTATTCATCACAACTTCCTACAAATATTGAGATAAAAGTTGTTTTTGTCATTTCTACTTGGGCTTCAGTATTTTTCTGGATAGAAGTAAAATAAGTCTAATTTCTTATTATTGTGTCAATATCCAAGCATTAGCTATATCTAAATCCAAGATATAGATATCCATATCTTTATCACACTATCCAAGAAATATCTATAGCTAAAGATATAGTTATAGATATATAGTTTTTTTTTTTAAAGATGGAGTTTCACCATGACGGCTAGACTGGTCTTGAACTCCTGACCTCAATGATCCACCCACCTCGGCCTCCCAAAGTGCTAGGATTACAGGCATGAGCCACCGTGCCTGGCCAGATATATAGATATTTTGAGAAAGGGTCTTGTTGTGTTGCCCAGGCTGGAGTGCTGTGGTGGGATCTTGGCTCCCTACAACCTCCACCTCCAGGGTTCAAGTGATTCTCATGCCTCAGCCTCCCAAATACCTGGGATGACAGGCATATGCCATCATGCCTGGTTAATTTATGTATTTTTTGTAGAGATGGGATTTTGCCATGTTGGCCAGGCTGATCTCGAACTCCTGGCCTCAAGAGATCAGCCAGCCTAAACCTACCAAAGTGTTGGGATTACAGGCATGAGCCACCATGCCTGGCTGAAGCACAATATTCAAATACTGCTCCTCCTTGACTCCTCAGCCTTTTCCTCCCAATCTCCTCAGCCCTTCCACACAGTTTCCAGATTCATTGCTATGTCTGCTCCTGGCATATCCCTCATCTCTTCAACCCCCAACTGGAAACATAAAACTCAACTTTCGAGGCTTAGCTCTGAAAAGCCTTTCCAAAGTTCTGATGGCAGTAAGTCCTCCATGTTCTGTTTATAGTCCTCTCTAGTTCCTCCTCTGTGTCCACATTTCTCAACCTCTTTCTACCAGTCAGTGTGCCAAAAACTTTGTCAATAGCCTGATTTAGTCTTCACTAGAACCTTATGGTACAGATATTAATTTTCTCAGCTTCTTAAGTGACAAAATTGAGGCACATACAGATGAGTAATTTGCCTAGGTCATAAGGTTTATAAACGGTGGGGACAAGATTCAAAGCCAGATATTGGGACTCCAGAGTCCTGGCTCATTGGCACCACACTTTACAGCTTCAGCATGTTCCCGCCCATATCCTCAAAGTGATCCTTGCCCCAAGTCTGGCACCGTGCGTCACTATGTCTGGTGCATAGGGAACACTTCACAAATGTTTGTCAAGGGAATGAATGACTCATGGTTATTCTTTGTCCTCTTTCATATAACACCATGAATCAATTTCCTCCTGAAAATATGCACAGAAAATACTACCCCAAGAGTTTTGGGGTTTGTTTGTTTGTTTTCATTGGTTGGTTGGTTGGTTGTTTTTTGAGACAGAGTCTCTGTTGCCCAGGCCAGAGTGCAGTAGCACAATCTCAGCTTGCTGCAATCTCCACCTCCTGGATTCAAGTGATTCTCCTACCTCAGCCTCCCAAGTCGCTGGGATTACAGGCGTGCACCACTATGCCCCACTAATTTTTGTATTTTTAGTAGAGATGGGGTCTCACCATGTTGGCCAAGCTGGTCATGAACTCCTGACCTCAAATGATCCACCTGCCTTGGCCTTCCAAAGTGCAAGGATTACAGGAATGAGTCACTGTGCCTGGCCCGCCAAGAGCTTTTTGATAGAACAAAATAAATAGCATATGTAGGAAATAATGCCTCTTTCCACCCACAAAGATGTCTACATCCTAATGCCTAGAAAGTGTGAATATGTCACCTTACACAGCAAAAGGAATTTTGCAGATGTGATTAAGTGAAGAATCTTGAGATGGAGAGGTGATCCTGGATGATCTTGACAGGCCCAGTTAATCACGAAGTCCTGAGGAAAAGGAGGCAGGATGGAGAGTCAGAGAAGGAGATCTGATGAGGGAGGCAGGGCTGCAGTCACAGAACTCCTTCTCTAAAGACACTGCTGATGACCTTGAGGGTGGACAAACGGGGCCAAGAGCCCAGGGGATGCAGGTAGCTTTTAGAAGCTGAAAAACACAGAGGAAAAATGCCCTTAGGGCCTCCAGAAGGGAACATAGCCTTTCTGACAGCTTGATTTCAGACTAAAAGAAAAATTAATTTGTGTTGTTGTAAGCCAGAAAGTTTGTGATGCTTTGTTATAGCAGCAGCAGAAAACTAATACAGTATAGATGCTTTCTTTTTTGACCTGGTTATGATGTTTCTATTTGTAACTTGATACTGAGTACACTGATACTGAGTACACTGAATCTTCAGACCTCAAATAGATTAATCTGAAAATATAAATTCTCTCCATGTTCATGTTGTTATTCTCCTTTAAAGTCACTTAATTGGCATCTGTCTCCTCATGTTGCCAAACTCCTCTGGACTGTCACCACCATTGTTGTGCCTGTCGTTTGCTGTCATTGATGCTGTCTTTTATATATTTTTTGAGATTAGAGTTTCCCTCTTGTCAGGCTGTGGTGCAGTGGCACCATCTCGGCTCACTGCAAACTCCACTTCCTGGGTTCAAGGAATTGTCCTGACTCAGCCTCCTGAGTAGTTGAGATTATAGGCATTTGCTGGCTAATTTCTTGTATTTTTATTTTATTTTTTTTTTTGAGACGGAGTTTCGCTCTTGTTACCCAGGCTGGAGTGCAATGGTGCGATCTCGGCTCACTGCAACCTCCGCCTCCTGGGTTCAGGCAATTCTCCTGCCTCAGCCTCCTCAGTAGCTGGGATTACAGGCACACGCCACCATGCCCAGCTAATTTTTTGTATTTTTAGTAGAGATGGGGTTTCACCATGTTGACCAGGATGCTCTCGATCTCTTGACCTCATGATCCACCCGCCTCGGCCTCCCAAAGTGCTAGGATTACAGGCTTGAGCCACCACACCTGGCCTTTTTTGTATTTTTAGTAGAGATGATGTTTCATCCTGTTGGCCAGGCTGCTCTCA
>CM052662.1:78372556-78389927 GCA_028533165.1 Leontopithecus rosalia
TAAGTAATGACATGAACTGGTTACTGATTATCAATATTTCATCAAACCTGAGAAAGTTGGGAATTAAGTTATATCTATTCTCCTCAGTTAAAGATTTTCTTTTTCTTTTGAGACAAAGTCTCACTGTCGCCCAGGCTGGAGTGCAGTAGTGCAACCTCAGCTCACTGCAACCTCCACCGCCTGGGTTCAAGAAATTCTCCTGGCTCAGCTTCCCTAAGTAGCTGCGACCACAGGTGTGCACCACCATGCCCAGCTGATTTTTTTGTATTTTTAGTAGAGACGGGGTTTTACAGTGTTAGCCAGGATGGTCTCTCCTGACCTTGTGATCCACTTGTCTCCTCCTCTCAAAGTGCTGGGATTACAGGCATGAGCCACTGCGCCAGGCCCTTAACTTTTTTTTTTTATGTCAGAGTCACCTGAGAGGGTTCCTGTGCGAGCATTGGATCCATCCCTTCTGTCAGGTGAGTTTGTGTGTCTTTGCTTTGGGTCCAGGAGACCTAGGACCCAGGAGACCTCTGGTTCTGTCCTTGAGTGTTTCTGCTGTCTTCATATTACCTCAGTAATCTCTAACTACCAGACTTGTTGCTATTAGATATGATAATGAATGCAAAATCCACCCCCCCTTTTTTTTTCTTGACACAGGGTCTTGCAGTGTCACCCAGGCTGGAGTGCAGTGGTGCCATCATAGCTCACTACAGCCTCAAATTCCTGGAGTGAAGCGATTTTCCTGCCTCAGCCTCCTGAGTAGCTGGGGTTACAGGCGTGCACCACCATACCTAGCTAATTTTTTAGAGAAGGAGTCTCACTATGTTGCCAGGCTGGTCTAGTTCTTGGGCTTAAGTCATCCTCCTGCGTTCCAAAGTGCTAGGATAACAGATGTAAACCATGTGCCTGGCCCAAAGCACCTCTTGAGTGCTCAACACACTTTTTTTTCTGCTTCACCTGACCTCTTGTCTGTTTAGGGTTTTCATGTACTTGGGGCTGCCAGATTTTGCTTTGTGTTGTTAGAGGACTGTTAAATAGGGATTTGTCTTAAATCTCTTTATGTTCCCATATATACCCCTGCTGTAAATATTTATCACTCCTCCATCTCAAGTGTGACATGGTCAAAGTCCCATAAACTGCATACCTCGACCATGCCTCGGCTTTCTGTTGAAACTGCTCTCTGTGACCCTGATGTGACAGGCAAGCAGTCCAAACCCACGCCATCTTGGTCCTTGCGACTTGTAATAAGTGACTAAGGACTGTAATTTCCACCCTACCCAGCCAATGTGTAAACTAACACTTATCTTGACTTCTGTGAACCACTTAAGTAACAATCAGAATGTTGAAAACCCCTAACCCTCATCTCCACCCAGGAGGTGATTTACGGAATATCCAAAGTCCACTGGCCCTCGAAATGTCTGAAGTCCCTCACCCCCACCCCTGCCCCTCACCCTCACCCTCAAGGTGGTTTACGGGCATAAAAGGTCTTGACACCCTCCTTCTGGGGCCATGGGTTGGAGAGACTAGAGTCCTCCATGGCCGCTGGCAATAAACACCCTGCAATTTGGCATACTTTTGTCTTGGTGTTGACTTTCTATGCTCTCTCCAGTACAACATAAGAAGGTAATGGAGCTGTGGTGTTCTGTTGGCTCAGCGACTTTTTGGTTACAGAATAAAAACTCAAAGTTACCAGATATCCAGAAGACAACTCAACTTGTGTTTCTTTTGTTTAAAAAAATCTTAGACTGATTTAGAGAAGCCAGAGTTGACTGTTGTGCTTTGTTTTTGGGGAATGATTGTGGTGAGTTGGAAGGGGCAGGTTATTCTAGGGAGAAAGAGAAAAAGCCTAAGCAGAGAGAATGTTTGGGAGGTTAGCCCAAGACCAAGAAGTAGAACAGGGAGTTGTGGATCCCTGGGATAAAAGCCCACAGATCACAGCTGTAGGTGACGAGGAGACCTCATACAGGAATGAAAATGAACACTATGGGAGGGAAAGCACAAGTGAAAGAGAGGTGAAGGGATCAACAAGATGACCTCTGAAGACCCTTTCTGGACACCATTAATTATCAGACTCTAAGTGGCCAGGCATGGTGGCTCATGCTTGTGATCCCATTACTTTGGGAGGCCAAGTGGGATGATCACTTGAAGCCAGGAGTTGGAGACCAGTGTGGGCTACATAGTGAGAATTTGTCTATGAAAAATAAATAACCGGTGTGGTGGTGGGCACCTGTAGTCCCAGCTACTCAGAAGGCTGAGGTGGAAGGATCACTTGAGCCCAGGAATTGGAGGCTGCGGTGAGCTATGATTCTGTTATTCATTATACTCCAGCCTGGGTGACAGAACCCTGTCTCTAAAAATAATAAAAAGTTTGTGTGTGCTCTCTTTCTCTCAAGCAAGGAAGTCTTTTTATTTTCCTGCTGATAAACTGTACTCCTGGCACCTAGAACTATAGTGCGTGGCAAATAGTAGGCACCAAGTAAATATGTATTTAATGACTGATTATGAAATGTGTTAATGTCCTGAAAAAGGAAAGTTCGAGACGGGAAAAAGGAGAGGTCAGGATGACTGAAGTTTCCTAAGTGGGGAAGTGGGAGAAAACGCATTATCACCAATATAACTTAAATGGCTGGCTGAGCTGGAAGCCTAAAGAGTTTGGCTTTACATTGGGAACTGATAAACACATACCAAATTCAATGTTCAGCAAGCAATCCGAGATATAAGACTAAGACTTAAGAAAGTAGTCAGAGGCCGGGCGCGGTGCCTCATGCTTGTAATCCCAGCACTTTGGGAGGCCGAGGCGGGGGTATCATGAGGTCAAGAGATCGAGACCATCCTGGTCAACATGGTGAAACCCCGTCTCTACTAAAAATACAAAAATTAGCTGGGCATGGTGTGGCACGTGCCTTAGTCCCAGCTACTCGGGAGGCTGAGGCAGGAGAAGTCCTTGAACCCAGGAGGTGGAGGTTGCGGTGAGCCGAGATCATGTCATTGCAGTCCAGCCTGGGTAACAAGAGTGAAACTCCATCTCAAAAAAAAAAAAAAAAGAAAGAAAAGTAGTCAGAACTAGGAATAGAAGACTCACTAGCCCCTCAATCGAAGTTGGCAAATGAATCCTTGAGAGAGCTCAGATACAGAATAAGTATTGGAGGTGGTTGGTACTGAACTGTGAGGGACATGCACCTTTTCAGAAGTGATGTTCAAATGAACCTATGACTAATCCTGGGGTTAAGTAAAATTTAGAGACAACTTCCAAATCTTCAGTATTGGTGTGCTGTTTTCCAGCCTGTGGATTGGAGTTTTGTCTGAGACATTGTCAGTAAGAAGGACTCTTCACTATACAGGGTCCAGAAGATTCAAAATATTCAACTTTGTAATCTATAACCTGTAAAATCTTTGATCAGTTATACAAAATATTGTAGGTCCAAAGTCTGGCACCCATTTGACTTGGTTACAATGTATTAATTTATTATGCAATAAGCACAGACATACAATTAAATTCTGTCTACATCCTTCCCTTTCTCCAAAGAGCACAAATTATATGTGCTCTTTTTTAGTGCCTTAGACAAGGATTCATTTTGGGGGACAGTAAAAAATTATAATGATGATGGAAGTTGTCAGTATTTACCACTTTTGAAGCACTGCAGATAGCTGTTTGGATGGTCAGTGTATCACCATACGGTTAACATACTTGTCACAAGTAATAGTCACTGTTATTAATTTGAACAGGATTTGGAAAGCTTTTGCCAACATGGCACTTTTGAGTACAAAAAATAAAAGTTTTACAAGAAGATACAGTAAAAACAAAAACTGTAGTGAAACAGATTAGTACTTTACATCACCAGGAAAAAAAGAGCCAATTTTAATCCTTCTTCTACTTCAGATGTTCACAAGCCTCAGTTTGGGTAGCTACAACGAAGTACCACCGACTTTGGGTGGCTTGGAAACACTAGGTATTTATTTCAGACTTCTCAGCTCTGGAGGCTAGAAGTCTGAGATCACGGTTGAACTCTGCTGAGGATCCTCTTTGAGGCGGCAGACTGTCATCTTCTTGTGGCATCCCCACATGATGGAAAGAGTGTGGAGAGAGATCTTTGGGTCCTCTTTATAAGGGCATCATTCTCATTCATGAGTGCTCCACCCTCATAGCCTAATTACCTCCCAAAGGACATACTTCCTAATACCATCCTGGGGATGAATGAAAAGGTAGGATTTCAATGTATGAATTTTGGGGGAACACATTCAGTTCATTGCAAGATTTCCCTGTATGTATGGCTCTTTTTTGTATGGCTCTTTTTTTTTTTTTGAGATGGAGTTTCATTCTTGTTGCCCAGGCTGGAGGGCAACGGTGCGATCTTGGCTCACCGCAATCTCCACCTCCCGGGCCCAAGCGATTCTCCTGCCTCAGCCTCCTCAGTAGCTGAGATTACAGGCATGTGACACCATGCCCGGCTAATTTTGTATTTTTAGTAAAGACGGTTTCTCCAAGTTGGTCAGCCTGGTCTCACTCCTGACCTCACTCAGGTGATCAGCCCACGTCGGCCTCCCAAAGTGCTGGGATTACAGGCGTGAGCCACTGTACCCAGGCTGTATGGCTCTTTAATTATTAATGCTGGTTCCTTTTTGTATTAATAATGTTCTGTAGCATAATAAACAGTTCCCCATAAGGAGCAGAAATGAAGAATTGAAGTAGTGGATTTGCTTGCTCCTGGAGAGCTGCTAACCATATTTTCCCTATGATGAACCTGATGCCATTAGTTACTGCTTCTGCCACTACAGTTACATTAAAAATTGGATCCATCCCTGAGAGTAAGTGAAAGAGAGCATTGCCTTTGCTAGGAGGAATGATGCGTGTGGTCCTCAAGAAAGTTTTCGGTAATCTACACCCTACATATCTCTGAAGAAAACACTGTGGTTTTTGAGAACCAGGACTGAAACAATGGAACCTGGAAATGGCTGCAGTTCCATTTCAGTTGACAGTTTAAAACCCATTCACAAAAGCCTTCCCATTACATTTATTATGGTTATAAATGTTTTCCTGGAATGTCACATTGAAGAATAGTAGGTATTAATTTTTCTCCTATCATTCGTTTCTTGAACAGAAAGGCATTATGTCTCAGTTTGGACATACTAGCTCTGGATCCTTGAACAAATTATGAAACTTCTCTGATTATTCAGTTCCTCATCTGGAATTTTTTCCTGTTCTCTTGATGCCACTCTGTTTACCTCTAGGTATAATGAATGAAAGCTGAGAGAGGGCCTCCAGTTGTGCATGGGTGGCAATTCCTTGTGTATTCTCCAGCACAAAGTTTGTATCCTATTAGTATCTCTCACCTTGATGAGCCACTTATGTATCCGTATGATGATGAGAGCATTCCCTGCAAGTTTGAGGGTAGATGAGTTCTTTGAATTCTGAGGATGAGAATAATAAATAGCCGATGTACCGTAACTATCAAGATCCTAATAATTATGCACACACAGCTTTACATTATCAGCTGTTGTCACAAAAGGTTAAGCCTAACTAATGAGTTAAGTGTATGCCTAAAGTAAAGCTATTTGTAATACTTTGACAGAATGATTAGTTATGAGACTCTGAAGCAGAAATGAGGAGAAAAGCTCCACAGACATGTGTGAAGGTGAGATACCTCTCTCCTCTCTTGAAAGGGGAGCATCAATTCCCACAGTAGTTCAGGCTTCTAGTCCTTCCCATAGTCGAATAAGAACTCTGAGCAAGTTGCCCCAAGTTGCAATTGTTTTGTAGACTGCCCCACACAACTCCAGGAAGAGCTCCCCGCATCTGTGGGTCTCTGTAGGCAATTGCTCAGCAATTAGAAGCTTTCCTCCTGTGTTGACCAAGGTAGCTAAGAGCCAACTAAAAGAGTTCCTCTTTTCCATCCACTACTTTGCCACATTGCTTGTTGACTGGATGCCAAAACTTCTTCTAAGGAGAAAAGTTAAGGACCTTTAATTAGGGTTTTGAAATTCAAACCCTAAACAACCTCGTAAATTTGATAGCAATCACCAAATTGCCATCTAAAAAGGAACGTTACAATTCCATAAACAGTTTTCTGACACCTTTTGACAAGAAATTGGATCTCATCTTTTTAGTTTCGACCAATCTTATTTTTAATTATTTTTTACTTAAAAAAATAGTGTTACTATAAAAGGACACAAATTTTTGCACATGCTTGTAAACTACTAATTTTTCCTGAGGCAGAGTCTCACTCTGTCACCCAGGCTGGAGTACAGTGGTACAATCTCCACTCACTGCCACCTCTGCCTCCCAGCTTCAAGCAATTCTCCTGCCTCAGCCTCCTGAGCAGCTGGGATTACAGGCATCTGCCACCATGCCTGACTAATTTCTGAATTTTAATAGAAACGAGATTTCGCCATGTTGATCAGGCTGGTCTCAAACTCCTGATCTCAGGGGATCCACCCGCCTCAGCCTCCGAAAATGCTGGGATTACAGGTGTGAGCCACCCCGCCTGACCTTTCTATTTCTTTCATGAATTGTTTATGGCTTGCTTTCTATTTCAAAATAGGTTTTGTTTTTGAACTGATCCATAGGAATTTTTTTCACAGATTCTGTATTTTCTCCCTTTTGAAAAGTAATATGGTGCACTTATTTCCTGTCAGTTGCCCTATTTATGGTTTCCACCACACAGATATTGTACATGTTCAGGAGTTTGGGATGAGCTTATTCCCAGTCTCACCATCCCACCTCTCCTCATCCCCAGCCTTCGGTAAAAGAGAATGAGCAACTAAAACCTCTGACACTTTGACAGAACTGGTCGAATATGAGGATACCATCATTTATGAAGTTGCAAATAAGCTTCCTGGTAGACTTGATTCCTTTTTTTTTTTGTACAATCACAATAGTGGGAAAATCATCACAGTGGATATCTGCATATGCAAAAATGTAGCTGAGACTCTAGCCTGAAGCAGAGATTTTGGAGAAGTACGACTCTGCTTAAAGCAACTAAACTGCTTTTTGCTAATGTGATACATTTTCTACACTGTGGACAGTCATAGCTCTAAATTAAAATTTAGACTGCTTAGGCACTTATTCTCTTTGAGATGTACATATTCTTTAAATAACTGCTTATAGGAGACAAAACGCCAGGACAGCCAGAAGACTGCACTGGCAGGATTTTCTCCTCGAGTTGGAGGAAGGATTGTATGTAAAAAGGATTAGCTTGATGAAGCTCAGTCATGAATGAGATAGTGTTTAAAACTGAACGCAATGTTCTCTGACCAGTGTGTCAAATTAAAAAAAAAAATTGAACTTGACCTTGAAAATTGTTTTTAAAAAGAAAACTTTTGAACATGTACTGTAAAAAAGTTAACATTTTTTATAATTTAAAAATTACTTTATAAGAATATTTTAATTAAAAAATATTTTTGTATTTAAAATATATATCATGTAATGTAAAAAATTTTTAAAGTTCAATTTTTTATAAAGGTTATTTTATGTGTTTTGAGACAGAGTCTTGCTCTGTTGCCAGGTACCAGGCTGGAGTGCAGTGGCACAATCTCGGCTCACTGCAACCTCCGCCTCCTAGGTTCAAGCAGTTGTCCTGCCTCAGCCTCCCGAGTAGCTGGGACTACAGGTGCACATCACCACACCCAGCTAATTTTTGTATTTTTAGTAGAGATGGTCTTGATCTCTCGACCTTGTGATTCACCCGCCTCGGCCTCCCAAAGGGATGGGATTACAGGTGTGAGCCACCGCACCCCGCTTTTAAAGATTATTTTATAAGAGGATTTTTATATTATAAAATATAATTTTTATATTTTAAAAATTATTTTATAAGAGGATATCGTGGCCTGTTGTCACTTTATAGGTAGCTCCAGTCCTGGGGTTCACCTACTATGATCTGATTTGATTGTCGTGCTGAGAGCACACCCTTATGAGTAGGTCTCTCCTACAAGGAGTAGACATTCTTGCCATCAATCATGTCAGAAAAGGCTGTACTTGGGACAGAACATAAGAACTTAGAAGGCAGGTCTACAGTTGGGATGAGAAGAAAATACTTCCTTTGGTCTGTTCTAGAGTGCACATTTACAAGTGCTGAATGGCCTCCTGTGGTAGTGCGGGGAACCTGGCGTCTACCTGTCAGTGGTACACATAGGCCACAGCCTATGAAACAACAGCATTTATTTCGAAGAGATTGCACCACCATAATCAAAAAACAAACCTAGCAAAACGGGGCCAGCCCTATATGTACACTGCCTGAAAATTATGATTTTAGAGGCTTTTGAAAGACCTGGCATGTCCCAAGAGTTCTCTCCTCCTTTGTGGCTTTTCCCCTCCCAGCTTCTTAGAATAAATCTTCTATCAAAAGACTGAATTAAATATACATATATTGGGAGAGCATTTTTTTTTTCAAAACAATGACCAGAAGCACTAACCCGGAGAGGACTAAAAACTTTTAATTCCATCACCCTACTTAAGTCTTTGTCAGTTTCCACAGGAGTATAAAACATTTACATAATAGCAATCATGTGCCCATATAGTAATATATCCTGAATTTTACAAATTAATGTTACACAGATCAAAACCGCCCCCCAACCACAGAGTGTTACATAGTGGTGATATCTTGGAAAGAACAATGAATTTGTCCCTAGGTGCTTTCCTTTGAGTCACAGTTCCAAACGCAGGCAGTATATCACTTAACCACCTAACTCTGTTCCTTCCTTTCTACCATGACTGGCTTGCAGGTTGAGTGAGAGGAACAAATACAACGCATGGTGCGTGGCTGACTCATGGTGGGCAATGACTGGTAGTTAATATTTTTAGTGTTATTTTTAAAGTCAACATTTGACTTCCTGAACTGATGGGTTTTGTCGCAAGCACTGTGCCGATCTTCTTTACAACAGAGACTGTTTTCATCCTAATTACACTTCAAGAGAAGTTGTAGTATCTCACTTTACACCTGACAAAAAAGCAGCCCACTGTGATGAAGCCACTTGCCCAAAGTCACACTGCAGGTCAGTGGAAGAGACAGCTTTTGAACTAGGTTGGGGTGAACAGTCGTTACTGGCCACTACCAAATGTGAAACACAAACGTCACCTCAGAACAGCAGACAGCCTCTCTTCTTAGCACATTACTTTGCAGATTCAAAAAGTCCAGAAGGCCAGAGTCAGTGAGGAGAAATACAGTTTTAGTTTTTAAGATCATGAACAAGACGTCAATGAAGAACCCAGAAGAAATTAAAAGAGCAAAGTAAACTTCAACACCAATTAGTTCAAATAGACAACTTCCCTCAAACTCTTTCACTATCCTGATGTCTCAAGAGCCACGTTTAAAATTACAAAATCTGTGTAGGTTATGTCAAAGGCAATCTGTAGAAAGGGCAAAGAATATGAATTATCTGAGCCCTTCAGCTTTTTTTTTGATTAGTAAGATTGGGAAAATAACAAATGGTACCTCCCCGGGCTATTGTTATAATTAAGACAAATACCAGAGCAGTTTGGGAGGTGGAGGCAGGAGGATCACTTGAGGTCAGGAGTTTGGATCCAGCCTGGCCAACATAGTGAAACCTTATCTCTACTTAAAATACAAAAATTAGCTGGGCGTGGTGGGGTGCGCCTGTAATCTCAGCTACTTGGGAGGCTGAGGCAGGAGAATCGCTTGAGCCGGGAAGGCAGAGGTTGCAGCCTGGAGTGCAAGATCCTGTCTCAAAAAAAAAAAAAAATCTGTATCCATAGATATAGATATAGAGAGGGAGAGAGGAAGGGAGGGAGAGAGGGGGAGGAGGGGTGGAGAGAGAGAGAGAGAGAGAGAGAGAGAGAGAGAGAGAGAGAGAGAGAGAGAAAGAGAGAGAGAGAGACCGTGAGAAATACCAGAAAGCCCATCACAGATGAAGGACTTTGTTCCATTTTATGACACATTGCCAACTTTGAATTGCATCAAAGTCCGTGGGTCTTCTCTCTGGGGTCATTTGATCCCACGTGATTACACTGTTCAGTGCCCAAAGGTTGCAGCTATGACTTGAATGTTTCTAGACAAGGAATTATTTGACAGACACGTTTTAAAAAGCATTCAGAGCCATCCAAGTAAGAGGACGTTAATAACGTAGGCTTTTTTCCAGGGAGCCAAAAGGCAAAAAGCACATTCCACCTTCCTTCTCCCTAAAGTTACTGTCAGCTTCAAAAGATAAAAAGTACTCACACATTTGCCCTTGGAGGGCAGAGCCCCGGAATTCAGGAGCTCTCTGCACACTCCTCCCCTTCGGATGGGACCAAACCTTCGGCTGAGCTTTGTGTCACAGTCCGCGGCGTGACGAGCCTCCGTGTTCGCCTCTGCGCCCGCCAGCCCGGCCGGGAAGGGGAGTGTCCGGCCGCCCCTCACTCCAGCTCCTGCAGCTTTCCAAACACACCAGGGCGGGATGGGAGTGTCTTCTTGGCTGTGGAAATCGATCCTCCTACCTTGTCCTGAAGCCACCCGCCGCCTTTCCCTGTCCCTCCCTCCGCGGTGATTTTCCGGCCCCGGCGCCCGGCGAGGGCGCGCGGTGGAGTCCGCCCCGCCCGAAAGGTAGGGACTGACTGGGCTGCGCTCCCGTGTCGCCGCCCGGGGAACAGCGAGGCCCGCAGCCTCCCGCCGCTTCGCACCTTCCTCCGCGAATCAGGGGCGGCCGCGACCACCGCGCAAGTGGAGCAGCTTCCCGCGGCTCCAGAGCGCTCGGCGCAGTCGCCCGGGACAGGGACCCCGGGGCGGCAGGCAGCGCGCGGGCCGGCGGGAGCCTGAGACTCCGCGCAGCGCTGCGCCCTCCTCTGCTCCCCCGCCGGATCCGGGGGAAGGAATCGTGCCCGCGCCGCCTTCCTCTGGTTTCCGCCGACCGCGGCTCCGGCGGCCCGATGCGGCAGGCGCCGCGGGAGAGGAGCAAACGGTTGGAGCGAGAGCAGCCCCCCACCCGGTCGTGGAGCCCCGCACGCCTCTGAGGTCGTCGCTGCTGGGCCTCGGAAGGGCACTCTCGCCGGCCGGCTTCGCTGTGGGTTCGCACTGCCCGGGTGAGGGAGATTGGGGTGCGGTGAGCCCGCGTCTGGGCCGGGGCCGGGCGGCCTGGGGTCTGTGCCGCCCCGACCCTCCGGCGTTTCTGCCTCTGAAGTCAGGGTTGGGGGTGGGGACGTGGAGAGGTGCTTGCTCCTCCACATGCTCTGCCGGCCCCAGGGAGCGTGGCGTGCGGGGACTAAGGGGGCCACGGGCGCTGGGACCCGCGAGCCAGCCGGGGTGCGCCGCAGCGCGGCCGGGAGGGCGCCCGGGGGTCCTGGAGCCATGGAGGGCAGGAGGGGCGCGCAGCCTCGCGGGTAAGCCCAGGAGCCGCGGGGGCAGAGAATGTGCCCTGGGACCTTCTTTTATCGAATCGCCGCTGCGAACCCGGGAGGAGTGTCCAGCGCCTCCTTCGCTATTGTTTTCTTGTGAAAGGGTCTGTACGCGAGGAGGGCTGGGGTCTGGAAGGTTCTGGTCTTACCGTAGAAAGTTTTCGGAGAAACGCGTCTTCCCTCTGCAATAGAACTAGACCTAACAAAACAAGCACCGAGACAGTTTAGGAGAAAGGAGGACGTTGAGTAAATCGCGGTGTTTGGGCTGCAGTTAATTTTCAAGATAAGGAAGAAGCAACTTGTCACGTTGCGGCCGCCGGCTCCGGAGCTCCCGGCAATCTCAAGCTTCTTTCTTATGTGCTGTCCTTTTGGCTTAAAAGAAAATCTATAAAAAGCGACGTCCAGAAACCAAAAACAAACCCAAAACACCCTTTTTTTTTTTTTTTTTAAGGATTTTCAGTAGAGGGGGTTGGTGGGGCGGTGGGGAGGAGCGGGCGGGGTAGGAGAGGCTGCTGTTGAAAGGTAATATTTAAAAACTGTGTGTGTGGGGGGCGGGGTAGGGGTGGAAATAACGTAGTGACTGCTAGTGTATCGGAAACCACAGCGATTCTAAACTCCAAGTCCCATTTCCCTTACGAGGACCAGCTGGGTGATATGAGGAGGTGGATGGTTAAGGAAACTGCAGAGCTGCTGGAAGCTCCTCCGGCTCTGTGCTCTCGTGTCCACGCCGACCTTTGAGCCTAGTTAACTCCTCGGGTCTCCAGTGGCCGCCTCTATTAACGCTGGCCCGAATGTTTGACTTGCGGTCTTCAGTTTTCCTCACCTAGCTGCAGACCATGAAACTTGTCTTTTTATTTACAGGGAGATGTTAAATATTTGGAAGATCTGCTCAGGGTGCCAGGTTATTTTCCGTCTGAAGGCATGCTGATTTGACACTCACAAGTTGGTTTGTTGCTTTCTTTTTATTTCGCTAAGAACTGCTCTTCATACCAAGATCCGCGAAAATAAATGCCCTTAGATTGTTATTTTTTGTCTCTGAGTAAGGCCAAATTCATCAGAGGCTCTTTAGATAATGGCAGTTTTGCTTATAAGAAGATAATTTTTCTGAAAGTGTTGCCTTGGTCTGGTTTCCTAAGCTGTTCTCATGGTCCAGATCCTCATTCCTTGTCATGTCGCTTTCCTTGAACTGTATTTTTACTGTGGTTGCTCAGTGTATCAGTCCCACGTTGAGCTATATGTTGTTTAAATGGTGCAGTACAGTGGGACTGCAATTTTGAGTACATTTCAGTAGATTTGTTGGAGATAGTTTGTTCTTATGACCTAAATCAATTTAAAAAAAAAAGACCAATAAACCCTTGAGGCTCAGAGAATAATAGACAGCGTTGACAGAAGAACACCATTAAGAGACATACCATTTAAAAACATCAGCCTGTCTCCTGTTAAATTGTAAATCACGAGTTTTCTTATTCAGTGACAGAGGACTGGATTTCACAGCCATTTAATTCTGTTGGAGACATTTCTGTGTTCCACATCATGTGGAAGCTTATGGGAGAAGTGAGTAATGCCAGGTTTCCCACATTTCCCTGATAAGCATCATCTGCTAACTATGTGGGCTGCCAGATGGCTTCCATGGAAATTGTGCTTCCATCCAGGATTGGGGACCAGGGATCTGTTTAGCATGCATTTTAGGTGATGCTTATTGAGAAGGTGAGGGAAGCATGGAACTCCTTTTTGGCACCCACTCTGATTCGTGGTGTGTTTTCATATGCCATTTTATGTAATCTTCCTGACAAAACTCCTGCAAGAAAGGAATTTTTAGCTCCATTTTATAGCTTAAAAAACCAAGATTACCTTAGGTTGAGTTGCAGTGGCTCACATAAAGGTCTGGCTCTACCTCTGCCCACACCGTCCCAGGAATCCTCTTTGTATACATTCTGCACAAATTCTTCGATTCCCTATGTATATCTCTTTTGCCTGGCATATCCTCAATTTATACATACCTTGTTCTGAATATACCTTTCTAGTTATCCCCAGGCTCGGCTTCTTGATTAGGTGGTCTGCATACTTTGCCTTCCTTTTGACAGCTTCAGACTTTCACCAGCTAGGTACCTTCTGTCTTCTGCACATCTCTGATGTGCCACTTAGGTGTGTGGAGTCTGGTGGAATCTAGGAGTTTATTCTGTTGCCAAGATAGGAGGAAGCAGATTTTGTGAAGCCTTCATGGAGTTCGAATTATATTCTAATTAGAATGGGATGCCAGGAGATTTTTGATGAGAGCTCAATGCAGTCTTCACCTAGTGGTGATGGGCTTTCCTGTCTCTTCTCTTTCTTTTTTTTTGAGACAGAGTCTCGCTCTGTTGCCGGGCGCCAGGCTGGAGTACAGTGGCGCGATCTCGGCTCACTGCAACCTCCGCTTCCCGGGTTCAAGTGATTCTCCTGCCTCAGCCTCCTGGGTAGCTGGGACTACAGGTGCACGCCACCATGCCCAGCTAATATTTCTCTATTTTTAGTAGAGAAGGGGTTTCACCATGTTGGTGAGGATGGTCTTGATCTCTTGACCTCATGATCCGCCCGCCTCCGCCTCCCAAAGTGCTGGGATTACAGGCTTGAGCCACTGCACCCGGCCTTCTTTCTTTCTTTTTGAGATGGATTATTGCTCTGTCGCTCAGGCTGGAGTGCAGTGGCGTGATGTCTGCTCACCGCAACCTTCACCTCCTGGGTTCAAGTGATTCTCCTGTCTCAGCCTCCCAAGTAGCTGGGATTACAGGCATGTGCCACCACATCTGGCTAATTTTTGAAATAGAGACAAGGTTTTGCCATGTTGGCCAGGCTGGTTCTGAACTCCTGAACTTGGGTGATCTGCCCACCTCGGCCTCCCAAAGTGTTGGGATTACAGGTGTGAGCCACTACACCTGGCTCTTTCCCGTCTCGTCTGTCTCTCTTTCACACACACAAACACACAAATTTCTATTCTTAGTTGCCTTTTCTTTCTTCCTATTAATCGGCCATAATTGATTTCCCTTCTCTTTTCCCTAGGGAAGCGCACAGGAATATCACAAAAACAGGCAGGGCTCAGAGAAACCTGTACAGTATTCCTTTTATCCTCTTGTCCTTTGATTTCAGGATATCTCATCATTACCACTCTATTAGTATCTAGGGAGGCTTGGCACAATTTTTAGAGAAAAAATTATTTTTGAGATTCTTTGGCCCATTGTTAACTTACATTCTTAGCTGACATATAAAAAAACTAATTTTTGGCTTTTCTGATTAATATAGTGGCATAAAACCTCAAGAGACCTAGCTCACATTCAATGACACCCAAAGGCTCAAAGTAAAAGGATGGAGAAAAATCTGCCAAGCAAAAGGAAAACAAAAAAGCAGGGGTTTCTATTCTAATTTTAGACAAAACAGATTTTATTTTTTTATTTTTTGACAAAACAGATTTCAAACCAACAAAACCCAAAAACAGAAATGGTGATAAGGTTTGGATCTGCGTCCCCACCCAGGTCCAGGTTCCGTTTGTAATCCTCAGTGTTGGAGATGGGGCCTGGTGGGAGGTGACTGGATCATGGACACAGTTTGTAATGGTTTAACACTATCCTCCTGCGCTCCTGCGTGCTGTTCTTGTGATACTGAGTTCTCGCAATATCTGGTTGTTTAGCAACCCCGCCCCTGGCTGCATTTCCTCCTACTTCAGTTATATAGGATGTGCCTGCTTCCCCTTCACCTTCTGCCTTGATTGTAAGTTTCCAGCGGTTTCCCAGGCATGCTTTCTGTACAGCCTGAAGAACTGTGAGCCAATTAAACCTCTCTTCTTTATATATTACCCAGTTTCAAGTATCTCTCTCTCTCTTTCTTTTCTTTTCCTTTTTTTTGAGATAGGGTCTCTCTCTGTTGAACAAGCTGGAGTGCACTGGCATAATCATTGCTCACAGCAGCCTCAACCTCATGCAATCTTACCACCTCAGCCTCCTAGGTAGCTGGGACTACAGGTACATGCTGCCACACCTGGCTAATTTTTAAAAAATTATTTGTAGGGCCAGGGTCTCACTGAGTTGCCCAAGCTAGTCTTGAACTTCTGGGCTCAAGTGAGCCCCTGCCTCGGCCTCCCAAAGTGTTGGGATCACAGGCGTGAGCCGCTGTGCCCAAACTCAGATATTTCTTTTCTTTTCTTTTTTTTTTTTTTGAGACGGAGTTTCGCTCTTGTTACCCAGGCTGGAGTGCAATGGCGCGATCTTGGCTCACCGCAACTTCTGCCTCCTGGGTTCAGGCAACTCTCCTGCCTCAGCCTCCTGAGTAGCTGGGATTACAGGCACGCACCACCATGCCCAGCTAATCTTTTGTATTTTTAGGAGAGACGGGGTTTCACCATGTTGACCAGGATGGTCTCGATCTCTTGACCTTGTGATCCACCCTCCTCGGCCTCCCAAAGTGCTGGGATTACAGGCTTGAGCCACTGCATCCGGCCTAACTCGGATATTTCTTTATAGCAGTGTGAGTGAACTAACACAGATGGGCATTGTATAATGGTAAAGAGTTCAATAGGAAGACCTAACTATCCAAAATATATATGCAGCCAACACAGGAGCACCCAGATTCATAATAAAGGGTAATACCTATGAAGACATTTAGATTTCCACACGATAATAGTGGGAGACTTTAACAACCCATTGGCAGTATTAGACAGATAATAACGGCTGAAAATTAACAGAGATATTCAGGAC
Source organism: Leontopithecus rosalia (assembly GCA_028533165.1). Lineage (NCBI taxonomy): Eukaryota > Metazoa > Chordata > Mammalia > Primates > Cebidae > Leontopithecus > Leontopithecus rosalia. Next base: position 78,388,589 of record CM052662.1, read on the forward strand.
CTGAACTTAACACTTGACGGAATATACCTAATAGACATCTACAGAGCTCTCCACCACAAAACAATAGAATCTACATTCTTCTCATCTGCACATGGTACATACTCTAAAATCAGCCACACAAATGGATCTATTAAAACCAAATCATATCAATCACACTCTCAGACCACAATACAATAAAAATAGAAATCAGTACTAAGAAAATCACTCAAAATTTTGCATACAGTTATGTGAAAATGAAAGAACCTGCTCCTTAATGACCTTTTGGAAAACAGTGAAATTAAGACAGAAACCAAGAAGTTCTTTGAAACTAATGAGAAAGATACAGTATACCAGAATCTCTGGGACGCAGCTAACACATTGCTAAGAGGGAAGCTTATAGTGCTAAATGCCTACATCAAAAATTCCAAAAGATCCCCAATTAACAACCTAACATCACATGTAGAAGAACTGGAGGGACAAGAGCAAACCAAGCCTAAAGCAAGCAGAAGACAAGAAATAACCAGTATCAGACCTGAGGTGAAGGAAATTGAGACCAAAAAACCTATACAAAATGCGACATAACCACAGGCGTCTTGTCTTTAAGCTGATTCTATGAAATCCCCTTTCCCATAACATTAGATTTTAGTCGTAAGAGGAATCAGCCTACTCCTTCTGACCTCTTAGTGGAGTTTTCATCTTAGAAAATATTCTGTTGCAAATATTTAGGCAGGAACCCTAGAAGGAAGTCTCAAATGCTTTTATTAAAATCTTGTGCAACTTGTTAATATGTAGAAGTCCTTAATATATTAATGGGTGAAGGAAGCAGATACTGGGAATGTGTGCATTTTCTATGGTTAGCGTAGGGGCCAAGAATAAAAGGAGAGCATAGATCTTGTATTTTTAATTCCCTCTTTTTTTTGTGGATAACTCATTGCATTGAAAAACTGCAGCAGGAGTTATGCAGTTGCATTTAGATGACAGCAGTGAGGCAATAGATAATCCAGGCATTCAAGTAGGGTTCAAATGGATTTTTCGACTACATTTTAGAACAGCACTTAATTTATAATCTTATGTAATTGATTGTCATAATTAAAGATCATTCTGTCATGAATGATCTTGTGAGATAAAGGACATTGCTGTCAAAATATTTTTAATATTTAAAGCAAATATTTCAGGTAAACATCAAAGTGATTAGCTAATTATTCTTGTTGTATCCCAGCTATGCTATAATTAAATGATAAATAATTGGATTTTTTGATAAATGGGATGTAAGGAGATATGTGTGCTTTGTGATCATGAAGTATCTAAATATTTTGCAGGCATGAATTTTTTGGAGGACAAATCTGGCTCACTTATTGCA
>CM052662.1:78390027-78431687 GCA_028533165.1 Leontopithecus rosalia
AATTCTCCTGCCTCAGCCTCCTGAGTAGCTGGGATTACAGGCACGCGCCACCGGGCCCAGCTAATTTTTTGTATCTTTAGTAGAGACGGGGTTTCACTATGTTGACCAGGATGGTCTCGATCTGTTGACCTCGTGATCCACCCGCCTCGGCCTCCCAAAGTGCTGGGATTACAGGCTTGAGCCACCGCGCCCGGCCTGCAAAAATCTTTTTTACAAATTGGATGTGTGTGGCTCTTCTGCTTTAATCACAGAATAAAAAATGATAATCTTAGAAGAATCTTATATTCAAGCTATCTAATTACGGCCGTCAGTATTCTTGGACATATACCTTTCATAATAACCTTCCTCAAGCATGATTTTCATTATGATTTTTTTTCTCCCCAAAATCCAGAGAATTTCTTCTGCTGATCTTTGAGGTTTTCTGCCATCTCCTGTTGCTGACTTCCTCTTTATTGTCCTGTTTGATGCTGTAGCCACGCAGGCCTCCTGGTGCTTTAGCTTGGGCTGTTCTTGACACCCAGTGCCATTCTCTTTCCCCTTCACACTCTCCCATCTGAGCCAGATTATAACCTGTGTTCAGTTTCCAACTTCATGGCTGATCGTTGCATGACTCTGAACAAATTGCTCAACTTCTCTGAGCCTTACTTTCCTTATCTATAAATTTGAAATAATATCCATATCACAGTCATTGTGATAATGAAAAAGAAAACGCAAGTATTTGAACATAGTTTCTGCGAAATATCAAATATTTAATCAGTGTTATCTGCCACTATTACTATCATAACTCTGTTTTTATAGCTATTATGACAATTCTGTTCTTTCTCAACTAGTTAAAAATTGACTTTCCACCGAAAGCCTTTCAGATTGGTCTTACATATCTATTTTTTCCCTCATGTATGTTTCCTCTTAGTACCTGGCTTCCCTTTGGACTTTGTTAATCTACCTATGTTGTTATATTTCTTTCATCATTCTTCAGTAAATAGCAACAAATACTTGAGCAGCTATCATGTGCCAAGTACTCTGCTATTATTATTATTATTTTTTTTGAGACGGAGTTTCGCTCTTGTTACCCAGGCAGCTATCATGTGCCAAGTACTCAGCTATTTTTTTTTGAGACAGAGTTTTGCTCTTGTTACCCAGACTGGAGTGCAATAGCGCGATCTCGGCTCACCGCAATCTCCGCCTCCTGGGTTCAGGTAATTCTCCTGCCTCAGCCTCCTGAGTAGCTGGGATTACAGGCATGCGCCACCATGCCCAGCTAATGTTTTGTATTTTTAGTAGAGACGGGGTTTCACCATGTTGACCAGTATGGTTTCGATATCTTGACCTTGTGATCCACCTGCCTTGGCCTCCCAAAGTGCTGGGATTACAGGCTTGAGCCACTGCGCCCGGCCTCTGCTATTATTAAGGGATCCATTGGCGTATAGTAGAGGGATGCACTGTGTGTGTGTGTGTGTGTGTGTGTGTGTGTGTGTGTGTGAGAGCATGCATGTATGTACACATGCTTTTAAGTGGAGTTGGGGAAAGAAAACCTGTCGGTTGAATAGAGCTATGAATTTTTCAGAATAAACTAGGCTTACAGAACAAAAACCCTTCTATCCAGATGTCCATGCGAAAACTTAACATCTTTTAATCTGAGGTATTTTTTTATGGTTTAAAACATAGGAGTATTGTAGTTATCTATGTTCTTGAAACAGCTTTACATGTGCTTTCTTGGACTCCTGTGTAATTATCCAAATGCAGGGTAGAGACAGAAAGGCAAGTCCTCCTTGAAGAACAGAATCCTAACAGATGATTCCAGTTTATATCAGGGAGCAGGAGTGTTGTGGGAGGGAAATTCGGGGGCAGGGTGAGAGGAGAGGGAGAACATTCTGGTCAGCAGAAATAGTGTGATTGAAGGTGCTGAGACATGACACAGTGCCAAGTACGACTGAGAAGTGTACAGAGGTGTTACCAGAGCACAGTGTCAAAAGTTGGGCATTTCAGGAGATGAGGCAGGAGAGGCCATAGGAGTCAGCTGGATCAGACTCAGAGACCTATGGCTTATATATTGATGTCTCTCTATAAGGCACTTAGGGAGGTAGGTCTATATAAGCAATTTATAACAGGTAAATTCTGCATATTGCTTCTAAACTTGGACTTGGGGCTTACAATATGGCATGTAATACATTTCTTCCAATTGCTGTTTTCACAAGAATGTGATGAAAACATTAGTTAAGGTAATATGTAATTGATATTTAGCACTCTCATTTTAAATAACTTGAAGTGTTTAAAGGATGGAAATGTGAAGTACCATTTGTGATTTCTGAGACGGGGATGCTGTGTAGAGATTGATAATAGAGATGGGCTTTGACAGGATGGAGATATCCACTAAGAAGAGTCAAGAGGGTCCCTATGAATGTGTGACCTTGAACCTTTCAGTACCTTCTTCATATGTTTTACGCAGTAGAAAGCCAAGTGCTTTCTATCCACAGCTTCAGTTTCCACAATTATGTGTGTCATAATGTACATATACATTTTCATCAGTATTTGATTTGCTTTTCTTTGTTGGCATTGCAATTAAGTTTTGGTTTTTTCCCCCCTCCACTCCTTTGATTTGATATATCAATGTGATATTCATAGCTTATGTAATATGTGATGTTAATATTTAACTCTAAAAAAAAGTTACGTTTTTACTTCAAACATATGTGTTCTAAGTTTGAGTGTTGTCCAGTAGCTTTTAACTCTGTCTTTTTGAAGTGTTTCCTCTTCCTTGGAAATTAAGCATTAGGACCCCAAACACCCTAACCACAAGACCTTAAAATTCCCAGAGAAGAATTAGGTGTGAAAGAAAAACTCTGTAACTTACTTGAACTGCAGTTAGCCCGAAAGTGGAATGTGGGGGAGAGGTCTGCAAGGAGGCTAGGAAAACAGAGCAAAGCAGAATATCAGCATATTTCCAGCACTGTGCAGGGGAGATCATACCCTTATTGTGGGGTCCGTGCTTACTAAACAACTTTTTAATTATCACTTGTGGATTTGCCTAAAGAAGTTGCCTGTCTACTTCTTGGCCCTTATATTTTTCTTATTCTTTCTTTCTTTTTTTGAGACAGGGTCTTGCTCTGTTGTCCAGGTTAGACTGTAGTGGCACAGTCATGGCTCACTGCAACCTCTGCTTCCTGGCTCAAGCGAGCCTCCAGCCTCAGCCTCCCGAGTAGCTAGGAAAACAGATGCGAGCCACTGTACCTGACTCTTTTTTTTTTTTTTTTGCATTTTTTGTGGAAGTGGGGTTTCATCATGTTCCCCGGCTGGTCTCAAACTCCTGAGCTCAGAGCGATCCATCCATCTCAGTCTCCCAAAGTGGCGGCATGAGCCGCGGCGTCTGGCCTGTTTTGTCTTAATTTAAATGAGTTGCTTCAGCATTTTCGGTTATATACCAGCCTCTTAGGAGTTGTGCTTCTCAGGTGAACAGACAACTCGAGGGTCTGAACCAGCAGGGCTGAGACTGTGTAACTCCTCCCAAATAATGTCCCTCTCCGAGGTCCTATCTGGGCTGCCAAGACCCCTGTTTCTTCGATAGCGCCATCTTCTCTAATGTTTTTAAAAATTTTTATGGAAATATATCAGACATACAGAGGAGTACACGAAGCATATAAGTACAGCTCAATAAATGTCCTTACAGGGAATGCACTCAGACATCTGCCTCCAGATGAAGAAATGGGACAATACTGGCCCTCCAGAAGGGCACCATGTGCTCCCACCCAGTCACTATTACTCCTCACATGTAACCTCTACTCTGGCTTTTGCCACCATAGACGAATTCTTTCCTGTTTAACGTTAATGCGCACCCGGTATTCTGAATGACCTAAAACATTAGGATCCCTCTGGGTGAGGGTGAGCCCTGGACACCCCAAGGAGGGTGTTACTGGTTCAGTTGTGCCCCATCTACAAGAGTTATTTAGAAGTCCTAATCCCCCAGTACCTCAGATTGTGACCTTATTTGGAAATAGGGTAATGGCAGATGTGATTAGTTAAGATGAGGTCACTCTGATCAATATGATTAATATCCAGGTGAAGACAGAAGCATAGGGAGAATGCTGTGTGAAGATGGAGAGTTGGAGTGATGCTTCTGCAAGCCAAGGAATGCCCAAGATTGGTGGCAAAACCAAAGCTAGGAAGAGGCAAGGAAAGATTCCTCCCTCCAGTTTTCAAAGGGAGCATGGCTCTGCTGACACCTTGATTTCAGACTTCAAGCTTCCAGATCTGTGAGACGGTAAATACCTATTGTTTTAAGCTACCAAGTATGTGGCACTTGGTTTCAGCAGTCCGAGGGTGCTAATACAGAGGTTCTGCCGTGGGACTGGTGCTCTCATCGCTCTTCTCTGCATACCGAGTACACTTGGCTCTTGGTCCTGAGGACGGCCCAACTCAGTAGTGGCTACACCCTGTCCAAGCTGCGAGTCTCTAAACTGACTCACAATCTGCCTGTCTTGCCTCTGGTGACTCCCTGTCTGTGATGTGCCCTAGGAGCAGCAGAAGGTTCATTGTCATTATGTCAGTTTTTCTTCATTTCTTCATTATCATCATATTATTTCTTCATTTCTTTACTAGCACTTTGAGATTAAGCCAGTTTGCTTCCTGACATGCTCCGGGTTGAGTTTTGTAGACCTGCCCTTCTGCACCTCACCTGGGTCTCTGTGAAGTTTCCTTATTCATCCCCCCAGACCCAGATTGGGGCCACACCTCTGGTGTCCAGTTTTTCCCAGTTCCTCTGGCTCCAAAAACATCTTTGATAGAAAAAAAAATTAGCTCACTTTTTCCCCCCGCCGAGACAGAGTTTCACTCTTGTTACCCAGGCTGGAGTGCAATGGCGCGATCTCGGCTCACCGCAACCTCCGCCTCCTGGGTTCAGGCAATTCTCCTGCCCCAGCCTCCTGAGTAGCTGGGATTACAGGCACGCACCACCATGCCCAGCTAATTTTTTGTATTTTTAGTAGAGACAGGGTTTCACCATGTTGACCAGGATGGTCTCCATGTCTTGACCTCGTGATCCACCCGCCTCGGCCTCCCAAAGTGCTGGGATTACAGGCGTGAGCCACCACGCCCAGCCAACTCACTTTGTTTTTTAAAAGAAAGCCTGATTTTCCAAAGAGTGTGGCATGTTGTAAATAAAAGCTGCATTTTCCTGAACTTTGGCATATACAAGTTTCTGTCTTATTTGAGAAAATAAGCCCTCAGATTAAAAAGCAGCCCAACAATTAGACTTTGGTTAGTAATAGGGAACTACGCAGAACCTGCTAGACATGGGATGTACCTTCCTCAGCAAAGGATTGGCTTTAAACTGCCTTGCAACTTATTTATTATTTTATTTTTTTGAGATGGAGTCTTGCTGTCACTCAGGCTGGAGTGCAATGGTGCCGTCTTGGCTCACTGCAACCTCTGCCTCCAGGGTTCAAATGATTCTCCTGCCTCAGCCTCCTGAGTAGCTGGGATTACAGGTGCTTGCCACCACGGCTGGCTAATTTTTTGTATATTTACTAGATAGGGTTTCACCATGTTGGTCAGGTTGATTTGGAGCTCCTGACCTCAAGTGATCCACCCTCCTTGGCCTCCCAAAACTGGGATTATAGGCGTGAGCCACTGTACCCGTCACCTTACCTGTTTTTTGTTTTCAGCTGAGTTTCTGGTGTTAGGGGAATCACAAGGACAGTACTGTTTTGAAGTCCCCAGAGTGACTCTCTAGGCTCAGGCCAGTTCCTGTGTTCTCTGTTCATGCCCTTTTGCTTTAGGACCTAGGGCGTCTGCTGCTGGCATTTCTTTTAAATGCTCTTAGCACAGCATGTCCTTTGGTCTTTAATGTCCGCAGCCTAGAGTGGATGTACATTCTTCAACTGTCCCTTTCTTTTCTGTTCAGAAGCAGCAGAATATTACTAGCAAATATGGGAAAGTCTTCAAGACATTTTACAAAATCACAAACATAGGGGACTTTCAGAAAGTTAGGTAATCCTAGTTTTGGTTTCTGGTCTGTTTGACCTTCCTAATTCTCTTGCTAAGCCTGTTTCAGCTTCCAGCTCCTGTTGTTTATACTGGGAAGTATTTTGCCCTTTGAGGAGGGAGTTTTAGGCTAATTATATATTCTATATAATGGACATTTTATGTAATTGAAAAAATATAAAACAGTACACTTTGAACCTGTAGTTTAGAGGTAAGGGCAGGGCAAGGGGTTATGTATATGTTATGTTTTTTTGTCTATGTTTAAATGTATGATCATGTGGGCTTGCCTTTAGTACGTCTGTACTTTTTTGGCTCAGACAGCCCTTATACCCTGAGATTTCGTGGCATGTGATAGATGGATAATAATTATCTATGATGGATGGTTGGATGGATAGACGGATGAGATAGGATGGATGGGTGGATAGATGGATGGATTGGTGGATGGATGGGTAGATGGATGGATTGGTGGATGGATGAATGAGATAGAATAGAACGGAATGGATGGATATGTGGATAGATGAACAAATGATAGGTCTGCTCCATATGCTTGGCCAGTTTTCTCACTAAACTGTTATACCACTGATAGGAATTTCAGTTGATTTCAGGGCTGCCTCCTGAAGTCTGGAAGGGTTTTCCTAAGCCCAGGAGGATTTCTTAAGCCTGAACCAGAGATCTGGAACTGAGAACTCCTTTGCTTGCCTATGGACTGTACTAAAATATTGTTGTAGTAGTTTGTGAAAGTGTGCAGGCTCCATTCTAACCCTCAGTGTGCTGTGAGTGACGTTTTTTCACTGGGAGCCTAGATTTTTTTTTTTTTTTTAAATTTACCTTCTTGGAGATTGTGTACACTTCTGTAGAAGAGACTTTTCTTCTCCCCTCTCCCCCAGAAGAGAAACTTCCTTCAAATGTCCTTTTGTATTTTCTAGACTGGGTTGTGTTATAACGTGAAGAATATAGTCATCGGTAAATAGTTACCCATCTTTTGAAAGGTCTATCTTTTAATGTTTTCTCAGATTCTTCTTTACAGAAAATAATGTTAACAGTATAAGAATTCCACAGATGAGTCTTCACATTTTTTTCAGTGAAAACAAAATTATTTTATTTTTAAAAACTGTGCAATATTCATTTAATTTTATTTCCTTATTGCATATTATACATACATATTTTTGGGACACATGTTATAATTTGATACATTCTTGTAATCACAGCGGGGTAATTAGGATTTTGGAGTCTTCACATATCTTTTTTTTTTTTTTTTTTTTTGAGACGGAGTTTCGCTCTTGTTACCCAGGCTGGAGTGCAATGGCGTGATCTCGGCTCACTGCAACCTCCGCCTCCTGGGTTCAGGCAATTCTCCTGCCTCAGCCTCCCGAGTAGCTGGGATTACAGGCACGCGCCACCGTGCCCAGCTAATTTTTTGTATCTTTAGTAGAGACGGGGTTTCACCATGTTGACCAGGATGGTCTCGATTACATGACCTCGTGATCCAGCCGCCTCGGGCCTCCCAAAGTGCTGGGATTACAGGCTTGAGCCACCGCGCCCGGCCGAGTCTTCACATATCTATATTCTAGGTTTCAGTTTACACTTGTTACAGTGTCTTTGAGGTATCATTTGCCATTCACATAAATAGATCACACCATTTATAGGTCACGCCATTTTTATAGTCACATCATTTATCAGTCTAACCACTTCCAGGTTAGAGACCAGGCTCATTCATGCTCTAATGGTCGCCTTTATCAAGTATTGTCTCTGGTACATAGTAGGCGCTTCACAGTCCTTTTGTTCTAAAAACAGTGTGGTAACCTTTCTGTAAGGTTGTCCCTTGGATTATCTTCTGGCCAGAACACAGAACAAAGCATTCCAGAGAAACCTTGATTTGTTTATCTGCTTTCTCAATGTGCTGATTTTTTCAGCCCCATCAATGTGGTTATCAGGAAGACAGTGGTTGTAAGAAGACTATTTTCTGCATCTATTTTCTTGTCAATATGTTTTGTTTTCAACAGTGTTATTGTAGATTCACATAAACTAGAAATTGTATTGTTTTGTTTCTCTTTTCAGAGATTCATAGTGTTTTAAATATCTAGGTATCTTCAGATGACTTGAGCTACCAAAGGTTTATGTTTTAGAAAAAAAATTCTATTTAGCAATGAAATGACAATTCCAAAGTATTTCTAGCAATTTGTAGGATTCACTAACTTAGTAAACTGTTTTTACCAGATTGGCAAAAAATGATTTGGCTCCAAAATGTCATTTAGATAAGCAAGTCTCTGAAAACAGCCTAAATGCCTCCTCCAAGGAATGCATATATTTGTGATATATTTGGTTGATAAAATACAGCATTTAAAAAGAATGATCCAGCTCTTTAGGCACCATATGGATAGACCTAAAAATTAAAAGTATAGAGTGATAAACCCAACTGTCAGAATATTATGTATTTACTATTCAGATGTCAGCCACTTAATATCATATCCCATAATGTTTATGAATATGTGTGTGTGGGTATGTGTGTTTGTATGTGTGTAAATATAAAAAGGGGACCGTGTATCAGATTCATGATACCAGGAGGAGAGGAATGGGGGTAGGGAAGGAAACATAAATCTAGTTTAAAAATATCTCTGAGAAGAGATGGGTATTTTTGTTAATGAGCTCATGGGCATTTATTTATTAAATTAACATTTGGACCTCTATTAATGTTTTTGTAATAAATATGCATACTATTTCCTAATAAAATAAATCACAACTAGGGATTTATGTTTAGTATACCTAATATTTCATGATGTCATTCTGTGAAAAATGAAAATTAACAGAATTTTGAACATGAGGCAAGCTTCAAGTTGACCTCACTCTTGGGAAGTTGTCATAGCTGACGGGTTGGGAATGCGGACCCTGGCGGTAAACTGCGTAAGGCTAAACCAGCCTTGATACGTTTTAGCCGAAGACCTTGGGCAAGTCACTTAACTTCTCTAGGTCTCAGTTTCCTTTTCCATAAACTCAGAATAGTCATGCACATCTCCATCTCAGTGCTATGATGGGGATTATATGAGTTTGTGCCTGTGAAACCTGGAATGTAGTAAGTGTGCAAAAAAGATTAGCTATATTTTATTTATTTATTTAGAGACGGAGTCTTGCTCTGTTGCCCAGGCTGGAGTGCAGCGGTGTAATCTTGGCTCACTCACTGCAACCTCTGCCTCTAGGTTCAGGCAATTCTCATGCCTCAGCCTCCCATGCAGCTGGGATTATAGGCCCCTGCCACCATGACTGGCTAATTTTTTATATTTTTAGTAGAGACAAGGTTTCACCATGTTGGCCAGGCTGGTCTTGAACTCCTGACCTCCGGTGATCTGCCTGCCTTGGCCTCACAAAGTGCTGGAATTACAGGCATGAGCCACCGCGCCTGGCCTGCACCATTATTATTTTCATCACTGCCCCTACTATCTGCAGCCTCAGTTCTTTGAGTGTACCATTTTTATTCTGGCCTCAGAATCTTTGCAAATGCTGCTTCCTCTGCCTGGAATCTTCGCTCTTTCTCCCTTGTTTTGTCTGGTTAACTGCTTTTCATCTTCCAGAGACACTTCCTGTCCTTCCCTATCTGGATCAGTCTCCTAGTCACCCCACAAATTGTAACTTGGTGATTGCTTGTGAACTACTTGTTAATTTCTGCCTTTTTTTTTTGAGACGGAGTTTCGCTCTTGTTACCCAGGCTGGAGTGCAATGGCGCGATCTCGGCTCACTGCAACCTCCGCCTCCTGGGTTCAGGCAATTCTCCTGCCTCAGCCTCCTGAGTAGCTGGGATTACAGGCATGTGCCACCATGCCCAGCTAATTTTTTTTGTATTTTTAGTAGAGATGGGGTTTCACCATGTTGACCAGGATGGTCTCGATCTCTTGACCTCGTGATCCACCCGCCACGGCCTCCCAAAGTGCTGGGATTACAGGCGCGAGCCACCACGCCCGGCCCAATTTCTGCCTTTCTTGATGAAAGTTTTTCTTCACTGCTTTGTCTCCAAAGCCTAAAACAGTGTCTGGCACAGAGTAGGCAGTGAAAATTTTTGATTGAATAAATCAACTTACCTTAGAAGGTGGAAACATTCAGAGTTAAATTTAGCAAATGATTTTGAAATTCACTTTGCCTTAAGGATCAACCCACTGGTTTTAGGAAGTAAATCTAGGATTGTTTGATTTTATTAAAAAAAAAATCTGCCATATGTATTGGTTTATTTGTAATAATAAATTTTAAGTTGTCCTGAATTAAGATTCATCTTATATTTGCAACGTGACTCTAGGAAGTCATCTGATTGATAGTGGTATATGCGTTGTCACATTTTCATTTGCTGTGGGAAGTGGGACAGTTTCAACATGGCAATTTTAAAGGTTTGGTATATGCTCATCTGATAAGCTAATTCCTTTCTTTTAAAAATAGCAGGAAAGGAGAAAAAAATCAGATTGGAGATGATACTTCCTAAGGGCCAGAATAATCCAGGTTTATCCAGAATAAATTGGCATAAAACAGAACTTTTAAATATCAGGTGAAATGTGTCAATTCTTTGGAAGGGGGCCTTTCAGAATCAGGAAAGACAGGAAACTGGTGCCTCCTTTGTGGCAGTTTTATTTACTCTGGGAGAGAAACCTAAGAATGCTTTCAAGTGTAAGGAAGAGCTGTGTATTCAGATGTCAGCATGCTTCTCCAAGAAAGACATCAGAGTTTTGAACTGATTGAAAGCTCAAATCTATTAGATTAGTTGAGGAGCAGAGCAAAATACAACCAAGCAATAAACAAGGACTTTAAAATCTTTTAGGGAATTCTGTATAGGGGTCGGGAGGTGAAATTCCAGGGCTAGGAATATAATGTAAAGCCCTACAATGAAAAAGAAAACTGCGAATTGTGGCCTCAGGGAACTTTCTCTGCCTGACTCAGAGACACATGATTTTTTTTTTTAATAGAAATTTCTGGAAAAATTACTTCAGAGCCATGTTTTCTTACATCCTACTGAATAGTACACTGAAGTACTGGTAGTATACTGAAATCACAAATTCATTCATTCATTTATTTATTCATTCATTAGAGCACATTTACTTAGTTTTAAGTACTTTCCAACCTCAGAATAAGATCATATTCTTCTAGGGAAGTGAAACATCTCTTCTTTAGAATTGTACAGAATTAATTACTGTTGGGGTATGACCTTGGGGTATAGGATGCAACATGTTTTTGGAAATTTGAATGTGTGGACTCATAAAACTCTGCTAATAACCACTTAATCTGTTTATTAATTATCTGCCTAAAAATCAGGGCTGGAGAAGACTTTTGAAATAATGTAGTTAGAAGACTGTACAATGACCATACCTTTGGTAACCTGGTTTAAGTAACATTTTAATGTTCCTGTTCACCCTACATTCTTGCTACTCAAAGCAGGGCTACAGACTAGCAGCACTGTTTTTTATTTTTATTTTTTGACATCGTTTGGGAGCTTGCTGGAAATGCAGATAACCAGGTCCTGCCCTAGACCTGCTGTATCAGAATCAGCAACTTAACAGGATGCTCAGGTGATACCAGTGGCTATTAAAGTTAAGCACTGCTCTGCACACCCCTGCCAAATGGACTTCAGAACGTGCTAGTAATGAGTGACCCACTTTCCAAGAGTGCAACCTATATTAGGCATTATTAGCAAGGTCCTCCTAGTACTGAGCTCAAACCTAACTCCTTCAATTGTGCATTCACTGGCCTTGGCATAACTGTTCAGTGGCCATCAGAACTAGCAAAATCCTCTTCTTCAGTAAGGACCTTCAAACCTGTGACTAGGCGCTCTTGTTTCTTTCTTTAAGCTTCCCCAGGTGTAACTAAATCCTTCTCGCCCTGTCTCCCCCCCACATCCCCGCCCCCGCCCCCGCCCCCGCTGTTCTGGGTATGACAGTGCTTGAGGTTTCTGTACCATTTTATTCAGACTAAATAATGATTTTTTTTTTTTTTTTTTTTTGAGACGGAGTTTTGCTCTTGTTACCCAGGCTGGAGTGCAATGGCGCGATCTCGGCTCACCGCAACCTCTGCCTTCTGGGTTCAGGCAGTTCTCCTGCCTCAGCCTCCTGAGTAGCTGGGATTACAGGCACGCGCCACCATGCCCAGCTAATTTTTTGTATCTTTAGTAGAGACGGGGTTTCACCATTTCGACCAGGATGGTCTCGATCTGTTGACCTCGTGATCCACCCGCCTCGGCCTCCCAAAGTTGATTTTTTTTTTTTTGAGACAGAGTCCTGTTCTGTCACCCAATCTGAAGTGCAGTGACACAATCTTAGCTCACTGGAACTTCTCCCTCCCAAGTTCAAGCAATTCGTCGTGTCGCAGCCTCCCAAGTTGTGGGTATTAAGGTGCCCACCACTACACCTGACTAAGTTTTGTATTTTTAGTAGAGATGGGGTTTTACCATGTTGGTCAGGCTGGTCTGAAACTCCTGACCTCAGGTGATCCTCCTGCCTTTGCCTTCCAAAGTGCTGGGATTACAGGCGTGAGCCACTGCACCCAGCCCAGACTAAATAATCTTAAAGGACCCTTCTAACTTTAAAATTGTGATGGAGTCTTTACACTAGTTGGTAATAAGTGATAGCGGATAGAAGATGATAGAAACTCAGGAACTGTTCAACCATTGTGGTAGACAGTGTGGCGATTCCTCAAGGACCTGGAAATAGAAATTCCATTTGACCCAGCAATCCCATTACTGGGTATTTATCCAAAGGTTTATAAATTGTTCTATTATAAAGACAAATGCACACGAATGTTCATTGCAGCCCTGTTTACAATAGCAAAGACCTGGAACCAACTCAAATGCCCATCAATGATAGACTGGACAGGGAAAATGTGGCACATATACACCATGGAATATTATGCAGCCATCAAAAACGATGAGTTTGTGTCCTTTGTAGGGGCATGGATGAACCTGGAAACCATCATTCTCAGCAAACTGACACAAGAACAGAAAATCAAACACTGCACGTTCTCACTCCTAGGTGGGTGTTGAACAATGAGAACACATAGACACAGGGAGGGGAGCATCACACACTGGGGTCTGTCGGGGGGAACTAGGGGAGGGACAACGGGAGGTGGGGAGTTGGGGAGAGATAGCATGGGGAGAAATACCAGATGTAGGTGAAGGGAGGAAGGCAGCAAATTATGCTGCCATGTGTGTACCTATGCAACTATCTTGCATGTTCTTCACATGTACCCCAAAACCTAAAATACAGTAAAAAAAAAAAAAGCACAAAGAAACAAAAGCTTAAAAAAAAAGAAGAAACTCAGGAACTGTACTTTCTATACATTTAAGGAGAGAATAACCCTGAGGCACAAATACACCATGATCCATAATTTCTTTTTTTTTGAGACGGAGTTCCGCTCTTGTTACCCAGGCTGGAGTGCAATGGCGCAATCTTGGCTCATCGCAACCTCCGCTTCCTGGGTTCAGGCAATTCTCCTGCCTCAGCCTTCTGAGTAGCTGGGATTACAGGCACGCGCCACCATGCCCAGTTAATTTTTTGTATTTTTAGTAGAGACAGGGTTTCACCTTGTTGACCAGGCTGGTCTCAATCTCTAGACCTCGTGATCCACCCGCCTTGGCCTCCCAAAGTGCTGGGATTATAGGGGTGAGCCACTGCGCCCGGCCCGATCCATAATTTCTTTAGCTTCAAAGTTCTGTCACATGGTGAAGAATTCTCTAATAGTAGGCAATAAACAGTATTCCTTTGCTTTTCTGATTTCTAAATGGGTTCATTACTTAGCTGTTCAAAAGACAAATGTATTTAGTGTTATTAATAAGTTTTTGGAAGCTACAACCTTAAATAAAACATTTTTATTCAATGTCATTTTATTGTTGATGGAAAAATTGGTTTTGGTATACTTTGCTTTGCTTAAGGTCATAGTTTCCGAGAACTCATGAAGAGTAGGTGAGGATTTACTGTAAAGTGTTACATACACATACATCCAACACATAGAAATAATCTTCACGTAGTCAACTTTTAAAAACTTTCTTTGGCAAAATCTGTTTTTTATGTTACCATATGATTTTCATAATAACCAAGCATAATTATTTCCTGTTGAAAGACATTAGAGTTCATAAATGGCCTCTGAAATAAAATATTCACTATTTTAAAGTATTTGTTTTCTAAGAATTTTTAAAAATAAATATTTTCTACTAACAGAGAGCACAGTGGCTGGAAAACCCCACCTCCATCCTTTTAAGGTCCCAACTGGGTCCAAGAATTAAATTGAGGTAAGATAGATTAACAGGATAAAAGCATACACATTTATTTTACAAGTTTTATGTGGCATGGGTGCCCTCATAAAGAAGAAGCAAAGAAGAAGAGCTAGTAACAGGCATGACTCATTTTATAGCATTTCATAAATATTGTGCTCTTCACAGATTGAAGGTTTGTGGCCACCCTTTGTCCAACAAGCCTATTGGTACCATTTTTCCAAAAATACGTGCTCACTTCTTGCCATTGTGTTACATCTTGGTAATCTTAATATTTCAGATTTTTTCATTATTATATCTGTTATGGTGATCTGTGATCACTGATCTTTGGTGTTATTGTAATGATTTTGGGACACCACAAACTACACCCCTGTAAGACAGCCAACTTAATCTATACATCTTTATGTGTTCTTTTTTCTTGTCTTTCTTTCTCCCCTTGGGCTTCTGCATTCCCTGAGACACAACAGTATGAAATTAGGCCAATTGATAATCCTCCAATAGCCTCTAAGTGTTCACGTGAAAGGACAAGTTGTACATCTCTTAATTTAAATCAAAAGCTAGAAATGATTTATCTTAGTAAGGAAAGCATGTCGAAAGCCATACAGACCAGAAACTCTGCCTCTTGAGATAGTTAACCAAGTTGTGAATAGATAGGAAAAGTTATTGAAGGAGATTACAAGTACTACTCCTGTGAACGAAAAAATGATAAGAAAGTGAAAGCCTTATTGCTGATACAGAGAGAGTATTAGTGGTCTAAACAGAAGATCAAACAAGCCACAAGGTTTTCTTAAGCCAAAACCTAATCCCCGGCAAGGCTCTGACTCTTTTTCATGGAGACTAAGGGAAGATACAGAAGAAAAGTTGGGAGTCACGAGGTTTAAGGAAAGAAACTGTCTCCAGGGTGAAACTGCAAGTGTTGAAGAAGAGGCTACAGCAGGTTTTCCAAATCTAGCAAAGATAATTGATGAAGGTGGCCACACTAAACAATAGATTTTCACTGTAGACAACACAGTCTTCCAGTGGAAGATGATGCCTTCTAGGACTTTTATAGCTAGAGAAGAGAAGTCAGTGCCTGGCTTCAAAGCTTCAAAGGGCTGGCGGACCCTCTTGTTAGGGGCTAATGCAGCTGGTGGCTTTTAAGTTGAAGCCAGTGCTCATTTACCATGCTGAAAATTTTACATCCCTTAAAAATTATGCTAAATTAGCCAAGTGCCGTGGCTTACACCTGTCGTGACAGCACTTTGGGAGGCCAAGGCAGGAGGATCACTTGAGCACAGGAGTTCAAGACCAGCCTGGGCAACATAGGGAGACGCCATGTTTAAACAGTAATTATCCTAAATCTACTCTGCCTGTGTGCTATAAAAGAATGACATGGTTTACTGAATACTTTAAGCCCATTATTGAGACCTGCTTAGAAAAAAGATTGTTTTCAAAATATTATTGTTCTGCAGTGTGCCTAGTTACCCAAGAGCTCTGATGGTGGTGTATGAGGAGATTAATGTTTTCGTGCCTGCTAAAACAACATCTGTTCTGCAGTCTATGAATCAAAGAATAATTTCACCATTAAAGTCTTATTAGAAATATAGTTCGTAAAGCTATAGGTGCCATAGATTGTGACTCCTCTGATGGATGTGGGTAAAGTAAATTCAAAACCTTCTGGAAATAATTCACCATTGTATACGGTATTGAGAACATTTGTGATTCATGGGAGGTCAAAATATCCACTTTTAACAGCAGTTTGGAAGAAGTTGATTACAACTCTCATGGATGACTTTGAAGGGTTCCAGACTGTAGTGGATGAGGAAACTGTGGATGTGGTAGGAATAGCAAGAAAACTAGAATTAGCAGTGGAGCCTGAAGAAGTGACTGAATTGTTACAACATCATAATTAAACTTTAATGAATGGGAATTGCTTCTTATGTAGGAGCAAAGAAAGTGATTCCTCGAGATTGAATTGACTCCTAGTGAGAATGCTGTGAATATTGTTGAAATGACAGCAAAGGGTTCGGAATATTAGATAAACTTAGCTGATAAAACAGTGGCAGGGTTTGAGAGGATTGACTAATTTTGAAAGAGGTTCTACCATGGCTAAAATGCTATCAAAGAGCATTGCCTGCTATAGAGAAATCTTTCATGAAGGGAAGTGTCAGTTGATGCAGCAAAGGTCTTGTTTTATAAGACATTGTCACAGCCACCGCAATCTTTAGCAACCAACAACCTGGTAAGTTAGCAGGCATAATCAATGAGGCAAGATCATCCACTAGCAAAAACATTACAGCTCAGTAAAGGCTTATATGATTGATCATTAGCATTTTTAGCAGTAAAATATTTTAAAATTAAGATATGCACATTGTTTTTTAGACATAATGCCATTGCACACTTAATAGTTTTGTATAAACATAACTTTTATATGCATTGCAAAACTGAAAAGTCTGTGACTTGCCTTATTGCCATGGTCTGGAACTGAACACCCACTATCTCTTAGGTGTGTCTGAACTTACATACTGGATTGAACAAAGCATAATAAACTGTGAAAATGCAACTAAATTGTGTCAGGAGGCTTAAAAGAGTTATTTTAACAAGTTCTGTCTTAACATCTTGTCTTTGAAGATAAGGATGTTGCCTTTTTTCCTAGTATAGGGAAGGTATCTTCCATCTGGGAATTTCATTTTCGGCTTTTAAGAAATAGCACAAGGGTTAATGAGACATTTGTATACCTGCTATTTTTCAAGTGCCTTTAACTTAAATACACAAAATACCAGAATACTAATATTATAATAATGGGCTTAAAAAGCTTAATAAACCATGCTGTTCTTTTACAGCACACAGGCAGAGTAGATTTAGCATAATTGTTTTAACTTCAAGAGCACACATTTGTGTGTGTGTGTGTGTGTTAGTCTTGTGTAAGAAAAGCTGTAGCAAGAGAGGTTTGAGATTTTTTTTCATTTTTTTTTTTTTAGAAAGTAGCCCACAGCACATTTTAAAACTGGTTTGTTCTAATAATTCACCCACACTTCTTTTTCCCTCACTTTCTTCTAGATGTTTTTATTTTTCTTGACCTCCTCCTTTCTCATCTGTCCCTCTCTCCCTCCCTCTTCTAATGATTTTCAGAAAAATAGCTCCTTCTCTCACCTTACCTCTGCATTTCAAAATAAAGCTGTGTGGATGTGTGGAGAGAAGCTGGAAAATAAGACAGATGGTTCTTTCATTACCAGGTTACTTGGGATTAATTGAGCTGGATATGTTATTATTTTTAAGGAGGCTGAGCTGGGTCCTTTGGAAAGCCAGTTCTGAACGGCCGGCAGTAATGTAACACGGACTGTTGGATTTTTTGTTTTGTTGTTGTGTTTGGTAATCATCCTGTAAAGCATTTTTTAGGAGATCAGAAGTGAGTTTAGTAAAATAGTGTTTTCATTAAATTTTAAAAATGACTTTATACATTTTTCTGGGTCAGTTGAGCCATTCTTACAAACATACTGTCTTTGTGTTTTATTTCAGCATTTGCAAGTGAGGAAGCGGCCCCACCCTGGGTTTTAGATAATTTCTAACAGAGAGGCCCCAGCAATTCAGCAGGCAGCGTCCTCAGTCCTTGGCAGCCTGGTTCCTCTTTAGCACATTCTCCACTTCTAACAGAGTCTTTGGGAAACAGTTTCCTAAAAGTGCAGGTAAGCAAAGGCAATACCACCATTGTCTCCATATCCTTAAATGTCAGCTTGAACGCTTGTAATGTTCTAATACAATGTTTCTATCTTTGTGGGTGATGTTAAAATCCCCTCTTCTATGAATTAGGTACCTGCTATTTTCTCTTACTAGTTTTGCAGGCCAGAGGCCTATAAAACTGCTAATAAACCCATGACCCTTCAGCATATCTCACGGTTGAGCTATGGGTGTCTTAAATATTATTTTTAGTCTCAATTGAATGGGCCTTCTTTGGGACTCTTCTTAGCCAATACGTAAGTGAGGAGTAAGAAAACTCTTAAATTAAAATTAGAACATTACATGCATCTCAAATATTGTAGAAATTCTGCTGTTAACCAGCTTTATCACCTTCGGTAAGAGGCTTTTCCCCTTTGGGCCTTGTTTTCTCAATAGAATTAGTTTCAGCTCTGTCTTTAAGTGAAACAATTAATGATAATTTCATTAAAGTGTCTTGTAATCTTTTAGGCTTTTTTTTTTTAACTATTTCAGAACCCCATGCACAAATTTCAGACATGAATATATAACTTTATTCTGAAAGAAGATCTAGGGCTCAAATGTCTTCCAGGAATGAGCCACATGTTTTCCCCCTGAATCTATGCAGGCACTCAGTGATTTATTAAGGTTCACCGAGAATGATTATTCTACTAGAAAATTTGTGTGGAGATCTTTTTGGGAAAGACTTACTGACTGAGAACATTATGCTTTAGTAGTGCTGGCTGATATGGACACTCAGAATGGTCTTGTGATTTAGCGCTAGGGAATCTCTTCAGCTCTTGCTTGTTCGCACTGAGATTGCTCATGTGGGATTTGAAGCCTTTCCCCAGCATAGTCCTGAGCCACTAGACTTGCAGGCTCTTGAGGACTTGAATCAAGGCAGAAGGTAGGACTGGGTCCTCAGGTTTTATCGCCAGCAACATCTCAATTTAATAGAATCTGGACTGTAATCATCTTGGTGATGTATTTGTAAAGCTGTTTTTCCTGTCAGTCTTTACAGTTTCTGGCATCAAAAAGATGGAAGTATTTTGAGAGTCCTTATGATGCTCCTGGATTCTAGTGTGTGCCTGGGTTCAAATCCTACCTCTGTCACTTACTACTTGGGTATCCCGGGGGAACTTACAACTTCTGTGTGCTTTATCTGTAAGATAGGAATGATGATAAAGCGTTTCCTAAAGGGTGATTTAGAAGATTAAAATAGGTCTGTGTCTAAAGCATTTAGAACAGTTCTGTTACATAAATGTTTAGTCAGTTTTAACTCTTTACTGCTACCTGTTGCACAATGTTTATTCCTCTGTTCTCATTCTCTGGGATAGGGCAACAAAAATTCCGGTCTTTATCTTCACCTTGTTAGACATTTCTTGAGTCATCATGGTATTTGCTTCTACACCTAGGGCACAATATCTGAATCCTTCTCAACATTATAATGGATCCAAATGAGAATGTAAGAGGAAACCTATTTGCCAACTCAGATTATTTGTAGAGTTCTTGATTTGATTTTGTTTTGCTTCAAAACAAATTTGAAATGCTGTTTACAAATCTGAGTTTTTGTTTGTTTTTATTAAATTTCAGAACAGTTTTATTATGAAAGTCATAAAAGAGATATGGTTTCTATGGCCAGAAATAGGATCTAATTCTAAGATGAGTTTTGCCAATGAATTACTATTAGTTTAAATGCCATTCACTTTATATTCAAAAGTAGATGAATAAAGCTTCCTGTCACAGATACTTTAAGATATTAAAATGATTGTGTAGCAATAATAGCTAGCATAGTAATGCAAACTTAATTTTTTGAGGTGATTATTAGCTCAAAGTCATGAGTTCTTAGGATCTCTACCAGGACATTAGAAAGCTAATTGTTAGTGAGGGCTTGGTGTATGGGAAGCTAGTAGTTCACAATTTTTTTTTTTTTTTTTGAGATGGAGTCTTGCTTCTTTGCACAGGCTGGAGTACAACGGTGCGATCTTAGCTCACTGCAACTTCCGCCTCCCAGGTTCAAGCTATTCTCCTGCCTCAGCCTCCTAAGTAGCTGGGACTACAGACGCATGCCACCACACTCGGCTAATTTTTGTATTTTTGGTAGAAACGGGGTTCCACCCTGTTGGCCAGGCTGTTCTCGAACTCCTGACCTCAAGTGATCACCCGCTTCAGCCCCTCAAAGTGCTGGGATTACAGGTGTGAGTCACCGTTCTTGGCCATACTTCACTAATTTAAAAAGAAGAATTAAAACAAGATTAGGAGAGACTTTACCATGGGCCAGATACTTATCAAAGTATTTTATATTTGCTACTTGTAATAGCTCTATTAGGCAGTATTATTATTCTTATTTTACAGCCAAGAAATTTGAATTATAAGAAGATTAAGCAAATTCCCAGGGTGATACAGCTCATCAGAGGAAGAGCTTTAGAGACTCAAACTCAGAGGGTCTGATTACCAAGCGAACAATCTTAACACTCAATTATGCTACCACCTACAAAGAATAAATTGCCAATGAATTACTAAGACCAAGTCATGGAAGTCTAAAATACCAGGCAGAGTGACAAGGTGAGAGCTGCACTTTGAGGATTTTATGCGAGGTACAGCATGTGGGCTGGTTTAAAGGGAGGAAAGATTAGAGATCATTGCCAGTAGCTAAGGTGAGAAGTAATGAGAAGATGGGTTTAGGAAACAGGATGAAGATAACAGCTTGAGAACACCTGTATTTAGGTGGCCAGAGGAGAAAGACGAAATCTAGAAACACAGGCAGAGAAGTAGAGGGAGGCCTGGGTAGTGCCACCCAAGGGCAAATTCTGAAACTGAAAACTGTAGAGATCAGAGAGGATTGGAACAAAAACAGACAAGTGGGTTTGGAGATAATAATTTATTTATTCCTTTATTGACTTATTTACTCATCAAATAAATAAATATCGTGTACCCATAATAAGACAGGAATTGTGCTGGAGGGGAACCCATGTAAAATGTTCTCCTTTATTACCAGCTTTGCTACTTATTAGCAAGATAGTCTTTGAGAGGTTTTTTTTTTTTTTAGAAAAACTTTTCGAGATCCTGGCTGGCTCTTCTGTAATATTGCAAGTCCTGACTGTGTCTAAGTGGCCCCAACTCTTGTGGTCTTCTCAGCTGTAAGATCTGTAATTCTTGGGTTCAAGTTGTGAATTGCAGTAACTGGAAATATTGTAAATGTGTGGGCAGTGATTCAATTGGCACTTAGGTGAATCAGAAGGAGATGCAAAGTGAGGTGTGTGTCCTATAGGTGTAATGTGAATGGAGGAATCCTACATATTTTCTCTCAAAAATACCAGAATATACTGACACTAATAATAGATGGAAGGATAAGACTGAAACTAATATAGGAAGGACAGTGTCCAGGAAATTTACAAAAACAACAAAACATTCCCAAGAATGGTGTGGGAAATTTTTCTCAAGGCTACTTATTTTCTTTTCTTTCTTTCTTTCTTTCTTTTTTTTTGAGACGGAGTTTCGCTCTTGTTACCCAGGCTGGAGTGCAATGGCACTATCTCGGCTCACTGCACCATCTGCCTCCTGGGTTCAGGCAATTTTCCTGCCTCAGCCTCCCGAGTAGCTGGGACTACAGGCGTGTGCTACCATGCGCAGCTAATTTTTGTGTTTTTAGTAGAGACGGTGTTTCACCTCGTTGACCAGGATGGTCTCGATCTTTTGACGTCGTGATCCACCCGCCTCGGCCTCCCAAAGTGCTGGGATTATAGGCGTGAGCCACCGCGCCCGGTCTTTTTTTTTTTTTTTTTTTTTTTTGAGACGGAGTTTCGCTCTTGTTGCCTCAGCTGGAGTGCAGTGGTGCGATCTCGGCTCACCGCAACCTCCGCCTCCTGGGTTCAAGCAATTTTCCTGCCTCAGCCTCCCGAGTAGCAGGGACTACAGGCGCGCCCCACCATGCGCAGCTAATTTTTGTATTTTTAGTAGAGACGGGGTTTCACCATGTTGACCAGGATGGTCTCGATTTCTTGACCCCCCAAAGTGCTGGGATTATAGGCGTGAGCCACTGCGCCTGGCCAAAGCTACTTATTCTCAAAGGGAATCTGACTAGTGTCTTCAGAGAAACTTCTGTTGATTGAAACTGTTAAAAGGTCACACTATAAAGACTTAAAAGATGTAGCATAAAACTTAGAGTGAGCTTCCAGTTCCCCTCAGAAGCTGTTTTCCGTGAAGCCCTGATCTTCTTGGTTTGATACAATTCCTTTTTTCTCTGACCTTCTCCAGCAGTGCTTCTGAAACACGCGTATCACCTGCGGGTTTGCCAAAATCCACTTGAGTTAGTGGATCAAAGGTTGGAGCTGAGATTCTGCAGTTCTACCGACTTCCCAGGTGATGCCAGTCCTGCTGGTCATGGACCACACTTTGAATAGCAGAGGTTTAAAATAGTTTGCTTTACTTCTCATAGCAGATAATGGAAATAATTTTGAAACAGTATAACAGCTCCTTCACTAGGCCCGTGAGTTCTGTTCTCCATATCCTAAAGTCGAGTACGTACACGTTATGAAATGCTTGATATTAATAGATCAAGAGATTCTTCCACCCCGGTCAGTGATTCATACTATTCAATAGCATTAATAATTTGAATTGATACAGATAGGGCTTTTTTAAAACTGAGATTGACACCAGCATGCAATATAACTGAGATAGGTACCCGGATGCAAGATAAACTTTTTATGCAAAGTTAAACATATTTATTACATTGCCCATGAAAACATATATCCACCCAGGAAGTTGTACTTGAATGTTTAATGCAGCTTTATTTATAATAACCAAAAATTGCAAAGAAACGAAATGTGTATTGCCTAGTAAACTGATAAATAAGTTGTGGTATGACCATATAATAGGTTACTATGTAGCAATAAAAAAGGAATGAACTCCTGGTACAAGCAACAACTTGAGCATTTTTCAAAAACAGTATTATGTTAATTGAAAGAAGTCAGCAATAAAATATATATGATTCCATTTATATGAAATTTTAGAAAAGCAAAGCTACCGTGAGCAGATCAAGTTGCTAGGGACCAGGAAGTGGGAGGAAGGAAGGAAGTGCCTACAGACAGGAACAAAGGAACCTTTGGAGTTGATGACAGTGTTTCGAATCATGACTTCAGTGGTGGTTACTCTTTTTTTTTTTGAGACAAGAATTTTGCTCTGTTGGCCAGGCTGGAGTGCAGTGGCACCATCTTGGCTCACTGCAACCTCTGCCTTCTGGGCTCCAGCAGTTCTCCTGCCTCAGCCTTCCGAGCAGGTGGAATTATAGGCATGTGCCACCATGCCCAGCTAATTTTTGTATTTTTTTTTTTAAATTTTTATTGCATTTTAGGTTTTGGGGATTTTTGTATTTTTTTTAAGTAGACATGATGTTTTATCATGTTGGCCAGGCTGGTCTTGAACTCCTGATCTGAGGTCATCCACCCTCCTTGGCCTCCCAAAGTGCTGGAATTACCAGTGTGAGCCACTGTGCCAGGCCGGTTGTTACCCAACTTATCAAATTATACATTTAAAAGTGGTAAATTTTACCGCATAAAAATTTTATCTCCAGCTACTCAGGTGGCTGAGACAGGAGTATTTCTTGAGCCCAGAAGTTTCAGACCAGCGTAGACACTATATTGAGACCCTGTCTCAAAAAAATGAAGAAAAGAAATGAATAAAAGTCAATTTTAAAAATTAGCCACAGGCTGGGCACAGTGCCTCATGCCGTAATCCCAGCACTTTGGGAGGCCGAGGTAGATGGATCACTTGAGGTCAAGAGTTGGAGACCAGCCTGGCCACCATGGCAAAACCCTGTCTCTATTAAAATATGAAAAATTAGCTGGGCATGGTGGCATGTACCTGTAATCCAGCTACTTGGTAGGTTGAGGCAGGAGAATTGCTTGAACCCAGGTGGTGGAGGTTGCAGTAAGCTGAGGTCACATCACTGCACTTAAGCCTGGGCAACAGAGCGAGACTCCTCCTAAAAAAAAAAAATTAGCCACAGTCATCAATCTGTTAACAGCATTTAATGGTTCTTGGAAGCTGATGTCTTATTAGCAGGATGTTGATATGAAGACACAGGAACAATTTTTACTTTAAGAGAATAAATGGGCATGGAAAGAAAATGTGAATAAACAGTAGGAACAAAAGAAGTTCCCTAAAAGCTTACTTGTGTATTTGCAATGGACCTGAGTCTGAAGAGAGAGATCTTGAAAACAGGAACTCCAATTCATTTATTTTTAGCATCCCATATGGTTGCTATGAGCTGAATGATTTTTAATGTGTCCTGCTGTGATATTAAAGAAGAAAATTCTGCTGAGAAGTCGTTTCTCTCCTTTTCATATTCTTTGCAGTGAGCACACCCCACTTTCAGGAGAGGATCTGGTCATCTGCTTTGGCAGTGGACTGATATTTAATTAAGTGAAATGATCTGTCTACATGTGCTAAGGATGATACTTGGTGAAAGCACTGGCTTTGTTGACAAGCTGCAGGAGAAGGGTGTGTGTAAATATGCCTGTAGGAACCAGCTTCCTATCATTGTATTAGCAGAAGAATTGGGGGAGGAGAGGGAAAGTTAATTATAAATGTTCCCCTTCTGCAATGCAGAAAGAAAACAGTTATGTACTTGGAAATCAGTCAAAGTGTATACATTTGATCTAATTTGTTGAAGTTACATGACTCAGTTTCTTTGGAGGGGGGCATAAATCAGATTTTCTATTAATTTACTCAGCAATGTCAGGGTTTTTCTTAATTTGTATTAAATAGCAGTAGTTTATAACTTCAGATTAAATTTAGCCTTTTCAGTTTAATATTGTATGCTTAAAAAATCTATATGTGCTGTTTTTTATTTCTTTAATTATGCCCCATTGAGAATTACTTCATCCTTCTAGCAGAAAATTCCATCAGCCAGACTACTGATACCTTAAGATTTCTCTCTTTAATTATGAGATTAATAGTTTTTCATATTATTATGTTTCTAAAGAAGTGTGCTTGATAAATCCATACATTTAATGAGTATCATCCCCTTGTTTTATTTTTAAAAGATACTGTTAAATTTCTTTTTAACAGTTCATACTGTTAAAAATATGGTAATTATAGTTTTCTATAAGCCACAATTTGAAAGTGTGGGCTTTGAAATCAGGCAGATCTCAGTTTGAACTCTGGCCACTGCTCTGGGTATTAAACATCTCTAGCATGGAGATGAAAATACCCATGATTTCATCCTTTTATGTGTTGGCCATTTAGTAAGTGGTTAATAAACGGTGCTATTATTCACATGATCATCGCTGTTAGAGGTTGGAGATCCGTGGGATATGAATGAAGCTGCCCTCATACATTTGGATTATCTAATTAGTAATAAGGACCAAACCTAAACGAGTGGTAGTAAATGAGTTAGGGAGGACTGAGGCCTTTCCGTGCATCACTGTGGAGTCCTGTATGTCTCCATTAAGGCTTAGGTTATATGGAGATGGCTGGGTCTATGGCGCTTAGGCTTAGGGGACCTATGAGTGGGAAACAAAAAGTCTAGGCGTTAATGCATGGCTAGAGCTGGAGTTTCTGTTACAGGTTTGCTCATGACTGCAGATAATAATCATAAACTGAGTAATAAATACAAAGAGGAAGGAAGGCAGGATGTGAAATCTCTTGGCCATGTTCCTTACGTTCTGGAGTGTATGTCAGTGTGAGCTGAGGATCGGCAGAGACCAGGATGGACAAGGGCCTGTCCAGGGGCTGAATGGACACAGGTGTCAACAGGGCCACCTGGTAAGGGTGGGGAGGTGAGCCGTGAACAAGGGCACCTGCTTAAGGGGAAGGTTGTGGCTGGAATCTAGATGCTGCTGAGATATTAGGCATTAGGTGCCCACAGGCTGTGTGGATATAGAAGGGAGATGTGCTTCTCCTATTTCCACAAAGATATGAGTTGTTGAGTATTATTATTGAACAATAGCACATTGGCTGTGAGAAGAGTCCTAGTAATAGAGTAGGATGTCTGCCACTGAACAGAAGGGTGCATCACCCCAGAGTACATGGGGACAAGGTTAGGATCCTAGTGACTAAAAACAAAAACTGGCCACAGAGCTGCTGGGGTGACTAGGAAAGAGAAGAATGCAGACATTGGAAACTTATGATATAGTTTAAGCACCCAGCAGCAGGAACCCAGGTCCAGTGGGTGAGATGACCAGGACACCACGAGATCCACGGGAAACTCACCAAACTTGAGCTGCTAGTCAAGGGCTCCTCAGACTCTTTCGTGAGCCAGAATCAATCCCAGTGCCTGGGGTGGCTGGGCTTGCAGATGGGCATTAGGAAGCACCTGCTTCTAGATTGAGATGGAACTGGGAACGGAGGAGCCAGGCAGGTGAGGTTTGTGTGTGCTCAGCATCCGGAATAGAGAATGTCAAGGGCCTTTCTTCCTTGGTGTTGCATGATATTGACGGAGATACCCACAGGGTTTTTCTGTGAATTTGGTCTTAAATGACAAAAACCACAGTTACTTTTGCACTAACCTAATACTTGTTAAGTAGAACCGTGTTTCCAGAAATAGTGCTGAGCATGCTTTCTTTCTAGCTGTTTGGAAAAACAGGTTCCCTTTGGTTTGAGAAAGCATTAGGAGAGTCTAAAAAAAAAACGACATTTTTTCAAGTGTTTCTCCATAGAGTTTGTTTTCTTTTTATAAACAATGCTAGCATGGTTGGGAGGAGCATGCTTTTATTTCAGCTGAGTTTGAATAGAAAGTTCTATAAGCTTTATCTCCATTTCATTAATTACTAGAATTAATATTGCTTACGGAGTAATGTTTAGTCTGATAGCAAAAGGAGGGGCCCGTGCTTATTTGTGAAAGCTCACATCTAGGAGGAGGTAGTGTAACACATGGGCTGTGTCCTGAAAGAGACGGATTTGAGTCCTCTTTCTGCTACTGGTCAGCTCAACAAAGTCATTGTTTTTCCCAGAGTGTTGGTTTCCTCCTCTGTAAAATGGGAATGGTGAGTCTACTACTCCTTTTGCAAGGTGGTTGTCAGGATATCATGAGAAAATACACAAAAGCAATTATCACGTGCTTTGGCACAGGCTAAGCACTCAAACATCTTAATGCTTCTAATTAGTTGTTATTCACTGAGCATTTACCGCGTGCTAAGCATTTAGGATAAAAAAAAAGAACGAACACAAAGCATCTAGTTATGGGATCTGTATCTGTTACAGTCTCTGTATTTCAGTAAATCCTTCCATGGTTCTGTTGTGTGTCTTAGGGCAGTGATTCTCAAAATTTACTGTGCATAAGAATCAAACTGGTGGATGCGGTTTAAATGCCCATCCCTGAGCCCCAGAGATTGAGATTAAGTAGAGACTCAGGAGTGTGCATGTTAACAAGTCCCCGCCTGGTGCAGGCTCTTGAGCCTGCCCTAGAGTCACCTCCTTTCTCCAATACCTGAATTTACCCTTCCAGACTTCAAGATACCAATGGAACACCATCAGGAAGTTTCAGATTGGCGTTACCTCTTTTAGATTTGCCTTGTGCTTTTTATCTTGAGAGACAGGATGACACCAGGCAGAGAACTCTGAGAAAGAAATGATTGACCTGTAGATCCATTTCTGTCTTCCTTGAACTGTGTGACCTCACATAATTCAACCTTATCTTCAGTTTTCCTCATGCATCAAGAAGACAACACCTCCACACCCATCTCATAAGCTTATTTTGAGCCTTAAATGGGGGTATGGACATATAAAAGTTTTTCTATGAACTTTAATGCGCCACACAAATAAAATATACTTTTACCATTAAAGCAAAGCGAAACTGTTGCCAAGATTGAGTTTAATCTGGCGTATATAGGTTACTTGTACATTGGTTTACACAGCTTAGTTGGAGAATATGTGAACATTTGTCCTCTGGCAGTGAGTCCTTTTCTCCCTTGTTATCCTCTACCCACACTTTTGTAAAGGATGTTTTAGGACCCTGATTTTTAGGAGCATCTGCTGCCACAAAGGTGGCATTGGTCATGTTTAATGTCAAGATCTTGAAAACTGCTTGTCTTGATAATTAAAGCTATATTAAAGGGCCTCATGCCTTCTTAAAAGCAGATATCCTCTTAAATTCTAACAGGGTTTTCTTGGAATGCTCTTCTTGGAAGACCATTTTGCTCAAAGCAGAATGGTCCTTCCATTTATAGAATATAATTAGAGAATTGGTTTATTTGTGGAAGTATTTTCCTGTGAGCAAGCAGAGGAATCATGTTTACCACAAGGATATCCTGGCTGGCCCGTCTCCTTTGCAGCTTGAATACTGAAGCTGTGAATTGTACATGAAATACAAGGGTGCCTAAACTTCCTAAATGTTTTTCAGGTGGTATATGCAGTAGCTGTGTTCAAGAGTGGGTTCATTTTATTGTTTGAAAAAGAACATTCTCTCACGGTTCTTTGTTTTCAGTTAGCCCACATGTTAGTGAATGAAAAACAACAGAACAGTAACAAAAGTCTTGCTTACGCCTGCCTCCATGTTCTGTAGAATAATACATAAATTGCCCAAAGAGTATGTTTTGGAGACTATATAGGAATTTTGAATTGTAAATACTGACTTCTTTCCTATACTGTCTTACATATAAATATATATTTAAAAAATTGCTGATACTGGTACGTTTTATCTTTGTTGGGCCTTGCATAAATAATGTTACTCTTAGTGGAGCCTGAAATGTTTAATTTGAGCATTTAAGAAGACGTTCATCACTACTTTGGCCCATGCTAAACTACCTTTCAGGACAGTCTAATAACCCAAAGAGGTAGATGATGTGTTCTCACTTGGAAACGTGAGGACTCTCAGGTCAAAAGAGGTAGACTGGTTAGGCTCCCCACACCGGATGTGGACTTAGGCTGTCAATCCTGTCTTTTGATTTCCAACCAGTGTTGACTCTTCACAGGGCTTATGCATACCTAATTAGAAATACCTAATTAAAAATAAACTAAAGTTTGCTCATTAACTTGCTTATTTATTTGCTTTCTCCTGACATTGTTTTCATTTCTAATAATTTATAATAGTGGCACTTGGGGGTGGTGACTGCATTAATAGCAGCGAGAAGCAACAGCTGACAGCAAGAAAGGAGTAAAAAGCAACTTAGCCAGATGATCATGCCAGTTTAGGACTGCTTAGCAAATGGCCCCACACACCCATTAGATGCAGAAGGCTTCAAGTGTAAGAAAGCCCAGAACAATGAAATTTGTTGAGCTGACCCCATATCATCAAGAAAAGTTTAAATTATGTTTAATATATTCTACTTATGAAGGCAAGGGAGTCGTTCATTTTAAGATTTCCATCTGAATGTATTTACTGTGAAAAGGAAGGCAATGCCAGATTACTTGGAAATTTATTCAACCAGACTGCCAGGTTCTATACTGCATCACCATGATTAAGGTTAATAGACGTGGATAGGAGTGAAAGGGGTGGTACACAAAGTTGTTTAGATGAACTAGAAACTTGATAAGGGAGACAGGGAAGTAGTATACCTTTTTAAAATCACATGCATTGAAATAGGTCTGTTATGGAACCCTATATTGAATTTGTCTTTTACCTGTAATTACACAAGACAGTGGAAACTTTCCTTTTTCCTTTGAGGCAAAAGAAGAAACTAAACAAACATGTTTTATAGGTTTTTAAAATATATTCTAGAAAGGCTTGTTTTTTTGCATTTATGTTTTAGAAAGGATTTTGTCAAGGTTTTTGTCTACAAATGTGTAATGAACAATATTGTCAATACAAAACAAGTAATTAGTTGAATATATCTGTACTATGATGTTGAAAAATCAAATAGGTGGATCTAAAAGTGT
Organism: Leontopithecus rosalia; assembly: GCA_028533165.1. Taxonomy (NCBI): domain Eukaryota; kingdom Metazoa; phylum Chordata; class Mammalia; order Primates; family Cebidae; genus Leontopithecus; species Leontopithecus rosalia. The sequence continues at coordinate 78,419,723 of CM052662.1, forward strand.
CTAAAAATTGTGGATGTGGGAAATGTTTTTCAGTAGCTTTTTTCCTCAGTTTTTAAAAATCAGGAAAATAACTTTTAAAAATTAAATGTGTAACATTTTAACATCATTACAAGCATCGAAGACGTTTGTTCACAGCTTAAGGCATCTCTTTACCTTCTACTGAGAGAAAATAGAAGTTTTTAATGTTTGTGAAAAAAGTTTTGGATGTGAAATAGATGTGTAAAATTTTGTTCTGGAGGAATTTTTTTCTTTCTTACCTAACATAAGAAAGTAGTAGGGAAGCCCCTACCATGGAACGGTTTATTGGCCTAAACATACATCATGTTGTGCTGATAAGAGGAGAGGCAGAAAAAGCGTTGTCTTTGTGCATATTAGTACTGAATGCTAAATTACAGGCCTACCTCATTTTTCCCCATAGTTCCCTTTCTGTATTTTTTCCAGTAATGCTCATGTTTGAGCTATTGTGAAAATTCATTTGTATAACAACCCGGCCTCTGCTTTGGACTGCATTCTTTGTGTTTCAGGTGAGCCAGCCATGAGAGGGTATTTTGTGGCCATTTTCCTGAGTGCCGTCTTCCTCTATTACGTACTGCATTGTATATTATGGGGAACAAATGTCTATTGGTAAGTTTAATTTTGTTATTTAAAAATAACTCTCAGGGCCTGGCGTGGTGACTCACGCCTGTAATCCAAGCACTTTGGAAGCCAAGGCGGGAGGATCACCTGAGGTCGGAAGTTCAAGAACAGCCTGACCAACATGGTGAAACCCCGTCTTATTAAAAAATAAATAAATAAAAATAAATAAAAATAACAATAACTCTCAACCTAGTCTTTCACACAAACCCACAAATTATAGTAGAGGGTCCTATTTAAAAAACTTGTACCCTTGTAACGTTTGGAATATTTTCTTGCTTTCCATTGTAAATGGGGGTTTTACCATTCCAGGATCTTACAGGTTGTATCTCTAATAATGTCAATTTTTGACAAGCAACACCTAATTTCTCTTGACTTCCCAGTGAAGCTGTGGTGTTAAGCATCTTTGGGACATAAAACATTTTTTATTTATGCAATAGATCATCTCCTTGAGTTAATGGAGTAATTACTGGGCTCAGTGATACTTAATTTTTAGAACCTAAAATGCTTGTATAAGAGATTATCGATAAAATATAGATACTACAAATGGTTTCCTTTGTTTAAAAATATTTGGTGAATGATGATAGTGTGCATCTTTTGAAACAGCTTTGACTTGAAATGCCGCATATAAAAAAGAGGCACAGATAGTTTTACTGAAGAGAAAGCCTCTGTAATAGGGTTTTTACCCTTCTCATTGTCAGTCCTTTGGCTAGGAGAAAAGTTTTGATGACCTTTAAATCCCAAACAGGTGGTAGTACATAAGTATGGTAAAATAAATCACATAACTTCCTGCCTTTGACAAAGACTCAGTATTTTTTCCCAGTGTTTCGTACTGTGTCTTAAATCACGTTTCTAACTTGGGCTTACTGCTGGATTGAAAAATAATTGTAATGGTTTTCATGGAAGGACGTTAGGCAAATGACCACTGGAAAAAACCCAATGCCCGGAAGGTAGTTTTGGCCCTAACATTTTAAGCTTTGGACCCAAATATCGGGCCAGAGAATTTTGAAGTCTGATTATCTACTAAATGAGGGCTACATCAAAGGGTTCTATCCTTTTACCTTTGCCACATTCTTTGTCCTACCCTTAGTAGTGGAAGACAAAAATAGAAGAGAAAGCAAAAAGCTTGCTAGATTGCTACTTTCCTACACATCCTATTGTTGCTCGCAGAGAAAATGATAAAGAAGATGATGAAAAGGATGTCAATCAGCACAGTCTTTTGTCATCCGGGATGAAGTGACCGCGTCACTCCTAAGCTAACACATTACTTATAGTCACAGCAAGTACCTTGGGATGTTAGCTCAGATGGGTGTTTGTGCAATGAACTTGCTTCTTTAAAAATGAAGACAAATAATTGTGTTTTACTTTTAAAATGTCACCCAAAGCTTGTCTTCACAATATCCTAAAACAGTTTGTTTTCTATATTTAATGAGAAACCAAATAATATACTTCATTTTATCCTATAATTGAGATTTTATAGTCTTGGGTGCTGGTCCACCATATTTATGTACCTTCCTTATGTATAAATCAAGGAGTCCTTGCCATCGTGGTATTCACAAAAGGTGTTTTCCTGCATAAGGAGTTTACTAGCCTCATAGTTCAGAAACCTAGCAGTTCTGACTATGGGGATTTTGTACCCACAAAAATGGAGAATTGTGTCCATGAAGGGTTCAGGATATTTCCTTCATTTTGAATCCTGCTGATAGAGGAAAATCGATTTTTTAAAAATAAGAATTCTTCACATAATTGATGATCATTAACAAGTTTTTGTATGAAGCTGTTTTCCTCTTTCCCGGCTAAGTCCGAATCCTGCCATCCACCACCCCTTTCATTTATGTTCCTTGTTGTGCTCTGTCATGTTTCACAATACCCTTTTAAATTGTGGAGACAAGTACTCCATTCACGAGCACACAAGGGCCTAACACGCCAAAAATAGAGGACAGTTAGAAATGACTCTCGAGAATGTGATTTGTAGAGTCCCCAGGATCCCAAGGCAAAGGTCTGTGGATCCTGCTCAGTCAGGTGTTTTTGTGGTAGTCCCTGCTGGTGTGCGTCAGCAGATGTGGCAGGAGGAGGTAAATAGCCATGTGCCCTTGGGGTGAGTCTGGCTTCTGAGCCTTGTTTGCGGCTTCTGCAGTGCAGTATCCTGTTTCTCTGAAGGTCCTTTGAATCACTGCCCTTGGAATCACTTCCGGGTTGCTAATCACCTCAGCCTTTCCACCCTCCCTTCCCTACATCCATGAAGCTCAGGTGTGTGCGGGGCTTGGCGAAGGTACTGGCAAACCTCAAAGGGTGCAGGGAGAATTTTTGTTTGCTGCCATGGAACCTCTCAGTGGTGCCATGAATGAGTTCCCAGGGCATTTGCTTCCCTTTGGGCAGGGTGCCCGGTTCTGGTTTCTGACTGACACTATTTTTGTCTCATAGGGTGGCACCTGTGGAAATGAAACCGAGAAATAAGATCCAGCCTTGTTTATCAAAGCCAGCTTTTGCCTCTCTGCTGAGGTAAAAATATACCCCAAAAAAACCCTGTGGCATACAAAATATTCCCAATGTACTTGTAATCATTGTCCACACTTGTTTATTTTTTTAATGCAAATCTTAGCAGTATAAAGTGGATGCCCCATATTTAAGGAAGAGCTTGAATATCATGTCTCTTTTTGTGCTTTTAGTCAGAGCTCTGCATATATTTTAAGAAAAGGCATTGAGGAATTCAATCAAACCAGTATTCTTTTCACACAGGTGAGGCTAGAGAGGTCTGTTTGTGTTTGATTACAAAAAAGTGAATTGTTCTTTAGGGTTTTATTTTTCCCGCTTGTTCCCATGTTATTTTCCACCCTTATTATTTTGTGCCTTCTTCTTCCTTGCCTCTAGGTTAAACTTTTTGAGTAGAAATTTTCCCTTGTGTTAACTTTTACTGAACCACATAGAATGCAAATAATGATTAATCTACATAAAATGTAAATGATTATGTATTGTGGCTCTTCGGCTTTGTAAAAATTTACTCTTCTATTCACATATGTTCTTTTCCTCCTAACCTTGACTTTGACAGATTGCTGGTCAAAATACTCTAGATAACAAGCAATAAAAGTCTGTTCTAGGCATGTTTAATTGTGCAAAAGAGGAACAATCTGTTCAGCATTTTTTCTATGAAGGATTAAGGATTCTTTTTTTTTTTTCCTATTTTATTACTGTACCTTTTTATTGCTGGTTTTTAACTCTCTGGGACTACAGATCCCTTTGCAGTCAGTCAACTCTCTGGAAAACTGCACATACATAAGACTTTTTGTATATGGTTCTAAGTGTGCTATGACGGCTTGTAGTCATTCCAGGGGACTGTGACTCATAGGAAGAAATACATTTTATTTGGGACCTAGTGCAAACACATATTTGTAATAAGAAAAAAGTAATTTTTACCTTTACTACTCCAGATATACTGTGTTCTGTTCCATTCACTTTTTTTTTTTTTTTGAGACAGAGTCTCACTCACCAGGCTGGAGTGCAGTAGTACAATCTTGGCTCACTGCAACCTCCGCCTCCCAGGTTCAAGCAATTCTCCTGCCTCAGCCTCCCGAGTAGCTGGGATTACAGGCATGCACCACCATGCCCAGCTAATTTTTGTATTTTTAGTAGAGTCGGGGTTTCACCATGTTGGCCAGGATGGTCTCGATCTCTTGATGTCATGATCCGCTTGCCTCGGCCTCCCAAAGTGCTGGGATTACAGGCTTGGAGCCACCTTGCCCAGCCTCCATTCACTTTTTTAAAAGATGCTGATCATGACTCACAAAACTGATTTTATGAGGCACATATGGGTTGCAGACTACAGATTAAAATGCTGCTCTAGAATTAAGGTACTCCAGAACTTTATTGAAAAAAAGATATCTTTTCCTTTCTGAGAAAACTAGAAAGGATTAAAGTATTTGTGCAAGATTACTTAGCAGGGTATATAAGTCTATAATGTAAGTAACAAGTAGATTGGTGTTTATCATGTGGACAGTATTATCTGAGGGCGGTCCCCTAGAGTGTACTTGAGGCCACTTTCTCAGAAACAGAAAAGGCAGCAGCAATTTGGAGAAGCTCTTTTGGGAAACTTGCAGCTGTTATCTTCATCGTTACAAAGAGAACAGCTTTCCTTAGCATTAGGCTTGGGTGTGAATTTCAGCTTTGTCATTTATGGGTTAGTGACCTCAGACTTGTCACAGCTGATACAGCTTCACATATATGGTACTTTTAAATTTAGAAATAGTGTAGCATCAGTACTTTTATGATATTACTTTGTTTCTTCCTGTATATGGCTATTATGTTATCACTTGCTATTGGTTTGTTTTTAAGTTTTGTTTTTACTTCCTGAGTTGTAACATAATTTTCATTTTAGTAGCTGTAAAGTGTTTCAGTTGCATAGTTCCATTGCATACCCCATTCTATGCAATATTTCAGCACTGTTTAAACTTATTTTTTAAAGAAAATTATACATTTTCATACACGCAGTATAACAATATGAATCATATGTATAGTTACTTTTAGTTTTGATTTTAAAAACTTGCAAAGATAGTAGGTATTTGGCAAAATCATTCTTTATCCTTTCCTTCCAGGTTTCATCAGTTTCACCCTTTTCTGTGTGCAGCTGATTTTAGAAAGATTGCTTCCTTGTATGGTAGCGATAAGTTTGATTTGCCCTATGGGATGAGAACATCAGGTCAGTAGTAGTAGTCTTATTTTTGTTTTTATTTTTTTTTTGTTTTTTTTAATTATTTTGTTAGTAGTAGTATTCTTACCTGGTTCTGTTAAATTTGAGTGGTGTTTGATCAGAATGGCATGTTAATATAATTTTAAGGGCTTTTATTCTTTCTGCTTCCTAATGATTTTCAAAGGATATGATTTGGGGATGGAATGAAATGAATTACATTTTAAAATATAAATTCCCACTCCTTTTGAGGCAGTAGAGAAGCAAAGGGTAAAAGGGGTAGATTTGTTGTTGTCGTTGAGAAACTACTTTTTACGTTTGCTGTGCCACCAAGTAAGTGGTCCATGTAATTCTGGTGCCTTGTTTTATTCTGATTTAGAATTAGCAGGAAAACCTGAGAGTTAACTTCTTCCTAGCTTCCCATGGATTCTTTTTACTTGTTTCATTTTACTTCATCAGCAATTCTTATCCGCTTAAGCAGCCTTTTAATTTAACTAGTGGATATTTTATTTATTTATTTTGAGACAGAGTCTTGCTCCGTTGCCAGGCGTCAGGCTGGAATGCCGTGGCAAGACCTCAGCTCACTGCAACCTCCGCCTCCCCGGTTCAAGCAGTTCTCCTGCCTCAGCCTCCCAAGTAACTGGGACTACAGGCGGGCAACACCATGCCCAGCTGATTCTTGTATTTTTAGTAGAGATGGGGTTTCACCATGTTGGCCAGGATGGTCTCAATCTCTTGACCTTGTGATCCGCCTGCCTCAGCCTCCCAAAGTGCTGGGATTACAGGCGTGAGCCACCACGCCCGGCCTTTATTTTTGTTAAGTTGGGAGATAATTATTTCATCTTCTAAAGATAAAACACTTTCCCTTCTGCTTAATGATAACTGATTGGCCCTATATAGCATTAAGCTCGAGATTTTTGAGGGACCATAAAAGCCCAAGGTGACAAGCCTCCAACATTGTGAGTTAGATTTTGCTTATTAAACTGATCCTGTATGGCTGGGGTTTGCATTTTTTTGTTTTGTTTTTTATTTTAAAATATTTTACATAGAATTTGAGAATTTAATTAGCTTAAACTTACTATTTATTTCTATTCTAATGTCAATTTCAAAATCGTCTGCTATTACTTTAAAGTTACTTTTTATGATTATTTTTCAGATTAAATGTGTTGTTTTGGGGGAGGTTTTAGAAAGAGTCTTTAGAACATTGACCATTTTGAGTGGGCCTGCAGAGTAGTGCTGGCTCATTGCAGTTGTACGCTCCTTTGTCACAGAATATGTCAAGGTGGCCATGCTGCTTGGAAATGGGTTTGTGGGAGAGGGAGGGAGTAAGGTGGTTTATAAGTACTAAAAAGACACGATCATCCTTTTATTCATAACACTGCATTTGTTTTCTAGCGGAATATTTTCGACTTGCTCTTTCAAAACTGCAGAGTTGTGATCTCTTTGACGAGTTCGACAAGTGAGTTTATTTTCTTGCTTCTAGTCTGGCTTTTAGCTTCAGCTAAGCTGGTTCAATATATACCCCAAGAGATGTAAGATGTATTTACTCAGGAAAATGTCATAGCATTTGTGCATAACCACAATTTCTAGTAATAATTTCTTTGACACTTAAAAATCTACAAAATTAATTTAGATGCTGCATAACTGGTTGGCTCAGAGGTTTGCAGAGTCTTGATGATGATCAGCACTGCTCCCGAATCAGGACATTTTAAACCCACATTCATCTTTTCTAAGTTGTTCCTTTTTTTTAAAATTTGAGATGGAGTTTCACTCTTGTTACCCAGGCTGGAGTGCAATGGCGCGATCTCAGCTCACCGCAACCTCTGCCTCCTGGGTTCAAGCAATTTTCCTGCCTCAGCCTCCTGAGTAGCTGGGACTACAGGCACGCACCACCATGCCCAGCTAATTTTTGTATTTTTAATAGAGACGGGGTTTCACCTTGTTGACCAATGGTCTTGATCTCTTGACCTCGTGATCCACCCGCCTCGGCTTCCCAAAGTGTTGGGATTACAGGCGTGAGCCACTGCTCCCGGCTAAGTTGTTCCTATTTAAAGATTAGTGCACCCCCTGCTAATCGGCGCACACCCTCCCTTTGCAAGCTGTTTCCCACACTTTGCCATGCATCCTCCAAACTACTGATGAAGATTCTTTCTGTTTCACTTGTTAAGGAGATTATTAGATTTTGGAGGCAGCTCTCTTCCTTTTTAATCAGAATTATATTTGAAGGACAAATATGCTTGCTTTGATGTTTTCTGACTACAGTTTTTAGACAATTTTGTCATTAAGTTAACCCCATATAAATTGAATTGCCAAAAATAGACTTCTTCGCAGTTGGGCTTATTTTGCAGAGGTAGGCTTATTTCACAAAGTTTCAAGCCTCCCTTTAGAATTTGGCCAGTGTGCCAGTATGATAATACGGGTAGTCTACAGATGTCAGGCCTCCATTAAAACGGAAAATGGCAGAAATTACTCTATTGCCCAAGAGAACAGGAGTGCTATTTTTTGGGTCCAGAGAGTGGCGGTAGTGAATAGAGGTATGAAAGTGGAGGTAGAGTTTGCCACAAGAGCAGTGTTAGATTTTGTCCAGGTTTATCTCATTTTTCTCTGCTGGAGACCAAGATGCTTCAAGTGTGGATTTGTGTAATGTGTATTGGTTCATTTCAGTTTTTTATAATTTGAAACTCTGCGATGAATCTAATCAATTTTAGTTTTGATTGCATATCAACAGCAACCATAAAATTTTTCAACCCTCAAATTTATGTAGCTCTGATTTGGAGAATATTTTTTTTTTGCAGACCTTTCACATAAGTGCTTTATGTTGATTCTGTCTAATTCTGTAAGTTTCTGAAGAAACTGAGGCTAGGCACACAGTTTGTTATACTTGGTAAATGCCAGATCTAGGATATGAACCTAGATAGTTCTAACTCCAGTGCCGGGCTGTCTGAGTTAAGAGTAATAAAGGTGGCCGGGCACTGTGACTCAAGCCTATAATTCCAGCACTTTGGAAGGCTGAGGAGGGTGAATCATGAGGTTAGGAGTTTGAGACCAGCCTGGCCAACATAGTGACACCCCCTCTACCAAAAATACAAAAATTAGCTTGACATGGTGGTGCATACCTGTAGTCCCAGTTATTTGGGAGGGTGAGGCAGGAGAATCACTTGAACCCAGGAGGGAGAGTTTGCAGTGAGCCAAGATTTGCCACTGCACTCCAGCCTGGGTGACAGAACGAGACTTCATCTCAAAAAAAAAAAAGAGTGATAAAGGTGAGTCCTTAAATGTTTGCAGCAAGAATCTGCAAGTCTTTTTAAAGATGCTTGACTCTGTAAATGCGAGCTACTGTCAGGATTCTGGAAGATATATGACTAGAAATTTCATTCTTGCCTAGTGTTTATCTAAGAATGAGACTATGCTTTATTTAGCTGCTTTCATAACCCCTTCTCCCACAGGCGTTGATGTGTTTGTGTATGCCTCCATCAGGCTAATTTTTCTGTTCTTGCTGACTTGGTCTTGCTGTTTCCTGCCCCTGTCCTCCTGTCACCAGAATCTCCCCACTCCCCACATCAGGCTAAGTTCATTTTTTAGCATGACTTTTGTTGGGAGAAAAGTAGGGTATAGTGGTGAGGAGGGACTGAAAACCATGCTGACTCTAGGAGTCCTTTAGTCTGAAGTTGCCAAGGCTCTGAAGTGAAGTAAATGCGTAGTCAGAGACTCATTGGATAAGGAGTGAATGGCAAATATCCCTGTAGCATCCCCACAGAGTGAACATAGTGACACATGTTTTATAACATCACAGATGCTCAGTTATCACTGCTGAGTTGCATGTTTGACCTGTGCAAACCTTATTTCAAAAATAACAATTTATTTATGACACTATTATCTTCTTTGCATAGCACTTAACTTTTCAGAGGAGTTCACGTGTAACTTTAAATTTTTCCTATATTTGAAGGGGAGTCATTTTACCTTGATCATGTGCCCGGTGTACAACACATAGAAAAAAACAAGCCAGGCTATGCCTGAGCAATACATTTTTTCTCAAGTCTGGAAAGCCAGAATAGACTGAATTGCCTGAATGCTGCCTCTGAGTCAACTTAGTTCCCCAAGTGACCTTATGTAGTTCTCATTTCTCAGCCTGGGAATAAAACTCTAGAAGAAAGATGTCTGAGAACAATCTTTCTTTCTCAGGCAGAGAAGTTAGACTGCCCTTGGTGGGAGGGTCCTCCCTGAGCCCCTGGCTCATGGATTTGTGAGCTGGGCGCACGCATCCAAGGAGGAAAGTGTTGATATAGGCTAGCTTGTCCTTCCTCATGGATCTGTAGGTCAGAGAGGAGGAGCTGAGGTAGAGGGATTACTTTCAAGTTACTTTTCTTTTTTTCTGCTTTCTTTACTGATATTTATATAATTGCAGGCCTTGTTCTGTGCTTATTTTTTCTTGCCTGTGCTCTGGAAGGTGCTTGGCGTATTTTGAGGTGTAACAGCTAAGCACAATTTTTTTCCTACCTTTTATTCTCCGTCCATCCTCTTTGTCCCTTTTAGAAAGAGTCAGATAATGATGTTGTTTCAAATCTGAAACCTTTACGAGTCTACCAGATAAAAATCGTAGTTTTGTCAGACATCTTGTACAGCATGTATTATGTCTCAGTAGGGATAGATTCCACTGGGAATGGGAAAACTCAAAATATCAGTGACTGTAAGAAGGACGTTTTCGTTTTGTCCAGTTTCCATGCAAATGAACTCTGCAGGTAAACTTCCCAGGGCTGGTTCCGTGAGCATTAGGGACCAAGGCCGCTTCTCTCTCTGGATGCCACCAATCCTAAATATACAACTTGTTCCTTCTGGTCCAGTATGATGGCTGGAGTTCCAATCACATCTACCTCCCTGCCAGCCAGGAGGAGGAAAGGGCAAAGGGCATACCTGACCCTTTAAGACATGCCTCGTTCTTTAAGAACATCTCCCAGAAATCACCTACAACACTTCCTTACTTCCAGCGATGTGCTGGAACCAGTCAGTACCAACTTGTGAGAGCTGCATCTCTTCATATTGAGCTCCATATTTACTGCCATCAAGGTGGAAGCTTGAAATAGCCAAGGTGAGAGTATTCGTACCATGGCAACTGGCAAACATTACAAATCAGGGCTTCCCCCATTCGTACGCCTCCCCCTCCCCCAGAACTGACTGTTAAACATTTACTAGCACTGCTAGCTGGAACGTGGACTGGAAAATGCAGTCTGTATTCCAGGTGACTGTGTGCTCATCTTTAAAAACAGATGTGATTTTAACAGATGAAGGAAACAAGATTATTGGGGGACAAAAAGCTGTCTTTACCGATATCCTGCATCATTTCCTTCGTCTCCATCTGTTTTTGTGCCTGGTCACCTTCGGGATTCTGAAGTCAAATATGTGACTAACATCGAGCTCAGTGCATCTTTTTTATATGCGGCTGCTATTGATTTCTCATGGACACAGTTCTTCTCTTTATTCTCCAAAGCACGGCCAACACAAGGCGACCATGCTTAGCAAACTGCACTAAAGATGGAGGATTTTGTAAGAGAATTGCATGACAGAAAAGGAATACTAAAAATGTGCCCACATTCCAAGGCCCTAGTCCTTCCTGGCTCTCCCTATAGCTCCTTAACACCAGGCTGCCCCGGTCCTAAGAATTAATCCTGTCCTAAGGATTATCGCTTTTTCTGCTTCCTCACACAGCCAGAAACAGCAGCAACACTAAGTCATCAAATCTCAGCTCCCACTTAAAATGCACAGAAAAGCTCCCCATCCCCAACCACCAACACTGCCTTCTGAAAGCATGCCAAGTTTTATGAAGAATGCTTTAGTCCTGCAGCACAGGTGGTTATACAGTAACTACACATAAATATCTTACCTAACAAAAGCACCTGTGTCAAGTCAGTGGCCTGCTAAATGGACAAAGATTTGTAAAAGCTGCCTGGTTGCTCTCTCAAGCAGAATCCATTATGTTAGCATCGGCAAAGCTGGGTTAGATTGGCTACCAGCCAGGCCAGAAGCATGCCCTTAGAAAACTTAAAAAAGAATTAGACATTAGTGGTGTATTTATTAAAAGAGCCCTAACTCTATAAGGAATGTGAATATCTGCATCCCTACTTTAGACATTCTGCTCTTTCGCAGCTTCTTTATATTGCACGATTTTTAACCAGGAGAGCTTGAGGGTAAGTTGTGATTCTGCACTAACAGAGTGAACATATGTAGTGAATATTCAGGAGCAGCCCCTGCCTGCTCTCTAGCATCTGCTGTGGTCGGATGTTGGGTAAAGATACAGAGATCTCAGTACTTGGGCCAAAGGAAATGGCCACATCCATCAGAGAGTCACATACAAGACCTAAGTGATTCCCTTGCTTCGTAAAAGGCCAAACTGAGATTAAAGAGGTCAGGTTGCTAGACCAAGGTCCTAAGAGGTGCTAAGTGGAGGAACCAGAACCAGCAACCTGGTCTCCAACTACAGTTCCTTGTGTAGTTTTAGAATCTTCTGGCTGGAAGTAATAGTCTTCACTAGGAGTGATTTAAACAAAGTGGACGTTTATTATCTCCTGTATTGCATAGACACGTGGGTTCAGGTCTGTGCAGATTTGTGTGGTTCGAGCTTGCAGTGTGGGCTGCTATGGCCGTACAGATTGTGGA
>CM052662.1:78432187-78513319 GCA_028533165.1 Leontopithecus rosalia
AGCAACCTGGTCTCCAACTACAGTTCCTTGTGTAGTTTTAGAATCTTCTGGCTGGAAGTAATAGTCTTCACTAGGAGTGATTTAAACAAAGTGGACGTTTATTATCTCCTGTATTGCATAGACACGTGGGTTCAGGTCTGTGCAGATTTGTGTGGTTCGAGCTTGCAGTGTGGGCTGCTATGGCCGTACAGATTGTGGATTGCACTTCTCCAGGGAGTGCCGATTCATTCATAAGGTTATCTGAATGGTGCTCCCTGGCATTTGACTGTGTACAACTTGCACATATGTTTGGAGTGGCCCTGGTTGGGGGATTGGATTAATGGCTCAGTGATGTCAGGGCTCCCAGGTAGTTTTTCTGTGGTTGTCTTTTTCTCTGATTTGTAGCTGCTCTAACTTTGTTATCACATGTCAGTGTCTAAGCAAAAAGGAAGAAGTAAGTAACAAAGTATCCTGTGCACATGATTCTTTTCCCAGGGGCAAAATCTATTTGGAAAGCATTTAACACACTTCCCTAGTATCTTATTGCCCAGGGATGGATCACATGGCTGTGTCTAGATGAAACATTGGCAGAGGCGATGAGTTCACCATTGTAGGTTTAGGAAAGCAGCGATCTGCTAGCAAGGCACGTGGGGTCATGGATGTTGGGAATGTGCCCAGTATGGTCTGCTGTAGACTGTTACACTGAAGATAGAGTCATGTGTTTTCATGTCCGTGATGCTACTGAAGGGAAAAGGCATGTCAAGAAGCATTTGGAAAAGAAAACATATCATAGAACATTTGAAATGGGCAACTCAAATTTGCTTCCTCTATATTGATTGTGTTTGATGCTTCCCTGTGCATAAGGTAATGGCTCTTCTGGCTTTTGCCTGACTTTATGAGAAAGATGCCTTTCCCCTGGGGAAAGTGTAACCTCTTACTACCCCTGCTTTAGCAGCTTTCCAGATTTTCCATTAACGGGTTCAGCAACCCTGGACTTGTTTTGTTTTCTGGGTAAGCAGTTTAGAGTGTATGCATTTCCCTACCTGATTCCAGAGTGGTAGGAGGACTAACAGGTGATTGGTTCTCCAGACACAAAGGAGGGAAATAACCTCCACATTCTTAAGGTGACGACCAAACTGAATTCTAAAATGTACAGCCTGTGAATCAGGAAGTGTTTTAGATGGGAGGATACAGAGATCTAAATGATACTATTCTTTCTTCTAGGGACTCACAGTTCACTACCGCTATTTCTACATGAAGGTTATGTTAATTAAATATGTGAAGTTTTACAGTTACCCAGAGGACACTGAAAGTCATTGTTCCACACATAAAAAGGCAGAGGAAGCCAGGATCACAAGCCAAATGGATGAAGTCAAGGGAGAATGAATCATTCCTTTCAGAAGATAGGATACCTGCTAGCGGGAGAGGGAAGCAATGACTAATGAGGAGTGTATCAGACAGCTTATCTGCACCCTTCCAGATTTCCCAGAGCCATGGTGGGACTATGAATACCAGCTGTAGATAAGATGTTACTGCCAAAGAGCAGCCCTAAAGATGCCCTCAAAAGAGTTTCTACGTGGTTCTCAGAAAAATGCATAAATCCTTGCAGTGCCCTTTAGCAGGAGGAAAAGTAGACTTTCAATGATAAGGTTTCCTTTCAAAGGCATTGGCACAATTTCCTACAGTAAAGGTCCTTCTCCCTTTCTGCTTGTCCCCTATAAGCTGATGGAGGAAAACAAACACAACGTGAAACTCCTAAAAGTATGGTGATGTGGAGGTGTAAAGAATCTCTGGAATGGGAGTTCTCCGAATGAAGCAGTGTCTATGTTCTTTCTTCCCTTTTCTTAAAGTTCTTGAACTGCTGGGACCATGAAGAGGAGAGGCTGAGGATGAGGAATTACCCTGGAGAAAAGATCTGCCTGAAATGCTAGACTCCTTTTTTTTTCATGGCTTGTAGGGTATGTGGGAGGAGGTCCAAGACCTTGAGCCCGAGTGCAGACCAGCGATATGGCACACGCATATGACAGATGATAGCTGCTCTTACCGTGATACTCTTTGGGCCATGTTATCTGGGGCTTGATGACCATCTGTAACTCAGTGTGACAGAGCGGACCCTTCTGAGAACACTAAGATCGAAGCTATTCGTTCATTGTTGAGCAGTCTTATAGAACTGACTGCATATAGGCTGAGCTGAGTAACCTTTCCGGGGTCGACTTAAGAGATTTGGCTTGTGGGTCAGGAGTCTTTTGTGGAGGGTAAAAGCGCTGGTAGCATGCTGGTGGCTTGTACTCCTGGCCTTTGCCCCTGTGTGTTCTGTATAGTTGGAGTCAAACAGCCTGATGTCAGACTGGGAACTTGAGGCCAGGCCGGATGCAGGAGCCCCTGGGATACCTGGGCTCACGGCAAGGCAGCCCCTTCTCTTGACAGAAGATTGGCTTACAGCCTTCAGTGGAGGGAGAGGAATAGACTAGATACCATCTGTAGAGAGTCCCCCTCTACTCCTATGTAGGTTATCTCATGGGAACTGCTGTTATTTCACTCCTGTCTGTTCCTAGCCGTGCCTTCCCTAGTGCCCAGCCTTGCCTAGCCTTCCTAGTGGAGATGGAGCCAGGTTTAGGAGGTGCAGCCTCTGATCTCAGTTAGACTGACCCGGAGGTTGTGGAAAGGGCAAGCAAGCTGTGACTGTGAGAACTGCCACCTGCTTTATGGTTCGGGGAGGATAATGGCAATACCCTGAGAGGAAAGGGTCTGAATATTCAGCAGCTCCCATCTCAGCCATACTATGTGGCCCCACAGCAGAGAGCCTTTGATAAAAGTGGCTTCCTAGGATAGGGATTGAAGTCACACTTGCTTGTAAAAGCATCTAGAGGTATGTTACTTACTTATTTAGAGCCCAACAGAGAGACCAAGACCATGAGGCTTCTGCCTGCCGGACAGCAAGGACTTCCCGCGGCCTCTCAGCTGTTTTCCAGGTCACTCTCAGAGGCAAGGCTGCTGTGGCTAATTGATGTATCAAAGATGTAATCACAGCCGTTGATGGGGAAAACATCAGCAATCGAATGCACTTGGAAACACACACAAGAAATAAAAGGCTGCACAGAAAACATGACTCTCACAGAAGCCAGATCTGAATATAAAATCTAGTCTCTTTTGGTGATGGCAGAAAGGAAGTGCCATCCATACAAGATGAAGTTACCCTCTGAACCCCAGGAGGTCCTGCACGCAGTATGTGCCTGCAGTCCAAGCTCTTTACTGCCTCTCCTGCTTTCAGCACTGGCCCTGGGGTCATCCAAACCAGCGTAGCAACCCCACTGGCCTCTCTTCTTCTGAAAAAGTCTCCAACTTTAACAATGCCTTGAGAGACCATATTGCTGGTATTTCAAAACTGCCGCCAGCAGGGAGGAGGCCAACGGCATGCCCATACGTGTTCAGCCTCCAAGCAGCCTCCTCATCAACAAAGAATCTTAAGTTTACAAGATGCTTCGGGAGAAACAGCAGTTGAATGAACCCTTGGAACAGTTCACCTCTTGCCTGATTTTGCAGGAAGTTCTGGAGTATGAGATAAAAGGAGATCTCCACAACCGTCAGGATTCAGAAATGTTAAAACTCCTGACAGCATCAGTTGGATACTCAGAAGGTGCCCATGTGTGACAAACGTGGCCCTGGCAATGCAGGCATGTTTGTAAAGCTGCAGGGACTGTCATCCCCTCCCTGAATGTTATGTGTGCAGTGACTGTGATGCTCACCCAAAAGAGAAGGGCTTGTTGTTTTTTTTTGGTGGAGGATCAAATCTACTGTGAAGAGTATGTCCAGCAGGGTATGATGTGGTCACTGTGTTCCCCAGGTGATCCAGCAGGTCTGCACTGACCACTGTTCTGCAGCCAGCCTCTGCTGTGGCTTGTTTTCTCTGCTGTAGCTGGTCTTGTCTCTTGAAAGTTCTGCACTTAGCTTGTTTTTTGTTGTTATTCTTGTTGCTGTTTCCCTTACCTTGGTTTCATCCCTGCTCATTGAATCTCGAGCCCCCTATCTTGTGAAATGACTCACACTGACCGCGTGGCGCCCGCTGGCTTTTACCGTAAATGGCAGACTGTTTCTGTGCAGTGTCCCCTTGCTGGCACCCCTCGTACTTTCCCTCAGTTCTCTGCTGCAAATAGACATCAGCCGCATTTGAGCCAAATCAAATGTAATATGTCTGACACTGATTTCATTTTTGCTCTATCTATATAGACTCCCAGAAAAAAGAAATAAATAATAAAAAAAGAGAATTTAAATGAATAAACAGACCCTTCTGGAACCCATTGTGACTCCAGACGTGTCCACAATGTGAGGTTTCAGGCATGCATTGAAGGAAGATCTGCTGGACAGTCCTCCCCGCCCCCAGGTCCTTACCAGCCTCTGTCACTGGTGCTTAGTTTTCTTGCCTTTAGGTAGACCTTGATTTAAGCAAGACTCTTTAATATTTGAGAGCTTAGAGCTTCCAATTAAAATATGTTAAAACTGTTTTTTAAATGTTACAGTATTACAAGTTATAAAGTAATCAGACAAGCTATACTACTCAAAAAAGGTAAATTTAATGAATGCATGAGTGTGTCCATCATCCCCTGTTTACCCGACAAAGCGAATGCTTGGCTCTTTTAAGAAGTTTCTGAATTCTTGCATTCTCCATGTTTCCGTGTTCTACAGTGTTTGTACAGTTTTGCTACTCATTGATTCCTTAAAAGCCTCAAGGACTTGAGTTCATCTGGTCTGCCGATTTCATGGGTCTTAGGGAAGCAGCATTCTCTTTAGACTTTCCATGCCATGAGGGTGCTGGAAGGACAGCATCAGCAACGTTCCCTTCAGTAGTTTTGTTCTCTAGAGGGCAAGGGTGCAGTCTGTTCTGTCATTTCTCCAGGCCTGGGTGGGTGGGGTAAGAGCTGGAGACAGATGGACCAGCAACACGAAGTTCCCTTTGTTCCTTTAAAGCTCTTTGCCAGGAACACAGCATGAACTTTTAGTTTGTATTGGTTAAGCTCCAAGGACCAGTCCATGCTTGGGAAATTGAAGTGAGCATGGGCAGGGTACAGAAAACTACTTTTCTCACCAGATCCCAAGCTGTCCATCTCCACACCACGCAGTAGAGAGCCAGACGTAGAATCTTAGAGGAGTGGGTAATGCTGGCAGTAAAATGCAGACCTACATAATGTGAAACACACATGCAGAGTTGTTTTGCAATCTCAAGTTCTGGATCCACACGCCAGTTCCACTTCGAAGTATAACTTTGAAATGCTACAAAATAGATTTCTGAACCTCTTTCTTCGTTTGTATAATGGGGATATCGGGCCTACTTATTTCAGTAGGTGGCTCTGAGAATCAAATGCGAGAGTGGTTTAACAGTTGCTGACTTTGATATGCTCTTCCTATAGATTGTTACTCATTGCATCTTGTATTTTTTTAATGCAGCTCTAGACTTAGAAGTTGCAGTTGGTTCTTTTTCCACTTGTTGCACAGGTGGAATTTGGCACTGGGTTTCTGCCAGTATGCATGGAGTCTTGGACTCGGTTTTGTAAAAGATGCTCAATCTCTCACTTGTCCATCTGTCCACAGCATACCCTGTAAAAAGTGTGTGGTGGTTGGTAATGGAGGAGTGCTGAAGAATAAGACATTAGGAGAGAAGATCGACTCCTATGATGTAATCATAAGGTAAATCTATTTTCTATTTGCTACCCTAGAATTGTTTCAACAGAATACGATTTCTTAATACAGCTGTGTTTTAAAAGGAAGGGGAGCTGTCTCCATTTGTTTGTGTATTTTATTGCACAACCTTCTCTCTTGGTTGTTGGCTAGAGTTAGGCCTCGTTTTCAGGTTACTCACTGAGCAAGTATTTCTCAAGTCTCCTTAGTGTACCGGCTCGCTTGTAGCCACAGGGGAGATAGCAGTGGATAAGAACAATGTTTGTGTTCTCTGTGGAGGGAAGGAAACGAGTAATTAAATATATAAAAATAATAAATGTCAGACATAATTTAAAAGGATGTAATGGAGAATCTTTGAGTGGCTCCTTTCAATGATTGACCACTTAGAGAAGGAGACATCTAAGCAGGGCCCAGGTGACCACACAGTGACAGCCGTATGAAGATGATGGTAGAGCAGTGTAGGCAGAAAGGATGTCTGCTGCGGGGTCTCAGGAGGAGGTGAGCCTGAATTTGAGAGGAGCAGCAAAAAAAAAAAAACAGTGAGGCTGGGAGGTAGCAGGCGGAGGGAGAATGTGCAGCTGGAAGCCGAAGCGGTGAGCAAAGATCAGGCTGCCGAGGACTTGAAAGCTAGGATTAGAAACTTGGCCTTTAAGTATAGCAGGAAGCTTTTTAAGGGTTTTAAGAACAATGCAGCCTGATTATGTCTTTTCAGTATGCCGGCTGTGGCACGGACAATGGAATGTGAGGGACAGGCGGAAATGAAGAGACAATTAGGTTGCGGTATTCAGGTATCACATGATGATGGCTTGGGACAGGGTTGTCACGGGAGAGGAAGGGGACCACTGCAGATGTGTTTTAGACATAGGGTTATCAGGATTTGTTGCTATATTAGATGTGAAGAGTAATGGAACTAAAGAAATCAAGGGTGCCTCCTACTGTTTTCAGCCTAGGAGATTGGCTAGAGACTGGTATTTATTGCGTTGGGAAAGACTGGTATAGGAGCCAGTTTAGAGGGAAACCAAGATTTCTATACAAACATGTTAGATTTGAGATGCTTGTTAGATTTGCAGTGGGTATGTCCAGTAGGCAGTTGGATAAACAGTTGGATAACCTGGATAAACAGGTTAAAATCTTGATGGTGTGTGGCCGATTAGCTGTATTTAAACCATGGACTGGGTGAGATTTCCCAAGGAGAGACTGAGAAGGAGAAGAAGGTGAGGACTGAGCCTTGGAGCACTCAACGTGTAGAGGTTGAGCAAAGAAAAGAGTATGCATACCAAAAAGGTAAGAAGAAAATCAGGAGAAAGTGATCATAGAAGCCAAGAGAGCAAAGCGTTTCAGGACAGAAGGAGCAACCAGCTGTGTCCCAATGCTAGTGAGAGGTCATGCAAGATAAGGACCGAGGGGTGACCGACTGGTGACCTGAAGCTCATTGACATTCTTGATAAGAGCAGGCTTAGAGGCCTGATGTGGCAAGAAGCCCAGCTGGAGAAGGCTTAAGAGGGAATGCGGAGAGCGTACACCTGGATGTACACAGGGGCATGCAGAGAAACCAGTGTAGTCCAAAACGTTTGCTTCAAAGAGGAGTCGAGAAATCAGACGGCAGTTAGAGATGGTTATGCAATCAGGAGTCGTTTTTGTTTGCTTTTCTTTTGAAAAGAATGGGAGGTGCAACAGCATATTGGTAAACTGGTGGAAATGAGAAAGATTGGCGTGGTAAAAGAAGGGGAGGGGTCCAGAACACAAGTGTGGTTAATCTTGCCTTTTTTTTTTTGAGACGGAGTTTCACTCTTGTTACCCAGGCTGGAGTGCAATGGTGCGATCTCGGCTCACTGCAACCTCTGCCTCCTGGGTTCAGGCAATTCTCCTGCCTCACCCTCCTGAGTAGCTGGGATTACAGGCACGTGCCACCATGCCCAGCTAATTTTTTTTGTATTTTGAGTAGAGACGGGGTTTCACCATGTTGACCAGGATGGTCTCGATCTCTTGACCTCGTGATCCACCCGCCTTGGCCTCCCAAAGTGGTTAATCTTTCGTACTGGAAAGAGAGCCAGGATTGCTGTCACAGCCACCAAGAGTCCCTCTGATGTAGTGATGGGAAAATAAGGATCTTTCTATCTATATTTTTTTTAGAGAAAGGTTGAGATAAGGTCCTCATCTGGGATAAGTGTGTGCGTGTTTGGAGTGGCTGTGAATCGTTTAAAGACTGGCAAGGTTAGCGTACTGAGGCAAAGTGGTAGGATGGCTTGGCAGTGTTGAGGGTTTCTGCATGGGGAGGCCACTTTATTTTCTGTTTACTATTCATTTTAAGGAAGCTGTGATAATTTACCTACAAAACAATTTTGAAGCAATTACAGGTGTCTCTACCCATAATTGTCTAAATCTGGTAATTTAGAACCACAGGAAGCCCTTACAGGAAAATGCCATTGCTACGACATTTTGAAAGTCATCTCAAGTGTT
Source organism: Leontopithecus rosalia (assembly GCA_028533165.1). Taxonomy (NCBI): domain Eukaryota; kingdom Metazoa; phylum Chordata; class Mammalia; order Primates; family Cebidae; genus Leontopithecus; species Leontopithecus rosalia. Next base: position 78,440,300 of record CM052662.1, read on the forward strand.
ATTACATAGAGTCAGTGGCAAAGGGTAAAAGAGTATTTATCCTCCTAGGGGACACTGTTTTGCAAACAAAGCATTTCTTTTTCTTAGCATGCCTTCAGAATGTGTGCATAAAGGGTGCATGTCTAACCTTGGCTTTCAGCATACTCAAACCCAGCAGTAGATTAGTTGTGGTTCTTTAGTTCACTCTAGCAATAGACATTCATTCGGTTGTGCTTGAATATAATGTAGCAGTTTTATATTGTTAACTTTATTTCAGAGTACAACAATTTTGATGGACCTTTAAGCCAACTTACGTGTGATTCTTCTTGCCTGTCAGTCGCACACGTCCCTGTGCTAGGTGACTGTGTGGCCTTGAGCAAGTCATTTTCTCTCCAGGCATTTGTCCTCCAAGGTCTCTTTCAGTTCTGGTATCCTGTGGCTCTGTGTTCCCATTTCTTTTATTTAGTCTTCAGTTCCCCTGGAGGTAAGACTGAATTATCATTGGCTCCACAGTTAATTTTCAAATACAGATGAACATTTCTGCCTTTGATGAAGCAACTATTTCATCTCCTTGGCCATTATGTTTGAAAGGTTGATCTATGGCTTTGTGGTTTCAGAGCACAGGATAAAAGGCTGATGTTTACCCAACTCTGAAACTTCTTGAACTGTGATGGCAATGGCACATACTGCCCTTGATCTACATATCTTGTGTGTTTTACTACCCACAGAATGAATAATGGTCCCGTTTTAGGACATGAAGAAGAAGTTGGGAGAAGGACGACCTTCCGACTTTTTTATCCAGAATCTGTTTTTTCAGATCCTATTCACAATGACCCTAATACGACAGCAATTCTCACGGCTTTTAAGCCACATGATTTGAGGTGGCTGTTGGAATTGTTGATGGGGAACAATATAGTAAGTAGGCAAAATTGTTTTTCCTTTCGATTACCTTTAGTATTTTTTTTTCCTTTAAAAAAAAAGCCACATTGTTCTACTTTCCATATTCTTTCTTTATTTCAGAACACTAATGGTTTTTGGAAGAAACCAGCCTTAAACCTGATCTATAAACCTTATCAAATCAGAATATTAGATCCTTTCATTATCAGAACAGCGGCTTATGAACTGCTTCATTTTCCAAAAGTGTTTCCCAAAAATCAGGTATGTATCTATTTCTGCGTGGTTTCAAACTGCAGATCTGGCTGAGATAGGATAGAGGGTCCTGGAACTCTCAAAAACTGTGTCAGAACCACAGCTCATGAGATGGTTTCTGAGGGCCATCTCTGAGTTAGTCAAAGCAGTTATCTGTGGATACTGTCGTTATGATTTTTATGTACATTTCAAGGAAATATATTTTAAATTGGGTTTTTCTTCCCTGCCCTTTAGGGCCTTCCTAGGGTCTCTTTGTGCATGCCGAAACAATTCATCTTTCATAACTGTCTTCAGTGTTCTGCGGTGAGGAGAGTCTGACTGGGTGGGCTGACGGGCAGGCTTGTGCTCAGAGTAGCTGGCCTGGCTTCAGAACGAGTTCATCACTTTCCAGGCGAAAAAGAACTGTCAGGGAAGTAGTCCAGAAACATTTCTGTGGTCAGAGGAAATGTTGGCGATGGTAGTTACAACAATATTGAAAGAGTTCTTGAAACTCCAAAATGAAATCTCACTGACTTTCACTCCTGTTTGCCTACTTTCCCTAGAAAACGATATTCTAGACCCATATAGGGGCAGAGATATTTTTCACTGGAAGCTTGAGTAACCGTATAATATACCTTAGTTGAAATGAGCTTTAGGTTTCTCCCCTTTTTAGAGTAGGAGAAATTCCAAAGAAATACATATACATGTATTTTTACATGTATTTCCATGATGATATGTAGCATGATAAAAATTGTGAATAAGAAATTCAAAAGTGTTAGGTTCTAAAAATAAATTAGTGTTACACACTGAAAATCAAGCAACTCGTAAAGGAATATTAAAAAAATTAAAAAGAAAGTCACCATTCTTTTCTCTTCCCTCTATAACCCATGTCGTCTCCCAAGCTTTTCTATCCTTTATGTGCTTCCAGACTGCTATGTTTTCAAACACATACACACACCCTTTTTGTTTGTTCAATATAATATGATTATACTACAGACATTGCTCTGCTCTTTTCTTTTTTTCCCTTTAAGTCTTCTCCTATTTATAAACACTCACCTGTATCCAGTATTTTCTTCTCTTTTTAAATAATGTAGCAGTACACGTGCTGATAGGAGTTTACTGCTCACGTGTCGGATTTCTGTAGGGTAGACTCCTGGAAATGGAATGTTCAAGTCAAAAAGCATCTGTGCTTTAAATTTAAACCTGACTTCCCAGTAATTCTGAGGGTAAAGGACAGTTTCTGAATGTGTGTTTTGTGACTTTTCAGCTCCTATATTCCTAAGTGAAGTATGATCAGGTGTATCTTGGTTCTTCATTTTAGGTAATGTCTTTAATTCCAAAAGCATAGAAAGACCCTGTGCATGCTTGTGATGACATTAGAACTAGCTGTAGCTACGTTAAAGTCCCAGTAGGATATGGTATCCCAGAAACCAAATGAAAACATTGCTGTATTTCAAGGGAAGTCAGCCATGTCCAGTGCTGTCCAGAGGCTGAACATACATAGTGAACCCTGGTTTTAGAAATGTGGAAGTCATACTGGTAATATATATTGACAACAAGAAGGAAGGAAAACGCCTGCTTGAATTGGGTTGAAGAGAACCTGGAACTCATATGAGCAACAGCAACAAATCTTTAGTGGACTTTTTGCTAGAACGAGGATCAGGGAAATGAAGCAATAGTTGGAAGGTGATACAGGATCAGGGAAGTGTGTTTTGTTCATTTTTGGTCTGTGTGTATGTTGAAGGTACGGAAAATATTTATGATGAGGGGAGAAAGTAGGTAAGTACAGAAGAAAAACCGTTGAGATATGGGATAAAGGATGCACTAGTGAAGGGTTGTTGACATTATATCTCATCCATTATAAGGAGGAATAAACACTGTAAACATGAAGATACAGGTAAGATGGTAGATTTGGAGGTGGGAAGACGACGTCACTCTCTTGACTGCTTTTGTTTCTTTTTTTAAAAAAATAAAGATTAGGCAAATTAGGAAGGAGACTGGCTGTTGGAGGATACAAAATTACAAATTCTCATCTTGGAATTTACTATTATTCCAAATTTAGTATTATTCAAAGTTATAAATTCTCCTCATGGGATTAGTAGGAATGGAAATTTACTAGTCAAATGTAACTGGATTGCTGGGCATACTTAATGCCTATTTGAGAGTTGGGTCATAAATTCAACATTCACCCAGGTAAGCCTGTTTCTCTCTTGCCCTATTCTGTCGCTGGGGTGTGGGGACAGGGTGACTGCAGTGCTTATCCCTCTTATAAGAGTTTGTCAGGTGATAATATAGGTTCTGTGGGTGATGGGTACAGAAGAGCTTAAATAAAGGAATGGTTATGTAGACGGATGAGGGACTCTAAAGTGTGAAGAAAGTTAGTAGAAGACATGAAAAGGGGTAAGGAGAAAGGAGAAGTAATGGAATCAATGATGCTGAATGACTCCTAGGTTACAGTGGTACCCAGCATAAAGAAAAGCTTATGCTGAAGGCAGTTAAGGCTTTCAGACAAGTTTGTGCCCTGGAATTGATATGATTTGATTGTGCTTCTTTGATGATTTTCTTTTCCTCAAAATTCCAATAAGTCACATGTAATTTCAATGAGAACTATAAGAAACACTTAATTGAAAGTGTTATGTAAAAAGCTTAATATATATCTTATTTTTCTCTTGGAAGGCCATCTCAGTGAGAATTATAATTTCTGAAAGACCCTCTTGTCAAATATCTGTCAAACTGGTTTTCAAGATACATGTCAGACGAGGAAAGAGTTTGCTTGGTTTTTCTAAAAAAAATAAAAATAAAAAAATAACGGTGCAGTTGAGATTGTGATATTGCTGTGTATGCATTTGGAATATTTATTTTCTAGTCAGATACTGTGACAGTTTGTCATTGAAGTGCTTGATTAGTCCTTCCCAGAGTTAAATGGAGAGTATCAAATACAGCTATTCTAAGGCGAATTTATATGAAGTCTTTTATCATGATTTCATCCGTCCACGAATTAAGCTGTCCTCACGTTTCATACGTGTTCAAAATTCCACGGCTTTGCTTTTGGCATTAGGAGCCTGGCTCATCTGGTTTTTTAGTTTTTTTAAAACAATGCAGCAGCATTTTCTTAAGCCTCACAGTATTCTTTCATTTGACAGTTGTCCTCTGGGATAATACCACAGTTATATTTTAATTTAAAGACTTGCTAGGATTTCAGTCACAGTTTATTTTTTAATTTTTTTTAGAGTTAAGGTATCCATGCATACTCTTTGGGGGCTTCAGCCTTATTATGAGAGTTTATTTCTCTCATTATTAAACATTTAGAAATCCCTGTTTTGTATGATTCGGCCAACCAAATATGCTGTGGAAACAAGTAGCCCCTTTTACTGAAAACTTTTTTTCATTCCCTCCCCCAGAAACCCAAACACCCAACAACAGGAATTATTGCCATCACACTGGCATTCTACATATGCCACGAAGTTCACCTAGCTGGTTTTAAATACAACTTTTCTGACCTCAAGAGTCCCTTGCACTACTATGGGAACGCCACCATGTCTTTTATGAATAAGGTACTGTCCTTAGGGTATTATGTATATGCTTGGGACTAATCTTTGGGGAATGGAAAGCCCTGAGGGACCAGGTTCTGAGGGGTTGAGGGCTTGATGGGGTTTACAGACCTACTGAGGGCTACAACTAGCTCAGGTCCAGGTTCATTTTACTACATCATCAAATCCTGATTTGTGGGCCTCATGGTTATTGCCAGGTGTCATCAAACCCATGTAAGTATAGAATCTTATTTTAGATATTCCATCATATTTGCACAATTGAAATACAGCAACTGTTGTGTTTGAGAGATTACAGATTCACCTTGGATTGCTATGCTTAATTATTCTCATACATTTGTTTTTAAGTAGACAAGATGGAGTAGAGTTTTTTAATCCTACAAGAGAATCTTCATGGTCAAAAAGGTTAAAAACCTTCATACTGGATCATACTTCTCTTGAATAGGGATTAATAGTGAGGGTTTTCATTATTTTTAAAGAATTTTACTTAAAAAAAATTTTTTTTTGAGATAGTCTCAATCTGTCGCCCAGGCTGGAGTGCAGTAGTGCGATCTCAGCTCACTGCAACTTTTGCCCCTCCAGGTTCAAGTGATTCTCCTGCTTCAGCCTTCCGAGTAGCTGGGATTACAGGCGCCTGTCACCACGCCCAGCTAATATATTTTATTTTTGTAGAGATGGGTTTTTGTCATGTTGGCCACGCTGGTCTCGAACTCCTAGCCTCATGTGATCTTCCTGCCTTAGCCTCCCAGAGTGCTGGGATTACAGGCATGAGCCACCGCACCGGGCTAAGGATTTGTATATCACTTGACTAATAAAGAGTTTCCTACTTTTCTGATTTGAACTTTGATGAGTAGTGCATCACAAGTGATAGGATTAAAATGTTACCTGTAACCTTTCAATACTGAAACACTACTTGATAGAAAGTATATGGATATATTTCATGAAATCAGTCCCCTTGAACCATCCTACTATATATAAGCCGAGGAAGTGGTATGTAAATCAGGTTAGATTTTAGTATTGTCTTTTGTCCCTCACCTCCACCCTCTGTCCCCACCATGTAAGACAAGCACTTAAGTATTTTAAGCAGTAGATGCCCCAACAGACTTTAGATGAGGCTCATTTCTCCTCAGCCCTGAACTTTCCTGTAGCACTTATGGTATTTCAAGTGTCATCTAAAGAGAATATTAAAATAACTTCCTGAGGAAAAAAACTTGTATATTCATGTATAGAACAGTAATTTTTTTTAACGTATCTTAAACTGAACCAGGCAGTGTAATAGTTTAGACTGATTTTTTTTTAATTGAGTTCTAGGGGCTTCTTTCATTAAAGTGAACAGCTCACAATTTTAGTGTCCAGATTTGTATTGTACCATGATTTGGTCTACCAGGGTTTGATGTGAAGGAGCCTTACATATGTGAGAGTTTAAGTGGAAAGGGTGGGGGGGCTGTAGAGAAAACTTTTGCACAAGAACAAGCAAGGAAAGAAATTTGAAAGGCAATCAAAAGTTAAAAGTACATGCAACTTGTTACTTAACATTCCAGTTCTTTATTCAGAACTTTTTAGATATAAAAAGTTGCTGCTGCTAATACTTTGAGATTGGGATAGATGGTAATTGTATTTTTCTTCCTTAGAATGCATATCACAATGTCACTGCAGAGCAGCTCTTTTTGAAGGACATTATAGAAAAAAACCTTGTAATCAACTTGACTCAAGATTGACTCTACAGACTCAGAAGATGAAGCTAACGGTGTTAGTTTTATTTTTGTACTGAAATTTTTAGTTTAAAATATGTTGGATGCACTCGTCAAATAATTATGTATATTGTCTGTTGCTGCCTGGTGATTCATAACCACCAGCTTAATTTCTGTGAATACCATATATTTAACTTATGAAATCAAGAAATGTTGAGTGACGATATCAGGAAAATGTTTTGATTGCATTGTTTTTAAAATAAGCTATTTTCTGAGGTGTTTTTACACATCTTTTTATAGTGACTTCACCTTGGACTTTGAAGGGATATGACTTCCTGCTGAGGGTTTAGTTTACCACAGTTTTGACTATAATAAGACATTTTCAGAAGTGTATTTGGCTACTGTAAACATGGCTGGTGGGAAATCACGACTGTGGCTTGATGTGGCAAACTGAAACCACTTGGCTGTGGAAATGTAAGTTCATACTGGTTTAATTAAGCTCTCCCCGACAACCCCCGGAATTAAATGAACCATGATTGTGATGAGTAATTTGGTACAATGAAGGTGGTAAGTTAAAGGAAATAGGCTAAGCATAAGTTCTGGTTAAGTATATAACTGAGAATAGAATTATTACAGTCTGATGGCTTTGTATTATTTTAAAGACATACAGTTTATACGATGAAGCTAAGCTAGACAAACTCAAGGAAAGAAAAATCTTGAACTTTTTTGGTCTGGTTTATTCATTAAATTTTGAAGGTTTTCCACTTGTAAGTAAATTAGGAAAGGTAAAGACGACAAAAGAACAAGTAAACACTTAAGAAAAGTGAAGCTGAGGCTGGGCATAGTGGCTCCCATCTGAAATCCTAGCACTTTGGGGAGCCAAGGAAGACGGTCAGATTGCCTGAACAGGAGTTCAAGACCAGCCTGGCCCAAGGTGGTGAAACCTCTTCTCTACTAAAATACAAAAAATTTGCTGGGTGTGGTAGTGCATGCTGTAGTCCCAGCTCCTCAGGAGGCTGAGGCATGACAATCGCTTGAGCCAGAGAGGCAGAGAGGTTGCAGTGAGCCGAGATTGCGCCACTGCACGCCAGCCTGTGTGACAGTGACTGATGTCTTCAAAAAAAAAAACATGTTCCCATGATTAAAGCTAATCTTCAGATGGAAAGGATGCCTGGCTACCTAGGGTGCACCAGAGAATCTGATCCAACGCAAGCCAGTCAATCCTACAAATGTGGTAAGCTAGTCTCCTTAAATTTTAATAAATATAACCAAAGGCCATTTGGAGGTGGGGGAATGAAAGGTGAAGGAACAGAACAATAGAGCTTTAAGGATGAAACTAAAAGTTGTCTGAGGATGTTATGAGCTGAAGAAAGAACTACTGTCTTTTGAACAATAAACATCACTGGGAAACACTGGAAAACCATGGTTTGATTACTGACAAGCAATCTACCTCTCTACAGACGGTGTATAAAGGGTGAAATCTATTAGCTCGGGCTCAGAAATGGAATGCAGTACTTAGGATGAAGGGAAGAGGAGTCGCTGATTTAACCCTGATCAGACATTCATTATGAACTATGTTCGAGTAATACCAGCATAGGTTTAGCATATGTTTGCAGAGTGCGACAGTTTTGTTTCTTCTTAGAACTTTGTAAAAGCCAGAACTGGAATCACATGTAATCAGTGTGACTTTCCCTCATACCAGTGTGGCTGCTGAAGTTCAGTTGATACAAGGTAAATCAGGCTTCAAAAAGGATGGTGCTGCGGTACACAAGGACATAAGATGGGAATGAAGACACTGAGGACCAGGGAAGAGGGAAGGCAGTGGGGAGGGCAAGGGCTGAAAAACTATGTATTGGGTACTATGCTCACAACCTGGATGATGGGATCATTCTTACCCCAAACCTCAGCATCACACAGTATACCCATGTAACAAACCTGCATACGTGCCTGTTGAATCTAAAATAAAAAAAGTTGTTGCAATTAATTACTGGGAAAAAAAAGAGAGTGCTGGTCATAGAAAAAGTCAAAGTCAAAGACCAATAGTGGCACTTTCAAATGCTGCTGGAAGCACAGTATTGCTATAAATGAGTGATGTTAAAATTGAGGAATCTGGCATCTTTTACAGTGTAGATGCCAGGGAAGAGCTACAAACCTCAAAGCTGTTTTATTTAAACCAAATAATCTGAGCAAGACATATATACAATTTATTAAAAACAAATGAACACATTAAATTTCACTATTTTACAATCTAAATTCTAGCAACATATACAAATACTGAGTGACTACAGTACATGCCGAGGTAAGAAAAGTACATTCTGGGAGAATATCACTGACGCTTAAACCATTTTTATTTCTAATATGTATTTCAACACGTTTGTTTCCACTTTTCCCAGTGCCACAAACAAAAAAAGTCACAAGTTGGATTACATGAGAACTGGTGCCACAGTTGACTTCAAAAGCATTTTAATAACCATCCAATTCTTAGAATTTGCAGTTTAGGAACTTCAAGTTCAGAACCAAAAAGCAGAGAATCGTTTCATCTGACATGATGTTTCTATAGACTTCTTGCTCTCTAGGTGACAATGCAGAGCCAGGGCAAAGGTGTTTAAGCTTTGTCACTTTCCACAGCTTTGTGGCCACATTCATATTTAGAATATGAGCTCAGATTCTGCTCCCCTCTCCTGGAAAGGGGGAGAGGCAAGTGTGGATGTATTGTCATAATTACTGTACTAATTCTTCACTCAGACCATTTACATCAGCGAATAAACCCATTGTTCAAGGCAAAGTGCAAATAGTGAAACATGAACTTAAATAAACTGGACTAGACCCAGCACATACAACAGGATCTATTTAGACTTACAGCATTTAATAAAGTATAAATCAGAATTCACAATATCTTAAACTGTGCTGTTTCCAAAGATCAAGTAACAGCCAAGTCAGTGTAATTTTATGAAACCTGTAATGGCCACATTTGTTGTGTCTCTGTCTGACGTATTTCTATAATTGTATTAACAAGAACAAATTTAATCCAATACACCAGTGACTCTGAGTCTTAGATGTTGGAAGCAAAAGATAACAATTCAAGGGAAATTTTGTCAAATATGGTTACTTTCACATTTTCAGTTGTTACTTGATTGTCTCCAAAGCTGTATATATCAGACATATAAATGTGGTAAAAAACAAAAACAATTAGAAAACCTCTAGTATAAAAACAAGTGAATAAAGTACAAAGCAGAAAAACCATTTGAATCAGGCTCAGCTCTTCATCTGGAAAGTAAAGTTTATATAAAAGTAGTAAAAACTAGATGTTTTATAAAAATTATTGGTAGTCCAAAGCAGTATGAATCGAGTCTTAAAATATGCATCATTTCAGAAAACACTTGCTTCTTTTCAAAAAACAAAACAAAACAAAAAACACTGAACAACAACAACAAAACTCCAGGAAAACAATCAGGTATACACAATTACACAATAGCAAACTTCTTTGGGAAAATGAAATAGTTATCAAAAACATCGTCTCTCTTAAAGCTTCAAACAGGTATATTACTTGAGGAAAAGTATATTCTCTGTGTACTAAGCATGAATTAAAAAATAACTGGTTTGCTGTCTTCCCACCTGAAAGGGGATGACTGCGTTAATACATGTGCTTTACCCATCCCATGTATGTTTTAATAAAAGCCTAACATCTGTGTCTTTTGTTTCAAACATTTTGAAACAAATTATGTATTGATTTTTCAATGAATGAAATTGTGCCTCAAAGTTTGGAGAAGGAATAGTCAATGAAAATAAGGCCAACAAAACCATACCACAAAAGGGCAGGAAGTCTGCAGAAATAAACAGTTCTCTTTCTGAAGCAATGTTTTAGAATACTGATATAATTCATGGAAGCAAGAAAACTAATACTGTTCATCTTTATTCAAATTGAGAGAATTCTGGCAACATCATAGTCTGGTGGCTCAGGCCAACAGAAGTGACAGGAACTTTATGGAAAAGTACTGTTCAACATTAAGTCTACAAACTAAGGTTTATGGAAGAGGGGATGTCAAATTTATATATTTTTATCGTGGTAAGCTGCTCAGGTCGTCTTGCCTGTCTAAAAGATAGTTTCGCATTGTTGGCTAATAATTATAGATGATTTCCATTTTGCTGTGTCTAAAACTAGCTCTGGGCAGGTACGAACAAGTGGTGACATGGAAGCTGCCAGGAGGTATCAAACACAAGGCAATGAATATTCATTTGCTAGGAAGCTATAGTGTCTGCTCCCTAGGTGACATACAGGATTACTCACACCTCTTACCACACAAAGGGCACGATCATGCAGTCCTGAAAAACACATGTTAGGTTTATATTTCGTGTAATAGTTTATGGAAAATTAAAAATTTTATCGACTAAAAATAATAAAATACCTTGAGACTCAAGAAAAATATATGTGTGTGTGAATGTATAATACCAAAAAGAACAAATTCTAGTTACTTTTTAAAGAGGTAATTTATATTACTTCTGGGTGAATAATTTTGCCTTTCACTGTGATAAAATATAAATGGGTCATGTTTACAGCACTCCCTTCAAAGCCCTCAATTTTTCATAACTCTTCTAGGAAAAGTCCCATTGCAAATAAAGTTGGGGGTGGGAGAACAACCTCCTTAAAAGCTTTCAAATTGTAAAGCTGTTCCTATTTCCACATGGGGAGCATACTTAAAGACATGAAAGGATCTGCATTCATGTGACTGATAAGGCAAACATTACTCACAGAAATACTCAAAACGTTTTATAAACACAAGAATGGGGCAAGCCACCAAGGGCCTCAAGTGGAACGCCCAAGGATGACAGCAGGTCATAATACCGTAAAGCATTAAAGCTCTAGAGTGTCACAAAGTGAAAAAGCAATGCCTCTGGCTCCTCACAAGTCAGAGTGTCCCAGCTGCAGATCTTAAGATGAGTAAGTGGATGTGGCTGCAATCAAAACAATGCTTATATCACTAACTATTTAAAAAAACATATCCCAGAAAGGAATATAGGAATAGAAGAGGAAATCATGGTAGTACCCATCTTTCACAAACAGTCCAGAATTTCAAGCCATTAGATATTTCAAGAACAGTACCGTGCGTTATTGCCAGTCAGGCTGAGAGAGCCGGCTCGAGTTCATTAATGTACCTGCAGCATTGGTAATAAATACTCTCAGTGATTTTTAATTTCTTCGAAGTGCATTATAGGGAGCTTTTTCTGTATTAAAAATAGTGTTCTACAGTAGTATCAAACAGGTTGTTTGAAATTTAACAGGCAAGCAGTAACTGTGCCACCATAACACCTTTAAAGCAAGATGGCAAGATTAGTAGTTTCCTGTACCTCAGTCACCACATTTTCCCCAACCACTTCAGTGACAGATATGTAATACATTCTATATATTACTACCACTAATAATTAAAAAAAAAAAAAAGGCCATGTGCTTTAAAACGATGCTTTGTAAAAAGCAGCATCACCTTCAAAGGATTTCTTTTGAAACATCACATTCTCCATTCCTTCCTGCTCCTGATACTTCCTGTACACTCTGTGGCACCTGGTATACCAATTCATCTGGGGCAGCTGGACCTGGCTTCCCACCTTTCGGGGTATCATACTGGGCCTGGGCTGAGGAGCAGCTGTCAGTCCTGGAGAGAAGTGTATTGTAAGTTCCCACTAGCGGGGGAGGCTGGTTCCCCGTAGCTTTGAAAGTGGATGTGGAGGGCAGACCAGCTGAAGCTGTGGGATGTCCGGACATGTCCATGATGATTGGGGTTGCATACTCAGGCCCCGTGATTGGGAGTGGTTCCGCATAGGCGTGATAAACTTCCTGCACTGGTGAGTTGTAAGGATCTAGGTCTGCATAGCCTGCTGCTTTTCCTTCTTCTGGTTTAAAGGTAGATCTCTGATGAAGTGTACCAACAATTCCTCCTACGAGTGGCTGAGCATACTCTGGGTATCACAAAACGACAGAAAAGTCATTTTACTAGTAAAGGGACTTCATAATTAAGGGTGGCGGCTACAGCACCAAAAGCAAACCTTCTTTAGGGTACTTTTGCCGTCAACACCCAATCTGCAAGAACTTTAGAAATCAAACTTAAACTGTCTAGTATCTCATAGTAATAATATACCAGAAAGTCTCATTTATGTAATGTTGCATAAAGAGTTTTCACATGTTTAGATTTACAGACAGAATATTTCTTTACTGAATATTTTCTTTCTGAACTTTTTTCAGAATCTTATTAGAAAAGAAACATTCAATGACTGGAATAAGTATTAATCTTGAAAAATAATTTCAGAGATTATTTTTTCAAATATTAGGAAATATTTAAAATGAATATGTACTAGGCTAACAGGATAAATACTGTAAAGCTTCCTCTGTCTCTCCCGTTCTCTTAACATCTCGGGTCTCCCCACAAACCAAACAAGCAAAGCCTCAGTTAACATATGTAATGCCCAGAGACTTTAGAAATGAATGCCCCAACTTTACAGACAGAACGTCCAAGATACAGAAATGACTCTCTGAAGGTCACCTTTTTAAAAAAAGTGGTTCTGCCTTTAGGAAACAATTCATTTCTTACACATGACAGGAATCAAAGATATTGTAAATCCCAAAGCACATTGCAGCAAGCCTAAGCAGTCTCCCCCTCTACCTGGCACCAGAAGGCAGCAACACAGTTACCTGCAGAGTCTGCTTGCAGCACTGTGGTGACTTCTCTTGGACTCAGGTGATTCACTTCGCTACTGCTATAGCGAACTGGGGTTTCCTCATGGTCCACTGCTTTTGCGGGAAGAAACTGCTTCATTCCTTTCCACCACCCTTCAATTGTGACGGTAAGCCAAAGAGACCGTTAAGTAAAAACCAGGATCTCAAAAGGTACTATCAAGAGAGAAATCCTGTTCCATTTAAGCCATTTCTGTAACAAGTATCTCTACAAACTTGCCTGTATAGTCAAACTTTTTTGCTGAGAGAGACTATCCAGCACCAAGCAGTACATGGTAGAAATCTCTACCAAAAACATGCAGGCAAACCACTGTTAGTACAGTGCAGCCAGATACAGCATCTATTTTAGGGGTGATTTTAATTTTTTCCCCAAAAAAGTAGTCTCCAAGATCTGCCCGAGGCACTAGCAGCCCCTTTCTACCCTAGCCATAGCAGTGCACTCTCCTGGCTCCTCAGAGCTGATCCAGTAGTGAGATTGGAAAATGAGAGACTGGTAGAGGGGCCTTTGGTATGACTTGCAGCAATTCAGAAGGTGACAACTCATCATGGGGGACCTCCCAATTCCTAAACTGCTGGACTCCACTTGGTGAATAACCAGGGCGGAGGACAAACACACACTGTGTCCTTGAGACCACAGTCCTTTGTTTCTGACTTAGTGTTCACATGGCCACACAGAAAGCCGGTCTCCTCAAGAGAAACAGATTCACAGGACAAACTACACAAGTTTTCCAGAAGAAAACGAAGAGAGGTTGTTATGAGAAATTTGTACTTTTCATCTCACTGCTTATGAACTAGAAGAGATTTTGCAGAACATTGTTCTAACAGTGTCGGGGAGTTCCCTGTGAGCCTCAGAATGACTTTCTTTTTTCACTACTGCCCCTTGTAGGGGAGGGACTTCCCTCTGATGGAAATGAGATGCAGACCACGTGAGTTACCTGCCCGGTCCCAGTAAGGTAAGTCATAGGTGCCTTCAGTTTTTTTCTTTCTGGAAAAATACAGAAAAGAAGGTAGGAAATAGAGTAAATTCACTGGTAAGAAATTTATGAAACTGCAGAATAAACACCAAAGTTAATAATTAGTCTAGAGTACACACCTCTATTTGCTGATCTACTTAAGGGAGTCTTCTATTTCATTTGACTTTCAAAGGTGCTACTGCTGAGGTTTATCAATCCTGGACTCTCAGTAAACAACTATCTTTTGCCATAGCTACCTTGTTACCTACCTATTATCCACTCAAAAGGCATAAAAGAAATTCAAAAATGCCATGTCTGTAGATGAAAAGACTGAATCAAATCAAAGAATCCACTCTGCTATGTGGCTTATTATAGGTAAATTATGTTAAGTCTGTTTTGGTTTCAAATATAGATATCACAAATCAACTGAGTCACAAAATTCACAGATCTAAAAAACCCACCTTCTTCTGGTTTTCTATTCTGCTTTTTTTCCTCCAACTTTTTGCTTTTCTTCTACAGTCTTTTTCCTCAGCAAAGTTTAAAGGGTCCCATACCCTTAATTGCATAGATCTGATTCCTCCAACGATTCCATGATAAGTCAATGCCACCACTAACAGTGACAAGTGGAGAGGGAAGAGAACGTGACTCTCCAAGTCTGGGAGGCACTGAAATTCTCTGGGGGAGGCGAGAGGCAAGTGTGCAACAAAGAAGATTCTCGACAGTCCACCTCTCAGAACTGTAACCTGTCCTCCCCAGGAAAAATCTCTCTCCCCTCCATTAAGAACTACTATTTACCAAGTGGCTTTTTAGAAAGAAACACCAAGCAAATGTGATCACATTTTCTGATTCAAGGGTATAAATCTAATTCAATTGAAATTAGTGCTTTGCAAGCTAAGGGGAGAGCAGATACTATCCTAGTCTGCAGATGAGGACAAGACGGCTATGTGATCTGCTCAAGATCACAAATGTGGTTTTTCATAAAAAGCCCAAGCCACATGCTGTTTTTTTTACCAGAAAACATTCGCCAGTGTCAGACTATATTTCTGATATTAAATACATCCTCATTTTCAAGCATGTCTATACTTATTTCATTATTTCAAAGTACAGAATAATATAAAATTCGTGGAAAAGATACTAAGTGTTGAAGACGTTAATGAAAAACTTGAATGAAACAATAAAATATACTGATGAAACACCTTTCTCCCTGAAAATTCTCTCTTCATCATATGATTTAGAAATAAAATAAATCATCTTTCTAAACAGATGCCCTGTATGGCTAGGACAACAAACTTACGGCATCAATATTAGCCATGGGCTGCACTATAAAGGATTTGATATACTTAATCTCAAGTGACAAAGCTTCAGGTTATTCATTACATATAAAGTGCTTAGAACGAGCTCTGAATAAGCTGCAGCTGTTTTTATTATCATTTTATTTTCCCAATTTTCCACAGCACATTAATGGCATCTGCTCCTTTACTCCTTGTCATAAAGCCACTCATCAGTAATTTCAACTACATTCCTAACAGTAACTTCAATTCTCCAGCTCAGATCTTGTGTCCTTAACAGCAGGTGTATGGTCAAACTGCCTCAGGAGTCTGGATGTCCACAGGGTCCTCTCAACACTATCCCAAACTGCCCTCAGGCTCTGACTCCTGCCTGCTCAACAGCAGCACTCCCCAGTCCTCACCCTCACACCCCATGCTTTAATAACAGTGAGTTAAACTTTATTTATTATGTGTTCAGAGCAGCAGTCGGTAAGAGCACGATCTCTGAAGCCCGGTCCAAAACTCCCTTCTGCTATGTATTAGCTCAGTGACCTCAGGCAAATTATTTATGTTGTGTCTCATTTTCTCCTTCTGTAAAAAGAGTCTTATTATAGTGCCTGCTTCATAGATTATTCTGAGGATTAAATGAATGAATACATGTATTTAGAATAATTACATAGAATAGTGACTTATATTAGCATTCAATTTTCCATAAAAATTAGCTACTGTTACTGCCAGCCTCATCACTACTATCACTGTCGTTGCTAAATTCCTTAAATGTATCATGCTCTCTCCTCTTTGGAATTTCCTAAAGCCCTTTCCTTTCCCTGCTGTTCTCATACTAACTCGCTGTGTCTCTGCTCAGACAGCCTGCTCATGAAGCTGGGATCTGCTAGCTTTCTCCCACAGCATATATGCTATGGCTGGTGTTATAGCTGTGAGTTTTTTTGCATTGCATCTGTTACTAATCTGTAAGCTTTGGGGTTCATCACTGAATTCCCCAGCACATGGCACAATACTTGGCACAGGGTAAGAGCCAAGTATTCAAATATTTTTGGAATGACTGAACACATGAAGTCGTTCTCACTCTCCACCAAACCTGTCCCTCCTGCGGTGTTATCTCAACTCATGACACCTCTACCGGTCTAACCGCACAAGCCAGAAACCTCAGATTCCTCTTGTGTCACTTCTTCCTTAGTAGACACCAGTCGTGCATCCTGTTAATGCCACTGGGAAACATCTCCCCTCCATCTCTCCTCCCTTTCCTAAAATCAGTGTGTCATGTGCCCGCCTGACCTCACTGGTTTCCTAACTCATCTTGCGAAGTCTTTCAGCCTCTCTCCTCTTCAGTCCACCCTTCAAAACTGCCACCATCCTTGTACAATCTGACAATATCACCTCTTTGCTTAACACTCAATGACTTTCCATCTATAGAACAAAATCTAAATTTCTTTCTTCCAGAAAAGCCTTTCCTGATCCAGGCCCCCACTGCATCTCTGGGGTTGCTCCTCAGGACCCTCCCATGCCAAGCCCACAGGAGATGACTCACTATTTTGCCTACATTCTATTATCACTGTGCCTTCACTCAGACAATTCCTTCAAGTTGGGCCATTCTCTACTGCTATGGTCTGAATATATGCATCGCTCCAAAATCTGTATGTTGAAATCCTAATCCCCAAAGTGATGGTATTAAGACGTGGGGCTTTTGGTAAGTGATTAGGTCCTGAAGGCAGAGTCCTCATGAATGGGATTAGTGCCCTTATAGGGGAGGCCTGATAGAGCTTGTTTACCCCCTCCACCATGTGAGGATTGGGCAAGAAGGCACTGCTGGTGAATGAGACAGAAGGCAGGCCCTCACTAGTCACTGCATCTGCAGTGTTTTGATCTTGGACTTCTCCTCAGCCTCCAAAACTGTGAGAAATCAATTCTATTCTTTATCAGTTACTCAGGTTATGGTATTTTCTTACAGCAGCCCAAACAAAGACATCTACCTTCCTCTACCTAGCCAACTATAATCCTGTTAAGGCAAGGCAAGCCGAACTTGGAATTTCCCGAAGAAAAAGTATAGTTAATCCTCATGGTTCTCCTCAGTATAACATAAATAACTCATCAAACCACATGATATAGTTCCTTATTTTGTTAGTCAACCCTGCTAACCACTTTGGAGAAAGGACCTGTGTCTCATTCTTTTAAGTAAATATAACTACCATGCGTCAGAAATTGTTCATATTAATGCACATATTCCAGCGTATAATCAGAACTTGATACAAAAAAGGTACTTGGTAACTGACTGTGGAACTGAACTTATTTTTAATGGGAATAAAGGAGAAGCATGAAATTTTTATTCTAATAACTACCTCAATGCTCACACTCACACAGATAAACACTGTGTGTAGTTCATCTTCTGTATTTAGCTTCTGCTTCACATTTGGCAGTTTCGGACTCAGGTGAACTAGTGATGTACTCACCTGTTTCTCCAGTGCCAAGCACACACTAACACGAGAATGAGAGTCGTGAGGACCATGACCAGCACAGGGACAAGGACTGCAGCCAGGGCTACATCTGAAGTGACAAAGACAAAAACTCTATCAACAACAACGGCAGAAATCTTTAGGGAAAATGAACCACATTGTCTTTCCACATATTTCTACCTCACAAAAATACCATAAACATTGTTTGTCAAGACTGGGCATGTGGTGGTTAACTGCAGAGGCTTCTGTAAATAGTGTGTTATGTGCCTGCCTGACCTCAATGGTCTCCTAACACAGGAGCTTGTTACACTATTCATTCCATCTGTGTGTACATGTGAAATATTCCTAAGTTTTTAAATCACTAAAATAAAATAAAATTGAAACACAAATGAAAAACTGGGAAAATATATTTTCTGTATATGTGAAGAGTTACTGTAAATAATTATTTTATTGTAGGGTATTACAAGTCAAATCCAAACATTTAAGAGAAAAATCAGTAGAGATTAACTAGCAATACATTAACAAATACAAGTAACCATTAAACATGTTAGCCTCACTAGTAATCAAAGAAATATAAGTTAAACAACCAACAAAAAAACGTTAAAACAAGATCAACATATTGCTTTTGCTAATCAAAGTGGCAAATATTTAAAACAACAATTAATTGATGAAGAGGCTATCAGGAAACATATATCTTTTAATGGAAATATAAACTGACACTATCTTACTGATTAGCATTTTTGGGCAATATGTACAAATACCTATTGGCAATTCCATGCCTAGAATTTATTCTCAGAAACTGACCAGACATTTAAAGATGCCTCCTTAAAGATGTTCTCCTTTTCTGTATAAGAGTGAAAAATTGGAAACAGACAAATGCACCAAAATGAGAGAGAATAGATCATGGTATCCTCCTTACAAGAGAATATAATCCAGTGCTTGAAGTGATGTTACATCATAATGGCAAAGCATTTACATGTATGGGAAAGTAACCACGTAGTGGTAAGAAGGTCAGTTGGAAATGTGTGAATGAACAGGTCAGAAGCCAACACAATGCTGGAACTGGGAGAGATTTAGGGATCATTTAATCCCCTAATCTCACTCCAGAGATAAGGAATTCTGAGCTCAGATATAGAAAATGATCTGCCCAAGGTCATCTGGGATATTAGTTCCCTCCTTTATCCCTCAACCCCCTACTTGCCAGGAAGATGACAATAGCAGCACCTGCTGATATTTACTGGGGGCTGAGAGCTGGATACTGCGATGAGTCTAACCTGCAGCATCTTTTTTATTCCTTACAAGAACTGTATCCAAAAGAGAGAAAGAGGCTGAAGATACAGGAGAGGGAGAGGATAATTAGTAATATTGGGTCCCTGAGAGGTGGATCATGGGGAACAAGGGCACAGGTGATGTGATCAGCCTTTGGCAAAAAGCCCCCTTTCACTGCAGTGAACAGAGGATACAGATAGGTTTGTAGGCTCTACTTTCTCTGTCAAGTTTGAGAGGTAACTGACAGTGGGTGAAGATATCTGGGTGAAGGGTTTGAAAATATGGGGAATATTTAAAATAGCTACAGTTGAGAACAGACAGAACAGCTCACCATGGCCTTTCACAAGGCCTGCCAGCTGGTGCCACGGGCCCCCCTGAGGGAGGACCTGGAAACTACAGAGGCCCAAATCTGACCATGACATAATCTTTTCCATAAAATCACTCTCAGTCTGGCTGTAAAAATGGAGAAGTGCGTAAACAGAAATAATGACTTAGGCTAGAAAACACTCAGAATTCGGAACGGTAAATGTGCGTTTTCCCTGATTGGTGAGGCTAGAGAGGATAATCAAGTTTAGATGGATGTTGTGTGATTTAATCAGAGGTTTTATAAAATGTCTTAGGTTCAAAAAATAAGTTTATACATAACTATCCCAAGGAAAAAGAGACAGGAGTTCTTTGAGAAGACCAGCTCATTATTTGTTATTTTATTTTTGTGGGGGGCATACAGGGATCTTAATTCTGGAAGAAAATTATTTAAGGACTCTTAGTCTTGAGCTTCTGTAATCAGATTTCAGGATTAGCAACACTTTTCAGTGACTGATCTCCAACCACGCATGTGAGCTGGGATTCTGCCTAAGTACATGCCCTCTGACTACTCGTGAGCTGTGTAAGATGCTGAGATCTCCTGCCTCTGAGAACTCTTGATTCTGTCTAGCTGTACCTGCAGCATTAGAATGAAATTTGTCTTTCTTAAAATACCTCAGAATATGGAAGAGAAACCGACATGGGGAAGGTGAGAGAAAGTTATCTGAATCCAGGCAAACTTTGAAAAACTGAGAATGACTGAAGTTCTATGTGGCACAAATTACTCTGGATGAATTGCTTTCTCTTTCTGCACTTTCCTGAAAACAAGTAAGCTTTTTATCTAACAACCCTGATACTCAGTCTACTACGACACTGACACTTTTTTAAAATTCAACTGAAAACTTGTTTTTCAACAATAAAACTACCTTTCATGTATTTTAACTATGTTTTATATATTTTGAGACCTTGTTTATCACTGATAACAAAAGTTGAAAGTAAATTCTAATAAATTTGTATTTATAATCTTAAAAAATGTAACTGCAAACATTTAAAGAGAGAGACCAAAGTTTTTTTAAATTAACATGTTAACTCAAGTGTATTTGTAAAAAAGTATTCGTCTCCACCAAAAGTTCTGTTTTTGTTTTCCCCCTTTGCCATCAAGTTCCCTACCCATCAAATTAATATATTCCCAGAGGAAACAAGTTTGTTTCCTGCTATGACTTCAGTTATTTCTAGAAAATATTGTATTTCTAAGCCTGAGAGTCAACATGGTTAGCCGTAAGGAAAAATAAATCACAAGAGGAGGCCTGCAACACAGTGGCCTTCTCTAAATATTTAAAGAGCAATTCTACATGGCAGCAGAAACTAGAACTTAGATCAATGCAGTCTTTTCCTAAGAAATAAAATCAATTTTTTTTTGGCTATACTTAAAAACTATAGTTGGAAGAAACTGAGGGTTTAAGTTAAAAATGCCCGTGAAAACTTTAGAACAAAACAATACCATGTGCGAGGTGTTCATTTTCCTGTTTGCATACCTTTGGTTACATTTGGAGTTACGGTAGTATTTCTGATATCAGGAGTGGCAGTTGTTTGTTCTGTCTGTGCAGGAAATTCATTGCTACTGCGAGGTTGTAGCGGCTGAGTAAATTTTGGGGCATGACCTTTAAAAAAGTTTTAAAAGCTCTTTACTTTTTAATCTATACCACTTGATTAACATAAACTTATTTGATAATACTTCCAAATATATTTTTGGAAAGCTGCATCATAAATTCAAGGTAAATTCTCACATTAAAAGCAGGCATACCTTTGGCTATTTTTGGAGAGGTCGTAGTGTTTTTGAGGTCGTTGCTGTTCCGAGGAGGTGGAGGTTGAGTAAGTTTTGGAGGACGACCTTGAAAAAGGGTTTAGAAAAGTTAGTTTAAATATTTTGTTTTAAAAAACCATTGTTAAAAATAGCAATGTTAAATGTCTTCAATATCTCCTAAAATATTTAATTCTGCAGCATACTTTTAAATCACAGAAATATATTAGAAGGATAAATATTATACTCCACAATAAATGCACAAATATGCCAGGATTTCTCAGTTTTTAAATAATGAAATCATCTGAAACTAATCGGAGAAAGGAGAATAATGGGGTGGAAAGTGATGTGGATGCTAAGGCAATAAAGGAGTCATCACATTCTGATACAGTAGTTATTCAATTCATTTAATAATTATGTATGGAGGGCCAGTGATGTGTCAGGCACCGTGGTAGTCTTTGGGGCTACAGCAATAAATAGCATATTAAAATGTGTAATATTGAGATAAATTATTCTCACTTTAAATGTACGGTTACACTCTTCCATGCTTATGTTAAACAAATATTACGGTACATGAGACCTGATTTAAAATTATTAGAATTAAGACTAAATTTGGAAAGTGATCTCATTTACATTATGTCATGAATGATGCTCTTTCTTATTCCACTTAGAATTTTGGAAACCATTCTGATAAGTCACTTTTTAATACGGTAACCATTTATTTTTTAAAAAATCCCTTTAAGAAAATATTGTAATTAGAATTTAATCATAAAAACATCCTCATTATTACTTTCTTTGAGAACAGCAAAACAATTGTAAATTAGCAACCCAGTGAAAATAATATATCTTCAACACAGTTTCTTTACCTTTAGGAATAAACTGGCATCCGAGCAGCTCCATTTTCATGGCAATTTTCTGCTGCCATTGGGTAGGATTCACTCTAATAAAACGTGCAATAATTGGTGGCAAAAAGTTATTACGCACATCCTGGTGATAATCTTTGTTTCCTTGAAATATCTTTAAAAGAACAAAAATTGGTACTTTAAATCAACAGAGGGCAGGGCTAAATTTCTCCACTTAAATGTTTTTGCGCTTTGCTCTAGGCATTAAATGACCTCTGTGAAGCATGACAATAAGGGTTAATTTTTAAGAAAATAAATCATAATATGGAAAACTATTAAGATGCTGCACTTTTTATCAAAAGTTTATAAAGGAAAGATATTTAATACGGAAATGATTTTAAGATGATTTAAGAACTTAGTAAGAGGATTAACTTGGCATTTGGGTAAAAGGTTTCAAATCCAGTGAAAGAATTTATCCTATTAATAAATTAGTAACTCTAGTCCTGTGGAATTACCAACTTTTTAAATACATTAATTTTTGTTTTTAAAGTAAAACAAAATTGATCATGAGGTGTTAGAGGAAATATCTTGCTTGTGTACTTTTCATAATTTTCTCTCAACAGACTGAAGGTGAACATGTACTATCGAACATGTAACAGATATATTCCTCCACCTACTGGATAATCTGCATAAAGACAGTTCTCATAATATAATCCCAGTTTTTGTTCCTTGCTGCTATTTAAACCAGAAGTGACTTTGAAATGCTATTTTATGCTTAAAGTATTAATTTTTTTTTAGAGACACTGTCATCCAGGGATTGTATTGGCGGGATCAAAGTGCACCACCACCTCGAACTCCTGGGCTCAAATGATCCTTCTGCCTCAGTCTCCTGAGTAGCTACGACTATAAGGGGCGCCATGCCAATGTGTATGGTATGTATGTATGCATGTATGTATGCATTCATTTATTTAGAGAAGGGGTCTCACTTTGTCACCCAGGCTGGAGTGCAGTGGCGTGATCTTGGCTCACTGCAACCCCCTCCTCCCGGGTTCAAGTGATTCTCCTGCCTCAGCCTCCTGAGTAGCTGGGACTACAGGTGTGCATCAACATGCCCAGCTAATTTTTGTATTTTTAGTAGACACAGGGTTTCACCATGTTGACCTCAAAGGATCTGCCTGCCTCAGTTTCCCAAAGTGCTGGGATTACAGGAGTGAGCCACCGTACCGTGACTTTTCATTTTTGTAGAAAGAGGTCTTCCTATGTCGCTGAGGCAGGTCTTGAACTCCATTCCTCAAGCAACCCTCACGCCTGGACCTCCCGCAAAGTCCTGGAATTACAGGTGTGAGCCATGACTCCTGGCCTGATACTAATTTAGTGACTGTAACTAAATAGCAACAAATGCATTACAAAAAAAATCCCTAGGTAAAATTATGCATTTAGGTGAGTCTCACTCCCTTAACTACTTCAAGCAAATACTGATAGTATCTTACACTGCACCAGCACTTAATTATTTATAAAACATTTTAATGTAACTAACTCAGACAACCCTACGAAATAGGCAGGGTATAGGAATCTGTAAGTGGATTACACAGCTGGCTAGTCAATGACAGGGCAGCAACTTGACTCTGGGTCTTCTGACTTAAGTATAGCCTCCAATAAGCTAAAAAGAGCCTTGGTTGTTCTCTAGGTCAGATCAACTAGGTAGTTTCCAAAGACCATTAATAAGCATATATTGCCTAAAATCAAAGTGATTTTTTTTTTTAATTAGCTGAGGTGAGATTAAGTAAATGATTAACTTCTTTTTTTTTGAGATGGAGTTTCACTCTCGTTACCCAGGCTGGAGTGCAATGGCACGATCTTGGCTCACTGCAACCTCCGCCTCCTGGGTTCAGGCAATTCTCCTGCCTCAGCCTCCTGAGTAGCTGGGATTACAGGCACGTGCCACCATGCCCAGTTAATTTTTTTGTATTTTTAGTAGAGACGGGGTTTCACCATGTTGACCAGGATGGTCTCAATCTCTCGACCTCGTGATCCACCCGCCTCGGCCTCCCAAAGTGCTGGGATTACAGGAGATTAACTTCTTAAGTTAGTTCCAAGTATTGTGGCTCTATTTCTTCTTGGCTAATTAGACTATAAACTTTGAAGTATGTGTTAATATCCTTTACTTCCTGAAAAGTTTGTTTTTGCAGTTAGGATAATTTCCATACTAGTGAGCTCCTGTGATTTCCTCAGATATTACTCTGAAATAAAATGAAAGGCAATTATTTTCATTCTTTCTATATTAGTGGAACAGGGATGATAACAAATCATTAAACATAAAAACTATCTTTAAGATCTTCCTCTATACTGTTGTCTTGATTTTATAAAAACTGAGTAAAAAAGATTTGCTATAGTCAGTCTATGAGATCCTCATGTACAGAGAAGTATGTCAGGTGTTATGAAGAGAAAATGGATATGGATGCTACAGTTTCCACTCTGAAGAAACTTAAATTTTATTGGATATTACCACACATAAACATGTTATATAATGTTAGAAAGTGATATATTATGAAAACAAGTTGCACATATATTAATCTCATTTTTTGAGAACAAAATCAAATGCAGTCTCTGTGTGCTCACACACATGTGCTGGCTTAGAAAAGGGGTAAAATGAAAACACCAATTACCTTTGAGTTGAGGTGATAAGGGAGCAGATGGACTTATGTGAGTGGGAAAAGACTGTTAATTCATACAATTCAATGTGAGGACTTGCATTTCTGACCATGACAGTAATGGACTAGATAGACTGTTCAATCCTATACATACACGAGAAACTGGATCAAATATATATGAAACAATGGTTCTCAGACTCTGGACAACAGGCGGCCTTGGGCAATAATCACCAAGAGAAGGGAAGCAAATAAGGTGAGCCCTGCTACTTACTGCCCCAGTACTGTCTGTAGAGGTTTCTAGGCCGCAGTGCAGGGAGACGGATCCTTAACAAAGCCTGCTGGTCTCACTGAGTTGTAGAGACAGAGATGACAGTGGGAGGCCAACAAGGTAGCTAGAATTTGTAGGGCAAGAGTTTAGGAGAGAAAAGAGCTATAAAGATAGAGAGTGAGAGAGAGACACTTCTAGGATATATAAGGAGTTTTCCCTTAAGTCTTCAGCTGCATGTAAAGAAATGACCTATGGCCAGTAAAAGAAACACTGGAAGGAGTCAGCAGGACAAGTCTCAGAGCTCCATAGGTCTGGGAATTCCTTACACTACCTACAAGTAGAACAGAAAAACCTCATAATACATGGGACGCTGCAGTGAGTACTTAGAATGGTATTGTCTCTGTGGTACAGAAAAATGGAAAAACTCATGGTTGTCCATGTCCTGCCTAACAAGTTTAAAAGCAAGCCTTGAAAATATCACAGTTTCCAGTAGCTTCACTGCATCCCAGAATAAAGCTCAAATATTTAAGGGAATAACAATAACAAAAAACCCCAGCACCAATGTAACGCAATGTCTGGCATCCAATAAAAAAAAGTCAAGCAGGTAAACATGATTTCTAATATCAATCAATATAAAAAGACCCATATGTGACATAGGATAACATTAGCAGATAATGGTATTGAAAGAGCTATTATACATGAGCATGTAAAGAAGACACATCAGAGACATTTTAAAACCCCCAAACTGAACATCTAGAAGTAAAAAATATAGTATCAGAGATACAAATACATTGGATGGGATTATCAGATTAGACACTGCAGAAGAATAGATTATGAACTTGAAGACAAAACAACAGAAAATTTCCAAACTAAAATACAAAAAGACTAAAAAAAAAAAAAAAAGAATGGAGAATTAGTGAATGGTGAGATACCTTCAAAGGTCATAATATTCATGAAATTAGAATTGCGAAGGGAAATATTTGAAGAAGAATGAACTACAATTTTATAAATTTGATGCAAATCATGACGTACAGAGCCAAAAAGCTCAAAGAACCCTAGGCAAAAAAAAAAAAGAAAAGTATACAAAGCCACATCAATCAAACTGCTTAAAACAAATGATAAAAAAGAAAACCTTAAAAGAAGCCACAGAAAAGAGACCTATCATCACATTTTGAGGAACAGAGATAACAACAGCAGAATTCCTGTCAAAATCAATGCAAGTCAGAAAACAGCAGACAATGTATTTAAATTATTGAAAGGAAAAAAAAAAACACTGGTCAACCTAGAATTCTACACTTAGGGAAATTACCTTTCAAAAATGAATGCAAAAAACACTCTTTTTCAGAAATATCATTTAATGTTGTTAGAAGCTTTTATAAGTATGAACAATTCTTAAAAATTCAAAAATTTAGCAATATTCCACAAGTGTAATAAATGTGATGCAAATCAGAATGGACATAGTAGGAATAAAGAGCAGTCCGGTTTAGGGGCGTGACGTAGAAGATGTGGAGACAGAATTGTTATTTCTTTAACAGGGAAAGGCTCACCAAAGATGAAGTTCATGTGACACCAAGGAGAAGAAAAAAAAGAGGTCTTGAATAAAAGCAGAGGAGTTAAGATGCATATGAAAGATAATGAGCACCCGAAGATTTTTGAATAGAGAGATGAGAGAAGTAGTAATTGTAGACTTTTTAGTAAATCATACATGATAAAAATATACAGTGAAAACCAAACTCAGGAAAGTTTGAAAAAACGTCATCATCGTTTCAGTTTTTTTTTTTGAAACAGTCTCCCTCTGTGGCCCAGGCTGGACTGCAATGGAGTGATCTCACAGCTTATTACAACTTCAACCTCCTGAGTTCAGGTGATTCTCCCACCTCAGCCCCGCAAGAAGCTGGGACTACAGGCACGCACCACCATGCCTGGCTAACTTTCTGTAGTTTTAGTGGAGACAGGGCGGTGCCATGTTGCCCAGGCTGGTCTCAAACTCCTGAGCTCAAGCAATCTCAAAGTACTGGGATTACAGGAATGAGCCACCAAGCCCGGCCCATAGTTTCGATACTGATGGGAGGCATCTATCTTCCTTAAGGACAAGGACTCCTTCATTTAAAGATCAAAGGGATGCACATCTGAATGAGATCCATCTCTGCCGGCTTCCAACCCCTTATCATTTCCTCTGGCTCATTCCAGGATCTTCGTAATTTGTTGCTAACTAAAACAAAGATTCCATAATTATAATTAGATGCTAGAGCAATTCTTCACGTAAGAGAAAAAAACAGAAGTTTTCCAAGATGAAAGTTGGTAAGATGATCTTCAGATTAATTTTTGAGTCTATAATATCCTATAATTTAATGCACGTTGGTTTTCAGCTCTTTTCTATCTGTTGTCTACAGAGTAGAAATGGGAACAGAGTCTCCAGCATCCAGTGAACTGAAAATAAAAGCTTCATACAGATAAGAAATTATGAGGTCCCTTGTATACTGTCTTAATAAAGTATCTAAATAATTCAATTAAAAATGCAGTGACAAAAATCAGAAAGGTACTCACCGTTACAATCACCAAAAGGAACCTAGAACCACTGCGAATTTTCTAAAGTCAGAAAAGGCCAATAACTAACACTACCTAAAATAACCAGGAGAGGGTAGTATAAGACATTCTTAACTTCTGCATCTCTTTTATACAGAAGAGCTCTGTGTGTGACCTTTGGCAATCACCCATTTAAAAAATGTTTTTAGGCCAGGCGCGGTGGCTCACGCCTGTAATCCCAGCACTTTGGGAGGCCGAGGCGGGTGGATCACGAGGTCAAGAGATCGAGACCATCCTGGTCAACATGGTGAAACTCCCGTCTCTACTAAAAATACAAAAAATTAGCTGGGCATGATGGTGCGTGCCTGGAATCCCAGCTACTCGGGAGGCTGAGGCAGGAGAATTGCCTGAACCCAGGAGGCGGAGGTTGCGGTGAGGCGAGATCGTGCCATTGCACTCCAGCCTGGGTAACAAGAGCGAAACTCTGTCTCAAAAAAAGAAAAAAGTTTAAAAAAAATACCTTGGTAATCATTTTACCTTATCTTGTTCCACACCAGGCTCTCTGTATACAGTCCATTTCTGCCCATCATCACTGTACAGGACTCTGTAGGCAGACACATAGTAATTGTGCTCCACCATGGTGGATCCAGTAGTTATAATGCCTGGGAAATTAAGAGTTGCTTTCATTAATGCACATGGTCTCATTCCCTAAGTTTGTTCAGCATTAAAGCATAAACACTTGAGATGCACAACTCAAACATTTCTGATTATGGCTCACTTCCATATCCAAGTGTATGTTCATCATAACAACTACTAAATCCTTGGCTTTATTTCCTTGGAGAGAAAGAATAATGGGTGTGTATAAATCATAAAATGGATTCTGACTACTGAGTAAGATGACTTCCTGGGAATGAACAGATTAAAGATAATTGTTGGTATTACTTACAGTACCAAAACAAAAAAATATATTTTAACAAAATTATCTAAACCAATCCCAACCAATTATTCTGACCATTTGTTAGGTGCCCCTAAATTAAATTTATACTCTGCACATGTGGAAAATTGGTTATCTTATCCCTTAAAATGGACTCCTTTAACATAAATTTCTCTTAATGACTATAAGAGACTGCTATTTTAGATGTCTCAGGACCACTTTACTGAAACACCTCCTTAAAAAAAAAAGTCTCATTACAATGGAGACAAAAAGAATAGAATTAAATACTGTGATAGTTAATACAGTGTCAACTTGATTGAAGGATGAAAAGTACTGTTCCTGGGTGTGTCTGTGAGGGTGTTGCTAAAGGAGATTATTAACATTAGAGTCAGTGGCCTGGGAAAGGCAGGTCTACCCTCAATCTGGGTGGGCACCATCTAATCAGCCACCGACACGGCCAGAATAAAAGCAGGCAGAAGAACGTGAAAAGACTAAACTGGCTTAAGCTCCCGGCCTACATCTTTCTCCCATGCTGTATGCTTCCTGCCCGGGAACATCAGACCAAGTTCTTAGCTTTGGGACTCTTGGACCTTCGACCGTAGACTGAAGGCTGCACTGTCAACTCCCCTACTTTTGAGGTTTTGGCACTTGGACTGGCTTCCTTGCTCCTCGGCTTGCAGATGGCCTATTGTGGGCTTCCCTTTGTGATCCTGGGAGTCAATACTCCTTAATAAACTCCCCTTTATATATACATCTATTCTATTAGCTCTGTCCCTTTAGAGAATCCTGACCAACACAAGTAACAACTCCTTTTCTCTGCCATGTTTCATGAAATGTCTCCAATAATATTAACATCAGTGAAGGGAAAAAAAAACATATAATTAAAATTTTAGTGCCTCAACAGTTTTCCAAATAAATTCAGCATTACAAATTGCTCTAGAAATTTGTATCTCTTAACCTGTTATTTTCTTTTCCTTATTCAGATCTATTTGTAACCACTGGTATTCATCAGTGACAAAAGCAGCCCAAGGCGGTCCAGGTTTTTTCAGCCTGGCTTTTTCGGGTTTCCAACTGTTCTCTTGTCCTGTGTGGTCAGTCCACTCCAGCACAGATGATGCTGTTATTTGAGGATCTGCGATCACACCAGACTCCATCCCCAGGGTTCCATAACAACCTGAAATAAAAGACTAAATGTGGTTTTCAGGTGTAATTTCAAAATGCATATTAGACCTGCTCACTGCAAACTTTCTATTCCAACTTTAATTAATATACGCTATGCAGTAATACACTGTAACAGAGAAACTTCAAAACTAGGCAAGTGTTTCTTGGGCATATATCTTTGTGTATCATTAGGAAACCTACAGACAGGCACAGTTACAAGCATGCCTGTGAGTTTAATGGAGATACATTATCTTCTCCCTGGGACACTCTTCCCAAATAACTGAGTAACTCACTCCCTTACCTCCTTCAAGTTGTTGGCTTATGTCACATTCTCCCTGATGCCTTCCCTGACCCAACTTCAAACCCGTCCTCCTCTTTTTATGTTCCTACATCTTTTAGCGTATTGTAAACAGTACATTATAAACAATGATTTATTCTTTGCTTATCATTGATCTCTCACTACTAAAACGGAAGCTCCAGGAAGGCAGGGCTTTGTTCACTTTAACTCTGCTTTATCACTCAAACCAGAGCAATGCCGGCACATAAAGAAGGCACTCAGTAAATATTTACTGTTGAATGAATTGATTACTTCTTCAGACAAGTTCAAAAGTAATCTTTCTTAAGGAACCTGCCTTGCTTCCATGACCATTTCTCTATAAATATAAAGCTTCTGATTTGTTCTGTTCATCATATTATCAGGTAACTATCTTACCTCATAGTGTTATTATGACAACTGAGAAAGTACAATAAATCAGCATTTGACACACTGCCTGACATACAGCGTTCAAACAATATTAATTATATAAATAAAAAATTATAAAGGCTTACCACTTGTCTTAAATGTAAAAAGACTTGCAGATAAGTGTCCCCTGAAAGAAAGAATTTTTTTTAGGTGATACTCACATAACACATGACTGCCCATATTTAGTGAAATGTTTTCTTTTGATTTGGTTCCCCCCACCCATCAAAAGAATCAAGAAGACTGTATGGCTAAAAATTAGACAGCTAATATTGTTCCTAGGGGAAAAAAGTCTCATTTCTAAGCAGGACAACTTCTGAAATCAGCATAAACAGCTTTCTCTACCAATATCTAGCACCTAGATATGTGATTGTGCAAATGTCTCTATGTAGCCTTTAATATGTACTTACTTCAATTTCTTTTTCATAACTTATTTACTCATTGTTTACTGTAAATCTCTCACTACTTTATTTCATGAAATAAATGGATTCTTAACACTTTTCTGTGGCAAATGCTTTTGATGAAAATACACTAAAAGGTCTAATTCTCAGAGAATGAGGCTCAAGTTTTTTGGGGTAAACAGAAGAAAAGTTGAGTACTAACAGAGGGATTTCTTTTTCTATTTTTTTTTAGAAGAAATTAACATGTCATGGAACAAGTTTCAGTGTATACTCCTGCCTTTAGTCCAACATTCAAACCATTACAAGAGGATGAAACTTATTCCTGTTTTCTTTATTAAAGTATGAAAGAGAATTCACACACACTAAATCTTTCTAAAGGTATAACATAGCAAAGGAACGAAAGGGTATTCATAAAATAATCTAGGAAAAAAACAAAAGAAGAAAACGTAGTTGAGTCTATACCAGGAATGGGCAAATGACTGCCCATGCATGGCCTGTTTTGTAGGACCAGCGAGCTAAGAATAAGGAGCTGTAAATACAACAAACAAGCAAACAAAAATAAGCTGCTGAGATATGTGGCCTGTAAAGCCTAAAATATTTATTAGCTGGATCTTTTCAGAACAAGTTTGCTGAATCCTGTGGTACACCAATCTGGTTATGGATCATGCTCGTGTCTTCTGAATGAAAATGGGCCTAGGACCACTGACGAAAAGCTGGCTTCAATTAGGCTTAGTGTTGTCTGAAAGACTGAGCATATCTAAGAGACAAGATTTACAAAAACAGATTGCTAACACTGCATTTCTATTTAATGTTTCAACTTCTCCTGTTTTGACGCCTACTTTATGTTTTGTAAAACAGTAGTACGTTGTAGATACCATGAAAATATATCCTTAAAATATTCTCTTAGAATGAGAGGAAGATTCACAATAATGCTTATGATATAATACTTTATGTCAAATTTAAATTTATATTTAAAGTATTTCAGTTATCCTGAAACTGAATTTTCCATGTGTTATAAGGAACACAGTAGTTAAGCCTTTTGATCTGTAAAATAAATTAAGGATTTGGCAACAAACTTCTAGACTATTACAGAGACTTTTTTTTAACACTTAGAAAAGACAGAAGAAACACATCGCTCTTCCAAATGACATTTTTGGAGAACAATAAGCTAAGGTAGTACAACACTGCCTAAACTCTTCAAAATGTGCAGACACTGAGTATACAAATGTGAGTGCTTTTTGCCTAAATGTTCTTTCAGGAACACCATTAACAGTGATACTGCTGAGATCTAGCTAGTTCTTAGCCCACTGCTACTCAGAATGCTTACTATATAGAGAGTATATTTTTTTAAATTGCATATATACTTACACCACAGATGTGACGTTGTTAGCCAAAGAACTTTCATAATATGGGATACCTTTACTAATTACAACACTGATTTGGCCACCCAACGTGTTTGACACTACTCCTGCATGCACACCAGCCATGCACAAGGGCGAGGACTTAAGGAAGGGAAAAAGAAAAGATTTGTTTTAATTTTATCTTAATAATTCATAACAAGACACTCTACTTCCTCGAGAAATCAGTTAATCTAGGCAGTTTCTTCATAAACATAGTTAACACAACAGAGTTTTAGCAGACAAAAAAAGAATAAAACACATATTACTAAAAAAGTCTTAAAAAAATAAAAGGTAAGGATATAAAATTAACACACCTCTAACTACTCTGAAGTTCTAAAAAAAATAAAGTTATATCGCAACTTTCAAATAAGTTTATATCTGGCTTACATCTCTATATCCATGAGGAATTGTTCCAGATATCTCAGCAAAAGGAAGCAGACAACCAGCTGGGCAGTACTTACTGAGAAATGAAAACAAACAAAAGGTTACCTAATGCTGTATTTTACAGGGAAGAACTATCTCTCCCAAATATCACATACATATTTTTCAGTTCAAGGTGAATACCATAATCTCACTAACCTGAAAGATCACCAGTTCTTTTTTTTTTTTATGACATGGAGTTTCACTCTTGTTGCCCAGGCTGGAGTGCAATGGCACCTTCTTGGCTCACTGCAACCTCTGCCTCCTGGGTTTCAGAGATTTTCCTGCCTCAGCCTCCCGAGTTGCTAGGATTGCAGGTACATGCCACCACGCCTGGCTTATTTTTGTATTTTCAGCAGAGATGGGGTTTCACCATGTTGGCCGAGTTGGTCTCGAACTCCTGACCTCAGGTGATCCACCCACCTTGGCCTCCCAAAGTGCTGGGATTTCAGGTGTGAACAACTATACCCGGCCAGGACCACCAGTTCTAAAATGCCCCTTCAGACTTTCTTCCATCCGTATATAGTATGTCTTTACTCACACATTTATAATTTCCTTCTTATTACATACTGCCTTATTTTTTCATAACGAATGGCAGACATGTTTCTACTGTAAGAGCTATTCATCAAATTTAAGAGCTACATGATATTCTATTCTGTGGATAAATTTTACCAGCCCTCTATTGATCCAATTTAAGCTGTATTAAAAGAGATGCATTCATTCACGCAGCCGCCCATCCACCCAACACATTTATTTGAATGTCTATTATGCTGTCTGTTGAGTGTAGGGTGGTACTAGGTGTTGGATTTACAAAAGTCAGATAAATACTGCCCCTGTTCTGAGTTTACATTCCAGTGGTAGAAGACATTAAACCAATACTTACACAAACAATTGATTTTGATTCTGCTATGAAGAAAAGGCACATTGAAATAACCAGAAGAAATCTAACTTAATACAAGTAACACAATAATTCAGTACACTTAATGTATTGCCAGGTAGCACCCTACACGCTTCAGGTAATCCACATAAGAACTCTACGGAGGAAACGCTATTGTTGTCCTCATTTTAGGAAACAGGGGAATTAAGAAACTGCACATTCACACAGCTAGCAGGTGGCAAATGGGCTCTGGAATCTGTGCTCTTATGCAGGACTCTGTACTGCCCCCAGTCAAGGAGTGGGGGTGGCTCCTGGGAGTGAAGTCTCAGCAGTGAGCTAACCGATGTCACTAGAACAAGTGGTGGGAAATGCACAACAGTCAGACGGAAGAGCACGGCATGAGGCAGGACGGCATGAGGCAGGATGGCCTGGTGTGTGTCTGGAAGTGAGGAGGGCAGTGCAAGTAGGTGGCAGAGAGCAAAGTCAAGGTTAGTTAGAAAACAGACTGGACAGATGGGCAGGTAATGCAGAAGCTTGTAGACTATGGTGAGGAGTCTGGAATATATTCTAAGTAAAAATAGGAAGCCAGTAAAGGATTTTGACAGCTTACATACATAATCTGATTAGTATTTTTAAAAAAGATTATTCTAAAAAAAAAAAAAGATTATTCTAGCTCCCAGGATGTAAAGAGATAGCAAAGAATCATGAGCGGAAGCTGGGACGCCATTAGGCGATAGCACAGCATCCCTGGAAAGGAATAATGGGAGCTTGAATTTGTGGGACATCACGGAGCTGGAGAGTAGAGGGAACACAGTTGACTTTGGCTGGGCAGTCTACCATACACTGATGCCAGGGTTATCCCAGCTAACCAGGGTCCCCTTACAATGCTGAAGAGGGCACCCTTCCCACACAGAATCATTCTTGAAGACAAAATTATGGTTCTTGGGGAGTGGTTGTAAGTTTGCAGGAAGTTAGCAAGATGGGTTCTTTTTTTGTTTTTGTTTTGTTTTTGCTGAGACAGAGTCTCTCTCTGTCGTCCAGGCTGGAGTGCAGTGGTGCGATCTCAGCTCACTGCAACCTCCACCTCCCAAGTTCAAGTGACTCTCCTGCCTCAGCCTCTTGAGTAGCGGGGATTACAAACATGTGCCACCACGCCTGGCTATTTTTTGTATTTTTAGTCAAGATGGGGTTTTGCCAAGCTGGTCTCAATTCCTGACCTGATGATCTGCCTGCCCCAGCCTCCCAAAGTGCTGGTATTACAGGCATGAGCCAACATGTCCAGCCACAAGATGGGTTTTCAAAGATGAGAATGATCTGCCAAACAGAGAGGAGGCAAGTGATTCACGGTAAAATCTCTGTGAGCTCAGAGCAGTGTAAATAACTCAGAGTCATTTCAATATGGAGAACATAAGAGGAGACCGAGAAAATGGCATGAGGACTGCTTGTGAAGGACCTAGAAGACCAGGTTAAGGAAACTGGACAACTGTTTTTTATAATTACAAGGAGTTTCTCAAGGTTTTTAAGAATGATCAGATATGTATTTTTAAAACAACTTGGTAGCAGTGCAAACGGCAGAATAAAGCCAGCAAACAGAAATAGGAAATCGATTAGAAGTTGTCTAGGCAGGAGACAAAGGCATAAAGCAAAGAAACAGTAGTAGAAATGGTACTTGAGCAACAACACTGGATAATTCTGTAACAGTCAAAACTGTTGCCATTTTCTGAAAAGAGATGAATACCTTTTCAACTTTTATTAGCAGTTTTGCTAGATTTTCAAGAGCACCTAGTTCTGCTTTCAAAGCATATTAAACTGATACTTTCATTTTCATAGATCTAAACGCTATGATTAAAGCAAAATGTAAACATGCAACAAAATGGCTTCAAATAAGCTCTAATTTATTGAAGTCTCAGAACAACGACATGTATCACACAATATGCATTAACCCTAAGCGTATACAGAATGAAAATGAAGAAGTAAATGAAGAGTAACATTTAAGAAAAAAAAATCACAAATATAGTCATACCTGAACTCAGGTTCCAAAAAATTGGATGCAGTGTCCAAACAAGTAATTAGATCTAGAAAAACAAAAATAAAAAACTGATTACATTAATATACAAGATTACTCTTGCTGAAACCCCAAATGTCTCAGAATCCCAAACTGTATGTACTGCTCTAATTTTCAAAAATCTTAATGGCACTGTCAAAATGGTACTTAAAAACTTAACCAGTTTTTGTTAATCACAATTTCTTTCTGATATTAAGTTTCTTGATTTTTGGAGCAATGTCTCCTCAATACTATTTACTACCATATCACCTCAAGAAGTCATATACTATATATATGTATATGTGTATTTATATATACATACATATATTTAAACATGCATAGATAAGTAAAATTTATAGCCTTAAAGGGGCTTCTGTAAAATATAGCTCCACAAACACACACACACACACACACACATACTCTCTCTCTCTCTCTTTTCCTGGTTTTTATATAACTAAAAATGATCCTTTGCTGCTTGCACGCAAGGAAAACAATGATAAAAAGAAAAAAAGTGAGTTAATTTTATGGCTCTATTAATAACCGCTACTTAAAATCTGGTCCAGAGACAAAACTGGCAGCATCAGCATCTTCTGAGAACTTAGTAGAAATTCAAATTCTTGAACTCCATCCAGACTTAACAGAATCTATGGAGGTGGGGCCCAGAAATCTGTTCTAACAAGTCCTCTTGGTAATTTCTTAAGCGCACCGAAGCTGGAGTAGCATTGCTCTAAATAAACAAAACTTCTAAAATTTAACATTTTCTGCCTAGAAACCAATATAAGAGAACAAGAGCTAATCTGCCTCTAGTTAAGATCAAGTTCATAGCCTATGTAAAAAGTGGCTTTGGTTAAAAACACATTTCAGTGGCTTCCTTCTGCTCTTATGAAAGAGAGCAAAGCCTTCAACACAGCCTACAGTCTTGCAGTGCTGGCCTTGTCTTACTCTGCGGTCTTGTGTGTACCTGTCTTGGCTTCTCGCCACCCCAGCCTTGTTTTGGTCCCCCTGGCACAAGCTGCTCTCTTGACTTGGAAGGCTTTCCCACTACTCCTTAGCCTAGCTGATTCCTCTTTAAGAGCTCAGCTTCACTGTCACTTGCTCACAGAAGCTGCCCCTTACCTTCACAAGCCAAATTCCTTTAGTACATAGTATGCACTTAAGTTTTAATAAATGGATGACTACTCTGTGTTTTCACAGGTTAACATGTGTTATGTTAATATGTAAGCCTGACTTTCTGATGTAATTATGGTGTTATAAGCAAAATCACTCTATGAAGCCTAGTCCTGGGACACAGCCTGAGGCCGTTAGTCCTCACCTTTGTATTTCCAGCAGCAATAACAGCATATGGTATACAGGAGGCTTTCAATGAACATTTATTGAATCAATGGATTAATAAAAGTTTCTGATCATTAGCATGTTTGGCTAAGTCCAGTCATTTACTAACCGCAGAGAGGAAAACCTGGAAGAAGACCCAAAGGCAATCACAAAAGTAAGTGATTTTACATAGAAACACTTGGCTAAAGAACTGTGTCAAGGGTAGCCAATATGCAGACAGAGACAGCTCCCAATACGCTGAAGATTATGTAAATATTTGTTAAATTAACAGCTACCACAGCAAGTACAGGATAATCGATCATTTTATTATACGATTCTGAAGAACTTTTGTGTTTACTACTCAACTAAAATGTGTCTTGAACAAGAACTTAACAACCTGTGTTGTACCAGTAGAAAAGTGGTATTTTCAAGGCAACTGTATAAATTAATATTTATAAACCACAGGCATTTGAATGATAGTTAAGCTAAATCAAACTGCGTTTTAGGAATTTAAGAAGATAGATGCCTAAATAGGGGTTCACTACTACCTAGTTGATCAACGAGAAGAGCAGACAAATTCAATTACTGGTACTCTAGTTATTCCTGTCAATCGCTGCACAGCATCAACAAGAATCAATTTTCCACTTTGTGCTCCACTAAAAAAATTTCCAACTTCTAAGATTAGAAGTTAAATTTCTAAGATTAATAGCCTGGGATGAAAGGTACTGTGTGGTCCAATGTGGCACTTAAACCACAAGAAGACTGCCAGCTGGCCCCATTACCTTCCGGCCACATGCCAGAAAGCTGGTCAACTATGGATAATTTGATCAGAACAGTCCATGCAGTGCGAGACTCCAGACTATGCCATGCAAATGGGCAACTTATTAAACTTGCTCTCAAATTCCACGGGAGCTCAAAAGAGCTCTCAAGGAGAAAAGTAAAAATTCAAAATGGACAGCTACAAGGAGAGCCAAGACTGAAGACAAAAAAAGTAAGCCCTAAGTACACACTTTAATATTTTTACAACTCTATAAAAGCAAAGAAAACAACATCAAAGAAAGCAGGCAATTAAGGTTTAAAATGTCTTTCTTGAAATTTTTTCTAAAGTAAACAGCCTTCTAGAAGCCTGTCATTACTACAATGCTCCCAGTTAATAAGAACACAACCTAGTTCCAAAATAACCATCTGCCCCAGAGATTTCTAATAGCAATGTATAAGTTATCATAATCAAAGGAACAGAAATGAAAATCTAAAAATAAACCCACAAATTTATAGTCAACTGAGTTTCCACAAGGGTGCCAAGATAATTCGATGGGGGGGAGAATAATGTTTCAGACAAATGATGCTGAGGCAACTGGATATCCTCCATGCAAAGGAATTGGACCTGTACAAAATAGAGTGGATCTAAACTCAAGAGTTGAAACTATAAAACTTTTAGAAAAAAATATAAGAATATCACAACTCTGGATTAAGCAGTGATTTCTTAGATAAAACACCAAAAGCACAAGCAAACAAATAAAAATAAATTAAAGTTCATCAAAATTATAAATGTTTGTACTTTAAAGGCCACTATTAAGAAAGACAGCATACAGAATGGGAGAAAACATTTGCAAATAGTATGTCAATGGAAATAGCTGTATCTAGTATTCAGAATACATAAAGATTATCATGTGGCATTAAAAAGACAAAGGAGGCCGGGCGTGGTGGCATATGCCTGTAATCCCGGCACTTTGGGAGGCTGAGGCAGGTGGATCATAAGGTCAAGAGAACCAGACCACCCTGACCAACATGGTGAAACCCCATCTCTACTAAAAATATAAAAATTAGCTGGATGTGGTGGCGTGCGCCTGTAGTCCCAGCTACTTGGGAGGCTGAGGCAGGAGAATCGCTTGAACCCAGGAGGTGGAGGATGCACTGAGCTGAGACTACGCCACTGCACTTCAGCCTGGTGACAGAGCAAGACTCTGTCTCAAAAAAAAAAAAAAAGACAAAGGAACCAATTAAAAAACAGACAATGGATATGAACAGATATTTCTCAAAGAAGATACACAAATGGCCAACAGGTACATAAAAAGATGCGCAACATCACTACCCATCAGGGAAATCACAGTGAGACACCACCATACACCCATTAGGATGGTGAAAATAAAGACATAATAAGCACTGGCAAAAATGTGGAGAAACTGGAGTCTTTAAAAAGTACAAGTGAAATTGTAAAATGGTGCAGCTGTTTTGGAATATGGTTTGCCAGTTCCTTAAAATATTAAAGAATTAACATATAACCCAGTAATCCCATTACTAGGTATATGCCCAAGAGAATTAAAAACACCAATGTTTGTATACAAATGTTCATCAATTGATGAATAAACAAAATGGGGTGTATATACACATACAATGGAATCTTATTTGCCCATAAAAAGAAATGAAGTACTGATACATGCTACAAAATGAACTTTGAAAACATGCTAGGTGAAATAAGCCAGTCACAAATGACCACATATTATGTGATATATTTATATGAAATGTCTAGAACAGGCAAATCTATAGCAATACAAAGTAGGTTTGTGGTTTTCTAGGATTGGAGGGGATTAAGAGGTGAGAAATGGGGAGGAACTGCTACTAACTATGGAAATTCCTTTGGAGTGATAAATATATTCTAAAATTGACTACGGTGATGACTGCACAACTCTGAATACACTGAAAAAATTAATGAATTGTATATACAGCTATTTTATTATTTAACTTCAACTTTTATTTTAGCTACAGGGGTACGCGTGCAGGTTTGTTACATAGGTATACTGCATAATGCTGAGGTTTGGGGTACAGACCCCATCCCCAAGAAAGTGAGAATAGTACCCAATAGGTAGTTTTCCTTTCAACTTTATTTTAGGTTCAGGGGTATATGCACAGGATTGTGACAGAGGTAAAGTTGTGTCATGGAGGTCTGCTGTACAGATTATTTTGTCATCTCGGTACCAAGCCTAGTTAGCACCCCAGTTATTGTTTCTGTTCCTCTCCCTCCTCCCACCCTCAAACAGGCCCCAGTATCAACTCTTCCTCTCTAGGTGCCCATGTGTTACATTTAGCTGTCACTTATAAGCAAGAACACATGGTATTTGGCTTTCTCTTCCTGAGTTAGTTTGCTAAAGATAATGGCCTCCAGCTGTATCCATGTCCCTGCAAAGGACAGAATCTCATTCTTTTTTTACTGCATAGTATTCCATAGTGTACATGTACATCTTCTTAATCCAGTCTACCATTGATGGACATTTAGGCTGACTCCATGTCTTTGCTATTGTAAATACTCCTGCAATGAACATAATGTGTACATGTCTCTTTATGGTAGAGCAATTTATTTTCCCTTGGGTATATGCCCAGTAATAGGATTGCTAGGTCGAATGGTAGCTCTGCTTTTAGCTCTCTGAGAAATTACCAATGGTTTCCACAATGGATGAATTAACTTACACTCCCAACAGCAAGCGTATCAGTCTTCCCTTTTCTCTACATCTGTACTAGCATGTTATTTTTTGACTTTTTCATAAAAGCCATTTCTGACTGGTATGAGATGGTATCTCCTTGTGGCTCTGATTTGTATTTCTCTAAGGACCATTGATATTGAGCCTTTTTCTTATGCTTATTGGTTGCATGTGTGTCTACTTTGGAAAAGTGTCTGTTCACATTCTTTGCCTGTTTTTTTCAAATATGCTTTTTATTGTACTTTAGTATCTGAAGTACATGTGCAGATCATGCAGGATTGTTGCATAGGTACACACATGGCAATGTGGTTTGCCACCTCCATCCCCGTCACCTATCTCCAGCATTTCTCCCCACGTTATCCCTCCCCAACTTCCCTGCCTTCCACTGTCTCTCACCTAGTCCCCCCAAACAGACCCCAGTGTGTGATGCTCCCCTCCGTCTATGTGTGTTCTCACTGTTCAACACCCGCCTATGCAGTGTTTCGTTTTCTGTTCTTGTGTCAGTTTGCTGAGAATGATGGTTTCCAGATTCATCCATGTCCCTACAAAGGACACGAAGTCATCATTTTTTATGGTTGCATAGTATTCCATGGTGTATTTGTGCCATTTTCCTTGTCCAGTCTATAATCGATGGGCATCTGGGTTGGTTCCAGGTCTTTGCTATCATAAACAGTGCCACAATGAACATACATGCGCATGATGTATCTTTATAATAGAATGATTTATAATCCTTCGGGTATACACCCAGTAATGGAATTGCCAGGTCAAATGTAATTTCTATTTCTAGGTCCTTGAGAAATCCCTACACTGTCTTCCACATGGTTGAACTAATTTACAATCCCAACAACAGTGTAAAAGTGTTCCTATTTCTCCACATCCTCTCCAGCAACTGTTGCCTCCCAATTTTTTAATGATTGCCATTCTAACTGGTGTGAGATGGTATCTCAATGTGGTTTTGATTTGCATTTCTCTAATGACCAGTGATCACGAGCATTTTTTCATGTCTGTTGCCCTCATATACGTCTTCTTTTGTAAAGTGTCTGTTCATGTCCTTCACCCACTTTTGAATGGGTTTGTTTTTTTCTTGTAAATCTGGTTTAGTTCTTTGAAGATTCTGGATATTAGCCCTTTGTCAGATGGGTAGATCACAAAAATTTTTTGCCAATCTGTTGATTATCGATTCACTCTAATGACTGTTTCTTTTGCTGTGGTGAAGCTCTGAAATTTAATTAGATCCCATTTGCCTATTTTGGCTTTTGTTGCCAATGCTTTTGGTGTTTTAGTCATGAAGTCCTTGCCTATGCCTATGTCCTGAATGGTTTTGCCTAGGTTTTCTTCTAGGGCTTTTTTTTTTTCAGATGGAGTTTCGCTGTTGTTACCCAGACTGGAGTGCAATGGCACGATCTCGGCTCACCACAACCTCTGCCTCCTGGGTTCAAGCAATTCTCCTGCCTCAGCTTCCCGAGTAGCTGGGACTACAGGTGCGCACAACCATGCCCAGCTAATTTTTGTATTTTTAGTACAGTCAGGGTTTCACCTTGTTGACCAGGATGGTCTCGATCTCTTGACCTCATGATCCACCTGCCTCAGCCTCCCAAAGTGCTGGGATTATAGGCATGAGCCACCACACCCAGCCTCTTCTAGGGTTTTTATGGAGTTAGGTCTTAGGTTTAAGTCTTTAATCCACCCGGAGTTAATTTTAGTGTAAGATGTTAGGAAGGGATCCAGTTTGTGCTTTCTGCACATTGCTAGCCAGTTTTCTCAACACCATTTATTAAACATGGAATCCTCTTCCTATTGCCTGTTTTTGTCAGGTTTGTCAAAGATCAGATGGTTGCAGATGTGTGGCGTTGCCTCTGAGGCCTCTGTTCTGTTCCATTTATCTATGTCTCTGTTTTGGTACCAGTACCATGCTGTTTTGATTACTGTAGCCTTGTAGTATAGTTTGAAGTCAGGTAGCATGATGCCTCCAGCATTGTTCTTTTTGCTTGGGATTACCTTGGCTATCTGGGCTCTCTTTTGGTTCCATATGAAGTTTAAGGTCTTTTCCAGTTCTGTGAAGAGGGTCATAGGTAAACGGAAAGAGATACTGCTGAATCTATAAATTACTTTGGGCAGTATGGGTATTTTCACAATATTGATTCTTCCTAAACATAATCATGGAATGCTTGTGACCTCTCTTATTTCCTTAAGCAGTGGTTTGTAGTTCTCCTTGAAGAAATCCTTTACATCCTTTGTTAATTGTATTTCTAGGTATTTTACTCTCTTTGTAGCAATTGTGAATGGTAGTTTGATCTTTATTTGGCTCTCTGTTTGTCTATTATTGGTGTATAGGAATGCTTGTGATTTTTGCACATTGATTTTGTATCCTGAGACTTTGCTGAAGTTGCTTATCAGTTTGAGAAGATTTTGGGCTGAGAAGATGGGGTCTTCTAGAGATACAATCATGTCATCTGCAAATAGAGACAGTTTGACTTCCTCCTTTGCTAATTGAATACCCTTTATTTGTTTTTCTTGCCTGATTGCTCTGGCTAGAACTTCCAATACTGTGTTGAATAGGAGTGGTGAGAGACGGCATCCTTGTCTAGTGCCTGATTTCAAAGGGAATGCTTCCAGTTTTGGCCCATTCAGTATGATATTGGCTGTGGGTTTGTCATAAATAGCTTTTATTATTTTGAGATACGTTCCATCAATACCTAGTTGATTGAGAGTTTTTAGCATAAAGGGCTGTTGAATTTTGTCAAAGGCCTTCTCTGCATCTATTGAGATAATCATGTTGTTTTGGTCTTTGGTTCTGTTTATGTGGTGGATTACATTTATTGACTTGCCTATGTTGAACAAGCCTTGCAACCCTGGGTGAAGCCTACTTGATCGTGATAGGTAAACTTTCTGATGTGCTGTTGCAATCAGTTTGCCAGTATTTTATTGAAGATTTTTGCATCTATGTTCATCATGGATACTGGCCTAAAGTTTACTTTTTTTGTTGAGTCTCTGGCGGGTTTGGTATCAGGATGATGTTGGTCTCCTAAGATGATTTGGGAAGG
The DNA here is from genome assembly GCA_028533165.1 of Leontopithecus rosalia. Classification (NCBI taxonomy): domain Eukaryota; kingdom Metazoa; phylum Chordata; class Mammalia; order Primates; family Cebidae; genus Leontopithecus; species Leontopithecus rosalia. The sequence continues at coordinate 78,483,529 of CM052662.1, forward strand.
ATTCCCTCTTTTTGGATTGTTTGGAATAGTTTCAGAAGGAGTGGTACTAGTTCCTCTTTGTATGTCTGGTAGAATGCGGCTGTGAGTTCATCTGAACCTGGACTTTTTTTAATTGGTAGGCTATTAATTGCTGCCTCAACTTCAGCCCTTGTCATTTGTCTATTCATGGTTTCAACTTCTTCTTCCTGGTTTAGGCTTGGGAGGGTGCAAGTGTCCAGGAATTTATCCATTACTTCCAGGTTTACTGGTTTATGTGCATAGAGTTGTTCATACTAATCTCTGATGGTAGTCTGTATTTCTGTGGAATCAGTAGTGACATCCCCTTTATCACTTTTTATTGCATCTAGTTGATTATTCTCTTTTTTCTTTTTTATTAATCTGGCTAGTGGTCTATTTTATTGACCGACACCCTATCATTAAAATTCAAAGAACTAGAGGAGCAAGATCAAAAAAACTCAAAACCTAGCAGAAGACAAGAGATAACTAAGATCAGAGCAGAATTGAAGGAGATAGAGACACAAAAAACCCTTCAAAAAAAATCAATAAACCCAGGAGCCGGTTTTTTGAAAAGATCAACAAAATAGACAGACTGCTAGCCAGATTAATAAAAAAGAAAAGGGAGAAGAATCAAATAGATGCAATAAAAAACAATAAAGGGGATATATATCACCACTGATCCCACAGAAATACAAACTACCATCAGAGATTACTACAAACAGCTCTACTCACATAAACCAGTAAACCAGGAAGAAACGGATACATTCCTAGACACTTGTACTCTACCAAAACTAAATCAGGAGGAAGCTGAAACCCTGAATAGACCAATAACAAGGGCTGAAGTAGAGGCAGCAATCAATAGCCTACCAACCAAAAGAAGTCCAGGTCCATACAGGTTCACAGCCAAATTCTATCAGGCGTACAAAGAGAAGCTGGTTCCATTTCTTCTAAAACTGTATCAAACAATAAATACAAAAGGAAGGAATCCTCTCTAACTCACTTTACGAGACCAACGTCATCCTGATACCAAAACCAGGTAGAGACTCAACTACAGAAGAAAACTTCAGGCCAATATCCATGATGAATATTGACGTAAAAATCTTCAATAAAATACTGTCAAACAGATTGCAACAGTACATCAAGAAGCTTATCCATCATGACCAAGTAGGCTTCATCCTGGGGATGCAAGGCTGGTTCAACATAGGCAAATCCATAAATGTAATCCATCACATAAACAGAACCAAACACAAAAATCACATCATTATCTCAATAGATGCAGAGAAGGCCTTTGGTAAAATTCAATGGCCCTTCATGCTAAAAACTCTCAATAAACTAGGTATTGACGGAATGTATCATAAAATTGTAAAAGCTATGTATGACAACCCTACAGCCAATATCATACTAAACAGGCAAAAGCTGGAAAAATTCCCTTTGAAATCAGGCACTAGACAAGGATGCCATCTCTCACCACTCCTACTCAACATAGTATTGGAAGTTCTAGCCAGAGCAATCAGGCAAGAAAAACAAATAAAGGGTATTCAATTAGGAAAGGAGGAAGTCAAACTGTCTCTATTTGCAGATGACATGATTGTATCTCTAGAAGACCCCATCTTCTCAGCCCAAAATCTTCTCAAACTGATAAGCAACTTCAGCAAAGTCTCAGGATACAAAATCAATGTGCAAAAATCACAAGCTTTCCTATACACCAATAATAGACAAACAGAGAGCCAAATAAAGATCAAACTACCATTCACAATTGCTACAAAGAGAATGAAATACCTAAGAATACAACTAACGAAGGATGTAAAGAACCTCTTCATGGAGAACTACAAACCGCTGCTCAGTGAAATAAGAGAGGACACAAACAGAGCAACATTCCATGCTCATGGTTAGGAAGAATCGATATCATGAAAATGGCCATACTGCCCAAAGTAATCTATAGATTTAACAGTATCCCCATCAAGCTACCAATGACCTTCTTCACAGAACTGGAAAAAACCACTTTAAACTTCATATGGAATCACAAGAGACCCTGCATAGCCAAGATAATCCTAAGCAAAAGGAACAAAGCTGGAGGCATCACACTGCCAGACTTCAAACTATACTACAAGGCTACAGAAATCAAAACAGCATTGTGCTGGTACCAAAACAGACATAGACCAATGAAACAGAACAGAGACCCCAGAAAAAACACCACTCATCTACAACCATCTGATCTTTGACAAACCCAGCAAAAACAAGCAATGAGAAAAGGACTCCATGTTTAATAAATGGTGTTGGGAAAACTGGCTATTCATGTACAGAAAGAAGAAACTGGACCCCTACCTGTCACCTTACACTAAAATTAACTCCAGATGGATCAAAGATTTAAACATAAAACCTAACACCATAAAAACACTAGAAGAAAACCTAGGCAAAACCATCCAGGACATAGGCATAGGCAAGGACTTCATGACTAAAATACCAAAAGCAATGGCAATAAAAGCCAGGATAGACAAATGGGATCTAATTAAACTCCGGAGCTTCTGTACAGCAAAAGAAACCATAATTAGAGTGAATCGGCAACCAACAGAATGGGAAAAAATTTTTGCAATCTACCTATCTGACAAAGGGCTAATATCCAGAATCTACAAAGAACTAAAACAGATATACAAGAAAAAAACAAACAACCCCATTCAAAAGTGGGCAAATGATATGAACAGACACTTTTTAAAAGAGGACATATGTGAGGCCAACAAACATATGAAAAAATGCTCGTGATCACTGGTCATTAGAGAAATGCAAATCAAAACCACACTGAGATATCATCTCACGCCAGTTAGAATGGCGATCATTAAAAAATCAGGAGACACATGCTGGAGAGGATGTGGTAAAATAGGAACACTTTTACACAGTTGGTGGTAGTGTAAATTAGTTCAACCATTGTGGAAGACAGTGTGGTGATTTCTCAAGGATATAGAAACGGAAATTCCATTTGACCCAGCAATCCCATTATTGGGTATATACCCAAAGAAGTATAAATCGTTCTACTATAAAGGCACATGCACACGTATGTTCACTGCAGTCCTGTGTAAAATAGCAAAGAAGTGGAACCAACCCAAATGCCCATCAATGATAGACTGGACAAAGAAAATGTGGTACATATACACCATGGAATACTATGCAGCCATAAAAAACGATGAGTTCGTGTCCTTTGTAGGGAGCTGGATGAATCTGGAAACCATCAGTCTCAGCAAACAGACCTAAGAACAGAAAGCAAGCACTGTATGTTCTCACTCATAGGTGGGTATTGAACAACGAGATCACGTGGACTCAGGGAGACGAGCATCACATACGGGACAGTTGGGGAGGGTAGGGAAGAGATAATAGGGATGGGGAGGGATGGAAAGGTGGGGAGGAATAACATGGGGAGAAATGCCAGATATAGTATGCACCTAAAGTAAATAAATTAAAAAAAAAAAACTCCTGGATTTATTGATTTTTTTGAAGGGTATTTTGTGTCTCTATCTCCTTCAGTTCTGCTCTGATTTTAGTTATTTCTTGTCTTCTGCTGGCTTTTGAGTTTTTTTTTTTTTTTATCTTGCTCCTCTAGTTCTTTCAAGTTTGATGACAGGGTCTTGAGTTTAGATCTTTCCTTGCTTCTCATGTGGGCATTTATTGCTATAAATTTTCCTCTAGACACTGCTTTAAATGTGTCCCAGAGATTCTGGTATGTTGTGTCTTCATTCTTGTTGGTTTTGAAGAACATCTTTATTTCTACCTTCATTTCATTTTTTTTATCCAGTCAACATTCAAGAGCCAGTTGTTCAGTTTCCATGAAGTTGAGCAGTTCTGAGTTAGTTTCTTAATCCTGAGTTCTAATTTTATTGCACTGTGGTCTGAGAGACTCTTTGTTATAATTTCCATCTTCGTCATTTCCATAATTGGAGGGATTTACTTCCAATTATGTGATCAATTTTAGAGTAGGTGTGATGTGGTGCTGAGAAGAATTTATATTCTGTGGATTTGGGGCATAGAGTTCTGGAGATGTCTTATTAGTTTTGCTTGGTCCAGATCTGAGTTCGAGTCCTGGATATGCTTGTTAATCTTCTGTCTCGTTGATCTAATAGTGACAGTGGAGTGTTAAAGTCTCCCACTATTAATGTGTGGGAGTCTAAGTCTCTTTGTAAGTCATTAAAATCTTGCTTTATGTATCTGGGTGCTCCTGTCTTGGGTGCATATATATTTAGAATTGTTAGCTCTTCTTGTTGCATTGATCCTTTTACCATTATGTAATGCCCTTCTTTGTCTCTTTTGATCTTTGTTAGTTTAGCTTCTTTTATCAGAGACTAGGATTGCAACTCCTGCTTTTTTTTTGCTCTCCATTGGCTTGGTAAATCTTCTTCCATGCCTTTGTTTTGAGCCTATGTGTGTCCTTGCACGTGATATGGGTTTCCTGAATACAGCGCACTGATGGGTTTTGACTTTTTATCCAATTTGCCAGTCTGTGTCTTTTGATCGGGGCATTTAGCCCATTTATATTTAAGGTTAATATTGTTATGTGTGAATTTGATCCTGCCATTTTCATGCTAGCTGGTTGTTGTGCCCATTAGCTGACACAGTTTCTTCATTGTGTCAATCGTCTTTACTATTTGGTACAGTTTTGGAGTGGATGGTACTGGTTGTTCCTCTGTTTAGTGCTTCTTTTAGGAGCTCTTTAAGGCAGGTCTGGTCACGACGAAATCTCTCGTCCATAAAAGATTTTATTTCTCCTTTGCTTATGAAGCATAATTTGGCTGGATATGAAATTCCAGGTTGAAAGTTTTTTTTTAAATGGATGTTGAATCCTGGCCCCGACTCTCTTCTGGCTTGTAGGGGTTCTACTGAGAGATCCACTCCGAGTCTGATGGGCTTCCCTTTGCGGGTAGCCTGACCTTTCTCTCTGGCTGCCCTTAGCATTTTTTTCTTCATTTCTACACTGGTGCATCTGAAAATTATGTGCCTTGGGGTTGCTCTTCTTGAGGAATATCTTTGTGGTATTATCTGTATTTCCTGGACTTGAATGTTGGTCTGCCTTGCTAGATTGGGGAAGTTCTCCTGGATAATAACCCAAAGAATGTTTTCCAGCTTGGATTCATTCTCTCCATCACATTCAGGTACACCTATCAAAAGTAAATTAGGTCTCTTCACATAATCCCATATTTCTTAGAGGCTTTGTTGATTTCTTTTCATCTTTTTTTCTCTAATCTTCCCTCTCGTTTTATTTCATTGAGTCGATCTCCAATCTCCAATATCTCTTCTTCTGCTTGGTCGATATGTATGCTTTGTAAAGTTCTTGTGTTGTTTTTCAGCTCCATGAAGTCATTTATATTCCTCTCTAAGCTGTTTATTCTCATTAGCATTTCGTCACACCTTTTTTCAAGGTTCTTAATTTCTGTGCATGCAGTTAGAACAGGTTCCTTTAGCTCAGAGAAGTTTGTTATTACTCACCTTCTGAAGCGTGTTTCTGTCAATTCATCAGACTCATTCTCCATCCAGCTCTGTTCCCTTGCTCGTGAGCTGTGATCTCTTGGAGGAGGACAGGCATTCTGGTTTTTGGTGTTTTCATCCTTTTCACACTGGGTTCTTCCCATCTTTATAGATTTATCTACCGGTGGTCTTTTGGATGGGGTCTCTGAGTGGACGTCCTTTTTGCTGATGTTGAACTTCTGTTTTATAGTTTTCCTTCTAAAAGTCAGGCCTCTCTGCTGGAGGTCAACTCCAGACCCTGATTTCCTGGGGATCACCTTCAGCAGCTGCAGAACAGTAAGGGTTGCAGCCAGTTTCTTCTTCTGCTATCTTCATTCCAGAAGGGTACCCACCAGATGTCAGCCTGAGTCTCCTTTATGATGTATCTCTTTGGATATATGGGGGTTGGGGAGCTGCTTGAGGAGACTGTCTGTCCCTTACAGGAGCTCAGATGCTAAGCTTGGAACTCCCTTGTTCATTTCAGAGCTGCTGGGCGGTATGTTTATCTTTGCTGCAGAGGAACTCATAACCACCTTTTTTCCCAGGTGCTCTCTCTTGGGAAGGTGGGGCTTTATTTTTAAGTTCCTGATATTCTGCTGCCTTTTTCAGAGATGCCCTGCCCAACAAGGAGGTATTCTAGTCACAGTCTGCCAGCAGAGGCATTGCTGAGGTGCCATGGACTCTGCCCAGCAGCTCTGAAATGTGAACTTCCTTGTGGTTTTGTTTACAGAGGTACAGTTTGAACTGCCTTGGTAATGGCATTCTGCCTCTATAATGGCAGACTGCCTCGGTAAGGACAGATTGCTTCGGTAATGGCTGACTCCCTTCCCCACACCGAGCTGGACCATTCTGGGTCCAGCTGCGCTTGCTGTGAAACTCTCAGTCCAGAGCATTTCAGATTGCTAGCCTTTGTGGGGGTGGAACCCACTGAGCCAGATCACCTGGCTCCATTTCAGCCCGTGTTTTCAGTTGAATGGGTGGCTCTGTATCCCAGGCGTCAGTTGAAATGGCCGCCCAGATTTGTGTGAGTTTCTGTGCGGAGATGTGTGAGTTTTTGTGCGGAGACCTGTGGTGCCGGCTGAAACAGCTATGCTGGGAATTTGTGGTGCTTTTAGCCTGGGAATCTCCTGGTCTGTGGGCAGTAAAAACCCGTTTGAAAATGCGGTGATCACTTACCCTCTGGGTTGTTCTTGCTGGGAAATGCACTCCAGACCTGTTCCTATCTGGCCATCTTCGATCTCCCCTGCCTGCTCTTAATTTTAATTAGGTCCCATCTGTCAGTGTTTGCTTTTGCTGTGATTGCTTTCAGTGTCTTCATCATGAAATCGTTGACAGTTCCTATGTCTAGAATGCTACTGCCTAGATTGTCTTAAAGGGTTTTTACAGTTTTGCGATTTACATTTAAGTGTTTAATCTGTCTTGAGTTGATTTTTGTATGTGGTATAAGGAAGGGGTCCAGGTTCAATCTTCTGCATATGGCTAGCCAGTTATCCCAGCACCATTTATTAAATAGGGAGTCCTTCCTCCATTGTTTATTTTTGTCAGCTTTGTTGATAATCAGATGATTGTAGAGAGGTGGCCTTATTTCTGGGCTCTCTATTCCTTTCCATTTCTCTATGTAACTATTTTTGTACCATACCATGCTGTTTTCGTTACTGTAGCCCTGTAGTACAGTTTGAAGTCAGGTAATGTGATGGCTCCAACTTTGTTCTTTTTGCTTAGGATTGCCTTGGCAATTTGGGCTTTTGTTTCCATATGAATTCTAAAGTAGTTCTTTCTAGTTCTGTGAAGAACATCAGATTCTTATCAATTGATAAGAATTGCACTAAATCTGTAAATTGCTCTGGGTGGTATGGCCATTTTTATAATGATTCCTCCAATTCATGAGCATGGCATGTTTTCCATTTGTTTGTGTCATCTCCAATTTCTTTGAGCAGTATTTTGTAATTCTTGTAGAGATCATTCACCTCCCTGGTTAGCTGTATTCCTAAGTATTTGTGTGTGTGTGTGAATTGTGAATGGGATTATGTTCTTGATTTGGCTCTCAGCTTGACTGTTTTTAGTGTATAGAAACACTAGTAATTATTTTGTTGTTTTTTTTGAGATGGGAGTCTCACTCTGTCGCCCAGGCTGGAGTGCAGTGGCTCAATCTTGGCTCACTGCAACCTCTGCCTCCCAGGTAGTTGCGATTAGAGGCACATGTCACCATGCCCAGCTAATTTTTTTTTTTTTTTGAGAAGGTGTTTCACCATGTTGGTCAGGCTGGTCTTGAACTCCTGACCTCAGTTGATCCGCCTTTCTCAGCCTCCCAGAGTGCTGGGATTACAGGCATGATCCACTGCACCCGGCCTAATTTTTTGTATTTTTAGTAGAAACAGGGTTTCACCATTTTGGCCAGGCTCATCATGAACTCTTGACCTCAAGTTATCTGCTGCCTTGGTCTCCCAAGGTGCTGAGATTACAGGCGTGAGCCAGCATGCCTGGCCCTTCTCTCTTCTTTATTAATCTAGCTAGTGACCTATCATTAATTTTTTCAAAAAACCAATTCACTGATTCCTTGATGTTTTGAATGCTTTTCTGTGTCTCACTCTCCTTCAGGTTGAGCTCTGATTTTGTGTTCTGGAAGTTTTGGGGTTGATTTGCTCTTATTTCTCTAATCCTTTTAATTGTGATGTTAGGTTAATTTGAGATCTTTCTAACTTTTTGATGTGGGCATTTAGTGCTGTAAATATCCCTCATAACAATGCCTTAGCTGTGTCCCTGAGATTCTGGAATGTTGTATCTTTGTTCTCATTAGTTTCAAAGAACTTCTTGATTTTTGCCTTAATTTCATCATTTACTCCAAAGTCATTCCAAAGCAGGTTAATTTCCATGTAATTGCATGGTTTTGAGCAATTTTTTTAGTTTTTATTTATATTTTTACTACAATGGTCTGAGAGTGTGTCTGGTAAGATTTTGGTTCTTTTGCATCTGCTGATTGTTTTACTTCTGATTATGTGGTCATTTTTTAAAGTATGTGTCATGTGGCAATCAGAATAATGTATATTCTATTTGTTTTCAGGTGGAGAGTTCTGTAAAGGTCTGTCAGTTCCATTTGGTCCAATGTTGAGTTTAGGTCATAAATATCTTTGTTAATTTTCTGCCTAGATGATCTAATACTATCAGTGAAGTGTTCAAGTCTCCCATTATTACTATGTGGGAGCCTAAGTCTCTTTTTAGGTTTCTAAGAACTTGTTTTAAGTATCTGGGTGCACCTGTGTTGGGTGCATACATATTTTGAATAGTTAGGTCTTCTTGTTGAGTTGAATCCTTTATACTATGTAATGCCTTTGTCTTTTTTAAGCTTTGTTGGTTTAAAGTCTGTTTTGTCTGAAATAGGGTTGCAATCCCTGTATTTTTCTGATTTTCATTTGCTTGACAGATTTTCCTCCATCCCTTTATTTTGAGCCTCTGGGTGTCACTGCATGTGAAATAGGTCTTTTGAAGATGATATATCATTGGGTCTTGCTTTGTTATTCAGTATGCCCCTCTGCACCTTTTTAAATGGGGCATTTAGGCTATTTACATTCAAGGTTAGTATTGATATGTGTGCATTTGATCCTGTCATTGTGTCATTAGCTGGTTATTATGCTGGCTTGTTTGTGTGGTTGCTATATAGTATCACTGGTGTGTATTCTTGAGTGTTTTCCTAGTGGCATTTTAATGGTCTTTTCTTTCCATATTTAGTGCTAGTTTCAAGATCTCTTGGAAAGCAGGTCTGGTGGTAATTAACATGCTCAGCATTTGCTTATTTGAAAAGGATCTTATATCTCCTTTGCTAAGAAAGCTTAGTTTGGCTGGTTATAAAATTCTCAGTTCAAGATTTTTTTAAGAATGTCAAATGTAGGCCCCCAATCTCTTCCCATTTGTAGGGTTTCAACTGAGAGGTCTGCTCTTAGCTTGAAGGGCTTCCCTTTGTTGGTGACCTGCCCTTTCTCTTTAGCTGCCTTTAACATTCTTTTATTTTGACTCTGGAAAATCTGAAGGTTATGTTTCTTGGGGATGATTTTGTGTAGAATCTTGCAGGGGTTCTTTGTATTTCCTGAATTTGACTGTTGGCCATTCTAGTGAGGCTGGGCAAATTTTCAAGGACAATATCCTGAAATACGTTTTCCAAGTTGTTTGCTTTCTCCCCATCCAATTCAGGATGTCAATGATTTACAGATTTGGCCTCTTTATACAATCCTGTATTTCTTGGGAGGTTTTATTCATTCCTTTTCATTTTTTCTCTAATTTGTCTGTCTTTTTCAGACAGCCAGTCTTCAAGTTCAAAGATTCTTTTCTCAGCTTGGTCTATTCTGCTGTTAATACTTGCAATTGGGTTGTGAAATTCTTGTAGTATGTTTTTCAGCTCGATTAGGTCAGTTAGACTCTTTACTACAATGGCTATTTTGTTTGTCAGCTCCTGGATTGTTTTATTAATTCTTACTTTCCTTGGATTGGGTTTTGCCATTCTCCTGAATCTCGATGTTCTTCATTCTTATGCATATTCTGAGTTCTATTTCTGTCATTTCAGCCAACTCAACCTGGTTAAGAACCCTTGTTGGCGAATTAGTGCAATTGTTAGGAGGTCATAAGACACTCTGGCCACTTGAATTGCTGGAGTTCTTGTGTTACTTCTTTCTCATCTCTGTGTGTGGGTGTTCCTTTAACTTGTGGGCTGCCTCTGATTGAAGTGGCCAAGTGAGGACACGGTAGTTGTGCTGGAGTCCAAGGTTAGGTGGCCCTGTTCAGTGAGAAGTGAGGACTGAGATCTACATGGAGAACTGGTCTGACCACTTTTCTGTGAGATGACCACTTTTTTGTGAGATGGGTGCTGTTCTGGGGATTCAGACCAGCCTTTGGTCCCAACGACTCTCCAGAGCCTGGAAACAGCAAAGGTGAGGGCTGCAAGACAGAAAAGATAGAAACCCACCTTCCCACTGGGAGCTCTGTCTCAGGGAGTTGCAGAGTTGCTACTGGCTCCAAACTTTAGTGAGGGGAGGCTGGAAACCCAGGCCTGCAGGATTTACCCAGTAAGGAGGTATGAGAGTGGGGCCCCATGTAAGAAACAGTCTGGTCACTTTTCTGTATGACTGCTGCAGCATGCTAGGAACCTGCTCTGGTCCCCAGTCACCTCGGATTTTCCAGCACCACTTCCCTGGGTCTGGGAGGCTCCTCTGGCCCTGTGTCGTTCCTGAGTGGGTGGTTGTGCTGCTTTGCTTCTTTCCATTCTGTGTAAGTAGAGCTGTTTTCTTGATGAATCCCAGTGTGTGCACCTGGGTGGTCCAGTTGAAGGTGCTGTATTTACTTGCCCTTTCTATTTCTTTCCATGAAGGCAGCACACACTAACTGTTTCGAGGTGGTCATCTTGATCAGCACCCCTGAACTGTATATTTTAAATAGGACAATTGTATGGTGTGTGAATTATAACTTAATAAGACATAAAATTTTTAAAAATAAAAAGCTATCATAGAATAACAATGTCCTTTTATATATCCGTATTGATGGGTGAAATAAAGCCCAGTAAAAGAGCCAGGGTGGGGAGTCTGCTCATTTATTCATCCCGCATATATTTAATAAGGATGTATTATGACCAGGTGTCATTCTAGGCACCAGAGAAAAAAACAAAGAACCAACAGATAAAAACTCCTTGATATAGGGCGTATACCTCTGGGTAGGGTGGGGAGAGGTAAAAGAAAACAGATAATGTGAATAAGAAAAATGCATACTATGTTAGAATGTGTATTGTACTTTAGAAAAATAATGAGAGCAAGAAGTTTTAAAAAGTTAGGGAGTTACAATTTTAAGTACAGGTCAGGTTAGGCATCACTGTGAAGATGAATTTAAATAAAACTCTAAAATAGGTGAGGGCATGAAGTACGAGGTGTCTGAATCTAAGAAAAGGTGGTGGGAATCAAAGGCTTGTGTGGAAATGCACCCGGCAGCTTTGAGGCCACAGCAGACAAGCAAGAGATGAATTCAGATGAGTAATGGGAAGCTGAATGCTAGAGTATCTTGAAGACAAGAATAGTTGGTAGAGTGAGATGAAACGTTCACATGAGTAAGATCACAATGACCACTGAATTCAGAGTAGATTGAAGGGGAGAAAGGGCAAATACAAAAGCCAGTAAGAAATTTATTGCCATAATTGAGGTAAAAGTTAGAACTTGAAATAGAGTGGTAGCAGTGGAGCTGTTAAGATATAGTCAGATTCTAGTCTATGCAGATATATATTCCAAGAATTGGCAGGGGAATACGAAGTTTGAGAGAAAAAGAGGAGTCAAAGATACACTAAAGTTTCTGGACTGAGCAACTTAAAACATGAACTTACATGTGATGTCCTTCGATTATAATAATAAATACTGAGAAAGCACTCAATTATCTTGCTGGATCCATGTTAAACACATGTCCTATAATACTAGAAAATCAGTGATATACAGGGAAGTATAAATTTACTGCATTTTTTTTCTCACTCTGTCACCTAGGCTAGAGTATAGTGGCATGATCAGAGCTCACTGTAGCCTCAAGTTCCTGGTCTCAAGCAATCCTTCCACCTCAGCCTTCCAAGTAGCTAAAACTACAGGCATGTGCCACCAGGCCCAACTAATTTTTTAAACTGTTGGTAAAGATAGGGATCTCACTATGTTGCCCAGCTTATCTGGAACTCCCAGCTTCAAGCAACCCTCCCACCTCCACCTCCCAAAGTGATGCGATGACATGTAAGAGCCACCATGCCTGGTATTTACGTTTTAAACTGACAGCCTCTGGATAGAATTTTATTCTGGTAATTTTAATCAAACACTTAATACATACAAATGACTATAACATGTTACTACACAAAATACCACATATATGGCACACTTCGTTTGGGTTCTGTGGATAACAGCAATGGCAGTAGTAAGCAGAATGCCCTCGGGGATTCTGCTGAAGCAAACTGGCACTCCCTCTTTTATGTATAACCCCCAAAAGAGCATCTTCAGTGTTGAATATACACTAGTCTTCATAGCAGAGTTTAACCCAAAGGAAGTATAATCATAGTATCTATGAAAAGAGTTTCTGTCCTTCCCCATTACCTGCCTTCCCTAATCCTAGAGGGCTGTCCAGAGGTGGCAGATCTCAGATGGGGATTTCAAGGCAGGATAATGTGATTGTGAGAAAGAGCAGGAGAGAATACAAATGTGAAGGCAAGCCAATAATCAAGAACAGTCTAAGGAACGTCAGGTTTTTTTAAATGAAGACACTAACATCAGATTTTCTAAGACAGCTGCAAATTTAGTTAGCTATGTTATCTGCCATAACTTATGTACTTTGTAAAAAATTTCAGTACAACTACAAACATTTCCAACACATAATAACTGCAAAGGCTAGAGAATTTTGTAACTGTTCCATGAAATATTTATTTAAACTTGAAATCTTAGGTTGACCCAGATATAATAGCATGAAAATATTATTTTATATTAACAAATGAATAAAAAAAATCAGAACATTGGTTACTATCATAGAACTATTTTTGACTGACAGTGTTGGCTATTTCTGAGACTGTAGGATTGCAAAATATATTTATTCACATTTTCCTTCAATTAATACTGTTTTGTGTTCTTGACTGAATTGGAAAAAGACTCTCAGTAGTGTCAGTAGCCATCACTGACCACAATATAGTTGGTATAAAGCCAACTATATTAGCTGTAGGGTAAAAATTTTTGCATAGTTGAAGCCATTTACTTTTTTTTTTTGGTAAAGCCATTTATTTCTAAAGACTCAAGTGCCCATATTTATTCTAACTCAAGAAGGCATAAAGTAATATTCCTAAGTTACTGCATTTACTAGACATAATATAGGCAGAAGCAAGAAAATGTACACCTACACATTCTTCTCTCTTATGTGCTCTCAAATTCTTTAACCTATTTCCCAGAGCCTTAAAGAATATGTAGTCTTGCTTTCATAGTTCACATCTTGTCAATAGATGTATGAATAGCTACATCTATTGCCTTGCAGATACATGAATAGCTACTCTGTTCAAGTGCTAAAGGATGTAGAATAAGACTGGTCTTGCTGCTAAATTCTCCTGACAATATTATTGCATGGTCTTAAGACTAATTCCTTGCTTCTGTGATAGGAATCTGGCATTGATTTGTAGCATATGCAATTCTGTTAGGATAAATTTACATATATAGTATAGTACAACATCATTTTTTGTGATTCAGAGCCAATTAACATTTACTAAGTACCAGGTACTATACTAGGTATTTTTCTTCTCCTCTCTTTTTATCTACTGAGAGTGGAGACTAAACCTTATGAATCTCTTAGGAATGTAACAATGCCATCTATGAAAGCAGAGTCCATAGCAGAAGCTCAGAAAAAATTTTCTCAGACGAAAATAATTAATGCTTTCTTATGGATGATATAAAGCATGGCTCAGTTGCCTAAGCAATAAACTATGTAGTCAAACAGGCTGTAAGCTACATATGGTTAACTGGATCAAATCAAACTCTGTAAGTTACATATGGTTAACTGGATCAACTCAAACTCCATATCTAAATCCTCATATACTAAAAAATGAATATAGAACATTAAAATATAGCATAATTCTTTTGTGACCTACACAGTATCTAGGAAGCTAATAAACACATTAATATTTATCAACAGTGAAGGATACAGCCACTGTTTAGCCCAATATAGCACAAACACATATGTAGTCTCTTTGCAGCACTCCTACTGTGTTAAAAAAAATTAAATACATCAAAAAACATAAAATCATCAAGATGCTCTTCAGGTTAATTGATCGGCTTGGAATAAACTCTATCCTGTATGTGAATTGCCTCTTCAGGTTAACACCATCTTAACAGATTGAGTGTTTACATTCTCTTTCTCTGAAAAATTGCTTATACTTTGTTCATCAGCACCTTTGTTCTACAAATATTCCTCTGTATGTTAATTACATTATAGATACGAACATTAAATAATACTCATTTTTGTGTAAAAGAAAGCATATCTAAAGATAGGAATGTAAACTGAAACTTCATTAATAAAATTTTACTAAGTTTAATAGCATCAGAGTTTTAAAATGTTTGACAGATACAGTAACCAAAATTTGGAACGCAATATCAAAACAACAAATAGAAACCTAGCTAAGTGTAGTACTGGAAAAAAAATAGATTCTATAAAATTACTGTACAGTTAAGAAGCCAAACAATCTAAGGAATTCACATTCTATTTTCAAAGCCAAAAACATTCCATGCAGGAAAAAAATAACCAGTTACAGAAATGTGGACTCTGTTAGGAATTACCTAGTCAGCCCTGTTTCATGTGCAAACTGATACAATCTGATGTAAGAATGAAGAAATGAAAACTATTTGCAAAAATGACGTGGTTAAAAAATGCAGCAATCAAATATTTTTTACACTAATTCTAAAAATAATCCATCATATAGCAACAATAATCTTGTTAATTGGGAATATTTTCCAGGCTCAGCTGTTCACAGGTCTTAAGTGCACTGTCATCAGATTCTACGGGGTGGCAGACAATGAATGAACATGTGTTTAAAAGTTCCAATTAGAAAGTATGTTAATATCTACATTGGATCATCTTATTTCACATGAAAATTTAAACTATTTACTATTTCTCCCTTCCAAAATAAAGGCAAACTTTAGACTGACCACTACAAAATTCTGAGTTGATGAAATCTAATGTAGTAAGATTTAATATTATGTTTTAAGTGACAGTTTCATGTTCTCCAAAAAGAATACCAGGATCACCATTTCCAATCATGCTTGTACATACTGCCCCCACCCCCAATTATGGTACATATGAATAAATACTGCCTTGAAGGACTTGAAGCTTTCAATGCAAATGTATTTATTTCCTGAGTTTACTAACTAAAATGACTTAAAAAAAATAATCACCCAGAACCATCCTAGAAATGTCCAGTTCTTCCTAGAAATTGGTCATCATTGTTGAACAGATTCAAAAACAGAAATTTAGATAATCTATAAAGTTCATTTTGGTTTTCAATTCCAATGACAAATGCTGTTTTTAAATCTACTGTTCAGAATGAAATGTGAGTAGCATTTACTATTATAATAATAATTATTATTATTAGTTTGAGACAGAGTTTCCCTCTTGTTGCCCAGGCTGGAGTGCAGTGACACGATCTCGGCTCACTGCAACCTCTGCCTCCCAGGTACAAATGATTCTACCGCCTTAGTCCCCTGTATAGCTGGGATTACAGGCACTTACCACCATGCCCAGCTAATTTTTTGTATTTTTAGTACAGACAGGGTTTCATCATGTTGGCTAGGCTGGTCTCGAACTCCTGACCTAAGGTGATCCACGTGCGTCCACCTCCCAAAGTGCAGGGATTTCAGGCATGAGCCAACTACACCCAGCTACCTTTACTATTCTACTAAATTAAAAGATCTGAGTTACCAGAGTCTGGACCTTAGTGTGGTAGGTATGCCTCACTTGGTAACACCAGCAGTAACTCAGGAGTTAACTTTTAAACAGGGATTGCTAATATGAATGTCCAAGAGACCACAAAAGTCCACATACATCTGCAAATTTTCAGAAGTCTAGTTGAAATTTGTTGAGATTATGCTACTTTAGAGTAGAAATACTAGTCCTCTCATAATTGTTGGAAGTTTTAATTCATATTTCTCTGTATCAAATTGCTTGCTACCCAATGAGGAAATGGGACCTTTTCCTTCCACTGTCTTTCAAATACGAGGTTTATAGGTGAAAATGAAAAGAGATAACTGGTAATGAAAAAAGCTGAAAACTACTGCTCAAAGATCACTACAAATAGCAGAGGGGGGAAAAACCCGAAGTTTTATTAAAAACTTAGTAAAAACTAGAAACGAAAGTGGAAGAGGACTCCGGGTAGAGTGCCAAGATACAGAGTTCAGAGCTTCATCCAGGAGAGCTTCCTAATGTTCAAAGACTCCTCCTATAACTTACATTCCAGCAGGATAAACTTTAACTCATTGAAATGTTCCCTGCAGAAGATATGACTGACTCTACAGTCTTTACAAACTGGTATAATTCTAGTTATATTATAACAAGACCTCTTAATTCAATCATCTCTGCTTTGGCTCCTCTAACAGCCTTTTAATGGGCCTCCTAAATTTATTCTTACTTTTATTTGACCCACTATTCACAGAGCAGGGAAGACTGCAAAAACAAAAACCTAAGTCCAGTCACACCACTACTCTGTTCTTAACAGCTTCCAAGCACTCTTAGGGAAAAGCTCCAACCCTTATATTTTCTATAAGGTTAAGAATAATGAGACCAACTCATCCCCTACCCAATCTACTCCAGCTATTCTGGTTTTTTTCTTTTCCTTTTTTTTTTGTTTTTTTAAGACAGAGTCTCGCTCTGTCGCCAGGCTGGAGGGCAGTGGCGCGATCTCAGCTCACTGCAATCTCCATCTCCTAGGTTCAAGGGATTCTCTTGGCTCAGCCTCCTGAGCAGCTGGGATTAAAGGCACACACCACCACACCCTGCTAATTTTTCTATTTTAGTAGAGACGGGGTTTCACCATGTTGGCCAGGTTGGTCTCACTCTCCTGACCTCATGATCTGCGCCTCAGCCTCCCAAAGTGCTGGGATTACAGGCATGAGCCACCGTGCCCAGCCTACTCTGGCTTTCGCTTTTTTTTTTTTAATGTTAAGTTCTGGGGTACATGTGCAGATCGTGCAGCTCTGTTACATAGGTATACACGTGCCATGTTGGTGGTTTGCTGCATCCATTGCCCCGTCATCTACCTTAGGTATTTCTCCTAATGCTATTCCTCCCTCCCCAATCCCTCCACCCCTGCTATTACTCCCCTCGCCCCCTACCCCCAGGCTCCAGTGTATGATGTTCCCCTCCCTGTGTCCATGCGTTCCCACTGTTCAACATCCATTTTTCCAGTTCGCCCAAAGCTCCTCTACCATCAGGTTTCTGTACTTGTTGTTCCCTTCTCTACAATGTTTTTCATTCCTTGTTTGCCTGGAAACTCCAATCCTTCACTTCTCAGGTTGAAAGTGACTTCCGCGGTGGCTCACGTCTGTAATCCCAGCACTTTGAGAGGCCGAGGTGGATGGATTACGAGGTCAAGAGATCGAGACCATCCTGGCCAACATGGTGAAACCCTGTCTCTATTAAAAATACAAAATAAATAGCCGAGCATGGTGGCAAGTGCCTGTGGTCTCAGCTACTCGGGAGGCTGAGGCAGAACAATCGCTTGAACCCAGGAGGCGGAGGTTGCAGTGAGCCAAGATTGCACTACTGCACTCCAGCCTGGGAACAGAGCAAGACTCCGTCTCAAAAAAAAAAAAAAAGTGACTTCCTCAAGAAAGCTCTGCTTTTCAGCAATCTTTCACTCCCCACACACTTCTGGCCCCTATCATTTGCTGACTCCTTCACCATACTTTATTTCATAATTTCAACTAAGTAACTATTCATTTAATGTCTTTTTCCCGCCCTACACTGCAGGTCCCATGAAGGTGCGAATGTGTCTAATTTACTGCTGTTTACTTGGTGCCAAGCACAGAGCTGGCAATAAGGAATCAAAATGAACAGTTTTACACACTGGTAATAAGGAATCAAACGAACAGAGTTTTACACATTACCTTGCACAAGGTAATGAGAATTACTCTATCTCACACAAAATCATGACTCTTATAAAGAACACATACAGTAACACAAGTCATCCTTAGAGTGTAACAAATGAAGTAGCTGTTGAAGCAAGATTTTTCACAATCTTTTCATTCCCCAATACTCTAAATCTTCAACTAGACTTCTAGGCTAGGGATGTGTAGTTAGGTTCCTTGAAAATATTCATGGAATTTATTGTGGCAGTTAAGTTTCCCCCGGATAAAAATATACCGAGGACCTCAACCAAAGCCAAGCAACCTTCAAATGAATGAGTCATTACAAGAAACTGTGATCAAAAAGCCACCCAAGAAGAAGCAATAAGAAATTCAAGCAGTGTTCTTTTGAATATGGTTCAGTCAATTCATTTTAGTTCAGATAAAATGAATGCTTGATGGATGGGATAAAGACATGCAAAAAAATAACAGGATTTCAGGAGATAGCTGTTAAATGAGGATTTCCTAAGATGATTATGACTTGAGAAAGTGTTAGTATCAAGAAGTTTCTGATTTCTTTTGTGGTTGTTTCAAAAATCTTTAGAAGTTAAGATTTTTCTAAAATAGAATATAGCCATTTGAAATTTGGCAGAGAGGTTTGTAAGTCTACACAACATACTGATTCTTTTATCTGAGGTCACAGCCAATTCTTAAGTAAATTTCATGCAGGACATTCAGATTTCTGCGGGTCAAAAAGCCACATCATTTAAATATCTAATGTAAGAACCTTCTTTTTTTTAAAGAGGATACTTATTTTCCAGAAACCTCCAACTTGATAAGTAACAGAGAAAATGGAAAATATGAATCAAAAGAAATAATTTAACCTGATATTAAGATCAAAAAACTTAAAATAAGAAACAAATTAATTTTATTTTCTATCTTCTCACCTATCAAGTCTTTCAATAAATAAACTTAAAGGACAGTAATCCATTATTATCTCACCTGTGTTCTCTATATTAGTCTTCGGGTGGCAGGGGTGGGAAAATGTGTATGCATATGTACAGTGGTAGAAGGGGGGAAACTAACATTGTACACGTCTGCTATGTCATGAGCCTACAAACACTACACATTTTATTAGATTCAATCCTCACAACACATCCATTCAAAGATACAACCCACAGCGGTGAAATGACTGGCCAGAGGTTAGCTGGCTAGCTCACGGCAAAGGCAGGCTTTGATTCCAGCGATACCTAATGTCCTTTCCACAACATCACACTGCCTAAGTTTCCTGGTTCTGTCATAAATATGAACTGTTCATTCAGCATGTTTCTAGTTTTTTCTTTTATTTTATACAAATTAATTTTCCTTCTCATTCCCTATACAGATTTTATTAGCCTTCACATTTTGCTCTATTGCTATAAACTAAGGGAAGGTGGGTTCCTCCACACAGAACAGCTCCCTCCTCTATTACCTTCTAAATGAAATGTTATTAATAAGACATACAGTGTTTAGCTCAAATCCCCATAGCTGAGGAGGAATCGCTTGCTTTCCCTATAATTCCCAGTGCCCAGCATTCCATGACTAGGAAGTTCTCGATAATTTCTTCATTTATACAATATGAAGTAAAAGTCAATTTAAACTTTTAAATGGTAAACTTAATTCAAAGGTGAATATCAAAATAATCAACTTTAAAAAATTTAAATGACTGTTGTGATATATTCTGTACTAGCAACACTTCTTACACTTTCTCAGTATAGTATCCCTACATAGCAGGGCGAAATGAACACATCCCACAGTAGCTAAAACACATGAGATTTCATGCAGGTCTTGCATTTTATCTTAGAGACTCAGGTACATTTTGAGTTCCACTCTATTTAACAACCTTTATTTTTTTAACTTTTAAGTTCAGGGGTTCATGTGCAGGTTTGTTACATAAGTAAACTTGTAACATGGGGACTTGTTTTATAGATTATTTCAGCATCCAGGTATTAGGCCTGGTATCCATTAGTTATTTTTCCTGATCCTCTTCCATCTCCCATCTTCCAGGGAGTGTTGTTCCCCTCTACGTGTCCATGTGTTTTCATAATTTAGCTTCCTCTGTTCCTGCATTAGTTTGCTAAAGATAATGGCTTCCAACCCCTTCCGTGTCCCTGGAAAGAACATCTCATTCTTTTTTATGGAGGCATAGTATTCCATGGTGTATATGTGCCACATTTTCTTTAACCAGTCTATCACTGATGGGCATTTAAGTTGATTCCAAGTCTTTGCTATTGTGAATACTGCTGCAATGAACATACACATGCATATGTCTTTATGACAGAATGATATATTCCTTTGGGTACATGGGTTTGCTGGGTTGAATGGTATTTCTATCTTTAGGTCTTTGAGGAACTGCCACACTGTATTCTACAATAGCTAATTTACACTCCCACAAACAATGTATACTGTTCCTTTTTCTCCACAACCTCACCAGCATCTGAATAATCTTGTTTTTAATTTTCCCCCTTTACAGAACATGTTCCTCTTAAATATCAGCAATTTAGAAACACCTCATGTTTACTTCATACTGTCTCAGCAATCACCAGGTACTCCTGGGGACGTGAGATCTTATTCTTCAAAAATAGTGGTAATATGGCCTTTCACACAGTTCTACAAAATGGTAAACTGTGAATAATAATGGTTTAAATTGATAGAAAACATTTCAATAATTCATAAATTTACAAAATGTTGTTACAGGCCGGGCGTGGTGGCTCACGCCTGTAATCCCACCACTTTGGGAAGCCAACATGGGGGTGGATCACCTGAGGTTGGGAGTTTGAGACCAGCTTGACCAACATGGAGAAACCCCATCTATACTAAAAATACAAAATTAGCTGGGCGTGGTGGCACATGCCTGTAATCCCAGCTACTCAGGAGGCTAAGGCAGGAGAATCACCTGAACCCAGGAGGTGGAGGTTATAGTGAGTCGAGATTAGGCCACTGCACTCTAGTCTGGGCACCAAGAGCTAAATTCTATCTCAAAAAAAAAAAAGTTATTATAGTTTGTGTTCCAATATTATAAAAATAAAAAAATTGTATATCATCAGCATTTCCTCTACTAAGGAAAGGGAAGTAACATTCACGTACTTTTATTTTTGGAATTCTGAAACTTATCTCACCTTATTTGCCAGATTTATGCATGTGCTATTAACTGTTCAGTCTTTCTAATCTATTCCAACTGCAGATAACAGGTACTTTAAAAAAGCATTTCATTTTTGTTGTTAGAAATTGCAAAATGTAGGAGCCATTGCATAAGGTGAAAATTACCTTGTTTATCTATAACAGAGTATGAGGCCAAAAATCCGCGTCCAGAAACATGGATTCCACTCATGAACAGCAATGTGATCTCATTGCTTTTTGATTCGATTGAATGGTTCATTTGCAACCCCAGACCACAGTATTTGCCTAGGAATGAGAGAAAAGCAGATATTTGTTGCGATTCTCATAAAGTCAATAATATTTGCAATGTAGATAACAGAATCAGAATAATATACCAAACTGGCTATTAAATTAGTATAAAATAATGACTAACATGTTTAATGATTACAAATCGTATTACTCTGGAGGAAAAAAATGCCAAGTAATAACTATTCAAAAGGAAAAACAGTACATGCATTACTGACCTTATAAAGATCTATTTCCTGTGAAAGACATGTAGACTCTTTAAAAACAATAATGAGAAAGGATATGATCAATTATTTTCTTCTGCTCCAAACAGCTGGAATAAAATTCAAAAGATGTACCTCACTACCCACTACAAATTTGGAACTTTATTTGATCTTTTCAATAATTTGTTTTTTGTTTTAAATTGTTTCCTAGGCCAGGTATGGAAGCTCACGCCTGTAGTCCCAACACTTTGGGAGACCAAGGTGGGGGGATCACGAGGTCAAGAGTTCAAGACCAGCCTGACCAACATGGTGAAACCCCATCTCGGCTAAAAATACAAAAATTAGCCAGGCGTGGTGGTACGCACTTGTAATCATAGCTACTCAGGAGTCTGAGGCAGGAGCATCAACTTGAATTTAGGAGGTGGAGGTTGCAGTGAGCTGAGATCATGCCATTGTACTCCAGCCTAGGTGACAGAATGAGATTCCGTCTCAAAGATATATATATATATATATCTACTAAACAGTGGTAGCCATGACATGGAGAGTCAACTGATTCTACAAATTGGACATTCGTTTGTGTGCCCTGGAATTTCCAACTAGTAATAAACAACTACTGTTGATGTAATTTTAAAATTGAAACCACTTGGATTCATGAAGCATCCTGCAACATAAATTTGAATTTTACATCAGATTTCTATTTTTTTCCTGAAAAGCGACCTTTCTTCTTGTATAACTGTCTTTCAAAAGTAAATGTAATAAAAATGTACAACATAAAAAAAAAACAATAATGAGGGACTAAAAAAATTAATAAAATATTTCATGCAGACGGGTGGCTCACAAGTGAATTGGTGGTTAATTAGTAGTGTTCTTAACGTGCTTCCCTTAGATTCTGGCCTCAGGTCATGCCTCAAGTATTTTATTGGACCTACTCTATTTTACTTCTGAGGGTTGTTGGATTTCTAAATCTCTTTAGATGATCACATCTGATCCCATGGCTTTAACTACCATCTGACAACTCACAAGCTTAATCTTCCATCCACAGCTTTTTCCTTGAATGTCAGATGCATATATATAACTGCATGCCTAACTTCCATTCTTTAATGTCTATCACAGGGGTGTTCAATCTTTTGGCTTCCCTGGGCCACACTGGAAAAAGAATTATCTTGGGCCACACATAAAATACATTAACACTAACAACAGCTGATGGGCACAACAATCATTCAACCAATAAAAAAGCAAACATAAATAAATCACAAAAAAAGCTCATAATGTTTTAAGGAAGTTTACAAATTTGTATGTTTATATTCAAAGCTGTCCTGGGCCGCATGCAGCCTGCAGGCCACAGGTTGGACAAGCTTGGTCTATCAAATATAGAAAAAATAACATATTCTCAGTATAGAGCTACAATATTAAGATAAAAAAAGAACAAGAAAAATTAAAGCAAGACATCTACTAATAAATAATAAAAATGGATTTTCTTAGGTGCTTGGTAACTTGTATAAGAAATTCTGAATAAGGAGCTCCAAAAATGTTTTGAGCTATGGTACCATCACTTGAATAAGAGTAATGTGGACTTCCAAGGATATCATTTTCAATGATGATACTTGATCTTAAGAATAGAGAATTCTAATGAATTGAAAAGAAAACAAAACCTCACTAGAACTAGCATGTAAACTTAGCTAAGTCACAGGACTGATATACAAAAATCAACGGCATTTCTATATATGGTAGTGACAGTATGAAATGAAAATTTTAAAACTCCATCCATAGTAGCATCACAAAAGTTAAAATACTTACGGATAAAACTGTTTTAAACAGTACACTGAAAAATATAAAACACTGCTGAGAGAAATTAAAGAACCAAACAAATGAGAAGATACATTAAATTCATGAACTGAAAGACTCAATACTGTTAAGATGTCAGTTCTCCCTATATTGAAATAATGATTTAATGCAATCCCAGTCCTAATGAACTTTTTCTTTTAAAAAAAAAATTAACAAGCTGGGTCTAAAATGCATATGTAAGTGCAAAAGGATATAGAACAGCCAACATAATTTTAGTAAAGGAAGAAAAGCGAAGGGCTTAAATTACTGTATTTTTAAACTTAGGATAAAACTAATCAAAACT
The DNA here is from genome assembly GCA_028533165.1 of Leontopithecus rosalia. Lineage (NCBI taxonomy): Eukaryota > Metazoa > Chordata > Mammalia > Primates > Cebidae > Leontopithecus > Leontopithecus rosalia. The sequence continues at coordinate 78,507,375 of CM052662.1, forward strand.
GTGATACTGTTGAAGGGACACACTTATATACATAATATATATAGTTGTATTTTGGTATGAAGGATAGCTTCAAAGTTACATACATAATATATATAGTTGTATTTTGGTATGAAGGATAGGTTCAAAACTTATATACAAAACTTACAGGTTCAAAACTTATATAGGTTCAAAGTTACACACATAATATATATAGTTGTATTTTGGTATGAAGGATAGGTTCAAAACTTATATACAAAACTTATAGGTTCAAACTTATATACATAATATATATAGTTGTATTTTGGTATGAAGGATAGGTTCAAAAACTTCTCTTGGATACCAAAGTCCCTGATATAAAATGGCTTAGTATTTGCATGTAACCTACGCACACTCTTCTGTTGCTTTAAATCACCTCTAAATTACTTAGAATAGGTAACATAATGTAAATACTAAGTAAATAGTTGTTATTCTATATGTAGGGAATAAGGACAAAAAAATCTACATGTGTTTAATACATTCTTTTTTCCTGAAATTTTTTTTTTTTTTTGGAGACGGAGTGTCACTCCGTTGCACAGGCTGGAGTGCAGTGGCACAATCTCCACTCACTGAAACCTCTGCCTCCTGGGTTCAAACGATTCTCCTGCCTCAGCCTCCAAAGAGGCTGGGATTATAGGTGTGTGCCACCACTCCTGGCTAATTTTGTATTTTTAGTAGAGATGGGGGTTTCTCCATGTTGGTCGGGCTGGTCTGGAACTCCTGACCTCCGGTGATCCACCCGCCTGGGCCTCCCAAAGTGCTGGGATTATAGGCATGAACCACTGCTCCCGGTCTTTTCCTGACTATTTTTGATTTGAAGTTAGTTTAATCCACAATTGCCGGATCATGGATAAGCAGAGCTGACTGTATATTGTACATATAACAAGCATATATATACACAATTGTGCATCAATAATAACGGGAATGTGCTCTGAGAAATGCACCGTTAGGCAATTCCACCACCGTGCAAACATCAGAGTGTACTTACACAAACCCAGTTAGTATTAGCCTACTACACACTAGGCTATGCTAGGCTAGGGGCCATATGGTATAGCCTATTGCTCCAGAGCGACAACAGCACGTTACTATACTGAATACCATAGGCAACTGTAACACAATGGCAAGTATTTGTTTATCTAAACATAGAAAATATACAGTAAAAATATGGTATAAAAAATTTTAAAATTAACAACTACATAGGGCAGCTCCATTATCATCTTATGGGACAACTGTCATATATGAAGTCTGTCATTTACCAAAATGTTACGTGTCAAATGACTTTCTTTCATTCACATATATAGACAGATATAGGTATCTCAATGGAGCAGAAGAGCGTTCACATATATGGTCAGGTCAACTGATTTCTGACAAAGGAGTCAAGATAACTCAACAGGTTGAAGTTGAGTTGAAGGATAGTGCCTTTCAAGAAATGTATTAAACCAGTTGGATAAAAATATGCAAAACCAAAATGAATTTAGAACTTTACTTCATAACATATACAAAAATTAAGTCAAAATGGATTACAGGTCTAAATGTAAGAAAAACATAGAACTCTTACAAGGAAATATAGGAGAAATCTTTGTGACTTTAGGGTTAAGCAAAGATTTCTGAGATTGAACACCAATTCACTAAAGAAAAAAATGAATAATTTGGATTTTATCCAAATCTAAAATGTCTGCTCTTCAAAAGTCACTTTTAAGAAGATGGAAAGACAAGACTAGGAGAAAATATTTGCAAAACATTTATCTGATAAAGGACTCATATCTAGAATGTATAAGGAACTCTTACAATTCAATAATAAGCCCATTATCCATTTTTTTCCTTGGTTAAAGATTTGAATAAGACTCAACAAAGAAGGCATACTGTATGACAAGTAAGCACATAGGAAGATGCTCAACAGCATTTGTCATTAGGGAATGACTATTAAAGCTACAACAGGATTCAACTACATACTCGAAACAATGTCAATAATCAAAAAGACCGACACTACACCAAGTATTGGTAAAGATATGCAGAAAATGGGACCTTCATACGCTGATGGTAGGAATATAAAATGGCAGCAATTTTTGAAATACAATTTAGCAGTTTCTTAAAAAGTTACAACATAAACACATACTTATACAGCCCAGTAATCCACTTTTACTTATCTACCCAAGAGGAAAGAAAATATGCCCACAGAAAAACTATGTAAAACGATCACAACAGTATTTCTCATCTCTGCCTCAAACTGAAATTTTCATCAACTAATGAATAAACAAAGTGGGGTGTGTGTGTGTGTGTGTGTGTTTGTGTGTGTGTATTCATACAGAGGAGAATTACTCAATTATGAAAAAGAACAAACTACTGATACATGCAACAAAATGAATGAACCTCAAAAACATTTTCCACTGAGCCAACATTTCCAAAAGATTATACAAAAACAGAACTGTGAAACTTATGCAGAATTTAAAAAATAAATTATTCTCTACAGCTAAGGGTTTTCCCCTACCCACTGAAAAAGTACTATATTTTAAATAATTTTATATTTTATGTAAATATATCTAAAGCCAGTCAATTCCTCTTTTTTACAGAAAATGAGAACAATTTAACCCTAAGTCTAAATTGACAGTTGTCAGTTAAAGCAAAGCAACAAAGGCAAACAAATAAAAACCCAATTTTTCAATGTCCAACATGATCCCAAAGATTTCAATAGGAAGCTTTTCTTTCAAGATAAACCATCCAAAGCATTACAAATTCTCAATTATTAATAATCAACCTTATGCATTAATAACATTGTTTTCAGAAATTTTAGGATAAGCAGAGAAACCAGTTTGCTCTACCTGAGAATAATTTCTAGCCTATGTATCAACAGAATAACAAAGACAGAAGTTATATTCTATTCTACATATCATTATGTTTCAGACATTTTTTTATCAGCTTAGTAAGCTAAATTCAATTATGTGTACATAATTCTATTACACAGATATAACCACTAATAACACTTAGGCAGGTACTCCCTAGGCCTCAGCTCTTTCCATCTGATAAATGAAAATAATAATAGTATTTATCTCATAGTGTTACGGTCATCATTAAATGAATATAAATGTATATGTGTGTATGCACACAATAACGGTATCATTCATGTGTCCATTCATGCATGTGTACTCTAACTTTAACATATACTACTACTAAACTTTTCAAAAAGGCTGCACCAATTTATTCCCTCTCTCCCAAGCAGTAGTGGAGATAAAGACACTGGTAACTTATTTTCTTGATTACCTTTTCCAATGTGTGTTTACATGTAAAATTTCCTCTAGTATGTGATCTTTTTATGCTTCTAGGGTATTTTTTTTTTTTGAAATGGAGTCTCTCACTCTTAAGCCCAGGCTGGAGTGCAGTGGCACAATCTTGGCTCACTGCAACCTCTGTCTCCCAGGTTCAAGCAATTCTTCTGTTGCAGCCTCCAAGTAGCTGGGATCACAGACACACACCACCACACCTGGCTAATTTTTTATTTTTAGTACAGACTGGGTTTCACCATATTGGTCAGGCTGGTATCGAACCCCTGACCTCAGGTGATCCTCCTGCCTTGACCTCCCAAAGTGCTGGGATTACAGGCATGAGCCACCGTGCCTGGCCTTCTAGGGTATTTCTTACAGAGGACTCCCTGTCACTTTTATTTCTTATATGTTACATATATGGCAAAAGGGAGATTTTTCTGGGTAAGCCTGAACTAATCAGGTAGGGCCATTAAAAGCACATTGTTGTCTCAGGCTGCAGAATTGGAAATGAGAGAGACATATGCCAGGTGTTCTGGAAGAAAGCAAACATCTATGTTCTGACCTGTGTATCAGGGCCATTGCAAATGGCCTCTAGAAATCTTAGAGCAGTCCCTGGCCAATAGTTACCAGGAAATTGGGGACCTCATTTTTACAACTGCAAGGAAGTGAATTTTACCAACCACTAGTATACTTGGAAGAGAACCATAAGCCCCTGATGAGAAACGTATTCTCAGCTAACACCTTAATTTCAGCTTGGTGAGACCCTGAGCAGAGAATTCAACCTGAGCAGAGAATTCAGTCATCTTCAGATCCACCGAAACTGAGATGATAAAACTGTGCTGTTTTAAGCTTCTAAGTTTGTGGTAATTTGTTATGAAGCAAAATAAAACAGAATCCAACCAGTAATTTGGTGTATAGTAAGAATACCGTGCTTTTGGATGACTGAATCTGATAGAGGTATGAATGATGGCTCAGCATCCAAATCAGCCCACAGGCCTCTTTGCCTGTACAGTTTTGGGCTATACTCTCCTTCAAAAATGTTTCAATTAGGTGTTAAGGTTTTCAAAATCTGGAAACCTCATATCAATTCTAAATTTCCAACTTCTCTTGAAAAATCATAAGGAAAAAAGGAAATCTAAGCCAGTTTTCTAAGTGGTTGTCCTTAAGTAGTGTCTACCCCATTTGAAAAAGTTACACTCCAGTTTCCCACAGCCCTACCACTCCACAATGCCTCCATTCCTGAAGCTCAGTATCACTTATCATCATGGCTATGCTGTTACTCCTCGTACACCGAGTCCACTTTGCTTCTTTATTTCATCTGTCTAGACTCCACTGGCAAAGAGTTTGTATCCACTTGTAAAGAGTGTAGAGACCTTACCGTCATCATGCCTCTTCTGATGTCCACATTAACCACAGTAGATGATGAACAAACAAATTAAGTTCTTAAAGATGTTAAATGGAAACATTCTGTATTCAAAAGACAGGGGAGAGAGTGCATCTGCTTCTGATAAACTAGAACTACAGTTATTACTGTTATGAAACTTAAATCTTATTTATGTTGTCAATTAAATGAAAGCTCATTCAACTTGCTGAGGTGTGCCATGGAACAACACTCTCGTTAGGAACCTGCAACTTAGAAGGATGAACCGGAGGGCAGAGGTACTTGCCAGAACAAAAGTACGTCAGCTCTGTCCACTTCCAGTTGATGGAAATGAAGCCTGCTTAAAGAGCATCAGTCCTAATTTACAAGCTTATTTAGGAACAGGTTTTGCTGTTGTTGTCGTTGGTTTGTATTTTAGTAACTAATACAGGAGTACCTCCAGTCTCAAAAACAAAACTCAGAATTCTCAAAGGAACTCATTTACTGAATATATAGTATTGAAACCCTGAATATCTAGGCACTAAGTCAGGCCGGTCCTGGGGAGTCGGTGATGGAATGAGAGGCAGAGATGCCTTCAGAAAGCTTAGTGTAGTGGGACAAAGCAAATTTATGGGTGAAACTTCTAAAGTACAGAAGAGACCACTATAGTCCCTGGACAATGATTACCATAGATGCTATCATTAAATGACTTCCATCAGTAAAGTTTCTTTAAAAAGTCTGGTTTCCAGGACCACTGCCTTGTGCTTGGTGGGCCAGAGTGAGGTGCAGATGTACAAAGGAAACCCCTGACTTGGAGTGGTTGAATGTTCTTTTGAATAATTAAAATGTCTTCCCATAATCATTTCCCTTATAGCGTGAATAAACTGTTCTTTTCGGCTGTATTTAGCCTTAGTTTTAGCTGCTTCAGCAAAGACTTGCCTGCAGAAGATAATGATGGGATAGTATAGTTCTAATTTCTTTCTAAACAATTAGACTATTGGGTATATATTTAAAATGGGACATAACAAGATATTTACTAGGCTTAAAAGGGATTTAGCAATATTACTAAAAATGAATTTGCCTCTTCTTCTAAAAAACAGTGGTTTATAAAAGTATTTTAAACTATGTTTTTCTACATCACAGTTATTATACATCTTGATTTTAGAAAAGTGGCTACTTTGGTGTTATTTTTCTTAAGGAGCAGATCTGATATTTGCACATTTTATGACTGGATTTTTTTTTTTTTTTTTTTTTTTTTGAGACGGAGTTTTGCTCTTGTTACCCAGGCTGGAGTGCAATGGCGCAGTCTC